>CM073569.1:18609602-19834602 GCA_037074615.1 Leucaena leucocephala
TTGCTATGTGTATGTGGCCCACCTACAATCCCAATCTTCATCATTTCGGGACAATTAGTTCCCAAAAATTCCTCGCAATTATTGCCAATCCCATATAATTAAATAATACAATTTATAATATATTTTATAATTAAATACAATGAATCTATATATGTGGCACATAATTAATTGTGTTTAGCAGACTTAATTAATTAAATGGAGGCGTGGATAATGCAACAAGTGAAAGGCAAGGTTGTCGCTCGATTTCATTGGATTGATGCAACAAGAAACAAACAAACAAACAAAAACGTGAAAGAAAGGAGATATCTTGTCTTGATTAACTTAATATAATTAAGATTAACCATGCGTGATTAAGTGAGCATATTTAATTATTTAATTGATATTTATCAGTTAATAATAGCAATCAATAATTATGTGTGAAGAAGATGAAGGGAAATTATAAAGAGGATTAGCCGACTCTCTCTTTTTATTCTAGTAAAGTCTAGACGATATCCTTCGACTAATAGTTAAAAACTAATCATCTCAAGACATAAAGATTAATAGAATTGATTTTGCCTCTCCCAACAAAGTATTTTTTTATGCACACTGCCTGATTTAAATATATGACATCATGTTTAAATGATTCAACTATCTATTAATTGTATCAGACTTTGTTAGTAGGTAACTCTTCTTTTTAACTAGTGGGACCAAACCAAGAGACAAATTGCAATTCCAAGAACTTTATTTTTCTCCCTTTTCTTATTAGTTTTGTCAATTTCACTTTATGAACTTTGAAATGCTTCTTGTTTGATTGGGGAATTCCCCTTTCAATCTCTTTCCTCTATTCCCTAACCTTTACTTATACTACAACCGGTTTTCACACCCACCAGCCATAAAGTTAGATAGATATATACCAAATATTCCACATATATAATCAAATTAAACCCCTTGAAAAAATATATACAAGAACTAAATAACGTATAATTCTGAAATATTGTTGAGAATGTATCATTATTTTTTATGAGCAATGAGTTAAAAAAGTTCAAGAAAAATTAATTTCCCATTTTTTTAATTAAGAAACTAAATAATTAAAATACGTATGATTCATGACCCAAAAATATGTATTTAGTCGTAATATAATTAATGTTTATCCTAATTCATATACATGGGAGTTACTTATTAGATCTTCTATTCAATCGGATTGCATAGGAATTACTGGATTAGTATTAATAATATTTCAAGATTCATAATTAACCTGCTTGATTAAGTCATAATAGAGTATTTGATAAGTTATTTTAATTAATTTGTATGCTTGATTCATATCAAAATGGGGTTTTTCCTACATTCTAGTTTGTGATATCTCTGGGTTGTTTATTTAATTCTTGGATTTCACATATATTTTGAAAAATAACAATAAATCTGCAAAGGATATATCTGTCTGAAAAGGAAAAAAATCTGGGAAGGAGATATATACGAGTTAATAGTTTATATAATATCCACCGCCAAGAAATAAAAATTTAATTAGTGATAATACTAGCAAGATTAAGCAACCGATCGTAACTTTCCAAAATGCAATGATCTATTATTAGAAGCGATACGATTCGGGGAAGCAAGCATTTTTGAAGATTGATCTCCTAAACAATTATTAGAAAATAAAATAAATACTGACTTAATGTAAATCATGCCCGTGAATAGGAACTGATATTTGTGATTATGTGTTATATAAGGTTGAAGTTTGATTTATTAATTTTATAATAAAATTTCTTTTCACTCTTCAAAATTTGACACCATTAATTTCAAATGATATTTTTTGTCAATCATTATTATCTTAAAAAAAATTAAACTTATTATATTAATTTTTAGGCTATTTTTGTTAACATTTAAAATTCAGTATTGATATATTTTTTTTGGTTAATGAAACTAATGGTATTAGTAAAAGTGATAGGGGTCAGATGATGGAATAAGTAATTCCATAAATTTATAGGATAAAATAAATATTACGTAAAGTTAAAAGATTAAATATACATTTTTCTCAATTTTTAATACGAGTGTTTTTGGTGTGGTAGAATATGAATATATATATATATAAGTAGGGGGAAATTATGAGTTAAAATTGGGTTAAATAAGAATAGTAAATTTTTGTTATAAGGATATATTTATAGGTTTTTGATAATTTGACCATATATATATATATAAATTTGGAAGGTTCTTTGGATCACACAACATCAAATTTTGGTGTGGATAATTTGTGCCCTAAAGAAAAATAAAGATAAAGATTATGATAATGGATTGAACGTAAGCTTTTTATATTGTATTTCTGTTACAAATTTGGGCATGCCTTGATCCGTTCAGGCTTTGTGACTAGATTCAACAAGAAAACTTCAAATTCAAAATTTAAATTATTATTGTGTATATTAAATAATGTAATTATTTTTATTTATTTTATAAAATAAAAATAATAACGAATATATATTTTTGGAATGAGGAGGCCATACACCAACATCAACAACAACCCTTGCCTCTCCCTCCTCCTTCCTTCTCCATTAATTAATTAATTAATTAATTAATTAAATTAGATATAAATATGGGGCTTTAAAAGTTAATAAAGCCATCCACAAACACACGAGACCTCTCCTTCCTCAACCACACCACAGAGCAACTCTCTCTCTCTCTACTGCAACCTCCCCCCCCCCCCCCCGCACCCTCTTTCCTCCTTATATCATCTTCTTCCTCTGATCACTTGTTGCTCTGCTTCTCTTTATGGCTGTTCAGGCTCAATACCCTTCTAATATCCTCCTCCTTCACAACAACAGGTTTGTTTCTTCCTCTCTTTCTCTCTATATAATAATGTTTATTCATCTATCTACCTTGGATTCTCAATCGCCGTTTTTATTTACAGTAACCTACAAGAAGATTATGACTGTTCAATACCACCTGCAGAAGCAATCCTTCATCATTCTCACATGTTATTCACCAATGGAGGTATTAATTACTCCGTCTCTGTTTACAGAAACACGAGCAATCAAGATCCAATCTAGGTGTGCTTGTTTGATGCCTTCATGAACCTGCAGGTACTACTAATCCTGGAAAAAGATCGAGAGAAAGTAGACCGCCAATTGTGGTTGCTCAGGCGGCCCCCAATGTTCTGAATTCTATTTCTCTCCAATCTCATCAGCTTCTACAAGTCTCTCAACTGCATAACCATCGGCAGAATAGCGTTTCCACCGGACTCCGCTTATCCTCCTTGGCCGATCAACAATCACTTCAGTTACCTCACCACCAACAACATCAACAATCATCACAACATTCACAACATGGCGCTCATTACTCTCCTGTATCAACTCTTTCTTCTCAAGATTTTGTCTCTCAAATCAAACAACACCGAGACGAAATCGACCAATTTCTTCGAGCACAGGTATTCCATTGAACAACTTATCGTTTTCATCATGACAATTACAATTTCTTCTGTGTGAAACGGTTCTCTGAAATTGCTTCGCCCCCCAAAATTTATGAAAACTTCTTTCTGCTCTTCAAATGTTAAATTCAGACGAACTTTAACACCACGAAATTCAGAGGATCCGGACTCATTGATGATGGTGCTTGAAAATAACAGGAAGCGGAATTACATCGGACATTAGCGGAGAAAAGGCAGAGACATTACCGAGAGCTACTCACCACGGCGGAAGAAACCGTGGCCCGGCGGTTGAGGGAGAAAGACCTAGAGGTGGAGAAAGTAACGCGCATGAACGCCGAGTTAGAGGCACGGGCCGCCCAACTCACCGCCGAAGCACAGCTTTGGCAGGCAAAAGCAAAAGCACAAGAAGCAACGGCCGCTTCCTTACAGGCGCAACTACAACACGCCATGATGAATGGTACGGCCTTAGAAAAGAGAGACGAGGGCGGGCTATCGTGCGCGGCAGGCGCCGACGACGCCGAGTCGGCTTACGTTGACCCGGGCCGAGTCGAACCGACCGGACCGAAATGCAGAGGGTGTGGGAAGCGGGTTGCTTCGGTGGTGGTATTGCCTTGTCGGCATCTTTGCATGTGTCCCAAATGCGACGGCCATTTCCGTGCATGTCCGGTTTGCCTTTCCCTCAAAGATTCCACCGTTGAGGTTTTCTTATCTTAGGGCTTAAAAATCGGCCCAAACCAATAACTGGCCCAGTAATAGGCCCAACTGAATTAAAAAAAATTAAGTTAAATATTTGGGAATAAGGGAGGAAAATAATTCATTTTACTATTACTAATTTTTTATTTAATTTAGGTGGGATGGAGCCTGATGAAGAAGAGGTTTTTTCCTTACATGTGATGCACACATTGGATGTGGCATTGTTTTTTATATTTGTTTTTAACCTTTGTTCTGACTCTCTTTTTTCTTGGAAATTCAATTTATGTTATACATACGTATTTATAAATATACATATTCTTTTATTTGGTACATACATTGGTGTGATTGTTCATAAAAGAAATATCAACACGGATATCTTAATTTAATGGTTTTGGTGTTACATGTGGTTGAAAAGCTTCATAGGATTAGCATTTTTCATGTAGACAGTATAAAAAAAAAAGTGGTTCTTTGCACATGGATGGCATATGTTAAGGAAGCATCAACATTACCTGTTTGGTGTTCATTAGTTTCATAAAGCGCATTGCTCAAAGTGAATGACTTTTTAGCCCTTTTTTAATTCCTTTTAAAAAAGAAATTACTTACCAAACGTATCAGTCCCCATATAATATATAAATTTCATTCATAATCACGTTCTTTCGTATCCCTCTTTTTAATGAGTACCCTAAATCGATTAAAATTCTTGTTTATTAGAGAGAATGACTTAAATTAAAATGTTGATATTTTTTGTGTATGAAAATATACTATATTCTTCTGATTAATAAAATTTTTAAATGGAAATTTTTTACTAATTTTTTAAATATTTTTGTAATTAAATAAACAACTTTTAATGAATGAATGTTATTGAAGGTAATCTTCTAAATTAAAAAATATTAGCTAATTTAAAATAAATTTCATAATATATGTAAAGCTGTTAATAGGTTGTTATGATAAGAGGGAATGATAATTTATAAAATATAACAAGGAAAGGCTGCCTTTGAAACAATTCAAGAGCTGCTTACTGTGGTGATTCTTAGATAATAACAGACAATTTTGAGAAAATATTGCTTCAAGTTATTGATTCCTATGTCATGAATTTATTTGTCATATCAAACTAATTTGTTCGCTGACGCACTTAATTAATTTTTTGCTTAAAGAAATTGTACTTAAAGCTCCTCAAATGCTCAAGGGCAAATTTAAGGATAAAAGTAAATATATGTTCTGTGTGCATCATTTTTGTGGTTATTTTCTAATATTCTTGGAGTTTTACTGATGGTCAAATTATTTTTCCAATGTAAAACTCAGAAAACAAGCACATAAAAACTTAATCTTAAGAAAATAGGACTAGTTTTAGGGCTCAAATAAAGTCCAACACAGTATATATGCCCCTTGTGTTTGTTACATACACCTCCCTTTTTCTTTTATTATATACATGAGCAGCGTATTTAGAATTTCATATTTTAAAATAATAGGATTGGATTTAGTGAAAAGAATTAGTTCATCGGGATAAATTAAGGTTCGAATTTATATTATGAGAGATGCCTATATTTAATACCTAATAGTACTTCGAATAGAATTGTTTCTAATAGAATGATACATATATTTAGAAGAAGAAGAAAAAAATTTGAATTTTATTTTATATTAAATCAAAATCTTCTAATAAAAACTTCTCTTTAAATGATTGTATATATTATATTATTTATAAAAATATATATTACAAAACATCTTTGAACAAGGCAGCTGATTTGCATCCATATCCTTCTTTTATATTTATACATGTGGTTATTGTACTAGGCTTGAAACTTGAAAGGAGAGAATCTAATATGGCTCCTCTTTGTTGCAATGGCTAATAGCTAGGTAAATAATTTATTTTAGTTTTAAATATAAAATTTTAATCTATTTTTTTATGATATAAAAATATTTATATGAATTGGGTCCCTATAGCTCATTAAGACTAAGATATATCTTCGGATTCAAAAAATACTTATAGAGATATTTATAAATCGTCCACCAATAAATTTTTTATATTAGTAGTAGGATTTGAACTCAGGACTTTGTAGGTTATGAGTCAACTCCTTACCAACTAGACTAACATTTGTTGACCAACTCCACCAATCTACTTTATTCTCAATTTTTTTTAAATTATCTCTATTTAGTATGTATATTAAGGGAATTTTTATCAAGTTGTAGACTTAGTATAAATAATAAAAGAGAATATTTTTAAAAAAGTAACATACTTTTTTTAAAATAAATAATTTAATTAATTTCTTTAATATTTATAAATTAATTATCTACCTACTCTAGAATAATATGCTATTTACATCAATATGGTATATAATTTGTGGGAATAAAACTATTTAAATAAAATGTTTCAATTAAAAGCAAAAGCTTGATGTGTGCACATACAAACAGAGATCTAAAAGAATCCCAATTTTTGACCCTTCAAACGGAAGCAGCTAATGAGCTGAGTCATCTTGTTTTAACTTGAACACACACTCTCCACAAAAAGCCACACATTTGACTCCCGAGAAAAATAAAAGTGTCCTTCCCTCTCTTTTTCTATTTCCCATAATTATCCTAAAAAAAACATAGCCCCTTGATTTCAGCTTGAAAAAGAAGATATAGAATATTTAAAAATGAAAGGAAATGATAATGATAAAGAAGTGAGGAGACATACCACGAAAAAAATAGTAAAAAATTATTTTAGACATTTTATGTTGTGATATATATATAGTGTGTATGAGTGTGTCAAAGAAATAAAATCCTACATTATTTGATAGAGTGAGAGTTTAAATCCATATATAACACGTTGTGTTGAACTTGGGCTAATAAATGAGCTAAGAAGAGTAGTGGGCTCATCTATAATAATGAGCTACTAGTAAAAAATTCAGTCAAGATTTAATGATTCTCTTTTTATATGAATTTTAAGATAGAGGTAACGAGATTAAAGTTTTTTTTTATTCTAATTATATCTGTTAAAAATAATTTATAAATAAAACTTGAGAAGAAATATAAGTAATGACCAAATGATTTGCACACGTAAGGAAGCATTGAAGAGACATAGGCATCAGAATTTTGCAGTCAATAATGAATGAGCTCCTAATTCAATTCATTGCTCTGTTTTTCTTTTGTTCCCTTTCAAGTTAAAAACAGAGACTTTTGTGAGGGAAGCATTTATGGCTGAAAACAGAATCCCAACCTAAGACAATGGCCCATCACTGAACTGACCCCTAACCCTTTTAATTAAGCAACCAACCCTTCACATTTTGCCTCCCCTCATCCCATTCTTCAATATCATCCATCACAAGTGAATACGGGAATGACTATAAAGTTTTAAATATGAGAATTAATTATTTTAAAATCTAATAATAATTATGAAATATATAATTATAAATTTTAGTACAGCAAATAATAATAAGTTTATGTTATTTATTTGTTATTGAGATTTTTTTGGGATTAAATCTCTTTCTTAAGATCTTATAGTTATTCCCTATACATATATTTATATGAGACTAATACATTATGCATGATCAATAAGATTCAAAATATCCGTTCTCATTGAATTTGATGGAAGATGAGATAACAAGTAAGTACGTAGAAGCCAAAACTGAAGGCCAGAATTGTGTTTAAAGCCAAGCTGGTTTGAGTCACATCAGCTATAAATATATGGTTTAGCTTTTTCTGATCTCAGCATCTTACCAAACCCCAATTTGCAGACCTTCTCTGTATTTATGACTCTGCCTCACCCATACTCTGAACTCTCGACCTATTTAAAGATTTTTGAAAGTTTTTGGAGGATTAATGGAATTGGTTGCTGAGGATGATATGATGATATGAAGTACAAGTTAACTCCTTTGTCTTCTTCTCCACATAAATTTAGGTCTCCAACAAAACATTATGCAGGCAACTAGCATCTTGCATTTATTTTAATCCTATTATAAGTATCTGAGCAATCGATTAATCTACTCATTCCAATCTAGTATCTCCCCTGAAATTTGAACTCGAGATATAGAGGGATCTAGCGGGATTTTACACTATTAAACTAATTTTTTGTTGTTAGGTCTCTAAAAAAATCACGATAGAAGGTGAACTGTACAGAGATATATAAATAAAAAGTAAGCTGCATTTGTTTTTTTGATGTGCAAGCCTCACAAAATTTGGGCCCACTTTTTACATCTGTCTTTATTCTCACTTCACCAGAGATCACTCATGAAATCCAAATCAAAGGCTATTTTTCACAATTTTTTTTTTTTTAGTTTTTCGGCTTTTGGATTGTAGATTTTTGTAGTTGTGAGGGTAAATGTTATATGGAGTTAGATTGGTGCACAAGTCACATTTGGGCTTCATATGTGGATCAACATGTCTCACACTTCCCTCACTCACAAAACTGCCCAACCAATGCTTTTGTTGATAGCATCCCCTAATTCTTTAATTTAACTAGATATTGAGTTTTTTTTTTAATAATACATAGAGTCCAAAATGAGTTATTTATGAATAATGTGAGTTTTTTTTTCATTTTTTATAGATATTTAAAGATAATTTTTTTTGTTACAAAAAAATTTAAGTAGGTTCGACACTGGCCCCCCACCAAGGCCAGGACACAGCCCTAGAACTCAGAGAACGCTTACAGTTCGAGATCGCCTACTAAAAAAGTTTTCACAATGGCAACGGGAATCAAACTCACATCCTTATATGATACGAGTATATTTCTTACTATCTGTGCTAACTCTCACTGGTTATTTAAATATAGGGCCTGTTTGGTAAGTTACCAAACCGCGGTTTTAAAAGGGTTTTTGGCCCAAACTTCGGTTTGGAGAAATTTCAAAATAAACAGGCTTATTTGTCCATAAGTGCTTTTGGACAAAATCATAGTTTAAAACCATGGTTTTGAATAAGCTATTTAAAATAGCTTTTTCAACAGTAAAAGAGCTTATGGACTATCCAATTACTATCTTACCCCTACTTTTTCTTACACTCTCTCTCTTCTCTCTTACTTTTTCTTACACCCTCTCTCCTTTCTCCTCTCTTCCTTCTCTCCTCTCTCTTCTCTTTTCTCTAACTCCCTCATCTCTCTTACTTTAAATCAAATCATACCCTTTTTAGTAATTTATCACCATAAAAAGTCATTCTAAAAATAACTATCCAAACACCTATTTACTCAAAACCACTTTTTTTCTATAAACTCTTCTCCAAAAGTCCTTTTCTATAAGTTATCCATAAGCCCTTTTTCAAAATCCTTTCTAAACGGGGCCCATAAATTGATATTATTTTTGTTGTATATTTGTGAAATTTGACATTACATTTTGACCCAATTTTCCCCCGAAGTATATGTATTCTCCTAATATAAATAATCATATTTGAAGCACTGTTGAATAGTAAATATGAATATCTCTCCTAACGAAAATTCAAGCATTGGTCCACATGTGTGTGATGAAAAACTAATTTCAACAAAATTAAATAAAAAATCTTGAATTTTATTTTTTGAACAAAACATTTTCCAATAACATGGACACCTTAAATTAAAAATTTTTATGTCATTTTAAGAATGAAATATACTTTTCTTTTTTATAATTGAAACCAATAATTAACTTTGTATACTTCCTCATACTTTTATAGGCGGCTGAAGAAACACAATGATATGCAATTGACAAATTGGCAAGTTGTTAATTAACTTTCTCTCAAACACTTTTGAGCTTTTAGAATATATTAAACTCAAAAATCAAAATATTGGGAATAGTATGTGTATATACATATGCAATTTTTTAATGTTTTTTGTATTATATTTTTAATTAAATAATTCAATATTTTAATGGTAATAAAGTAATGAGATACTATTTTTTTAAAGAATAAATATATAATATTTAAAGCTTTGTGTTAGTGTTTAGTGGTGACAAGTAAACAGTTTAGCATGTGGCCATTTGAGAGTGCCACAACACAACACATGCAAAAGAAATATATTTTTTAAATTATTCCTATTCACATTAATGAAATACCACCTTTGTCGCCAACTTTATTTATAGGTAGTTTTTGTTTTAAAAAAAAATAAGTAGTTTTTTTCATTTCAAAAATTGTAATGATAATTCCATAAATAGTTTAACATTTTTTGTGATTGCAATTATTTATCTCTTTTTTTAATTTTGTAGTATATAAGATTTTTATTGTCATATGAAAAGAAGCAACTAGGAAGAAACTGGAGGAAAAGATTCTCAAACGAGAAAGCTTATAGTTACTTATCATTCGTGGGTTCAACTGATAAAAGGATGAGACATGCAACTATTTGAAGTATATTTGATCATTGAGGAGTACCATTTTGTTGTAGTTCCAATCACAGTGTTTAGGGAGGTATCCTAGCTCATGGGTGCCTAAGTTTATGTCTGAAGGTAATAGATGGCTCGCCCTACCTAACATTGATATTACCTAGGAGGAAAGAAAATTTTGTCATGCCTTTAAATTGTGAGTGAACCTAATTTTTTTCTAAAAATTTTGTAACAAAAAGAAAAAGAAAGAGAAAGCCCATAGTTATTTTCTTAAATTAATAATAATCGCTTACAATTAATAAATCATTTTTCAATCCATCAATCATCATCCAACAATGAACTATTTGGTCTATACATTAATTAATGCAATGAATTCAAATTTATATTTAATCTTATACAAAAAATAAATAAAACTATATTTTGTTTTCTTCGTTTTTGATTATTTAATTAATATTTTATTCGTTATAAGAGGAAATGTCACATTAAATATTGTGAAGAATGAAACTCACTAGATTTTTTTGAAAAATAAAACTGTAAATCAGCTAGAGCAACAAAAAAAAAAAAAATCGAACCAACTTCACCAAATATGGATGGATAGGGACGAGACACGAAAATATATAGTAGTAGATCATTTATAATCATGTAGTTATGGCAGAGTGTTAGGGAAATTTGATTATGTATGGAGTTCAAATTTTATAAAAACAGTTTTTTTTTCGTTTTTTTTTCAATATCTTCAAATAAATCACATGAATGATTTTTTATTTGGCAAGTAAATTGTTTAGGGTCATCAGAGGATGGCCTACGTGCATAGATAGATATGCCATGCATGTATGAGTTCTTTCACATGGGTTGGGTTAAGGGTGTGTTTGGATGTCTCAAGAAAAGTGCTTGGTCTTTCTTTTCTTTTCTTTTCTTTTTTTTAATCAAAATCTTGTTTTTCATGCAAAGTATCAGAACACCCATATTTTTTACAAAATAGATTAATGAAACAAAACCATAGTTTGGAGAGAGCATACAGAACCATAGTTTAGAATAAATGACCAGTAGTCATACAAAATCGGGCGGGTCATTAAATTGACTGAGATAATTATTTAAAAGTTGTGGTTTAATTATGGTTAAACTAAAATCAATCTAATCATGATTAAAATAATTAATTTTATTTAAGTATATATAAATATTCATATATTACTCTAAAAAAATTAATATTTAAATAAAAAATATATTAATCTATAAGCAAATAGAATATTTATATATAAATGATATATTATTTAACAAAATAAAATTATTAAATTACAAATACGACATATTATTATTTTTTTAAAATAAAAATAACATTAGTCTAAAATTCTTGATTATATTTATTACAAAATTAATTCATTGGTCTAACCAACAAACCTAATCTCTAATATTGTGCTCGCATATAACAAAATTTAAAAAAAAAGAAAAAAGAAGAAGAAGAAGAAAGAGAATTGCATGTCATATGATCCAGAAAACGATGAGCTTAGGTTGGAAAAGGCGTCCCCTTAAGGTGCAACTTCTAACCACACCATACAGAATCAGCTACCGTCTCTCAATCATTTCTTTGCCAAAACCGCCAACTCCAAACACTCAAAGTTGGAAGATGTGGCCCCCACTTAACCCTATTCATGCTCAACCCACCAATTCCTCTTTCTAATTTATGTCACACAAGTTGAAGCTTAAATCCCTTTTAATTGAACTTTAATCAACTGAAGTGAATAGTTAAAAAAGATTTAATCATCCATAAGTCTTAATAGCATATATTTTTTATTATTATTTTTTATATTTAAATTTATTATTATTAACTCCTCATTAATATTTTCAGATAATTAAATTATTTATTTAAAACCTCATAATAATTTTTTTTATATAAAAAAAAGCTATTTTGCTTAATTACCAATGAAACTTGCAACTTGCCAACTTGTGCGAAGGATCCACGTATTTCCACATAAATCCATCGTTGCATTTAGATTAGATTATTTTTAATTAATTTTATAACATAAATTATTAAAATATAAAACAGTAAAATATTAAAATCATTTATAATTATAATATATTTTTGAATTTTTTGTTTATTAGAAACAATTATTTTCCTACTTGGTAAAAGCAATTTCATCTCCCTAATCTTTTTTTGTTTTCACTTTACTTGGTTCACTTCAAATGATTTTGTTTGCTCGTTTTATTCCTTTAATCATCTGCCATAATCACATCTCTCATCAGCTTAGGAAAAAGAAGAATATAATTAATCTCACTAATCATGTTTTTTGAATGAGGAAAAGAAGGCCTCCATGATTAGCTTTCACTTTCACAGTAACCTCAGCCTATCATTTTGCTCTGACCCTTTGTTTTTATCGATCACAGCACACATTATAAAATTGCCACTATGTAATTCTTACCCTTATCAAATAATATTCATAATTTTATAAATTATGAGACAATTTTTTATTAATTAAATTAATTTTTTATTAACGAATTCAACCATTTATACTTGCAGAGGAATTCATAATGTAACTGAGAAAGCCAATCTCATGGCATAAATTAAAAGACACGACAACCCGCAAGACATATGGACCTTCATACGTAATCGTCAAAAGAAGGGTAATAACAATAATCTTTTGATATAGTATAGTGAATTCTTAGTGAATTCTCCATTAAAAAAATAAATAATGTCTAACTGTAATCTCATATATATTTTAAAAAAATTAAAATTCATAATATACAATTTTTTTGCCAGCTCATAATATATATTCATTGATACAAGTTATTACCTCATATATTTAATATAAAAATTGGTTAAATATTAAATATAATTATAAATATAAAATATTAATCTATTACGTCTCTTCTATTTATTATTTTTTAAAAAATTAATTTTTTTAAATTATAAATTAATATATAATATAACGTTATAAATGAATAAGTTTAAAAAATTATATTATATTTATTTTAATTAACTATTTAATTTAATTTTTTATATTAAAAATCTGTGAGAGAGCAATTAACATCTATCTATCAAAGGGTAAGAATGATGATTAATATTTTAAAAAAGATGATTTATAAACTTGGAAGTTAGAAAAGTAATCACAATTTTGTCAATATTTCAAAGTTACTATTAATCAATGGTAAGCTTTCATTAAAAGATGAGATCAATATTCAATACCCTCAAAAGAAGAGCAAATAGTTTTCCCGAAAATAAGATAACTTTTGAACTTTAACCTTTTTATGTTCACTTTAGGAGCATGCAACGATGTAATAATTAAGAAATATTCCCCACTAAACAAAAATATATAATAATGACAAAAAGAACACAACACATCATAACATATGGAGATTGTCTTTTCATGGCACGTATTACTATTGATTTTTATGTTCCCTAAATCGAATATTTTTTTCCCTTGCTTGTCGTTTTGTTCCCTTTTTACCATGTTCGTACCAATTTTCTTAATTTTTTTATTTATTAAGGTTAAATACATAGTACTAATAATGGTTGGTGGGTTCTAATTCTATTATATTTTACCAATCCCGACAAGTCATAAAATAGGTATTAATCTTATACGCCAAATAGGCAAAGAACACTTCATGTTTTGTTGAAACCGTTAGATTCTTTCTAATTCTTTATTCAGTGGTTAGTAAGTAGGTTAAATGAATCTTATCTTAGCTTAGCTTTAATAATAATTAATTACTTTCTTTGATTTCTTTATTTCTTTTTCCCCCTTTTTGTAAGTTAAGCTTCCTTGGACTGATTACCAATGCTCCATTATTTTTTCTCTCTCTCTTCATTTTCTGAACGGTTTGAGATTCTTCAATTCTTACCAACATACGGCCATCCATGGTTTTATTACCTAGGAAATCAAATTCCCAAAAAAGAAAAAAAAACCCTAATGATAAATTGTGTTAAAGTTTGGGAAAACCAATCTTTAAATCCTTTGAATTAGGTCCTTATACTTTTTTTTCCTTTTAATCCCATCCTTGTTGTTTGGCCAGTCAAGAGCGCTAGTCCTTCGGGGCATTAAACTGACATACAGAGTTACAGACACCGTTACTTTGAGTTGATGGAGGGGATGCAGCATTGGTCCACTCTGCTTATCCTCTCCCCAGCCGGTATTGGCCCTCAGCTTCAGGGCCTGTCTTTTGAGCACTTCATATATGCTTAATTCGCTGCCTTCCTTCCTTCTTTCCATGCTTCTTCTGCCCACCAATCTGTTCTTGCAGCCTATGGCTTTATTTACTTCGTATGCTTCACAACAGCTGGGGTTTGCTTGGTGGGAAAAACAAAGCATTTGTTTTTCCCAATGTCTCGGATTCTCCGCTTCTTGCTCTTCTTTCTGTTCTTCCCTCTTCTGGTGTTCTCTGTTTCCGCCCACGCCAACCACCGCGGCATCGGCGGCGGCCATGATGATGCTGAGGGATCTGAAGAAGGCATTCACAATCTGTGATCACGACACTTGATTATGGCTAAAATTTGGTGTTTGACTATAATATTCTTTGCCATTTTCATCACTGGCGTTTCATCATATGTGTTGAAATGGAACGAAGGGTTATTGGTTTTGGGGACTAAGTTTGCCGGGGGTGTGATCCTGGGTACTGCAATGATGCATTTTCTGAGCGACACCAACGAAACGTTCGAGGATTTGACTCAGAGAGAGTATCCCTCCGCCTTCATGTTGGCTCGTTAACATCATATATGGAGTAACGAGATTCAGGAGAGGGAGGCCCAACGCCGGTAGGGAGAGGATAAACACAGTCGATTAACGTGGCATCACCTCAGTCAGCTCAAATTAACGTGGATGTCAGTTTAATGGACGGAAGGACTAACGCTCTTAACTGCGCAAACAATAAGGGTGGGATTAAAAGGAGAAAAAGTATAAGGACCTAATTTGAAAATAACTGAAACTATAAGGACGAAGGGATTGGCTCTCCCTTAAAGTAAACAATATTGAATATGTAAAGAGTATTGTTAATAAATTCCCGTAAAGACTTGACAATCATAACTTACATGACAAGTTATAAAATTTTAATAAGTGCATTTTATATTGTGACAATTGTGCATGAGTAGATAGTTGTTAGCACTGTTAATTTCTATATTAAAATTAATAATACTAATAACATAAAGTTATATCAATTAATAATATTAAGAGAATAAAATTAAATAATTTAATTAAAAGAAAAAAATATAGATACTAAATTTAAGATTAAGGGGAAGTGTCTTACTTAAAATATGGTTTTTTATCTTTTAATACTACAGTAGACTAATTTTAGAATTTGTTTGGACTGATTTGATATTAACTCCCTTGTGTGGCCCTATAATGAAATTATCGGTTAAATATAAGGTAAAGTAATATTTAGTACCGCAAATTAATTTGATATGAGTAATTAACATCCTAAAATATTTAAGGATATAATTAGTACCTTAAACTAATTTTAAAAGTGTGATCAGTACCCTAAAATATTTAAATTGATATAATTTTACCTTATCAATGTAATGTAAAATTTTTATTTTAACATATTATTATTTAAAATATCATATGTGTCATATTGTTTAAAAAATAGTACTGAATAAATTTTAAAATTAATATTATATATAACTCATATGTAAAGATTGAAAAATTTTATAATTTATTTAGTAATATTTATTAAAATAATATTATATATATACTTTTAAATAATAATATCTCAAAATAAAAAGTTTATATGATATGTATCAAATAAAAATTTATATTTTTATTAGTAAAAAGATAAATTATAATAATTTAAATATTTTAAGGTGTTAATTATATTTTTAAAATTAATTTAAGATATTAATTATAATTTTAAATATTTTAAGATATTAATTATTTTTATAAAATTAATTTAAATTAAAATAATAGATACATCATTGGGTGTGTTTGGAAGACACCCAAACCGCGGTTTTAAAAGGGCTTTTGGCCCAAATCTCGGTTTGGGGAAATTTTAAAACAAACAGGTTTATTTGTCCATAAGTGCTTTTGGACAAAACTATGGTTTAAAACCATGGTTTTGAATAAGCTATTTAAAATAGTTTTTTCAACAGTAAAAGCACTTATGGACTATCCAATTACTATCTTACCCCTACTTTTTCTTACACCCTCTCTCCTCTCTCCTACTTTTTCTTATACCCTCTCTCCTCTCTCCTACTTTTTCTTACACCCTCTCTCCTTTCTCCTCTCTTCCTTCTCTCCTCTCTCTTCTCTTTTCTCTAACTTCCTCCTCTCTTTTACTTTAAATCAAATCATACCCTTTTTGGTAATTTACCACCATAAAAGTCATTCTAAAAATAACTATCCAAACACCTATTTATTCAAAACTATTTTTTTTTCCATAAACTCTTCTCCAAAAGTCCTTTTCCATAAGTTGTCCATAAGCGTTTTTTTTTTCATAAGCCATTTTTTCAAAATCCTATCCAAACAGGCCTATTACCTTAAATATATTAGCATAGTTTTTTTTTTGTAAGAAAGAAAATCATGAACAAATTATAAAGAAAATTGCCGAATCTTGAAATGTGTGTGATTGTGCCAGAACTCAGAAGCAGGGAACTTATGAGTCAGTTCGAGAAAAGAAGTGCCTCATTTTTAAAATCAGACGAAGTGCCCATGGACGTGTGAGGGCTATGGCACGTGGCGGGTAATATGGGATGGAGTTCTGTGGGATTCAGACACGTACGCGCACACGTGTACAGCTTAGAAACAGCGGGCAGGGGGCTGGGTAGCTGCCCCAGAATCATGGGCAGCTCAGACTTGGCCGTGCATTTAGGAAACGTCACTCCTTGGAAAAAGAGTCGCCTTCTTCGTATTATTTTATTTTTATATTACAGTACTACTTTGAATTCAGATCAATTATTCAAAAGCAACAAAGAAGTATTATTTTTGGATTTTTATTTTAATATTACCAGTTGATTTACTAAATCTCTTCCCTTTGTCAAGTTTTATTTGGTCTTAAGTACAGAATGAGAGTGGGGTGGTTGGATTTATTTTAAATTAATTTTAATAAAGACAAAATAAAAAAATATATTCTCCCTAACATGTCTTTAATATAAAAATTAATTAAATAATTTAATTTAATTTTAAATATAAAATTTTAATTTATTTTATTCATAAATTTTTAATTTTTTAAATTGATTACGTATATTAAAAAAGATTTATCAATAGAATAATAATTAAGTAAATTTTTTAAAAACTAATGTATATATATTTATTATAAATAATTAAATTAATTATTTTTTTAATAAAAAATATTTTTTAACATACAATATAAGAGTTAATTAAAAAAAATTAATTTAATTTTAAATATAAATTTTTAATTTATTTTATATTATTTTTTTAAAATAATTTATCTAACTTGTAAATTAATATATATAGTACAATATTATATATAAATATTTTAAAATTAATTTAAATTTTTAAAATTAATAAATTAAATTTTATATTTACGAATGAAATGCCTTGTTATTGATTTATTTCTAATAATTGAAAGTGATCGAACCAAAAGAGAAAGAAGAAGAAAAAAGAAAGAAAGTAAGGGTGAATGGGGAGCGAACGTCATGAATAATCATGTAGGCTAGGGAGAGGCGTAGGCCATAGAGAGGGTGTGGGGCCCAAAGGTTCGTATTCTGGCGGGGTGGGGCCCACGTTGATTTAATGTGCGGAATCGCAGGGTTTTTGGGAAATGGCGAAACCGGGGGTTTAGGGCGGGAAACTTGTATTACGTAACCCTCTCCCTTTCTCTCTTTTATTTATTTTTTTGTTTTGCCCTTTAATTTCCCCTGGGAATAATAAGGCGTCTTCGAGAGTCCAAATCGCACTCAATGCGCGTGTAACGTATAAAATATTAAAAATATTTCTCCTACATATTTAATTAATTTAATTAAATTAATTTTTTATTAAATTAATTAATATAATATTTTTTTAAATATCTTATTTTTTTTACTCTCCCCTCTCCCCCTCTTACTTATTTATTATTAAAAAATATTAATAAAAATAATTTTACAAAAAATAATTATAAAAAATATATTTTATATTTAAAATTAATACCGATTTTTTAATTAAATTTTCTATTAAAAATTAAAAGAGTATTGTGTAATTTGTTTGCATTAATTATTTACAAATAGTCTAATTTATTTCTCAAGTTTTGTGTATTCATATGTCACACCAAAGCTGATAAATTAGCTGTATTATGCATCACTCAAATAATGTAACTCATTAGAACTTTTACTGTGCTATTATGATTCTAAATATAATTAAAAATATATGACTAATTTATATTATTAAAACAACAAAATTTATTATATTATATGGGGTTAATTAGATATATTATCCGATGTTATTATATTCTATTAATTATTAAATATTTAAATAAATTATTAGTTAAAACTTCTTAATTAATAATTTTATAAAATATTCTTTTTGATATTTTTCTATCTATTTTAAGAGAATACAATCCTGATTGATATATTTTTTACATGACTAATTTATATATATTCAAAAATAATTAAATTAGTTATTTATAATAAATATGGATTAATTTTTTTAAATTTTTTTTTGATTATTTACATTTTAAAACTATATCATGTTAATTGTATATATTTCTATGGGCAATCAACAAGAATTATTTAAAAAAAAACTGATAACAAATCAGATTAAAGTGTCAGATTTAAAATTAAAATAAATTTTTAACTAGGTTCTTCGTTCAAGAATATTGATATAAAGTATGTATAATTGTGCAAACAAAATGAATTATGTATAAGTTTATGTTTGGTGGGAAATTAGACTGTAGAGAGAAGTTGGATGCTTACTTAATACTTACCAGAGGCAAAGGGGTTGGTTACGTGGTGGTTCAAAACTTGAACCCACCCCACACCCACCGCTACAAGTTCCTCCGGCACAAGCAATAGTGCGACTGTCAACTTCACGCGCGTTTTGAAGAGCGTGGGCACTGGCTTTCTTCTCCGGCCGCACCATATTGATGTGCAACAAAAAGAAGGGAAAGCACATGTGCGGTTTGGTTGGGACTTGGGAGAATGGGACTGATTTCTCCCTCACATGAAGGGTGATATTGTATCATTGAGTCTAATTAAAATTAATTTTTATAATGATATCTTTTTTCTTGATACTAACTTAAATTTAAAATTTTATATTTAGACTGCTAATTTTTTTATTAGAATTAATACGTATAGGTCAGCCTATCTACCACTACCCTCATGAAGATTTTTCATAAGAAATGACACGTTGGACAAAAAAATTTATATAAAATAAGATTTTAACTCTTAGAATTTTTTTAAAAATATCATTTAAATTTTAAAATTTTAAATTAATTTGTTTACTATATTTTATAAGCTATTAACTATATTTATAAAATAAATAATAATATATTTTTATAATATTTTTTTATTTGAAATTTTAAAATTTAAGCAATATTTTTTAGGATTTTCCCATAATTCTTTAATGGCTAATGGAAATGATTTTTTTTATTAAAAAAATGAAAAAATTACTTTATGATAAAAGGAAATAATGAAAATTCGTTAAGATGTTCCATAAGAGTGTGAATATATCCTATAGTATGAGCACCTCAATCAACATGTAGATTAATTTAGATCAATTTATGACTCAAATTTCATAAAATCAACATGCCAACTTCGTCTATAGAGTATGAAATAATTTATTTTTTCAATAAAAGGTCACGGTAAAAGCTGTACATGATACATCATATTTGATTATAATTAAGAAAAACTTTAAAATTTATTAATTTTATCTAACAATTTAATAAATTTTTAACTTTATCTCTATTAAATATATAAATTTTACCCATATTTTAATAACATATACCAAATTATTATTGGGTAAATGAAAAAACTTTTAAGAAAAAGATAATGATATTTTTTATAATTATGATTAAAACAATCATTTTTTCTTTATCTTATAAATATAACCAGAGAAATAATTTGTAAAGAATCCTGATATCTAAGTGGTAGAGTAAAATTCTAACTTTGCATCCTAACGTTGTTCTTATGTTCTTTCCTTCATTTCAACTACATCTGCCTAATTATATTGAAATAGGTTTGTATAAGATAATCTATTCTTATTTTTTTTCTCCCCTGTTTTAGAAGAATTCATTTTTTTTAAAAAAAATTATTCTGCAATACCTACACTTTGTTACTTTATCTCAATTTTTATTTTGATATCTACACTTTTTTTTTTCTTTTTTTATTAAATATTTTAATTTATTCTATTAGAATATTTAGCCCCTATAACTATTGGATGGCAGTTAATTGTACTAATAGAATAAATTTAAAAAATTTATTAAAAGAAAAAAAGGATAAGTGCTAAATTTAAAATCGAAGAAAATACAGATATCTACAAAAATGATTTTTTTAGAGCAGAGTTTTCTTTTTGTTGATAAATTTCACAAGGGGTCTTACCACCTCCCAACGGTGGCACAAATGTAATTTGGTGCTTGTACAATGGTAACTTGGTCCCCTCACCCCTTCCAATTCTAGATAGTATATTCTAGAAAATAAAAATATCAAATCAGGATATTAAATTAATGATTAATGAAAGAATTAAATAATGAAAACGGGAAGATGCAGGTATCTGGAGCCAATGGATTTCGCAGCACGGATTCACACAACCTGCCGCTGTTTACATCTCAGTTACGCATTCAACAAACAGAAAAGCCTAAGCCTTCGCCTTCACCGTCTCCTTCCCCTTCCCCTTCCCCCATCATCTACCCTTTATAAATATATAAACCATTCTCTCCTTGTTTCTCTACCATCTTCACTCCACTTTCTTCTTCCGTTTCTTCCCAAATCAATCACACTACTGTCTCCACAACTTGCAGATTCGTTCTTTCATGGACTCTAAAAGACCTTGTTTCTTGGAAGAGAACTCTGGTTTGGCTTTCTTAGCAGATACGGAAGCAGGCTATTCTGGGCAGAATCATCATCACCATCATTACCAACAGGGTTTTGTGTCAAAGTCTATGCGTGGTTATGCTATAATTAATAGGTCTAGTTTGAGAAGCCTTCCTGGTTCATCGCCGAGATATGGGAGATTCTATGATGCCAGCTATGAAGATCACTACCCCCACTTTCTTGAAGCTTGTCATCTCTGCAAAAAACCGCTTCAGAATAGAGACATCTTCATGTACAGGTTGGTTAGACACCCAGTAAATACCTTGTGTTATTTCTTTCTTTCTGATGGTGAAAGTGGATCTGTTTCTTCTTTCTGTTTCATTAGTTCTCTAAGAATTCGAATGTGTTTGAGGCTAATTCTGATGGTAGTTTGTGTTGTTACTGCAGAGGGGACACTCCTTTTTGTAGTGAAGAGTGCAGGCAAGAGCAAATAGACGTGGATGAAGCTAAAGAGAAGAATAGGAACCTGTCTTCTTCAATGATGGCTATGAGGAACAAAGAGCAGAGAGAATCTACCTCACCGAACAAGACGCAGGATTACTCATGTGTTAGAGGAACTGTTGCTGCTGCTTCTTAGTTTGACCAGAAACATATGCTAAGGTTGCAGAACAGACGAACTGCTGCTATATTTCCCTGAAAGGGAAAGAAAAATCCAGAAAGTAAAAGAGAACAATAAAGACAGAAAACAGAATGAAGAAAAAGAAAGAAAAAGATATAGAAGGAAGAAAAGTAAAGACTTGGAAGTCTTAAACTAACTCTCGATGAAGAAGGGTCATATTGAATATTGATGAAGAGGAGAGAGAGATAATCCATTTAGATTATGGAAAGTTTTTGTGAATGTTATTGTCCATGATGTACACAGGTTGAGAAGTGCGGTGTGTTGTTTTTGGGAGATGCTCTCTCCAAAATGGCTCTTTTTTTTACCAGTTTTGTCTGTTCATTTTCATAAGGCTTTGTTTCTAGGTTCCTGGTTAAGGTTTCCTGGGTATGGTATCGGGAGTCTTGGAGAAGAAACCCAGAACAAAGCAAAGTTCTTTAAGCTGGTCTAAATTTCCTTTTTTTTTTTTTTTTTGGTTTTAATTTCAAAGAATCGACACTTGTGTTAAATGAAATCAGACAGAAATCTCGAATTGAGATACTATTGGTCGGAGATATTTATGCTGGCGGCCTGCAGCATTGGGAAGTTCTAGGAAAATTGGATCTTATGAGTCTTAGAATTGAAGCTAAGATATTAGCGTAGTCGCATAGTATCTGTTTGTATAGATTTAAAAAAAAAAAATTTAAAAAAATATTTTTAGATAGCGTCAGAGAAAGGTTTTAGAAAAGTTTATGAATTTTTTTAAATAAATAAATATTTAGATATTTATTATTAAATTTTTTTTGTAATTAATAAATTATTAAAAAAATTATGAGATAAAAAAAATTATCTAGTATCATATTCACCATCTTCTTTTCTTTTCTCGCACGGTTGAACAATGTCCTCCACAATAGAGAATAAAGAACAGACAGAGGAAGAAGACAACGACATAGACTGAGCTAGAAAAAGAAGACCAAAATAGATCGAGAGGGAGGAGAGAACAGAAGATATAGACAGAGGTGAACAAGGTGGAGACGACACCGTTGGAGAACAAATGATGCCATTGGAAGGCGCCGTGCTTGTCGTGCTTACTATCAAAGGGTTTGGAGATAATGCCAACAATAACAAAGGGAGAAATAACGGAGAAAATAAAAAGAGTATAAAAAATAAGGATAAAATAATCTTTTAATATCTATAAACTTATTTCTTATTTTAAAAAATATTTATAAGAGTTTATCTAAAATTATAATTTTAAATTATAATTTAGTTTAATTTTTTTTAAATAAACGTGACTGTTTATTTTAAAATTTTTTTTAATTAAAGTTTATATTAAAAAATCCTATTACAACCTACTTTCTATCCTATCCACTAATTTCGAAATCAACTATTGTATCATCATTTCATCTTTTAATCATTGACAGCTAATCTAGCATACCTAATATTGCAAAAGATTTAAAGGCGACAACCTAAAATTCTGGCGAAGATCATATCAATCTCGTGTGTTGTGCATTTTCCCCTTCCTACGTATTTTGTGATCAAACAAGAAACATGATTTATATCGTGGAGGAAGAGGAAAAGAACATGGCCTTGGCCGATCCGGATGTTAGGAGGAAGTACCTTGGCGGTGGCGAGCGGGAAGAGACATTGTCAACTTCGTCGATTTCTATATATTTGTGGCTGCTTTCAGAGAGAAGAACGATATGAGAAAGATGATCAAGAATTAGTAGAAACAAGAGATGAAAACCCAGATGACGA
Source organism: Leucaena leucocephala (assembly GCA_037074615.1). NCBI lineage: Eukaryota > Viridiplantae > Streptophyta > Magnoliopsida > Fabales > Fabaceae > Leucaena > Leucaena leucocephala. Next base: position 18,633,215 of record CM073569.1, read on the forward strand.
ATACGTACCAAAGGCAGTTCAATGTAGCAAGTAGATGAACAATGCCTTGCTTTCTTAAGCGGAATTACCTACAAGTTACAGAAGTTCCATTTAAAACATATAATTTGGTTCCATACAAATTTTCCCTCAATCTTCTGCCATAGAACAACTAACAATTGAAGTCTTGAACCCTTGGTAGGAAGTTGATCTTCTACTTTTTCCCCCTTGCAGTGAAGGTATTTTCAGGCCAGCCTCCTCAACGAAAACATAATTCCTCCCGAGCAATCTTGTAAGTGAACCCTCCCATGGTGCATAAAAACATGAATGATTTCAAAATAGCTTTTTACTGAGAGAGGAGGAAATGGGAGGATAAAATTTTTATTAGCTTGAGATTAGATAGATATATCCGATCTATGACGACAATTCTGTAATGTTCATAGGTTCCCCATGACAGGAAATGCAGAAAAAACTGATTCCAGATACTTTATTGTATATAAATATCAGCCCTACTCTACCATAAAGATATCCTAAATCGCCAAAAAAGGCATTAGCCAGAGAGAGCAGAATTAAGGGCACCGTGAACATCAATGCCAATTTGTGCTTCAGCTTCCTCCAAGTCAGTTGTAGCAGAGGCGAGCTTCTGGGTGAACTCAGTGAGCCCCTTCTGGACTAGGCTTTGGTCAATGTGATCAATTGGAACGGCCTCAACGGCAATCACATCTGCAACTGAATTTGCATGGATGAACGCAAATCCACTGCTCACTTTGTGACTTCATTTCCTTCATGTACTGACAGGATCCCTGGTTTCACTTCTGCAATTGTGGGTACATGGCCAGACTGATATCAATTCATTTAACTTCAATTTCATGCCATTGATTTAGAAATATTTCTCATAGATACAACAGGGCTGGGTGTAATTGTGTTTGTGTCTATTTATTTACAGATCAACTAAATCTTTCTTGTGATGGTTTACATGCCAGTAATAAGTTAATGTCATATAACAATCTAGAAGACACTTGAACAAGCCCAGAAAGAATGCTCCTTGTTCTACATGCTACACTTGCCACCTAAAGGATCCACGAAAAGCTTTTTTTATTTTTTTAGTACAAAAAGTTTATATGGGTTCGGCATCGGTCCCCACCAAGTCTAGGGCATAGCTCTAGGTCTCAGAGATTTTTTATAAGGAACTTATGAGATCGCCTACCAAAAGAGTTTTCACAAAAAACTACTAGTGGGTAAGAGTGCTTACGGGACGGGGGTCGGGACTGGAACAACCCCGTCCTGTATCCCGTCTCGATACAGTACATAGAAAGCAAAATGCATCCAGTGTCCCGTCTCATCCTGAATTTGTTCCGGTCCCGAATTTGTCCCGTCCCGTCTTGAATTCCTGATCCAATTTTTTTAAATAAAATTATAATAAAATCATCACAGTAAATCATTCTATATAAAATGCCATAACAACTTCCTCTAAATACTAACATTTCTCTCTGATATAAAATGATAACTTACCCATACAAGGGGAAAGAAAACAAAACAGTAAAAAAGAATAAAAATATATGTATAAGAATATTTATAAGTAAAAATATCTGTATAAAAATATATATGAGAGTTATGACTGGTGAAACCTGTAACCTTGAGCGAGGAAAGTGTGAGAGAAGAGAGACAGAGAGTCTAATATAAGTGGACAGAGTGGGAAAGATGGGATAATGTGATATATTTTTTTTATTAAAAAAAAATTGGGGTCGGGACGGGACGGGAGTCCCGAGGGTTAGACCGAGACCTGTCCCGTTCCAACCCTTCCTTCTATCCCGTCCCGATGATTTCCCATCCTGGTCACTATCTGGACCGAGTTGGGATACTTAGGATGGGATAATTTGAGCACCCTACTAGTGGGGTAAGATAAACTTATCCAAATCACATTTGTATAAACAGAAATATTTCTGCCTAAATTGAATGGCACAAATGGAATTAACCTATAAAGTTTAGAAGCAATACCACCATCAGCACAAAATCCTTAAAATAAATCCTCTATCTTCTATTCATGATATATAATTCCTTACAACAGAAACTACCTGAACTCTAAGATCAGGCATTGAATTCAATCCCTATCAAAGTAGTCCACATTTTGTAGGAAAACGTGTACTACATCAGGTAGTAAACATATAAATTAAAACCCATGTTACATGGAAAAGATATTTAATGAATTACAATTTAAAATCACGTCTTCGGCATAAACAAGCAACGTCAGAATCTACATTTAAACACAAAAACCACCGATTATACTGTGAAGCATCATTGTAAATACAAGTAAACAAAACAACTTCATAACACAGTTCCTTCATTTCCGCGCACACCAGACATATGCTACCAAACTACGAGGCAAACAAAATGGAGATAATGACCAGTCGGTATGAGTAATAAGTTTCCTCCAAATTAACTATTGAACGGACTCGCATTCCATCAAAGTAATCCGCATTTTATTGGGAAACTCAGATCACATCAGACGGTAAAAATGGTATGAAATCAAAACTGATCAGTCAACATAATCCTGCGAGTAATCAGGCAACATCTATATCGGAATCTAGGAAAAGTAAGAGCGTGAAAAGATGAAAGGGGAACAAACCTCCTGGCAGAGAGCTGAGATGCGTAGGGAAGAACGAAATTGATAGTGATTTTGGAGGGAATAGAAGAAGGAGCGGGAGGACGAGAGTGCATGAAATGGGAGGGAGTCTCGGGAGGGTCCATGTTGGGAATGGCTTTCTTCCATGATTCCTCGAAAGCAGAGTCGGCCACCTCCGTACAAAGGCGTAGATGACTGAGAGCTGTGAAGAGTGGCCGGCGACAGAGGCGTGAAGCTTGACGTAGCATGGCGATCGCACGCACTACTCTCTGCTTTGCTCTATTCTAAAGCTATCTTTCGCTGCTTTCCTTTCTCACAGCGATGCCAAGGCCCCAAAAATAAATAATAGTAAAATGAAAAATATTTTTTTTATAACATATTTAGATTTGTAAGTTATTACTAGGACGAATTTTTATATATTTAATAATACTGAATAATATAAATATTTAAAAAATTAATCGTCTCTTATACAAGTCACTTAGTGAGTTATTAGTTGATTTTTTCTTACATATTATTCTATTATGATTTATTAGAAAGAGATTTTAAGTCTTTCTATTAAAAAATTTGGATAGGTGTAAAGATGAAAAAAAAAAAAAATCCATTTTTAGACCGTTAACGAATCAACCACTAAATGGATGTATTCAAGACATAAGGTATCAATACTTTTTTTTTAAATAAGATAACCAAATGTCATTCTTTCTCAAAAGAAAAGTAATATTTCATAGATTAAATTATAATTAATATTTAAATTCTACTCTTTTGCTTCTGGGGTTAATATTATGACAAATACTTATATACTCTAAGTGTGTGATATCATTTAAATTTTATTCAATCAAAATATAATAACTCAGCCAATAACTCCTATAAATTTTATTTTTAAGAAAAATAAATTCTTTAATTTGAAAAAATAAAAAATCATTTGAACAAAATTAAGAGGTTTATTTTTTTTAAAAAATATGAATAATTTTAAATGAGTAATTGGCTAACTAAAATTAAGATGTATTGAGTTATTATATTTTAAATGACATGTTAGAAATATTGTCCATGTTATAGTGCCTATTTAGTTTCTTTTAAAACTATAGTTTTAAAAATATTTAAAAATATTTTTGATTTAGACTACAAATTAAATAAATAGCTATCAAATGTCTAGAAGAGTTTTTAGAGTAAACTATATTTTCAGATAAACTTGTGAGAATATCTCTTGGGTGGCAAAAATATTTTTGAGCTTTGTAATGACCATTTTGTCTTTATTTTTTTTCTCTATTATTTTTACTCATACTCTTTCTAGTAATTTACTTATAAAAAAAGTCATTTTAATAATAACTATCTAAATATTTATTTTTTTATAATTATTTTTCTTTTAAAAACTCTTCAATATCAGCTAAACCAACCCGGGCCATGCATGCATTTTAGTTTGCAAATGAATTTGTCTTGCACTATGGCTGTCATGTTTTACTAGGTCCTCACTTCAAAATCTATCCTGATGACATAGTTTGAAGTTTGTTTAATCAATGAGTAATGAGTTGCCCATGTCTAGGTGTCACCGATTATTTATTTAAGTATTTAACTATTGGTATTGCCATGTTAGGCTCACCCTATATCGCTTAGGAGGAAGAGAGACTTCGCCTTACCCTTAGATCGTGGGTCAGCCCAACCTCTTTCTAAAAATTTTTTTATAAAAAAAAAGTATTTAACTATTACATCATTATAACGCTTGAAAATAGGCAACATTTCAACCTGAACCAAAACATAGAATCTAAATTCTAAATCATATCTATTGAAAAGAGGGGAATGGATTTGTAAATTAGCTTGTAACATCAAAGCTCTTGATAACTAGTTGGCTGTAGGGATTTGGATATATTAGCACATTTGAGGGCTCCAAACTCGCGTTTTAGTACTCAAAAGTCACTTTAGGCCAAATTAGATATTCAGGGTACATAATGTATCTTTTATTTTTTTATATTTTAAATTCTTTTTCTCTATGGTTATACTGTACCAATATATTTATTACCAAACAATTTAGTTATAAGATCAATAAATAAACATGACTCCACATATAAGTCACATTTTGGGTTATAAGTGAACATCTTACTCATCGTGGGTAATGTAATCATTTTTTTAAATAATTACTTTTTAAAAGGCAACTACCTAAGTTTATATAATAATAATTCTTATTATTATGTTAAATGTCTCAATGACCATAATTTTTTTTAATAATCAAGTGGTCCAAGATTCAATTCTCCCCAAAATCACTTTACTAATATTTACATTCTAGGTGATTTTATATATAAGCAACAATTTAGATTTTTATAAAAAAAAATCTAAATAAGTAACAATTTATTCCTATACCATCTCTTTTCCTACTTATTCTCTCTCCCACTCATCATCTTTATAAATAAAAGTATATTTAAAAAAAAAAATTATATTTCTAATATATTTATTTTTTAACTAATTTTAACTAATACTTTGATCGGCATAAGACAAAAGGGAGTACCTTGTTGGCACTGGCACTGGTGAGTGCCGGCCAACAAAGAGGCTTTGGTGCTAGTGACCATAGCAAGGGAGTAATTGTTTCAAGTTAAGAGCATTTTACCAACGGGGGTTGGTCTAAGTAGTAAGCGGCTCGGTATCGCTTAAGCGAGATCTCAAGTTTGAGCCTTGACGTATGCAGAAAATTCCCGTTAAGAAACTCACCCACCATAACTAGGTGCGCGATGCGGGTCAGATCCGGATATATTTAGAGCAAAACTCTGGTAAATCGAGTAGGCAACAAAAAAAATAAGTTAAGGGCATTTTGATAAATACCCGCTAAACTTATTTACGATTAAAGAACATGAGATTTTAGAGTATTTTAATTATTTTAAGAGACTTTATTATAGTTTGAGTTGTGGGAGATGAGTTATTTTTCAAAGAAAGAAACAAAGATGAGCTCTTTCGCGCATAGAAAAGCAATAGAAAAATAGGTCTAATCGGTACAATATTTATACCACTGTCTACAGAGCCTATAGAATAATAGAGACGAGGGACAAAAGCTATAGGTAAAGCTTTTTTTTTTTGTTGCCCACCCGGTTCACTGGAGCTTTGCCCCGACTACATCCGGATCCGACCCGCGTCGCGCACCTGACTATGGTGGGTGAGTCTCCCAACGGGGATTTTCTGCGTACGCCAAGGCTTAAACTCGAGACCTCGCTTAAACGATACTGAGCAGCTTACTACTCGGACCAACCCCAGTTGGTAAAGCTATAGGTAAAGCTAGCCTTATTACCACATCCCACGAAACCATATGTTAATAGTGAAGGCCAATGCAGAAAGCACATTCTAAGGAAACGCCCCATTGAAAAACAGAACAAGAATCCATTCAGCCATAAAAATGAATATGAAATATGTGGATTTTGGCTTATTGAATTCCAAATGTCTAGTAGTAGAGAAACCACTAAACGTTGAATTGAGATCGTACAATATTAATGCAATAATAGTAATACTATTCAAACCTTTATAGAGCAAAAAGCAGCCTTCGCCAAGCCTTCTCATTGTTAAAGGTTCATGGGGCAAAAGGAGATATAATTATAAATACAAAAAAATAAAGAAAATGGTGAAACTTGATGGTACTAAGCAAGCTACAAGAACGCATTTCTCTACTACTCCCTAGTTCCTTGTATTGTTCCATAAACCAACCTCTAAGATTTTTACAACGAAACAATAAAAACTGCAGACCTGTACTTGATTTTTCCTATACATCTCTGCATATATATTTACATGGCTGGATAGCCACAATACTTCCAATCCGGGCAACGATAAAAGCCTCCTTTTAAGGGTATATTTGGTTTCACGTTAGGAAATCATGATTTTTGTGAAAGCAAGTAGTTATATGCTTTTACCAAAACCATGGTTTTGGCAGTTTCCAACATAAAACTAAACACACTGAATCGTTGAATCGGCAAAACTTAATAATATACACGTGCATGTCTGATGTTCCTGTCAAAAACCTGATTCATGGGCCCAAAAAGCATCGGGATCTGGGCAATATAGAGAAAAATCTTCGATTTCAAGATTAGCTATATGCCAATTGACAAAACGAGCTTGTACCAACTTGAAGAGAAGCAGTATGGTTGGCAATAGCCAGCACTCATCATCTTCCCTGCAAGAGAATACATTAAAACTTGGTGGAAAATATGAAACATAATTGAAGTTCTAGATGAAACAAGAGAGCAGAACAAAATCCTCAAAACCAGTGAGTGGCAAAGAAAATCAGGAAATTACACTCAGGTCTCAAAGAAGACAAATTATCACTATTAGGTCCCATGAAATCATCAAATTCATATGAAGTCCCAAGAGACCTATGAGAGATTTATTAGAATTGTGAAAAGATGAGCTTACATTGACTTATCATTAGTAGCACATTTACTGGTTAATTAAGGCACCCTGACTTGTTATTAGTAGTACCGTAACTTATCATTCACTAACTTGTCATTAGTGGCACATTGACTTTTAATTGAGACACCCTAATTTGTCATTGGTGTCACCCTAACTTGTCCTTGGTGGCGCATTGACTTGTCAATTGATAAGTCAAGGTAAACTTGTCTTTTCACAATTATAGTATATTACCCATAGATCATTTAGAACTTCATATCAATTTAATAATTCCATAGGACCTAATAGTGATAATTTATCTTCTTTGAAACCTCAGTGTAATTCCCCTAAGAAAATCTCCTAGAGTCTTAATAACAAGATAAATGTCATTCATGGATGTGATCAACAAGACATTTCATTATATTTATTACTACTAAAATTATTTTGTAAGCAGCATCATGAGAACATCAAATAATCATCACTTCCGTATATCTTTAAGGGTGTGTTTGGATTAGCTTTTGGAGAATAGATTTGGCAAAAATAGATTTTGAAAATTGGAGATGTTTGGATGATTAGTAGCATAATCACTTTTTCATAGGCAACTTACCAAAAAGTAAGAAAAAGATAAAAGAGAGAAAAGAGATAGTGTAAGAAAAAGTAAAGGTAAAATAGTAATTGAATAGTTCATAAACTCTTTTACTGTTTCAAAAGCTATTCTGACCAGCTTCTCTAAAACCATGGTTTTAAATCATGGTTTGGTCCACAAGCCCTTTTGGACAAATATGACTGTTTGTTTTAAAATTTTCCCAAATCGAAATTTGAGCTAGAAGCCCTTTTAAAACTTAGGTTTGGGGGTTTCCCAAACAGGCTCTAAAACCTGTAATAGCCTGTGGCTAAAAGAGAGAGAAAAAAAAACTATAATAGCCAAATAGCATAAGAGTGTGTACTATGCCTTCTTTGCAAAGAAGGCCACAGCTAAGTAATTAGGCACTACCTTTAGGAGTATTTCCTTTTATATATCTCGCACTTCAACTATTATTCTCTACTTTCACCAGCATTTGCATGAACATCAGGAAATTCAATATGATTTTGTTTTTAAGAAAGAAAAATTTAAAGGTATGAAAGCAAAAGCATTTACCAAGCAGATAATGAGATAGACTACATTGCAATTTAAATCAACAGTGAGTATTACAATTGTATGATACCTTTCTATCACACTCTTTCACAGGGACTACTACTCATCTCCAAGGGGGTTTAAAAAATTAAACATTTATCCGATCAATTCTATCATAGAAGATATTAATAGATATTCACTACTCATGCCCATATACAAATTCATATAACATCGATTTTCTCTTCTCATAACGTTGCTGCTTCTATGACTTTATGTCATTCACTTCTCCACATTTTATTCAAATATATCTTGTTTAAAAGATTACCTAAAAAAATTGCTTAATTAACAACAGTTACAACCACATCCATAAATCATAGGGAACTACACCAAATCAAATACAGCAGAAAACTGTGTGGAGTCTAGGGACATGAATTCTTCTTCTTTTGAAGAAAAGGAGGCTAAAACAAATCTAAATTGAAACAACACTAGGGAACACTTGTAAGAGATATTAGAAATAAATGAGGAAAGATCATAGGAATCAGATGTAAATAGGGAGAAATCGTAGGAATTAATGAGGAGAGATTGGAGGAGATTAAGAAGATGTAAATAAGGAGAAATCGTAAGAATTAATGAGGAGAGATTGGAGGAGATTAAGGAGATGTAAATAAGGAGAAATCATAACAATTAATGAGGAGAGATTAGGGGAGATTAAGGAGACTTAATGAGCTGATTTTATTCTATAAATCCCACAATTTTTGGGATCCATTACATGAATATATGTAGCCTATCAGATCAATAAAATATACAAGAATTCATACAGAAAATTCTAGTCTTGTTCCTGTCATCTCTCTACTGCTGTGAATATTATGTCTTCAAACATAGTATCAGAGCCAGACTAGTCTGTTCACTCGTCCGCTGTAGAATCTGATAGCACCATCCTGTCTGACGGTGGGTCCTGTCTTTCTTCAGTCAAAGTCGCCGGCCATGAAGGGTCAGCCATTCTCATTGTCCTGAAACGTCTCACCGGTGACAATTATTTGGATTGGAGCCAATCCATGCTCCTTGCACTCGATGGTCGAGAGAAATTGAATTTCATTCTTCACGACCAGCCTTCCTCTGGTGATGCTAGCACCCATCGACGGTGGAAGTTTGACAATGCTTTGGTGGCTTCATAGCTTCTTAACTCGATGCTTCTTGCCGTCAGAAGAAGCTTCATGTTCCTCACATCATCTAAGGCTATCTGGGACGCCGTGAAAGAAGCTTATGGGAAACACCCGAATGCTTCACTACTTTTTGATCTCCGGGCTCACCTCTGGGCCGTTAAACAGTCATTGCGTCCTCTTAATGCCTATTACTTGGAAAAGAAACCCCTATGGCAGGAGCTTGACTTGCTGCAGCACCGTGTTTGGCAAGACCCCGATGACGCCGCCGAATACCGCCGGGCCCAAGAGGAGGAACGCCTGTTTGAATTTCTCGTCGGCCTAGACACAGTATATGATGACGCTCGTGGCCACCTTCTTAGTTGGGTTCCCCTCCCTTTTGTCTCCGAGGCATTTGCTTTACTCGAGGACGAAGAATCACGGCGTCTGGTCATGCTTCCCAGCCATTCAGCTCCACAGCCAGCGAACCCCGAGGCATCTACCCTCGCCACCCATGTATCTGATTCCAGGAGAGACCGCCCGTCATGTGACCATTGCAAAAAACTGGGCCATACAAAGGATAGATGTTGGGATCTCTATAAGAAGCCTCCTGATTGGAAGCTCAAAGCACGCAAGCCCAAAGGTCACGTTGCTGAGGCCACAAGCTCAAAAGAAATGGGCCCTGTTAATGCTGTTACTGCTGGCCCAATATCTAGTGTACACGCCTCCTTGCCAAATTTAGCTTCTGGTGGCCCAATAAGTGCAGACCCATTACAAATCATTTTGGACCGATTAACTACACTTGAGAACCGGTCTTGGAACCAACCAACCTACTGCTACTGTAGTCCAACGAGGTAATTTTTTCAAAGCTCTTGCTACCATCAAAGGTAAGAGCACAGGTCATTGTTGGATAGTTGTCTCAGGTGCCTCTGATCATATGACTGATGATGTCTCACTATTTACAACTTATACTCCTGTCACATCACACCTCAGTTAAAATCGCTGATGCTTCTAATTCTCTGGTAGCTGGTAGTGGTACCATTACAGTTTCAGCTACGCTCACTCTTCATGACGTTTTACATGTTCCAAAATTGAAGTGCAATTTATTATCTGAGTCAACTAAATAAGAGGGAACGTTGCCATACTGATTTCTTTGCTACTTATTGTGTTTTTCAGGATCTGTTCAAGGGGACGACGATTGGTGTTGTTAAGGAACTTGATGGACTATATTACATGAATGACTGTCATCATCCAGTACCTTATTTCTGTAATAAAGTGTCTCTCACTATAACTAGTGAGATGGAGTTATGGCACAAGAGATTAAGACATCCCAATTTTTAATATATGTGCAAGTTATTTCCTTCTCTTTGCTCAAATAAACCTCTTTGCTTAAATAAAACTTCAGACTTTTACTGTGATTCATGTGAGTTAGCAAAACATCATCGCACTCCATTTCCTACTGCTTCTTATCGCCCCTCTAAGCCTTTCTCCATTATTCATAGCGGCTTGTGGGGTCCATCCCCTGTTCCAAATCGTACTCACTCTAGATGGTTCATGACCCTTATTGATGATCATACTCGTGTCAGTTGGGTTTTTCTCTTAAAGGATAAAACTGAAGTATACCAAACGTTCATTGAGTTTTATAATATGGTCCATACACAATTTGACACAAAAATTCAAACTCTCCATACCGACAATGGTACCGAATATTTTAATCATCCGCTAACCATATTTCTTAAACAAAATGGCATCACTCATAAAAGTTCTTGCCCCTATAGCCCCCAATAAATGGAATTGCTAAACGCAAAAATAGGCACATCTTAGAAACTGCTCGGGCCCTCCTGTTCAGTAGCACTGTTCCTACCTACCATTGGGATGATGCCATCCTCACAGCCACTTTCCTAATCAACCAAATGCCTTGCAAACTCGTCCTTTCAAACTCCTCTCCTAGTCCTTCATCGCCATTTCAACCTACCCTATCTTGAGAATACCTTACCCCTTCGAGTTTTTGGCTGCAATACCTCTGTTCATTTACACCATACCCATAAACTAGACCCCAAAGCTATCAAATGTGTCTACCTAGGGCCTGCTGGGAACCAAAAGGGGTACCAATATTTTGATCCAATCGGTAAACGCCTTTATGTCACTTATGATGTCACCTTCCATGAAACTATTCCTTTTTATATCTCGTCCTCGGTTCAGGGGGATAATTGGAGTGAACCTCAGACTATCCAGACAGACATAGAACTCATATACCCCCAACATGAACCTGATCGAATCTATAGGCTTGAGGAAACAATACATGAGGTGCCTAAAGAGGACTCTAGTTTAGGGGGAGACACTAACAGATGGGGTTAAGTATATACCCACAGAAACATGGACACGACAAGTAATACACCTCAAGCAACTGAAACACTTCAAGAGTCTGAACTAAGAGCAGGTCCGGATCATGAGAAAAATGAGGATCTTGATCTACCAATAGCCATAAGGAAGCAACAAAGGTCATGTACCAGACATCCTATAAAGAGGTTTGTCTCTTATTGGGCTTTATCATCAAAATATTGTGCTTTCATATCTCACCATGATCAGATCAGGATACCAGCAAGTATAAATGAAGCACTTTACATCCCTGAATGGAGAAAGGCAGTTATGGAAGAAATGAAGGCTCTTGAGAGCAACAAAACATGTGAAATAGTTGAACTACCTAAAGGTAAGAAAATTGTAGGCTGCAAATGGGTATTCACCCTTAAATATTGTGCTGATGGGAGCCTTGACAAATACAAAGTAAGATTAGTGGCAAAGGGTTTCACCCAAGTTTATGGTATGGACTACACTGAGACATTTGCACCAGTGGCCAAACTAAATACCATCAGAATTCTTTTTTCCCTTGCTGCAAACTTAGACTGGCCACTACACCAAATGGATGTCAAAAATGCATTCCTGAATGGGGAATTAAAGGAAGAAGTAAACATGAAGATTCCTCTAGGGTTCCCGGGAAAAAGGAAAATCAGGTGTGTAGACTGAGGAAATCATTGTAAGGTTTAAAACAATCTCCTCGAGCGTGGTTTGAAAGATTTACCAATGTACTAAAAGCTCAAGACTATACACAGGGACAAAGCGATCACACTTTATTCTTCATACATCAAAATGGGAAGATTGTGGTTTTAGCAGTATATGTTGATGACATCGTCCTCACAGGTGATGATCCAATTGAGATTGACAGGATAAAAAGGGCACTGAACAAAGAATTCCAGGTTAAAGACCTAGGAAAGATGAAATATTTTCTAGGTATGGAAGTCGCTAGATCTGCAAAGGGAATTAGCATCTCACAGAAAAAATACATACTGGATCTCTTAGAAGAAACAGGTATGCTCAGCTGCAGACAAAGTGATACTCCTATACGAACTGGCAAAATCAGGGATGATGAAGATATAGGGAAGGCTGTGGATATGGGAAGGTACCAACGCATGGTTGGTAAGTTGATCCACTTGTCACACACTCGACCAAACATTGCCTATACTGTTAGTGTGGTGAGCCAACATTCCCCTTATTCGAAGCAAAAACACCTTAATGAAGTCTATAGGATTCTCAGATACTTAAAATATTCTCTCGGTTTGGGTCTCTTATTCAAAAAATCTAACAGCAGAAATGTGGAGATGTTGACGGATGCTAACTGAGCAGGTGATCAAGATGATAGAAAATCCACCTCAGGATATGTTACTTATATCTGGGGGAATTTAGTCACATGGCGCAGTAAAAAACAAAACGTGGTTGCTAGAAGCAGCGTTGAAGCCGAGTTCAGGGCTATAGCTCTTAGAATCTGTGAAGGCCTATGGGTAAAACAGGTACTGGAAAAATTGGGAATGCTAATGGAACTACCCATCAGACAATATGGCAGCCATCAATATGTCTCACAATCTAATCCAACATGACAGGACAAAGCATGTGGAAATAGATAGACATTTCATACGAGAAAAGATGGACGCTGGAATAATTGATCTCAAGTATATTGCCTCAAAATAACAGATAGCAGATGTACTTACTAAGGGGCTGACTAGAGACAAGTTTGAGTATCTAATTGGCAAGTAAAACATGATTAACATCTATGCTCCAACTTGAGGGGGAGTGTAGAAGATATTAGAAATAAATGAGGAGAGATCATAGGAATCAGATGTAAATAGGGAGAAATTGTAGGAATTAATGAGGAGAGATTGGAGGAGATTGGGGAGATGTAAATAAGGAGAAATCATAGGAATTAATGAGGAGAGATTGGAGGAGATTAAGGAGATGTAAATAAGGAGAAATCATAAGAATTAATGAGGAGAAATTAGAGGAGATTAAAGAAACTTAATGAGCTGATTTTATTCTGTAAATACCACAACTTTTGGGATCCATTACATGTATATATGTAGACTATCAGATCAATGAAATATACAAGAATTTATATAGAAAATTCTGGTCTTGTTCCTGTCATCTCTCTGCTGCTGTGAACATTATGTCTTCAAACAACACTCCTAAAGTATTCTTCACAGGATTGAAGCAACCAAATGGGTGGGAGATATACTTTTCAACACAACTTCAAAATATTTGACAGACCAGCCAGATAATGGAGAACTTCATTAGAACCTTTACAATAAGCACTATTACAAAACTATTTCCTAAACATTGAGCTAGCACACTGATGAGCACTATAAAGTCAGCCATGATGTAAACCTTCTCGGAAGATGTTAAAGACTAGATATGACATTTTTCCTCCAGATAAATATCACTAAAAAAAGAAAGAAAGAAAAAACCCTTCATGCGAGTAGTTCAATGAGAAAAAAGAATCCAACCGACTATCATGTTCAAATATGAGGTATAAATATATCAGTCAACGTCTTGAAACTATGTCTGCACAGATGTGGATCAAAACAAGAATCTCAGATGTTTGTCAAAGATGTCATTGTTGTTTGGTATAAAATGGTACAATAATGAAGTTGCACCCTTACCTCTTAATATTCCATGTACCGGCCTTATCAGGCTGAAGGAAATGGGATAATGCATAGTGAAGCAGGCAACAAACAAAAGCCACTCCCTGCAAAAAAGTCAAAAGTCAGAAAAAGGCATGGATACAGAGTTTATGTCTAGAAGTCAAGCATTTTATATGTGCGTGTCATCCCTTAAACCTGTAATCTAATGGTTATAAGGCCTTTCAGCTCCTGTGAGATGGGATAATCTGGGATTTCAATTGGGATCTGATACTGGGTTTTGTGCCAGGGTTATTTAGAAAGATTGAAGGCATTCAGTTCTGGATGTAGAAATATCTCAACTCTCTTTTGGGTCATGATGTAGTGTAATAATATATTTACTTTCAGCATTTGTTCTTTCTTTCTGTAGAGATATTGTAGTGATATTATATGATATGTAATATTCCGTAATTAGTAGAGGATACGATATGATACTGATATGATATTGTAATTAATGTCTAGGGTTACCTATTATATCTAGGGTTACCTATTATATCTAGGGTTACCTATTATATCTAAGGTTACCTATTATATCTAGGGTTACCTATTATATCTATAAATAGGTATTCAACATATGAATGAAAATAAGCATTTGTACATCATTTTGCTCTCTGTATTTACATGGTACCAGAGCAGGTTAACCTAATGTTTGCTAATTTTTTGGCGTCGTTGTGGCTGTCCTTCGTTGCAGATCTGGAGTTTCTAATTTTTTGACAATTTTGGTCGCTGTTTTGACCCCTGGAGTGGTCCTCTTCTACTTGTTAGAATATTGGTTCTTACAGAGCTCCCGGTGAAGCTCTGGTTGTTGGATCCTTTGGTTCTTTTGTTTAGTCGTTGTTCGGCTACTCTCGCCTTTGTTACTAATCCTTTTTTTTTATGGCTGCGACCAATACTACTGCAATTTCTGAGATGATTCCAATAGTCACTAAGATTCCTGTGAGTGCTACTATTGCAACAGGTAATAAGTCTACTGCCCTTGTTTCTTCGTTTTCCAAATGGATCATAGACTCTGGTGCTACTGACCACATGACAGGTAACCGCTATCTCTTCTCTACTTATACGTCTTATGCCAACCCTTCTAATATCACCATTGCAGACGGTTCCCAATCTTGTGTTCTTGGCTCTGGCACTGTTGAACCTACTTCTTCTATTCATTTGGAATCTGTGCTCCATGTCCCTAACCTTGCGTTTAACCTTTTGTCCCCTAGTAAACTTACTCGTGAATTAAACTGTTGGGTCTCATTTTTTCCTAACCATTGCTTGATACAGGATCTTTTGACGAAGAAGATTATTGGTAGGGGTTATGAATCTGGTGATCATTACTTTCTTGATGATCAGGGGTCTCGTGCGGTGGCTTGTACCGGTGGTGTCACTCCTTTTGAAGTACATTGTCGTTTAGGTCATTTATCTTTATCATCTCTGAAAAAGATTTATCCTCAGTTTCAGCATTTGTCGTCCTTAGATTGTGAGTCATGTCAGTTTGCTAAACATCATCGTCTTCCCTTAGTATCTCGAGGCAATAAACGAGCTTCGTCTCCTTTTGAGCTAGTGTACTCTGATGTTTGGGGTCCGTGTCCAGTTGAGTCCAAAGCTGGTTTCAAGTACTTTGTTACCTTTGTTGATGATTATTCCCGCACTACTTGGTTATATTTAATGAAAAATCGTTCTGAATTATTCTCTCATTTTTGTGCCTTTACTGCAGAAGTTAAAAATCAATTCAATACTTCTATCCATACCTTGCGCAGTGATAATGCCAAAGAATATTTTTCTGAATCATTTTCCTCTTTTATGCTTCAAAACGGAATTTTACATCAATCTGCTTGTGTGGATACACCAGCTCAGAATGGTGTTGCCGAAAGAAAAAATCGTCACTTATTAGAAGTAGCCCGAGCCCTTTTATTTCAAATGCAGGTTCCAAAACCCTTTTGGGCAGATGCGGTCTCCACTGCTTGCTTTCTCATTAATCGTATGCCGTCCTCTGTTCTTGATGGTCACATTCCCTACACTACTCTCTTTCCTTCTAAACCTTTGTTTCTGATTGACCCTAAGATTTTTGGATGTGTGTGTTTTGTTCGAGATGTGCGTCCGAGTATCTCTAAATTAGATCCTAAGTCCCTCAAGTGTGTCTTCCTTGGCTATTCCCGTGTGCAGAAAGGGTATAGGTGTTTTTCTCCGTCTCTTAATCGTTATCTGGTTTCTGCTGATGTTACTTTTCAGGAATCTCTTGCTTATTTTGCCTCTATCCATTCAGCTTCTCCTCCTCCACCTGCGGAGGAGGATACTCTTCTGGTATACTCTGTTCTTCCGTCCTCATCATCTGCCCCAACTCCCGTACTGGCACCTGGTCAACCACCTTTGTCTCGGGTCTACACCAGACGTTTGAAGGAAACTACTACTGCTCTTCCTCCAGATTCTGCCCTACCATTGTCTACTTCCTCATCAGATCCTGCAGAAAGCATCACTCATCCTGAGTCTGACCTGGTTCCTCCTTCTGAGATACCTCCTGTTCCTGCTCCAGATCCCTCCCTCGATCTGCCTATTGCCCTCCGTAAAGGTAAACGCACTTGCACATATCCTATTTCATCTTTTGTTTCATATAACCACCTCTCCTCTGCTTCTCGTGCATTTGTTACGTCTTTAGACACTATCTCCGTACCTCGTTCCCTAACTAAGGCCTTGTCCCACCCGGGTTGGCGTACTGCCATGGAAGAAGAGATTGAGGCACTTGATCGTGCTGGTACGTGGTCCTTAGTTGATTTACCGCCGGGAAAGAAAGCCATTGGATGTAAATGGGTGTTGACCCCTAAAACTAAGGCTGATGGCTCTCTTGAACGCCTTAAAGCTCGTCTTGTTGCTAAAGGTTATGCTCAGAAGTATGGTGTTGACTACTCTGAGACTTTTTCTCTTGTGGCCAAGCTCTCCTCGGTTCGTCTCTTCATTTCTCTAGCAGCTACCTATGGTTGGGATCTCTCTCAGCTGGATATCAAAAATGCCTTCTTACATGGTGATCTTCTAGAAGAAGTGTATATGGAGCAACCACCTGGTTTTGTTGCTCAGGGGGAGCATGGTAAAGTATGTCGGCTTAAGAGATCTTTATATGGCTTAAAGCAAAGCCCTCGGGCATGGTTTGACAGATTTAGTACTGTGGTGAAGGACTTTGGCTTGTGTCAGAGTAAATGTGATCATTCGGTGTTCTATCAGCAAACAAGTGCTGGCATGATTCTACTAGTTGTGTATGTTGATGACATTGTGATTACAGGGAGTGATACCTCAGGGATCTCATCACTCAAGTAATTTCTTAACTCCCATTTTCAGACGAAGGATTTGGGTTCACTAAAATACTTCTTGGGAATTGAAGTTATGAGAAGCAGGAAGGGCATCCTATTAACTCAGAGAAAATATGTTCTTGATATGCTAAAAGAAACTGGAAAACTTGGAGCTGCCCCATCTAGCTTTCCTATGGTTTATAATCCGCTGCTTGATGCTGATGGTAGTATACAATATGAAGATCCCATTGAAGCTGCTAAGAGCAAGCCGTTTGAGAACCCAGAGAGGTACAGAAGATTAATTGGAAAATTGAATTATCTTACAGTTATCCGCCCTGATATCACTTACCCAGTAAGTGTTCTTAGCCAATTTATGGTCTCTCCAACTGTTCGACAGTGGGAAGCCTTAGAACATGTGTTACATTATTTGAAGGGATCTCCAGGTCGTGGGATATTGTACAAAAGTCATGGCCATATAGATATTGAGTGCTTTTGTGATGCTGATCATGGTGGATCAAAGGCCACAAGACGGTCTACTACCGGTTACTGTGTCTTTGTTGGAGGCAACTTGGTATCTTGGAAAAGCAAGAAACAAAATGTAGTGTCACGATCGAGTGCAGAAGCGGAATATAGAGCCATGGCACAGTCTGTATGCGAGATAGTCTGGATATATCAGTTGATGACGGAGGTTGGCCTTCAAACCTCATTACCAGCTAAGTTGTGGTGTGATAATAAAGCGGCCCTACACATAGCTTCTAACTCGGTATTCCATGAACGCACGAAACATATTGAGATCGACTGTCATTTTATCCGAGACAAGCTCAAGGAAAATTTTATCTCTACAGGACATGTCCAATCCAGTGATCAACTAGGCGATCTCCTCACCAAAGCTCTTAATGGGGTTCGGATTGAATATCTTTGTAACAAGTTGGGTATGATTGACATCTATGCTCCAACTTGAGGGGGAGTGTAGAGATATTGTAGTGATATTATATGATATGTAATATTCCGTAATTAGTAGAGGATACGATATGATACTGATATGATATTGTAATTAATGTCTAGGGTTACCTATTATATCTAGGGTTACCTATTATATCTAGGGTTACCTATTATATCTAAGGTTACCTATTATATCTAGGGTTACCTATCATATCTATAAATAGGTATTCAACATATGAATGAAAATAAGCATTTGTACATCATTTTGCTCTTTGTATTTACACTTTCTATGCGTGAAGCTTTCATTTAATTTTCATTTTGCTGTGAACAAAGGTTTTGGGCATTTAAATTATTATAGAAAAAGAATGCTGATACTGGCATTTAAAAAAAATGAAGAAAATGCTGATACTGGAGAGAACCGTTTTGTGTGCACATCATTTCATTGGGGTCATATAATTAACATCTATATATTAAACATTTTTCAAAACATAAAGTTAAAGCAGCATCAGTATTAAGCTTCTTGTAGCACAATAATTTCCAGTAAGTTTCTTCATGCATTTTGTGAAATTATTTAGAGTATATTGCAAGAGAAAGCACATGATCTATTTGTACAAATTTTTTTCCTATTCTGATTATAATTTGAGAAAAAACAATATTGATGACACAAGATAAGATCAAAATTAATCTTTTTTGTAGCACTCTACTTTATTAAAGGTCCAATGAACTCAGAGTATAGCAGAATTGTAACTGATGCTTGCTTGCTGATTCTCATCCACACAACGCATGCAATATGTTATAGCAAACTATAAACACAACTTACGACATTAGATAAAGAAGTAGCATTCCACAGTGCATATACTCTAGAAAGTGAAGCTCTTCTTGGCTCTTTACTGAATAAAGCATTCAAACCGGCAGGAAACGGTGAAAGTAGGGAAAGAGGAAGTATTAGCAGAACACAAAGAAAAGCTGCGAGAGAAATCCAGTAGAACTGAAGCAACATGAGAAGAGTGACTGAAAGATCTGCTAAAAGCATCAAAGTGATCAGCAACTGCACTGTGTCCTGGCATGTATATGACAGTTATTAGATAATGTTCAATTTTTATTTGTGGAGCAGTAAAAGGTCAAAAATTATTGAAGTACCTGGCGACCAACAGGTCTAGTGTTGCATAGCAGAAAAGAAAGTGGGAACAGAAAGTCTCTTTTGAACTCCAAAGATTTCAGGGTAGCATCATTTATGAGTCCTCCATTAATTCCTCCAGTTATCCTCTTAAGCGATAAAGAATTACTAATGCTAGGCCAATTATGCTGAAGCTGCTTAAGACTCTTTCTTCCACAAGCAACATTTTTCCTGTCGTATAGTTAGCAAAATACTAAACCCTCAAGCCAATCCGCAGGATTTTAAGTCCCCAAAGTGGGTGAGAGATAATACGACTGTAAATACATTTTGATAAAAAAAAAAAAAAAAAAAAACTTAAGAACAACCCTAGGACATGAAACTGCTCACAATGTGCTTTCTCCAAATCCATAATAAGGTCATAGTTGTAGAAGTATATATTACGTTTAAAGATGTATAACAATAGTTAGCCACAATATTGGTTCTAATCACTACAGTCATTTTTAACATTTTTCCTTCAAGTAGGCGCTGAGTTCTACAATCCAACAGTCTTTGCTAGGTTAAGTCCATTCAATAACATTCACATTTCAGTTTTTTTTATTGCAATTAACAATATTAAATCACATAAGACATTAAGAAATGATTAATCTCCCCTAACATAATAGGCTTATTTGGAATAAATCAGTTTTATAGCCTATATGTGGCATAAAATTTGCGAGGTCCTAAATTACCTTGTTGGTCCATCAGTATCGCAGTCCCAAGTATCAGACTCATGCAAAGAATAATCACCAACTGCCACCACAATACCCAGCTGATAATAACCAGAAGCTGTTGCTTGGAACCATCCCAACTCAATTTTAACACCATGGAACTCAAGTTGAGGATTTGCATGGCTATTTATCCAAGCAACAACAGGATCTAGTGAAGTACGAATTGATCCATGCCTCACCGTCCTTAACTGAGCATTCAGTCCAGCCACCAGGTGATTCCAAACAGTTGCTGGGACATGCTGTCGATATTGATTTTGGGATTTGCGTGTCAGTAATGAATATAGAAAGAAAATAAGACCGACTAAAATTGAAGAGTAGCAACAATTGAGAGACCTGGCCTAGAAGGTTGGTCAATAGTGAGTCATTGTGAATATTGTAAGGTGCCATGTAGCTTCCATTCCCACCAAATATTATGCACATAGGAAATCTCTTTTTAATAATTGAGACAATGTCTAACCGCTTCTCATCACCACCAAGGAAAAAATCAATGTATGCCACCATCAGATCTGGTGTTGCCCCAACCTGCATGATGGTTTCAAAAATTGACAAGGATGAGATTGACATCAGTGTGCACTCTGGGGAAACCTCTATTGAAGATATCTTGCATTTTAATACTGTTTGTCTGAAAAAAAACATAGTAGATTTATGTGCATAAATAAAATTAATGCCAATGTCTATATAGTGATCACATTGTTTTGTTTTTATGACAAGATAAAGGAACCCAATCTGTTGAACAGGACAACATCTCATCATTTAAATTATTCATAAATTACAAGCTGCAAAAGGAAGCACATATTTACTTTACCAGGTTCTTCCTAAATAAGCATTGAGAATTGTTAAAAAAAACAACAACTACAACAATCAAATATAATTTGTTTGACTGGGGAGGATAAGGTTTTTAACAGAGAAGTGGAAACATGGTTTACCGCGAGAGAGAGAGAGAAAGTGGAAACATAAATCATTACCGTTAGAATTAATAGTTTAGTGCAATGAATTGATGATATGCAAATTATTACGCTGTGATATGGGCATCTACTCAGCATGTATACCATTTTCCCACATCTTACCAACATAAAACTTGAAGTGAAATATTTATCATGAAAAACTTAACATTATTGCATTGAATAGCAGCACTGTCGATCTTGTGTCTTCCAAATTCATTCTCAATTATATTAATAAGAGAAACAATATAGGGAATTTACAAAAAAAGCTCTCCATTATGTAAAATGCTTCGCAAGCAAACCTTCATCCCTTTGTACAAAGCACGTGATCTACAGGAGCGTAGACATGAATGGTCATATTCAGACTTGACGTATTCCTGAAGGCGACTGACTTTTACTCTCCTCCGCCACTGTTTCCAGGACCAAGCACAAGGATATGCAACAACTGAAAGTATACTGTGTACTGATCCCTCCCACCAATCATATGCAGCAACTGAGTTGATCTCATCAATGAATCTGTTAAAAGCATCCTCATACCTGCATCCCAAATTGGACCAGGTCTTAAAAGATATTGTAACTAATATTACACAGGACTTGGATACCGATGCAATCTTTATCTTACAAAAATGGGCATTTTAAACTTTGTCATATATGCAGTGTCTCTTGAAGCAATACTTTTATAATGGACAATTTATCGCCAGAAAGGAGGAGTATTTAGTCAGTAGATACATAATAAGATATGGCATTAGGACCTGTGACATGCATGCATGAATACGCAGTTTCTCTTACACAATTTCAATTATCGCATGAGGAGGTGAGTAAGGAAGATGCCAGGGCTCTCTAAAAGTATTAGGACCCATGAAGTACATCCTGTGCACATGACTTTGAGTTTCTTCAGCTCTGGCTCCACGCACCTAATGTTTCAACAAAACTTAGTGCATCAAACACTTGTACTTAAGAACAATTACAGATACAGATAGAACTAGATATATCAGTGAAATTTTTGTCATCAAATTAGCACCTCAGATAGGGAAAGAAGGTGTGGAAAATGGTGATGATTATGTTGCTCAATTGAACTTGCACTGTGATATGTACCAGAACCAACCAACTTGATTCTCAATGTACTTAGCAGTACAGCCAAAAGCAACAAAATGAATGATAACAATACTGCAAATGGCCAGGGACCTCCAAAAGTATAAATAAGCTCCTCTAAAGTTGTATAGCAATTGGGCAACCTATATTTGTCAGATATACATTTATAGGGACAAGACTTATTCCTAACTCCGCCTGCAATGAAGATCGTCTCAACTATCAAAGAGAGAGCAGAAAGTTATGCATATAAAAACAGCAGCAACGTCAAAGATACCTCGTACATATATGAAATTTGCACGATTGGGAAGAAGATCAATAGAACAAGGAATGCAAAGATTCGCATCAGAACCACTGACATCTTTGTAGGTACCAATTGGGCATTCCTGAAAACTCAATTGCTCTGTTTGATTAATTTCAGGACATAAATTTTTAATGCATACGAGAAAATAATTAGAAATCTGACAGCTTGAATGCTGTCCAAGTTCTATGCATAAGGATGCAGTGTAAGAAGAAAAGGAACGTAAAATCAAATGGAACAAACCTTACAAAAAGTGCCATAGAGGCCCTTGGGGCATTCTTTCCCCGTAATGGTACCCCTCATTCCATGATGCCCACCATTGTTCCCAGCACCTCCACTGTTGAAAATCATAAAGGTATAATTTTTGGACCAATGAGCACTTAAACTAAGGTAGATTAGCACCTCAAAAGAAAGAAAATAAAAGGGGGGGGGTGACGAACTAAGGTAACTTTTCAACCAAAACCATCCTGCTTGATAGTTTTAGAGATGATGTTTGAATGAAAACATAGACCACTTTGATCAACAAAAGCAAAAACTAGTAAAGATAAAACTCATTTTCTCTAGTCCTTTGAGTAATCTAACAGAAAATCGAGAAAAAAAAAGCCTTTGACCATTATGCCAATTCATTCTTCACTCATTGAATAGATATTACCCCAGCTAATAGCACTACAAGATAAATGCTATCACGTCAATTTGTTCAATATTACACTAGGAGTCTTTTTTGGATGGCGTTGCCAATTTGCAACAGAGTCTTCTGCATTCATGTGGTGAACTTGTGGTAATTATGAAAATAATTAATTATTGTAAATAGTTAAGATTTTATGAGATTATAGGAAAGATATTAGGATGATTAATTTTAGATAAGATTAAGATATTCTAGGATATTATTATCGTTATCTTCTATCTAATTTTACTTTATAAATTCAGTAGCTTCTAATGAATAAAATCAGGGCAGTATTCAGGCTCCAAAATCCTTCATGGTGTTAGAGCCACCATAGTCCGACAGTGTGCCAGCACCAGTCACAACCCAGCGTTGTGCGAAAACGGAGCGTCCTTTATGCCGGTTAAGTCAGCAAACGGAGTCTTTGTTTCTGATGACACGTCTCTCGAGGGTTCTTTTAAAATAGATTCTCCAAAAACTGAATTCTACCTTTGATGGTTCGCCTATGTCAGTTGTTTCAGAAAAGCTCACCCTCACATATTATAGGGATTGGGCCCAAGCAATTCAGTTCGCCGTGGGTGGTCGCGGCAAGTTTGGTCACTTAGCTGGAGACACACTAGCACCATCTGATCCTATAGCCATGAACCGATAGAAAACAAATGATTTATTGGTCTGCTTTTGGTTGGTAAACGCTATCTCTCCTCAACTTAAGAGAAGTTTCATGTATCTCTCTACTACTAAAGCAATTTGGGAGGCTGTTCGTAAATCCTATTCTTATGGGAAATACCATTCTTAGGAATATGGTGTGAGATGAAGAATCTGGAAGTCCACACAGGGTGTACGAAGTGTCACAGAATTCTGGTTTGAGCTTACGGCTCTATGGCAAGAACTTGATCTAATGACAGAGGAGACGTGGGACTCTCCGCATGATGCTGCCCGTAACAAACAAAACATCGAAAATGAACGAGCGTTACCTTTTTTGGCCGGCCTCAATCCAAAATTTGATGATGTCCGCGGACGGATATTAAGCACACAGGTTCTTCCACATCCTAGGGCGGTATATGTTGAGATCTTACGTGAAGAGTCTCGGTGTGAGGTAATATTGCCTGTATCTAAATCACCTGCTTCCGCTGATTCCGCTGCTTTTGTAAGTCAGGGTACCAACTATAGTTCAACTCGTGGAAAGGTAACCTGCGACCACTGCAAAAAAGTGGGTCATACTAAAGATAAGTGCTGGGAAATCCACGGTAAACCTGCTGACTGGAAACCAAAAAGAGGTAAGCCTCGTGCTAATCAAGTCTCTCAATCTCAAGAGAGTGCACCACCCCCGGTGCCACCTATGACCAAAAAGCAAATAGGCCAATTGTTCGAGTATTTTAAAACTCTTCATATTGAACAGCAATTTGTATCTGCTGCTAATGTTGCTAACCGAGGTAATCATGCTGCTGCCTTACATACCTTTGTCCCTACCAAATGGATTGTTGATACAGGGGCTTCCGACCATATGACTTCAGAAGTCAAAATGTTTGATTCCTATCTTCCTCTGACTGGAAGTCAATAAATTAAGACAGCCACAGGTTCCTCTTCTCCTATAGCAGGCACTGGAACGGTCCATATGTCTGACAAATTATACCTTGACTCTGTTTTACATGTCTCACACTTGTCTTGTAATTTACTATCTATCAGTAAACTAACTACACAACTCCATTGCTCGGCTCATTTCTTTCTATCTTATTGTGTTTTTTAGAATCTCTCATCGGGGATGACGATTGGCACAGCTAAGGCATATGAAGGGCTCAACTACTTTTATATTTCTAACGTGAGTGTTTTAAGTAGAATAAATGGTTTAGCCTCAACCACAAATGACAATAATATTGTATTATGGCATAAATGGCTGGGTCATCCTAGTTTTTCTTATTTACAACATATGTTTCCCCATTTACCTTTGAATAAAAGTACTATTCTCTATTGTGATGTTTGTGAGTTAGCTAAACACCATCGTCCTACTTTCACACCGTCTATCTATAAGTCCACTCGCCCTTTCTCTATTATTCACAGCTATGTTTAGGGTCCCTGTCGTATCCCAAACCGTACCCAGTCCAAATATTTTGTTACATTTATTAATGACCACACACAAATGTGTTGGGTTTACCTATTAAAAGAGAAGTCAGTTGTTACCTCCATTTTTATCGAGTTCTATCACTATGTCAAAAATCAGTTTAATACCACATTGCAAGTCCTTTACACAGATAATGGGACATAATATTTTAATCAATCCCTCGAGAGTTTTCTTAAAACTAATGGTATTGTGCACAAAAGTAGTTGTCCTTACAGTTCTCAACAAAATAGTATTGCCGAACAAAAAAATAAACTTCTTGAAGTTGCTCGTGCACTCTTGTATACTTGTCATACTCCAAATTTTTTCTGGGGGGATGCCATACTCACGGCCACTCATCTAATTAACCGTCTTCCTAGTCGTGTTCTGTCCTACATTGCACCACTAGATAAGCTTCGTGAGACCCACACTGTCACCCACCTTGAATACTCCTTACCACTATCTTTGGTTGCTCTGTCTTTATCCATCAACATCACCCACCATCTAAGTTTGATCCCATATCGATCAAGTGCGTCTTCTTAGGCTATTCCAATTCCCCAAAAGGATACCGGTGCTATGATCCTATCACTAAACGCCTCTTCATCAATCGAGATGCTACCTTTGCAGAAAACGAACCCTACTTCACCACTTCTTCAACTTGGGGAGAATTGGAATGAGTTTCAGTTTGAGAGTATTCTAGAACCCATACCTCCATCTATAGACCCATCCTACCGATCTCATGTTATGCCAAATGTCATGCCACGACTGGAGGTCCAAGCTCAAAAGTTTGATAATACTTACTCACGTATGGAAGTAGCAAGGTCTCAAAAAGGGATCTATATTTCTCAAAGGAAGTACATCCTAGATCTTCTCAAGGAAACAGGAATGCTTGGATGTCGGCCAAGCAAAGTACCTATTTGTACTAAAAAGAAATCAACTAAGGAAAAAAATGGAGCAAACCGAAAATAAAAACAGGAGGCAAATGAGGCAGCAATAGATAAAGGCCAATATCAATGACTAGTTGGTAAGCTTATATATCTTTCGCATACTAGGTCAAATATTGCCTTTACAGTAAGTGTAGCCAGTCAACACATGCATGATCCTAAGAAGAAGCATCTAGATGCAGCTTATAAAATTCTAAGGTATCTTAAAGGTACACCTAGCAAGGGATTGTTCTTTAAAAAGAATAATGTCAGAGATGTTGAAATCTTTACAGATATAAATTAGGTAGGAGATCAGGATAATAGCCGGTCTACGTCTGGATATTGTACCTTTGTATAGGGTAATCTAGTGACCTGGCAAAGCCAGAAGCAGGGAGTTGTTGCCAAGAGTAGTGCAGAATCCGAGCCCTATCTCAAGGCATTATGGAGGGGATATGGTTGAAAAGAGTGGCAGAAGAAGCCCATTTTCAGTTTGATTCTCCACTGAAATTCTACTGTGATAACAAAGCAGCTTTACGTATGGCACTGAATCCTGTTCAATATAGTAGGACCAAGCATGTGGATGTGGACAAACATTTTATTAGAGAAAAAGTTGAAAATGGGATCGTCAGCCTGTCGTATGTTGCCACCAAGTTACAAGTGGCCGACATCCTTACTAACGGACTACCAGAAGATGTGTTCGAACGCTTTGTAGGCAAGTCGGACATGATCAATATTTATGATCCAACTTGAGGGGAAGTGTGGTAATTATGAAAATAATTAATTATTGTAAACAGTTAAGATTTTATGAGATTATAGGAGAGATATTAGGATGATTAATTTTAGATAAGATTAAAATATTCTAGGATATTATTATTATTGTTATCTTCTATCTAATTGTACTCTATAAATTCAATAGCTTCTAATGAATAAAATCATAGCAGTATTCAGGCTCCAAAATCCTTCAGAACTTTTGTTTCTCTCTTCGTAATTGTAGAAAAATCTACGGCATGCAATTCTACTGAAGCAGGAGACTCTTCCAAGTATATTAGTTTAAAGTTCAAATTTAAAGTGTCAATTGCAGCAAGAACTACATAATATCAGAAAAGCTCCACAAGCATGTAAACAAATACTTCCTTTGAATAAATCTTGAAATTCTCAACTTTTCAATAAATGATTATCATGAAGATGCCTCTGTTAACCCAAGAATAATAAGTAATATTTATGTTATATTTTGAAGCCATCATTTAAGATATGAAAATATATACCTGCTGTTCATTAAGCCCTGTATACTGGCAACAGCAACATACTCTTCACCAACACCAATCTTTGACCAATGGAAATGAATTCTCCCTCCCCCACCACCGCCACCACCAAGGAGGCCACCATTGCCACCAACAACAGTTAGGGATGAGTTCTCCAAAAGCCTGAGTTCCTGAAGGAAAAGAAGTACCGTCCCACCAGAACCTCCTCCAAGACCACCAACCAAAGAACCATTGCTATTTCGCATGACTTTGCTAACACTTTGACCATTAGCCATCATGAACCCATAAAGGTCAACCCTCAAAAGTGGCCACTGAATGGATCCCATCACTAGCAACAATAAAACATGAATTACTATAATCAGAGAATGCCTTAAAAAAAATAGACAATTTACTTTGCATAAACACTATAAGTACAAAAAGATGGTACAGGATGTGTTATTATTACATTTTTATTTGTGAACAATGTAACTATTTACAGCTCTAAGCAAAGCCAAAACAAAAATTTTATCCTTGAAACAAATAAAACTAAAGGTATTTCAAACAAATTTACCAATCATCCCCCCTCCAACCACATGGCCATATGACTCATCCGGGCCCTTGGTTCCGCTACCCAGCTGGCATGGAAGACTAGCATTGCCATATACACTGCCACCATTACTCTCTCCCCCATTGAAATATCCAGACCCTCCTCTTCCGCCATAACCTGCTCCACCACCAGCTCCATTCAAAAAGTTTCCCTTTCCAATACCTTCAGTGCAACCTGAAAAAGGTCGCTGTCTGATCAGAATCATGAATCTATACCATCAACCAGACTAAGGTGCACCAGCAAAATTATTGAACTTACCTAACTCAGAGGCAGTAATCATGCCACCAGCATCAACAATGACAGTCCTTGCCCTGTGGATGTGAATTATACTTCCCTTCATAATGCCATTTACAAGAATATCCTCAACACGACATATCTGCAAAAAGTTTATTAAGAAAAATACCCACCTCAAATTTCTATCCTAGCAGGATATTCCAATTGGCAACACAAGAGTTATTTAACTTGAATAATCAGCAATTGTTGAGGTGATAAAAAAGAATTAGTGTCATATGCTTCATGCAAGACATTGAAAGGTCAACAAGAAAAAAATTGAACCCCAAGAAAAGTGACAGGAAGTAAACATTGTAATTTGAGTATGCTTGAGCATAGACCTATAATTACGTTATGAATCTTACTTGAAGTGAGAAAGAGAGTGTATAATTGACATGGCAATCATCAGGCGGAGTAATCAAATCCACAGGACAACTCTGTGTCTCACAAAGATTTTTTGTGACCCTGAAAGAAAATAAAAGTAAAAATAGGTAATTTTGTAATTGACAAGGAGTTCACAGGCTGTATAGAACTCAAACTCATAAATCAACCAACGCGACTAGAAAGTAGCCATACTTACGTGCCTCTACTTTCATTATCATCCAAAGGAGCCTGAAGTAAAGAACCTGGGCCAACCTGTCATGGAAGAGGGGATATTTTTTAAATAAAATGAAATTAAATTGTAAAGAGAGAGATATAAAAGAGGATGATACACCATTTTTCTCATCAAGAAAGATAAACTACAGGTGAAAATAAAAGAGATGAATTCTGTTACAGAAAAGGACATTGTCCATATTTGTCACATGCTAAACACTTCTATCAATCATGACTGAACACTTGAACTTGCACCTAGACTGTTGGGATTTTGTGATCTCTACAACATTGTAGCATCCCGTCTCCACATCAATATCAATATTTCTTAGAAGAACTGCAAAATTTATGACTAAAACAATGAGAACCAGTGTCTAAGGAAATGCTTACAGTTATGTTATAAAATAGAGACAAGGAAAGTCGCTGGCCTTTGATTGCATCCCCATGACCGGTCAACCTCAATAGACCCTGACCATATAAACCTAAGTTTGCATTTGAACTTATGACAGAGTTTTGCTGCAAGTAGGGGAAAGATCACAATCAGAAAGATTATTTCAAACCACCAAGCACCAAATATGATCCCAAGGACAAGTATGCTATATAGTTTTTGGATGAAGACCATGATACCCTTAAAACCACCAGATTCCTGACTTCAAGAACGGAAGCAGTAATAACCCTATCCTCGCCACCATCAATTTGGATTTTGGAGTTCCACATGAGTAACATTTTAATAGCAACTCTAAATGCACCAAAAACCTTCAGCATTAAAGGTAAAATTGTTAAATCATATGCCAAAAATCTTAGCTTTAAGATATGAAAGTCCTAAACACTTGATGTTCATATATATTAAGAAAGGGCATCCACTTGAGCAAAAGCTTTTTCAATCACAATCTATTACCTTTATGATGGAATCACTCATTAAAAGCTCTTCTGCAACAAGCTCAAATTCAGATATTGGATAATCGGACAACCCAAAGATTATGCTTCCTCCACGATATACACTAATTTGGCCTCTTACCTTCATGATTAAAGTGTTCAAGTTATCAAGCATTAGGCTACAAGGGCAAATAGATATTAGACAAAAATTTCTAAGGACTAATATTATAATAATATATTATGCTAGAAAGATAATAACAGAGACAACTGAAACAAGAAATGAATTTATTAAAATCTAATGTTACTAGGGAAAAAATGACAGCAGAATTTTCCCAAACTCATGCAGAAAAAAGGCCAAGAAACATTACAAGGGTCTTGTGTATATAACTTTCCTACCTGAACTCTGGACCAAACAAGAGGAACCAAAACTTTTGCGTGATTCTCCACATAAACATTTGACCAAAGAGGGTAGGTTGAGATGTCAAGCAATGGAGTGTCAGTTTCTGTTGTGAGATTATCATTGCTGACTCTCAGACTTAGTAAATTTGCATTGAAATATGTGCCAGCAGCTCCAGAATTCCCGGGACAGCCAATACTCAAACCTCCTGTCGCAATAAATGCATATATTATAGACACAAGTTTCTTCTTGCTAAAAGCAATATTAAAAGGGGAGCACTAGATGTGCTATAAAATGAAAATAATAAAGATGCAAGTTGTTCATCGACATACCTTTGACAGTTAGGAAGACGATAGGAAGAACCAGGGAAAGGTTCTGCGTAATATTTTTTTCTGTATATTACATCTCTACTCTCAGTTACATATATACACATATATGATCCCATATTTGATGGGATTTATTGCATACAATCCGGGATTGCATTAAAGAACAAAATCACATGGGATTTATAGCATACAATCTGGGATTGCATTAAAGAACAAAATCACAATATAATCTCCTATAATCCCTCATTCTTAATCCCTATAATCTCTCTCACTTTAATTCTAATATCTTCAACACTCCCCTTCAAGTTAGAGTATAGATATTCATCATGTCCAGCTTGCCAACCAGATATTTGAATTTATCTCAAGTCAATCCCTTTGTGAACACATCTGCTATCTGTTCTTTTGAGAGAATATATATGAGATGAATTGTCCCTGCATCGATTTTTTTTCTTATGAAATGGCTATCTATTTCTACATGTTTCGTTCCGTCATGTTGAATTGGATTATGTGACATGTTGATAGCTGCTATATTATCTGAGTGTAGTCTAATAGGTAAGTTCATCGGCATCCTCAGTTCTTCTAATACTCGCTTTACCCGTAGACCTTCACAAATTCCAAGAGCTATAGCCCTGAACCCAGCTTCTACACTGCTTCTAGCAACTACATTTTGTTTTTTACTACGCCAAGTGACTAGATTTCCCCAGACATAGGTAACTTAACCTGAGGTGGATCTTCTATCATTCTGATTACCTGCCCAATCAGCATCTGTTAACATCTCCACATTTCTTTTGTCGGACCTTTTGAACAAGAGGCCTAGCCTAGGCGAGCCCTTCAAGTATCTGAGAATTCTGTAGACTTCATTCAGGTGTTTTTGTTTGGGGTCATGAGAGTGTTGGCTCACCATACTGACAGCATAAACAATGTCTAGTCGAGTATAGGATAAGTAGATTAACTTACCCACCATGCACTGATATCTCCCCTCATCTACAGCTTTCCCTAACTCTTCTGAATCGCTAATTTTATCGGCCCGTATAGGAATATTACTTGGTCTGCAGCCAAGCATACATGTTTCTTTTAAGAGATCTAGTATATACTGTCTCTGCAAGATATTGATTCCCTCTGTAGATCTAGCAACTTCCATACCCAGGAAGTATTTCAATTTTCCTAGGTCTTTAACCTAGAATTCTTTATTCAGTGCCTTCTTGATCCTGTCAATTTCTGCTGGATTATTACCTGTGAGAACAATGTCGTCAATATATACTATCAATACCACAATTTTTCCATTTAGGTGTCTGAAGAATAGAGTGTAATCACTTTGCCCCTGGGTATAGTCTTGAGCTTTCAGTACTTTGGTAAACCTCTCAAGCCAGGCTCGAGGAGATTGTTTTAGGCCATACAATGACTTCTTCAGTTTGCACACTTGGTTTTCCTTTCTTCCAGGGAATCCAGTAGGCATTTTCATGTATACTTCTTCCTTCAATTCCCCATTTAAGAACGCATTTTTGACATCCATTTGGTGTAGAGGCCAATCTAAATTAGCGGCCAGAGAAAAAAGAATTCTAATGGTGTTGAGTTTGGCCACTGGTGCAAATGTCTTAGTGTAATCCATGCTATAAACTTGAGTGAAACCTTTAGCCACTAGTCTTGCTTTATTTTGTCAAGGCTTCCATCAGCACAATATTTCAAGATGAATACCCATTTGCAGCCTACTGCTTTCTTGCCCCTAGGTAGCTCAACTACTTCCCATGTATTATTGCTTTCTAGAGCCTCCATCTCTGCCATCACTGCTTTTCTTCATTCAGGACTATCAAGGGCTTCATTTATACTTTATGGTATCCTGATCTGATCAAGGTGCGATATGAAAACACAGTGATTTGAAGATAAAACTTGATAAGAGACAAACCTTTCTATAGGGTGTCTAGTGTAGGATCTTCGTTGCTTCCTCACTGCAATTAAAAGATCAAGGTCCTCATTTTGCATTTCACTTTCATGGTTTGCATTTGTCCCTGGTTCAGACTCTTGAGTTGTGTCAGTCACTTGAGGTGTATTACCTGTCATGTCAATATTTTTCCAGGTATAGACTTGACCCCACCTATTGGTGTCTCCCCCTGAACTAGTGTTCTCCTTAGTTGCCTTAGGCTCTTCATGTATTGGTTCTTCAAAGATATAGATTCGATCAGGTTCATGCTGAGGGTATATGGGTTCGATGTCCGTTTGGGTAGTCTAAGGTTCACCCCAATTCTCCCCCTGAACCGAAGACAGGGTATAGAAGGGAACAGTTTCATGGAAAGTGACATCACAAGTGACATAGAGACGTTTAGAGACAGGATCAAAACATTTGTACCCCTTTTGCAGCAAAGCGACCAGGACATCATCATAAACAGGTTCAAGGCCGCAGCAAGGCGAAGGCTTCTACAACAGATGGCAGTGGGACTCGGCTGAGAAAACGCCCACGGACATCATCATAAATAGGTTCAAGGCCGACCAGGAACTCGAACAGTCGTCCTTCCTCCAAGGTCCGACGATATGCAGCAGCATCTTCAGGGTCCTTCCAAGTTCGGCGTTGTAGTCGAGTTCCTGCCACAATGCCAACTTCTTGGGGTAGTAGATGTTGAGAGGACGGGAGCCTTGCTTGACGATCCAGAGTCGGGCTCGTATGTCAAACAGCAGGGAGGCGTTTGGGCGTTTTCCGTATTCTTCTTTCACGGCAACCCAGATAGCTCTAGCGGAAGTGAGAAACATGAAGCTGTGTCTGACGACCGGGAGCATTGAGTTGAGAAGCCACGAAGCGGCCAAGGCATTATCCGACTTCCATCTCCAACGGGTGCTGATATCGCAGGTGGTTGGTTGGTCATTGTGGATGAACTCAAGTCGGTCTCATCTGTCCAGAGCAAGGAGCATCGACTGGCTCCAATCGAGGTAGTTGTCAACGGTGAGACATTCTGGCATGATGAGAATAGCCGACCCTTCAAAGCCGGCAACTTTGCCTGAGTTGGGATGTGACCCACTGTCGGATAAGATAGTGCCGTCGGATTCTACGGCAGAGGAGTAGATAGAACCGGCACTTGGCTCTAATACCATGTTCGTCGACATACCTTTGACAGTTAGGATGACGATAGGAAGAACAAGGAAAGGTTCTGTGTAATATTTTTTTCTGTATATTACATCCCTACTCTCGGTTACATATATGATCCCATATTTGATGGGGTTTATAGCATACAATCCGGGATTGCATTAAAGAACAAAATCACATGGGATTTATAGCATACAATCTGGGATTGCATTAAAGAACAAAATCACAATATAATCTCCTATAATCCCTCATTCTTAATCCCTATAATCTCTCTCACTTTAATTCTAATATCTTCAACACAAGTATTAAGATATCATGAACCCATTTCTTATTTTTTTAAAGAAGAAAAGTCAATCTAAACCTAAAATGACTAAATGCATAGTATCACTGCCACCAAACATTTATGTGTGTGTTTGAAGGCAAGTGTTAATCTGCTTGCCTCTGAGGTGGAGCTAAGCGTCCTCCTCTTTTAAATGGAGAAAGAATCCATCATTTCAGATTAAAACACAAAATCAGTCAGTCACCGGAAACACACCCAAATGGTTGAGTCAAGTTAAAAGGCCTTATTTTATTTCTCTAAGTGGCTATTTCGTATCACATTCTCTAATCTGTTCCCTGCTTTATAAACTCTAATATCCCATCAATGTTTCTCCATACTGCTTCATTTGACAACACAGAAGATGAAGAACGATTTGGGACAGACCTCAGAGCCTACTACAGTGATCCTAGCAAAAGATTAAAGAGACATTATTATAGATTAATTTGACAGCACTGTTTTCATCTACTTCCCTCTCGAATTTCAGTCTATGAATGTGTACACTTGAGGGAGAGGTGGGCTATGTGTTGACAACTGCTTTAAAATTATCTTCTAATCCATTGAAAGTTAAGACCTCGTGAACTACGTTTCAAACTTCGTATAAATATTATTGTGGGGTTTTGTTGAGAAATTTGGAAAGATTTATTGAAGGTGCAGGAACCTTAGATTTGTTTTTAGTGATTTCTTTTACTGTAAGTTCTTTACTCTAACTTGTCGTATTTAGGACTCTATAAATAGCCCAATATTATAATCTTTTGTCAGACTTGACGATTTTAATAGTCAGATTATTATCTATTTCCCCTCATTCTTTTTCCCTTTCTCCCTTTTTCTCTACTTCTCCCTCCTCCTTCTCCCTCTTCTTTTTAATCCTCATACTAGATCAGGTTAAATCCTGAAAAAATGTTCTTGAAATGATAGGTCAAACCAAGGATGCATGAAGATCAATTCGGGATTACGTCATTTTAATTCTTTTTAAATAAATAGTATCCTTCACTTCACTCATATAAATTTTGCAGCCAACATATAATGATTTCTAAATACCTTCAAATGAGAATGTCCAAATTACTTGTTCTTTTTCACATAAATCAAGCTTAACATTCTTTTAAGGGTAAAGTAACATCCAATATCCTGATCTTATTTCTCATATACGGCCAGTATGCTAATCTTATTTGTGGTGCAATTTTACCCATAATCTTTTTAATTTGGTGCAATTTCACCCATAATCTTTTTAATTTGGTGCAATTTTACCCATAATCTTGTTTCTCAAGTAACAAGAATTGTACCAAATTAAAAAGATTGTGGGTAAAATTATACCACAAATAAGATTAGAATACTAGACGCATATGAGAAATAAGATCAGGATATTAAGTGTTACTTTACCTATCTTTTAATTCTTAGAATTAAATTTGAATATCTATCATTAACAGCCATAGGTTCAACTGCCAGGTACAGAAGTGTATTGATACAAACCATGAACAGAGACTTTTAAATCTTCTTGTATGCTGTAACAATCAAGAGATATTCTTCCTCCGCCACCGCCACCCCATCCCTTCCCACCAGCAGCACTGATAGTACCATATCCCTTCCTACACTCATCCAAAAATGTGAAGTCCAAGAAAAGTTAAAAGTGCAATATTAGCTCTTCTAGTGAGGAAACTGGAAGGCTATTTAAGTATGCATTTTAAATAGACATGAAGCATCACTTAAGTTATTTATAATAGCTGGTAGTATTAATTATCTCACATGAAAATTTAAATTTAGAATTTCACATATCATATTACCATAATGATAGCAACATAAATATACAACCTCCTGACAAAGTTGGAGAGGACTGTTAATCAATGGTGTTATATGAATTCCTTAATCTTCATTCAAGAGGAGATTTTGAAATTAATATGTCACAAAAGTGCTATTGGTGGTTTTGCAACCATCCTTTTTCACCTTTGTCCTTGACAAGTTTAGGCGGTAAATGTACTTGTACAAAAATCTCTGATAGATTTCATAAGAGTAATACTAGAATGCTTACCACCATTCATCACAGAATTCCCAAAAAACGAGTCTGATATCTTATCTCAAATTCAGTGGGGGGTGTAGGAACCATTATCAATGGGAGCAGA
Source organism: Leucaena leucocephala (assembly GCA_037074615.1). Classification (NCBI taxonomy): domain Eukaryota; kingdom Viridiplantae; phylum Streptophyta; class Magnoliopsida; order Fabales; family Fabaceae; genus Leucaena; species Leucaena leucocephala. The sequence continues at coordinate 18,669,339 of CM073569.1, forward strand.
ATAGTTTATCAAAAAAATATCATTTAAAAACAATTTATAACTTTGATGATCCAGTATTTGATGTAATCTACAGAATTTCAGTGCATATCCATATCCATACTGTAATATAATAAACAATATACAAATATTTTAGTTAGTTATATGCTCATAATTTGATGATGGTGAGGATGATAATGATTAGAGATCACCTAGGCTCACAAGTAAAATTGACTCTCCAAGGATGACCAATTGATAGGGATCAAGATGGTATGAGATGGCTAAATCTCATCTTAAATAGTATAAGATGCTCTACAGGGAACTAAAGTGGATTGGTTCTTCCACCTATTTTTTTGGGAGGGTTCCCTATCCATTGGAAGCCCATTGAACTCAATAGAAAGTTTCCGTACATTGTGATTCTTTGTGCTATTATTTTTGAAAGGGAAAGTATATGTTATCCTTAAGGAAGTAATTTGGACATTTGTAATTGAAAACACAGATCTGCATTATGTCAAAATAAGACAACTTAAATGAATAAGTATACAATTAGCTAAACTAGAATTGACTTGTCAACAAGTATATATGACCCCATGTACCTAGTAGCTCTAGAAAAAACATGAATGAGCAAGAACTTTTCAACTGCTTGATAAAAACAGATGATAATAGGGAAGGATTAAAAAAATAAAATTATTTATGTATGATTGAAGACTTAAGATATTCTTAAAACAAATAAGGAGAATCAAGATAATAAATCCCTCAAACCAGTGAAACATGTTGACTATCTGCAGGGAAGTAACCCCAAAGTTGACCATGGACGGATGGACTAAATGCTGAAGAAAATCCATGAGAAAAGATATTCGAACATCATGACTTATGGCTTGTTATTTAATAATCTAGACTCCAGATATCTTTTCAAATGCAACAACTCTACTGATGATTACGTTGCAACTATCAATATTACTGAACCCCAATGTAATAAAATGTAATACTTTATTAATTAATAGCAATAAACACACTCCAGATATTATGAGACATTTTGTGATCAATAAGTATGAAGTCACAACTAGACAGTATATAGTTGATACTTACAGCTTTAAGGCATGTATTATTATACTTCCACCAGATCCACCACCCCCATCAGACCCTCCATCTCCACCTTCTGCAGTAACAGAGCCATTTATAAACAAAGTGTCATTCACTAGAAGCTTAATACGTCCTCCACCATTCCCTCCAAGTTTTTTCTGAGCAGATTTTCCACCACCCTTACTGCCATAACACCATGGTTCAGACAAAGTAGACCAAGCATAAACATCACCACCCCAGTTAGTGGTATTATCTTTTATACAGGATGCTCCACGCCCACCATGCCCTCCACCAGCTCCATCATAGCCAAAAGGTGTGCCGCTAGTTTGGGAAGGTGGTGCCCCACCCAAAGATGATGTGTTAATTGATGAACCATACTCCATAGACATATTGCCTGCAGATAAAACCACAGAACCAGCAACAATAGATGCATACTGACCAAGTTTAATGTTACCAGACATATTGAATATTATTGTGCATCCTTCCAGTGGACATGATATTGAAGCATGAGGGAGTATCTCCAAGTTTCCAACTCCATATATGTGAATATCAGAATCCAAATAAAAAGTTGAACTTAGTAAGCATGTGGTATTAAATGATCCTACACCATCCAAGTCCTCACAAGATACCAACTCATTCAATGGAAATGATGAAGATGATATTTGAACAGATACAGAGTGATGGGATTGAGAAAAACCGCTCACCAGGGACCCAGATTGACCTAGTCGGTCTTCTGAGCCAGTATTCCTATTCCTATACTGTCCCGAAACAAAAGATGTATGAAGATATCCAAATATAATGCAGCACCAAAGGTACCTATGCATTACTATAGAGTGCATCACCACCTACGGCAAGTATATATCAGGAGATGTCCAGATGAAGTAATGTTTCAATCAGCTAACTAGTTGGTACAAACATTTATCCTGCAAGATCTGTTTATGAATTCCACCTTCACAAGATTTAATTAGTGGCCAAGGCTGCTAATTTTGTACCTACTCTGCAACCAAAGGACATATCAGAGAAGAAAAGTGAGAAAATAAATTAGTTGTTAACTGGTACTCATAAGATTATACAATGTGCCATGCAGCAAGAACGACTAAAGTGTGAAGTAGAAGCTTGTAAAATCAAGGATTTACAAATATCCACCAAGGAAACTACATAAATAGCCTTCAGGATTTAAGTTAAAAACCATCCAGAAAAAATAAAATTGCATCCATAATACGGGCTAAACTAAATAACCAATAAGAAGAAAAATTAGGTATATCACCAAATTCAGCCTTGTAAAAGCATGATTGAGTCAATAGCATTCTTTATCACGAGTTAGAAATTCCTGTTCTACAAGTTCTCCTAAACTATGCCATCATAGGTCTAATAATACAAATCACTACCGCTAGTCATGATAATCTCGCATTGTATTATTTCCTAGATATTCGATGTTACAAGAATAACAATGAAGTGTACATGATATACGATTTGTTTTAGAAAAAAAAAAAGTTTTGACTAAACAATTTCTAGATAATATAATATTTAAGAGTGAAATTAAACAGCATCAGAGACATGTAGCTTAGCCTTGGCAGCATATATAGACATGTTGCCTCACTTCTCTTTTACTATGATAACTTATTCACAGCACAGTTGGAAAACCAGCTCTGGCAATAGCTCAAATATGAAATTCTTCCTTCTATCTAAGGCAAACAATTACGCGTAAGTTTCTAATGAAATTAGGCACGCAGGAGAGTAACTATTGGGAAGCTGGATTGAATATTACTTCCGTTAATGCCCCAACTATCATGTTTTGCTGATACAAATTTTGTACATTAGAGGAAACAATTAGAAGTGCTTTAGCGGAAATTGTCAAGGGACTTAATCTACATCCCTGCATATACACTGTACCAATGGCGACTAATTTTCTTTAGTCATATTGATTGCTTCTCTCCCTCATCGTTTCCATTAATTATGCATAATTAGATGCTTGCGCACTCTTTCTGATTAAGGTAATGTGACAACAGTGAAATTTCAATTCAAAGACCACGCTATGTCTAAGCTCAATCCAGAATCCATTCTCAAAGAATGCAAAAAAGAAAACTAAAAAAAAACATGATCGAAAAATCATTGAAGCAATGCACAGACTTCAAGTGTGATCGCAGAATAAGATCGATCAATCGAATCATCCAAAAAAAAAAAAAAAGGTTCCGCCAGCCAAATCAACAGCCGTAAATAGCTCTAAGCATGATAATAAAAAAAAAACAAGAAACAAAATCGCGGACGTCTTACATGCAATACTTGTACAGTCAGAATTCCACTAAGCAGAAGGAGTGAACTGACCGTTAAAGGAAAGATGGAGATAGTGAAAATTCCACTGAATCTTTGCGGGAAGCTTCCGTCTCTCTCTCCCCCTCTGATGCTGTGTAGTGGTTCCTGGTAAGTCAGAGAGAGGAAATGGCGACCCCTTTCCCCTTTGTTTTTGTTTTTGTTTTTGTTTTTGTTTTTGTTTTTGTTTTTGTTTTTGTTTTTCTCCTTGTTCTGTTTTTCACTTTTTCTTTTCGTTTTGAATACACAGAAAGCTCAGGAACAGCTAAGGATGGAAGGAAGGAAAAGTCACTACTAGTCGAAGCTACGTTTTGCGCAGCTGGATTTTGATGCAGATTCACGCGAGATTCTCCGCATTATTGGGCATCATTCTATATTTGCCCTCCATCTTCATCGGAATTTCGGAACTGCCATTTCTTTTTTACGTTCTCAATGATGCAGTGAATAGTGATTATTGAATTTTTTTTTTTGGTTACAATAGTGATTATTGAATTCCTCGCAACCTTCCTTCTCAAGCTCTTGGGCTTGGCTTAAATCAATTTTTTCCCCAAATAAAAAGCAAACTATTGGCTCCCAGCTATGGGAAGGAAGTAACACGGATATGAGTTTAACAAAGAGATTAATTATTTACAATATAAAATATTAAAATTCAAATATTCACATGGAGTATTATTATATTTAATATTTAATAGTATCTTAAATAAAATTATTTATAATAAAATGATACATGTCTAAAAAATAAGGTAAGGAACTAAGGATGTTATTTACTAAATACTCCATGATTACTTCGAGGAAGAACAAAATACATATAATTATATTTAGTGTCTAACAGTGTTAAATAATATTACTTTTAAAGAGGATATATGTGCCCGTTTAAAAATAAGAAAGAACACAAAAAGTCAACATTAGTCTAAGTAGAAATGAGTTTTTTTCTAACTTATAAAATTATTAGTTTAAATATTATTGACCAGTAGTCTACAAGTAACTTTTGAGCATAAAGAGATGCTTTGGTTCAACTAACCCAAACTTCTACTTATTACAAAAAAAGAATACAAAAAATATACCACTTTCAATTTTTACTATAATATCCAATTAATTTATTTGGATAAAATAAAAAAATTAAATAAATTAATTAATTAGTACTAATATTAGAATTAGTTAACTAATTTAAGTATATTAAAAAATATATTATATGAATTCGTCTTGAGATATTATATTTAGCAATACTTAATTAATTAATTTTATTTTTTTAATTTACTTAAAAAAATCAATTGTGTCTTATATTAAGAAAATTAGTTAAATTAGTTATATATAATAAATTTGTCTAGATTTTTTTAAATTACCCTATTTAATCATATGTATTAGAAATACTCTTCGATTGAAAGTCACCTTAATATACACAATTAATAGGGATATTTTAGTAAAAAATTACACAAAATAGATTATGGTCTTATATTTAAAATTAAAATAAATATTTTATCTAGTTCTTATATTTAGGACCGAATAGATGGAGTAATAAATTTTGATTAATTTAAGAGTAAGTAAAAATCATTTTAAACATGGTTGTTATCATGTAATTTTTTTTTACTACGCCTAGTATCCCAAGTCAACCCTTTGTAACAAGAAACTTAATAATCCCAAATTAATTTGAATTCGAGATGTGATAGAAATTGTTAAAGTTGGCGTCTCTAACCAAGGTATTGCATACTCAAATTTTGAACTTGAGACCTGTAATTAAACTAAGATAACTCCAACTAGCTAATATAACTTGGGGTTTATCATGTAATTTTTTATTAATATTACTATATAATTCCTAATAAATCAATTTTTTTAATATACCAGCAGCATTCGAACTTGATCCTGAAGGCCATACTCAAGCCAAGAGGACCACAATTGCGGGATTAATAAATCAAATTTTATATGGAAATAAAGGGAAAATGACGGTTTTCGTTTTTCTTACCTTTTTTACCCATATAACAACAATCTAAGCCAAACCGCAGTATGACAATAGATACAACACGTAACAAAAGAATACAAACGCGCCCAAAATATAATAAATGAAAAAAACCGCAGTAAGCAAGCCTGTCTTAGAATTAAATTCACGTATTTAATTTTAGCATAACACGTTAAATCATATATAGTATATTATGTCTTTATATAATAATTTATAAACAAAATTTACTATTACTCTGATCTTATATATAAATTATTTTAATAAAAAAATTTAATCTTAAATATAAATTATTTGTAAGATAATTAATAATTTTTTTAATTTTATTTTTATTAAATATAAATTATTAATAAGGTAATTAACGACTCTTTTCTAATATCCTTCTTTTAATAAAAGATAAATGTGGAAATTTTTATCAATCAAATGTATTTCTTTGTATACAAAAATGATGTGCAATTTATTTACATATAATTAAATTTATAATTTTTTTTAACTCTTCATATTATTATCCTACCCTTTTGAGGTTTAGAGTGTAAATAATTTTTACCTCTTTCAATAAGTACACTTTCTATAATTTAAATTTAAATTTAAATTTTTCTTCTTACAAAAGTAAAACCGCTTACCACATCAACTAATAATTTATTAGTAAACTTTTCATATTATTAACTGCACATATTAAAAAAAATATCAAAAGAATAATTTTTCATACAAATAATTAGAATATATAGTACTTAGGAAAACCTACATACTACACTATAAATAACTAATTAACTTAACTAATATTTTTTATATCCATAAGTTAATTATATAATTCTTACATTTTTTATTGAATAAACTAAAGACTATTTTTTATATCAGTCCTTGATTAGTTTGGACTCAAATATTATCAAACTAAATTAAAGATATTTTATATATTTATATAGATTTAAATTTAAAATCTTATAGTCAAAGTCTCTCCCATTAAGATAAATGACTGTTAGTGTTGGTAGACTAAAGACTATTAAAAGGGAACAAGGGGTAATTACGCCTTGATTAGTATTAAAAACGTAAGTAAAGAGAGACGGGGGAGCAAAAGCAAAAGAAGAGGAAGAGAGAGAAAAATAGTGAGATCCATGGGTTGCGTGGCTGATGATAACAGAAAGAGACCATAAACGATATTAAAGGGAGAATGAAGGGCATTTGTTTAATTTCACTTAACTTTTGCTAGAAAGCCCAACTGATTTTATTCCTATTGCTACTGTATTTTAATAATATTATTTTCTTTTTCAGGTGAGGGCCCACGCCAACTGCTCCAATGTGGGTCACTGAGTGTGGGACCTACAGAACTAATATAAACGCCCTTCTCTGTGAGACGGAATATAAGGAAGCACGTGGACGTCACCTGACTTTTCTATTCCCTGATCCAACATTTCCAAGGAATCAATCCTGATTCCTATGCTAATATTATATCTCTTCTAATTATAAAACTTTATTAATATTTTAGAAAAATTAATAAAATTAATAAATTATTTTAAAATATTTTTATTTATTTTTATTAAATTAATTTATTTAACTTATAAACCATTTATTTTAAAAAAATCATATAACATAATATTTAATAAAATAATTTATTTAAATTTTTTAATCTCTTTAAAAAAATTAATTAAATCTTATAATTAATAGTAGAGATAATATTAAATAATAGTTTATATGTAATTACGAATGTGTGTGTATAACAAGCTGGTCAATATATATATATTATTAAAGTCATAAGGTGAGAACTAAGCTGATACATTAATTTATAGGTATCGATAATAGAATTTAATTATAAATATATATATTTTAATAACTAACAATAGCATAATAATAAGTGTGGTTAGAGAATTTAACTTTAGATATAAATAATTTAATCTAAATTTTACTTATTAAAAAAATAATTAAATTAATTATTTATAAAAAAATAAATGTTTAATTTGCTAAGTTTTATTAATAATTTTTATTGCAAAGTAGCCTTAATGAAAGCCCCGTAAATATATGTAATTTATAAGGAGAATTTAAAAAAAATTATAAGTTTAAAAAATAAAATAAATTAAAATTTTATATTTAAAAAAAATAAATCATAACTTTAATAGTTTTCAACATAAAATTAAATATACTTTAAATTGTTTCACGAAAACTGTTTGCAACTTTAAACTCGTATCCGAGCAATTGAGCCTTCATTTAGGAAATAGAATATATTATCTCGATAATTAATATAAAAATTAGTTAATTTTTTTAGATAAAAATTTAAATAAATTAATTAATTATAACTAAATTTAATCCCTTATCAAGATAAATTTATATTATATACTTATTAGTTTATATAAATTAATCAATTAACTTTTATATTAATTATAATTAATTAATTTATTTAATTTTTTAATCTATAAAAAATTAAATTAATTAATTATTATATTAACTATAATTAATTAATTTAATTTAATTTTTTAATTTATAAAAAAATTAATTAATTTTTATATTAAAAATTTGAGAAGTATTTCAGTAATATATTTTTACTATACGGAGGTGACAATTAAACACGTGGAAAGTAATGGCTTTGAACTGGGTAAACTCTGAACAGTTTATAGCACAAGGGACAACAAATGACAGTAATAGAAAGATTTGTTTTCCTTGCTTCATTCCTTAACAGGAATCAATACTAGCAACGTACGTAAAATGAATAGTGTAAGTTTGGAAATTCTTAAATTTTTTGAAAACGTGGTTTTGACTAGAACAGCGCGAGAGTAGCTAAAATCATATTTTCAACGTGTTACTCAACAAAAGCCTTTAATATTAGCTAAAAATTAATCTAATTAATAAATAGTTAATTTATAAATTATAAGATTATAAATTCAAATTTTATTATAAATATAAAGATTTTATTAATTAGTAATGTGTAAATATTTTTATAAATATTTTTTTACATTTAAAAATATGTTATAATCATGATGAATCTTTATAACCAATTCACTTAAACTTTAGAGAATAATAGAGCCTTTGAGATTGATGAAACAATTACAGCCAAGTCAAATATGATGTGAAATCTTGTGCCCTTTATTCCATTCACATTTCAATATAAATCTATTAATAACAAGCAGTTTACAATATAAGCTCTAAAAAGAAAGTTATTCCCCGCCTGGAAAGAATTGTGTTTTAAAAAAATGAGGGCTTGCTCGTTTTCATGCATAAGATTGAGGATCTCCGAAAACAACCCCCGGATCGTCCCATGGATGAGCGGGAGGCAGGAACTGGATTTCTAGCCCAGTTTCCGAGCTTAGATGAGATACGAGGAAAATCAAAAAGCTTGAAGGAGGGAGTACAAAAGGAAGTAGAGGCTAGTCGAGGGAAACAACAGCGTACACAGGGGGACTTTACAGGGGATATTTCTCTCCAACCTAGGGAAGAAGAGTGGATGAATGAAGAACACAATGGAGCCCCTCCTGTGCAGAAACAGAGGCAGTCGTTTAAGGATATCCTCAGCCCAGAGTCAACAAATATGGAGACTGAGGCAGATGTGTGGGATGGCAGTTTGCTATTTACTGATATAGAAGAAGTCACCAAAGGAGTGATAATTACAGATGGAGAGAGTGGACCAAATATCGATTTCACAGAAGAAGAAAAACAGAGACTGGAACGTTATTGGCAAAAATCTTTAATTGTTAAATTACTGGGAGGATCCGTGGGCTACATGCAATTAAAAAGGAAAGTTCAAGGAATGTGGGGTAAATCAGGATCTGTGGAACTATCTGTCTTTGGTAATGGGTATATGATTGCAACTTTCCAGAGTATAGATGATTATTATTTTGCTCTGGAAGGGGGACCGTGGTTGGTTCAAAATATCTATCTAACGGTGCAGACATGGAAACGTAACTTCATCCCCTGGAATGAGAGTATCCAGAGAGTAGCCATCTGGGTAAGACTACCAGGCTTGCCAGGGGATTATTATGATAAAAAATTCTTTTACAGCCTGGGAAATAAGATAGGCAAAGCGATAAGAGTAGATGATATGACCTTAACCAAAGCCAGCACGATGTATGCAAGAAAGTGCGTAGAAGTTGATTTAAATGCGCCTTTGTTGCCCTCCTATTCGGTTGATGGGAACCATCTGAAAATTGAATATGAAGGACTACAACTTATATGCTTCCAGTGTGGAAGATTTGGCCACAATAAGGATCATTGCCAAGTGAAGAAGAATAACGAAGGAAACCGACCTGATCCTAAAGGTACATTGCAGAAGGACTGTGAAGGAAGAACGGATGTGTATGGCAAGGAAAGAACTCCGGCGAACAAATTCGGAGAATGGATGATCGCCCAAAATCCAAGACGAGGCCGCCGGCCGGTAAACAGGGAAGGAAAGGGCACAGAAAATAAGAAACAAGGTGTCAGAAACACTCAACACATAGGAGAGTCTTCTCGGTTTGCAATCCTTGAATCAGAGGATGGGACAGCTAGGGAAAGACTAAAAGAAAGTACACAGTCCGCCGGAGATACAAGGAGACATATTGCAGAAAGTTCTAGAGGTCGTGCGGCTCAAGGAGATACTAGGCATAATAAGGAGACTTTGCTACAGGCACAGGAAGGACAGGATAAATTGATGAGAGATATGGAGAGAGACAAAGTTGATGGAACTAAAAAGGAGACAGCTATATCTTCTGAAAAGAGAAGCATTCTAGGCCAAGATGAAGAGGCTTGGACGAATGTGGACAAGGACACAAGTAGGGTTGCTTCACGGACTCAAGAAATGGGCTTGAAGAGTAATGAGAGTTTGGGCTTGAGAGAAAGGAAAGGTGGGTCAGTTGAGACAAGGGAAGTGATCCAAGAAGGGAAAGACGTAGATGTGCAACTGGGCCGCATGAGAAAAAGTGAAAATGGACTAAATGATGATGTGGAGATGCAAGTTGAGGATACTATAGTGGATAGCTTCCTGGACACCCTCCCAGATCATGTTTCGAACACAATGGACCAAGAAGAGGGCCGACCACCTGATTCACAGCCACATGGTGAGCAGGTGTTACAAAGTCCAGTAAAAGGAGAGCAAAGGCTAATAGTCGAACGTTGGGGACCTGACGTAGAGATGCATGATGAATAGTGTTTCCTGGGTACGTGATATGTCTTTCCTAACAGTTTAAATGATTTTGGTTTGGAATGTAAGAGGAGCGTTCGGAAAGGAATTCGGGCAGACTCTTAAGGAATTCAAAAAAGGTTATAAACCAAAAATAGTAGTGTTGCTTGAAACTAGATGTAGTGGAGAGAAGGCACAGCGTGTCATTAAACGTTGGGGTTTTAAACATCAAATCCTAGAAGAAGCAAGAGGATGGTCTGGGGGCATATGGATCCTTTGGGATGAAGACTCTATTACCTTAAAAATTTTGAAGATGCATTATCAGTTCATTCATTGTGAAGTTAGTGGATTGGGACAAAAGAAATGGCTTTTCACGGCAATATATGGAAGTCCCAGGGTGCATGAAAGAAAGGAGTTATGGGAAGAATTAGAAGGAATCTCCATAACTAATCAACCGTGGCTGCTGGCAGGTGACTTCAATGATATTAAGAGTATGGATGAACAACGAGGGGGCACTTCGAATAATAGTAAAAGATGTCAACGTTTTCAGGAGAATATAAATAATTGCAACTTGATAGATTTGGAATCAGAGGGTCCTAAATTCACATGGAGAGGTCCTTGGACTAATCATGCTACAAGACTTTACAAGAGACTGGACAGGGCATTAAGTAACACGGAGTGGAGAAAGCAGTTTAGTGAAGCAATTGTAAGAGTGGGACCAAGTATTCAATCAGACCACCACCCGCTTCTCATTCATCTAACGGCTTTGCACGGTAATAGAGATGCAAGACCTTTCAGATTTGAGGCTGCCTGGCTCACTCATTGTGACTTTAAAGATATGCTGAAAAGGAATTGGTTTGGACAGACTTTATTAAACATGAACTTGCTGAATTGGAAAGTCATCTGAAAGACTGGAACATCAATTCATTTGGACACATTTCTAAGCAAAAGAAGGAACTGTTACAAAGAATCAAAGGTATTCAGAAAGCTACACAGAAAAGACCATCGAACTATTTGGAGAAACTGGAAAAGGAGTTACAGGAGGAGTTTAATCAAATACTTGCAAGGGAGGAAATCCTTTGGTTTCAAAAGGCCAGAACTAAATGGATGACAGATGGTGACCGGAATACATCCTTCTACCACACAAAAACAACTGTAAGAAGAAGGAAGAGTAGATTTTCTACTCTGAAGGATGATAATAATCAATGGGTGGAAGGCAAGGTAGAGGTGGGCAAAATAATAAATAAGTACTTTAGTACTCTCCTTTCCGAAGACAATTTCGAGCGACCTTGGATTCACACGAAGCATACGTGGCCTGGTGTTACCGGGGAAGAGTGGGGAAGAATATGCGCTGAGATCTCTGATGAAGAAATAAGGAAGGCAATGTTCTCGATAGGAAGCCTTAAAGCTCCTGGAGACGATGGATTTCCAGCTGTATTTTTTCAAAAGAATTGGGATATAGTGGGGAAGACAATCTGCAGGTCAGTGAAGGAAATGTGGAAAAGCAGGGATAAGCTTAAAGAGGTTAATACGACACTCATAACCCTTATTCCAAAGGTTGATCGTCCAGAAAATGTGAAGCAACTGAGACCTATTTCCCTTTGTAATGTAGTGTATAAATGTGTATCAAAAATCATGGTTCACAGACTGAAGAGTATAATGAGCTCTATTGTGTCTCCGTATCAAGTCAGTTTTGTTCCTGGAAGAAATATCCATGATAACATCATCATAGTGAATGAACTTATACACTCAATGAGAAGGAAGAAGGGCAAGAAAGGATACATGGCTATCAAAGTGGATCTCGAAAAGGCGTATGATAGAATGAGTTGGCAATTCTTAGCAAAAGTGTTACAGGAACTCAGTTGTCCTGCGGAAATGGTAGAGCGAATTATGGGTTGTATATATAGCAAGTCCACTAAGATCCTTTGGCATGGAGAGAAATTGGAGCAAATTTATCCCACAAGAGGACTCCGACAAGGGGATCCTCTTTCACCGTATCTCTTTGTGCTTGGGATGGAAAAACTCACTCATATTATTCAAGATAGAGTGAGGGAGAAAAAATGGCGGGGAATGAGAGCTGGTAAGAAAGGACCATTAATATCGCATATGATGTTTGCAGATGATCTTGTCTTGTTTGCCGAGGCTACTTCCAATCAAATTGAAGAGGTTCTACAATGCTTGCAGAAACTTGGAGAGATATCGGGGCATAAAGTCAGTAGGGAGAAAACTTATATTTATTTCTCTCCAAATGTTCCAACTAACGCAAGAAGAGACATTTGCCACAAAAGTAAATTTAAGCAGGTGGATGATCTAGGCCGATATCTAGGAGCTGAAATTCAATTTCCAAGGAGAAGAAAAGAAAAATATAGAGGGATCATAGAATGGGTCAAGAAGAAAATGCAAGGGTGGGAGGCATCAAGCTTATCATTGGCGGGACGTATGACACTAGTTAAGTCAGTAACTAGTTCCATGGCCCTTTATCCTATGCAACATGATAAAATTCCAAGAGGAGTACTAGAAGAGATTGAAAAGGAACAAAGATCCTTCATCTGGGGGGATTATGCAGGTCAGAAGCGCAGACATGCAATTGCATGGGACATGATGTGTAGGAGGAAGGAGGAGGGTGGAATCGGTATTAAATCTCTCAAAGAAATGAATCAAGCCTTTCTACTGAAGTTGTTATGGAGGATCCACTGCCAGCCAAATGAATTATGGGTACAAGTACTTAAAGGAAAATATGGGAGATCCATGCACCGAGTTGAGGACCTAATTGCAAAGCCAGGAGACTCGCTATTGTGGAAGGAAATTATCAAACTGAAACCTCAATATTTTCAACATATACAAATGGAGGATCTAAGGAAGTTAGGAGATGATGGAGGGGAGAGCAAAGACCTACAAGAGATAAAACCGAAATGGAAGCTCACGAGTTCTGGAGAATTCACAATAGCAAGCACTTATGAGTGGATCCAAGGAATTAGCGGGAACCAACAACGGAAAATATGGAAAATAATATGGAAGCTAAGGGTCCCAGAAAGAGTACGAGTTTTCATGTGGATGGTAGTACACAAGAGACTATCAACAAAGGAATTAACTTGCAAATGGGAAGGAACAGATGCAAATTGCCCTACCTGTCATCTCAAAGTAGAAGATCAGCTTCACGCCCTGCGAGATTGTGTACATGCAATAAGAACCTGGCAACAGCTTCTTCCGAAACAGACCCAAGGTGCGTTTTTCATAAAAGACTGGAAGGGATGGTTGGAGACAAATTTGACTTGGAAAGGGCATGATGAAGAAGGAATATTTTGGCCCGAAATTTTTGCCACCGGATGCTGGTACATTTGGAGATGGAGGAATATACTTAAACATGATCCTGAAGGTATAGTTCCAAAGGATACTGGAAGAATCATACTCCAGTATCTGAGGAACTATCGAATTAGATGGGATGGAAGTACAGGAGGCTTCCTTACAGATAGAGTCCAAATGGTAGGATGGCAACAACCAATGAAGGGGTGGTGTAAATTGAATACGGATGGAAGGGGTGGGTCTATGGGAGAAGCTGGGTGTGGAGGAGTTATAAGGGGAGACTGTGGTGAGTGGTTGAGAGGATTTTCCATGAAACTTAGCAGATGCAGCGCACTTACAGCGGAGGCTCGGGGAATGTATGAAGGACTTATGTTATGTTGGTCCATGGGCTTCAAAAAAATAGAAGTAGAATGTGATGCTCTAAGGTTAGTTGAATGCATTAACAACCAAACAGAAGAACCAGATATTAGAGAGCTTATAGAGGAGATTAGAAAGCTTATCTCAAGAGACTGGCAAGTACAAATAAAACATGTCTACAGGGAAGCCAATAGATGTGCAGATCAATTAGCTCGATTAAAACTTAATACGGAAATGAAGAGGTATGTATGGTGTACCCCTCACAAGGAAGTAGAAAATTTGATTGAGCAAGACTTACAAGGAGTAGTAACTCCGCGTATAATCACATGTTAATGTACTGGGCATAGTCCCTTTTATCACCAAAAAAAAAAAATATATAAGCTCTTTGCCATCTACATAAAGAGTTACTTCTTTTTATTTTTAATATAAAAATTAATTTAAGATAATTTAGTATTAAATATAAGATCTCAATCAAACTTATATTTTAAATTTATAATTTTTTATCTCAAGTATTCATATTGATTATATTTATTTAATGGTAATTATGATAAAAAATAATATTTAAAAAAACAAATTATATATTATAAATAACTAATATAATTAACTTGCTTAATTTATCTAAATTAATTATGTAATTTTTATATTAAGGCCTGGAGGTAGTATATCGCAACTAGGGGTGTGCATAGGCAGGGCTGGGTAGGGCAACCCCCTGCCCGGTGCCCTGCTCGAAAAAAGCATGGGCTGCATTTTGCAGCCCGATACCCAGTCCTACCCGGTAAAAGTCTTAACCATTTCGGGCTGGGCATAGGCGGGCTGGGCACGCTCAAATCATGATACCCTGCTCATATTGTGGAAAAAAATCTACAATTATGAACTTCTAAAATAATACTATATTCATATGTCTTCAAGAGTTAAATAATATCTATAATTCACTAAGAATAAAGCAACAAAAAGTTAGTAATTAAAGTTTTAAAATCCATTGCATATAAAAAAAAAGCCTTGAAGTTTAAGTAGTTTGCAATTGTAACTTTGCATAAATCTCTCTAAAATTAACAAAGATAAAGCATCTGGAAAAAAATATGACGATTAACAAAGTTTAAAATAAATAAAGAAAGAAATCAATTTAGTTATAAATTTTAAAGGATGCAATTACCTACTTGACTACTTATATTTGTAAAATTACCATTTAGTTACCAGTATCTATCATATTCGTTCTATGTGAAATAATATAATCTATAAATTTTGATATATAAAAAAGTAACCAACTGGGCAGGGCAAATGGGCAGGGCAGCAACCCCTGCCCGATGCCCTGCCCTACCCTGCCCGAATATTGGCCCTGCAAGAAATTGCCCATTTTACACTGAGCCATTTTTCACTGGGCTGGGCAGGGCATTTTTTATGTGGGCTCGGGCAGGCTCACCGAGCTATGGACATCTTGCACAGCCCTAATCGCAACAATTAAAAACCAAAAAATTGTCAATATCTTGATTGCACCAGTTAGAACATAGGAATTAATATGCTACCCACAAATACCTAACTAGGGATTAATTTGACCACTCCTTAAGAAAGTGGTTCGAGTCCTTTATGTAGTGACAGCCTCAATCTTCTATTTAAGGGGTGAGATGTTGCACTGCAGTCTCAATCCTATTGAAATACTGAAGACGCTTTCTCACTCCTTTGTCCACTTTTTGCAGCCTCAATAATTAACCTTAAGATTGCAACAAATAGAGAAAGTGATTGTTCGGGATACCATTTATCGCTTGTTTGACATCACGTTCTGGTCTTTAAAAGCACGTTCGAAACTGAAAAAGCCACATTAGAGCCCCTCAAATCATGTTCACTGTTACATTGAGATCAAATGACGTTTTGCTTAAAAACTAAGTAAAAACTTTTGACTTTATTTTTTATATTTAAACTTATTAATTTTTCAATATATCATCTAAATAAATTTATGTTAAACTGATTTTTTTATATAAAAATTTATCTAAATATAAATCACATATTACACTAATTGATACTCTAATTTCAGTTGTAAAGTATAGTTGGAATTTGGTCCAAGTTACAATGTTTGGGTAAGAGTAGTTGGTGAATTGACTTTTCTTTCAAACCTTTGGGTAGACTGAAAGCTAGATTTTGGGCTGGGTTAGTTTAATTTTGGAGAAGAGTTTATAAAAAATAGATTTAAAAAAAATAATTATAAATAAATAAGTATTTGTATAATTATTACTAGAATAACTTTTTTAATAGGTAAATTATCAGAAAAAATATAGGGTAAAAATGATAAAGAAAAGGGACAGAAATAAAATGGTTATTACACAGCCCAAAATCACTTTTTCCCACTTAGAATCTAGTTTCACAAACTTATCCGAAACTATGGTTTTTGACCTCCAAAATAATGGTTTAGTTTAGAAGTATTTCTGGACATTTGATGACTGTTTGTTTAATTTTTTGCCCACACTTTTAAAACTATAGTTTGCAGGCAAACAAACAAGCACTTTGAAGTTTTGGGATTTGATTGCGTTTATTTTAGCTCGGAAGCATGTAATATCGTGAAAAAATCTACCTCAAGGAAAGGAGCCTCACTCAGTTTTAGAAGGTTTAAAAAAATATGTAGGGATGAAAGCTCAGAGAGAGATGAAAGGAAGAGGAAAGAGGCAATGAACGATTTCAGAAAGGGGGAAAGGGTGATGAAGAAAGAACATTCAAGAAGCATGGGAGGACTAATTATAATACAACAACAAATATTATCCTACTAGATAGAGTCGACTATATGGATCACACGACGTCATTATACTCCATCAAAAATCAAATCCTTGTATAGGTTGTTGATCTAAAGGTCTCGCTCAATAACTCTATTGAGTGCTCTTTTTAGTTTTCCTATGCTCTTTCTAATGAGGTTCTATACTAAGTGATCCACCATTCTTACCAACGAATTTGATGACCTTCTTTATACATGTTCAAACCACATTAGATGATTATCTACTATTTTTCCCCAATAGCTGTCACTCCAACTCTTCTTCTTATATGTTCATTACAGATTTTATCTTTTCTTCTATACCCACACATATATCTCAATATCCATATCTCATTTACTATAACTTTATACTCTTGTTGTCATTTTAACTCCCAACATTCATTAGCATAAAGCATTGTTTGTTTTATAGTTGTCTGATAGAACTTTTTTTTTTTACCTTATTAAGTTCTTTTCAATCACAGAGCACTCTAGTAGCATTTCTCCATTTAACTCCTCTTATGTTAACAACCAATTTTAAACCTAGATAAAGGATGATGGTTGTGTTAGGCCCCAATAACCAATGTAAAATCCATCGAATCTTTTAGATATGGATAAGGGAGTCTTAATTATAATATAATATTATATGTATATTATAATACATATAACTTAAATATACTTTACCACTTCATTTCTTTCCTTCTTTCTATCTATCTAGGGGTGGCGGAGGCGAGTGAGATTGGTGTGGGTGGATGATGGAAGAGAGGTGGAGACGGATGATGATGGCGGCCGAGAGGAACCTCTATGGTGTGCAGTGACATCTGAATATATGCTAAGAAAGGGAAAAAAACCTCATGGGCCAAATTGCAACAATTTGGCACATAGGTTCTTATATGCAATTCCTGAATTTATGATTATTTATTGTCATTTGTAAATTTTAATTTCTCCCAAATACCTGAAATATAAACTATAATAATGTAATATTTTTTATTCTAAAAATAATTATTTTGGGAAAATCATAAAAATGTGACAATTATGACACTGTCAAGTACTAATTCAATGTAAGGCATAATAATTCAAATGATATATAAATAATATAATTAATGACTAAAATAATGATAAAAGTCTACTAAAATGATATGAATAAATATATAAAAATGTGAGTTTGTTATTAGGGAAATGCCAAATGGTTTGGGTCTTCTTAGAGTACAAGATTTATACTAGTAATACATTGATCAAGTCTCTTACTTTTTTTAAATTTATAGATGAGGTCTACCCCCGATAGCAATGGCCAATCTCCTTATCACAGGGCTCCACTTAAGTGTAAATAATTGGCTACAAAATATTTTCCATGCCTAAAAGTGGGATTCAAACCCTCACCACTTAGTTAAGAGACCAAGTAAGGTAACAAGTAAAAGCCATATCCACATGATTGTCTCTTACTTATTTTATCAGGTAAGCTAAAGATATCCACCGCTAAAAATAGTAACTAATCTTTCCATATCGTAAACTTCCAAAATGGCTTTAGTGCTTACCATATCCACCTCGTACTTGTCTCTGGTTATAACTTCATGTGACGTTACTTAGCGTTATGGGCTATGTTGTCCATTATTATTAATATGCTCTCTAGACCAATACTCCGACATTACCCAATACATCTAACATTCGCCCAGCTCACCTATTGTCTATAGTTCAACTGGTAAAAATATGAGATATATGACTATTTAGAGCATACTCGATCTTTAGGAAGTATCACTTTATTATGATTCCAGTCATGGTACTTAGGGAGACATCTTAGCTTATGGATGTCTAGATTTATACTTAAGGGTAATTGACGGTTCACCTTACCCGACATTAATATCGACTAAGAGAAAGTGAGATTTTACCTTACCCTTAAATCATGGGTGAGTCTAACCCCTTTCCAAAAATTTTTGCACCATAATTTTAATAGAATGATACTAAATACTCCTCTTAACTTATTTATAAGACAGGGAGAGTATTTTTTTTATGAGTCACATTATTAAATGTTTTACCCTTAATTTATTACTCCTTTCAGTTCTTTTTATAAGCAACAACTATATAAATCACACGGATCAAAATATTGGTTAAAATTAGTTAAAAGCAATAGATATGTTACAAATGTAATTGCTTTTTCAAATATACTATTATTTATGAAGATGGTTGGGAGACATAATTGGTGGAAAAGGAGATGAAAGAAAATGAGTGAGAAAAAGAAATGAGATATATATATAATTAATTAGGGGTAAAAATGAAAAAAGTGTATTAAATTTTTAGATAAACCTAAATTGTTATTTATATATGGAACATCCATATGAGAAATATTGTTATTTATAAAAAGGACTAGAGGGAATATTATGTATAGACCATTATTTTTTCAAAAAGTGTATATATTAAATAGAAGTAAATTTAGAAAGCTGTTAAATTTTAAGACAAAATTAATGGGATTTAAAATTCTTAATTCAATCATATGAGTATTTTGAAATGGAAAGGAGTGATTAATATTGCAACATTAATGGCATTTAATACTGTGACAGAGAAAACATTAATGGCATTGATTAATAATATTGCCCAAGCAATCAATAATCCACCCCATATATAAAGTTGAAATCTCCATAACCCGCCCCGCCCAAAAAGAAAAAAAGAAACTCATTGAGAGAAACGTAATGAAGTTGTTGGCATTTCACCCTCTTGTTAGTTTCTTATTAATTTTGATTACTGTGTTTGAATGCTCAAATGCCTCAGATATCATTCATGACTCTTGCCGGGAAGCTTCAAAATCCTACGTTTCACCAGTCCCCTACAATTTCTGTGTGGCGAGCCTCACGGCGGCATGCAATGAGAAGCCGCCGACCGGCATGGAGGAGCTCGTGCTCATTTCGATGCAGTTGTTAAAGGCCAACACAGCCAACATGATTTCCACCATTACCAATCTCTTGAAGGATCCAAAGTTGGGTGAAGATATGAAGGTGTCTTTGAAAAATTGCTTTGATTCGTACTCAAAAGCTCTTTCATATGTGGATGAAGCTTTAGGTGCTTTTAGTAAGTCCAAGGATAAATTAATAGCAGAAGAAAATATAGTAGCATCCTCAGAAATCCCAGATTTCTGTGATGAGGAGTTTGATAGCTTTGTTAATTTTCCTTTAATGGACATAAACGACCAAAGCTCTAAGCTCAACAACATGTGTTACTCTTTCCTCACGATGTTACCTTAATTATAATAATATATTATTGAAAACATAGGCTGTAACATCCAAATCCAATATAGTATTTTTGACCTTGAAATCCAATAGAGTTGATGGCATTTATTTGTTTGATTTTAAGATACAAATAGAATACTCCACCGATTCTAAATATAAAATTAATTTACAGTATAATTTATATTATAAACTATATTTTATGTTTAGGATGTGAGGGTATTATGTATTTACATATATGACTAATTCAACCAAGAACATTATGTCTCCTTTGTCAAAAAAAAAAAATTCCAACCAAGAATTTGTTGTCCACTGATATCTTTTATCTTGGATTCGATTATGCATATGCGTGCCAAACAGGCCTGTGCATTTTACTTCAGTGGATATTTTAGCTTACTGGTCAAATAAATAAAATAAACTAATGAAATTAAGATACTATTACTATTTTCCATTTGTGCATTTTAATTCAGATATGTCCATCGGTTGAAGATATTATAGGGCCAAGAAAAAAACACAGAGAACTACCAAAATGTTAACGGCTTGATCTAACTAGAAGAGGTTTTGGTTGTATAAGTACGAGATTTTAAATTTGAATATATATAAATATAAAAAATATATTTGGAAGAGTTATCTTTAATTAAGCCCGATAATACTTGAATCTAATTCAATTAGATAATCATATAATAAAAATAGAGAGAGCGAGAGAATCCCATGATACAGAGAAAATAATATTTATGGAGGATGATAGAGTCAACATCAAAGTCCAAAATATAAATATAAAAATACTAAACTGGTGCTAACCAAGCCTTTTATTTAATGTTGATAAAAAGCCTCTTATTTAATAAATATTAGTAGTTTTAGATTCTTCTCCATGATATTTTCCCAATTCTTAACTTATACATTATGTTAATTTTCCCATTTTTTGGCTTGTCATTTTGGTGTTCATCTCTCTCTCTCCAATTTGTTTCCATCTCCTCGCATCTTTCATTCATTATTGCCTTGTAATGCAGGTCTAAGAATCCTATGCATCCAACTTTCACGCCATGCAAACAAGTCAATAACTATATCCATTGCACGGGACGCATTCTAATGCATCAATATATATATATATATATATATATATATATAATATCACAGAATTAGTATTACAAAATTAACAGATTATATGTTTTTATCATTATAATTAGAAAAGCGTGCCTTGTGAAAATGTATGGTATTGAAAATTCCCAAAAAAAGCAAACAATATAATCCTAGAAAATTGTGAAAAGTAATTAAATAATAATAAATGTACAATAACATCATATTTTAATTTTGTAATTATTCCAGCTTTTGGTCCATACCATCCTATTCTTTGATATTTCTTTCACATGTATGGACCCCAAAATCCAAGTTCTTTAGGATAACTTGAGCGGCAACCAAGTTATTACTTACAAGGAACAATAAAGGAATTACTATTTTCCTCTCCTTTTTGAAAAAGAGAGAGAAATTAAAATGAGAGTAAAAAATTAACGGAGTTGGTCTGAGTGGTAAGCGGTTCGGTATCGCTTAAGTGAGGTCTCGAGTTCGAGCCTTGGCGAATACAGAAAATTCTCGTTAGGAGACTCACCCACCATAGCTAGGTGTGCGACGCGGGTCGGATCCGGATATAGTCGGGACAAAACTCCGGTGAACCGGGTGGGCAACAAAAAAAACGAGAGTCAAAATAACTAACACGTCAGCATTCTGTTAAATTCGGTACCATTTTTCTTGCGATTTATAACTAATCTTACGTCCATGCCTATCTAAACAACCAAACCAGAACTTCCTTGAGAAACCCGCAGATACAACATACCAACTTAATCGTTTATTTTAGTAAAACAACAAGACTTAATAATCTCAAATTCCACCAGAAAAAGCTCAGATTTTTTTTATCACCCCATATATACACACACGCATATACCATTGACAGAAACACAGTGAGAAAAAACACACCAGAAGAACAAGAAGAAGAAAGAATAAGCAAAGGCACCCTTCCTTGCGGGTGATTACGGAATAACTCTTAAGGTCGGATCGTTTGCTACTTTTACAAGTGCTACCGCCAACCTAATGAGGTTGATAAGTTTCGTTGTATTGATTCTGGTTCTGTTTCTTCAAGGCTCAAAGGGCTCCGATTTCATTCGTGAATCTTGCACGAAGGCCTCGAAGAATGATCCAATCATTCAATATGATTTCTGCGTCGCGAGCCTTGAGGCCATGATTTCTCCGAGCAATCCACCGCCGACGAGCCTCGGAGATCTTGTAGCCATGTCGATTCAGATGACTACGTCCAACGCAACAAACATGGTTTCCACCATTTCCAATATTCTCTTGAACAACGACGATGATCCCAATAAGAAGTTCAGTGAATACGCCAAGGAATGCTTGAAAGATTGTTCTGATCTTTACTCAGATTCTCTTTCTGAGTTGGACGACGCCATGGGAGCTTTCGAGTCCCAAGATTTTAACACAGCATGTATGAAGGTAAGTGCCGCCATGGAAGCTTCTGTGACCTGTGAAAACCAGTTTAGTGATGGGGACGAAGAGTCTCCTTTAACAGAAGATGATTACACATACTTTGAGCTTAACGCTATGTCTCTGGCTTTCATCAAGATGCATCAATGGTGATTTTAATTATATCTTTTCTCTGAACTTGCTGTGTTATCATCAAATCATATAAAGTGATGAAATTGTGCAGTTATAGAAGTTGTTTCTGTGTAAATGATCTTATGATCCTTTTGCTTTCTGTTGAAAGCTGTATGTGTGTAGTAGTGTGTACTTTTGAAGTTTTTGTTCTTCAATTGATTTGTTCTTCATTTTCCTTTTTGTTTTGGCCTGATAATGTATGCAAACATGCTTCTCTCCACTTTTTTAATTTTTTTTCATCTACTTCTTTTTTATTTTAATTATAATTATTAGATTATTAGAGTAAATTTGAATGTTTGAAATTTGATATTTTTTATTTTTTATATAATAAAAAAGAAAAATCTCAATTAAAATCTAGATGAAATAATCAAAATTAAATCAGGAAACACCTATCACTAATTTTCTTTGTTAACTACACAAGGTCATTCTAGTCTTCTAACAACATTTAAAAATTCCTAATTAGGCCTAATTTGTTTGAAGTATAAGCTTAAATTTAGATTTTAGTATTTTAATGGATTTAATTGGGATTTTCACTAATAAAAAATAGTATTGAATTATGAAATTATAAAAAATAAAAAATATTCAAATTCCTAAAATTTGATTTAAAAATAATTTAGATCTGTAGTGAAGATTTAAAATCATTCAAATTCAATTTAATGGATGTGATGAGGATTAAGAAAAGAGGTGAAGGGAAAGGGCACTAGCTAGTAGACAAGTTTCATCCTTAAAATATATATTAACGGCGACTCTTCCTCCTTAATTTGCTTTTTCACTTCAAAAGTTGAATTTTCGCATTAATATTCTTTTTAATCTTATATATATCATCATGCATTAAATTTATTATTTGGAATATACTCCGTAATATAAATAATTAATGCTATGATAAAAAAGACCAATGATATGTAGTATCAATCACAAATATTACAACATTAATGGCATTAGATATGGCCATTTAATATTATAATTCTATATTTTCCAGGCTCATATATTCTAACGTCCCTAGAACATCATCGAGAGAAACTTAAAGAATAGATCAAGATAAACAGAAATGAAGTTTGCCTTGTTTCTCCTACTGATTTTGGCTGTTTTGAAATTCTCAAGTGGCTCCGATCTCATTACTAAATCTTGCAGAGAAGCCTCAAATGGTGACCCAAACATCAACGACGATTTCTGCGTTGCGAGCCTTCGAGACATTTCGCCGAGTCCACCCGCTAGTAACGAAGATCTTGTAGCCATTTCAGTTCAGATAACAAAGACCAATGGAACAAACATAGTCTCCAACGTTTCCAATCTTTTGAAGGATCCTAAGCTGAGTGATTATGCAAAGAAATGCTTAAAAGATTGTTATGATCTTTACTCAGATTCTCTTTCAGATTTGGATGACGCCATTGCAGATTTCAAGTCCAAAGATTTCAACTCAGCGAATATGAAGATAACCGCAGCAATGGATGCCTCTGTTACCTGTGAAGACCAGTTCAAGGATGGGAATGGAAGGTCTCCTTTAACAGACGACAACAAAGTATACTTTGAACTCAACGCAATGTCTTTGGCTTTTATCAATATGCATAAATAGGATTCTTGAAACGACGACGCACGTGAGATATCTTTCTCTAGAGATATTTGTCTTTTACTATGATGTCTACTGATGTTACATTTGTCTCTTTTTCCTCACAAATCATATGAAATGGTGAAGCTGAAAGTCGTCTTTTTCTATGGAAACAATCGATGGTCTTTAATTCACTCCTTTTTTTTTTTCTAAAGCAGTGTGCACTCCGCAGTTTTTGTCCTTTAACTTTTATTTTGGGGCGACGCTTAGGGACCTAGTTTTAATATGGACATCGTTGTGGCCGGTGAGATCTAACCGCCCCTTGGTGAGGAGCACCAAAACTCAGTAGGTCTGAACCCTGAAGAATGAAAAATATCATGTTAATTTTTTTGACCCAGCTCAACTGACGAAAGATAAGACATACGACTATTTAGAGCGTGTTCGAACCTTAGGGAGTATTACTTTATTGTAGTTCCAGTTACGATATTTGAGGAGGCATCCTAATTTCTGGGTGCCTAGGTTTATACTTGAAGGTAATAGACGGCTTGCCCTGCCTGATATTGGTATCGCCTAGGAGGAAGGGAGATTTCGCCCTACCCTTAGATCGTGGGTGAGCCCAACCCCTTTCCAAAATTTTTTATACAAAAAAAAATCATATTAATGTTTTTCAAAAGACTAACTTATTTTATAACCTGTACCATGTACTCCTTTGATACTAAGGTTTGATTTAAGTACTAAACATAAGATTTATTTTATATATTTATTAATTTTTTTAAATTATCAATATTAGTATTTTTTTAATAATAATTAAATAAGAGAGGGAAGAAGGAATAAATTAAGAAAAATAATTAGGGTGTTTCAGGATAAACATATCATATTAACTAATTTTTTTAATTTAATCAAAATAAATTAAATAGGTTCTACCGAAGGAGTATTTGTTTTGATGCGCGCAGATGCATATACATACACACGTATATATTACACCAATCCTCCGCCATTAATTCCAAAACCAAGCTCTTATTGTGATGAAATTGGGATGGGGAATGATTGGTAGGAGAGATGATTTTTTAATTTGGGAGAGAGTTATATAGGGGGTAAATATAAATGGGGGCAGTGATGTTATTGCTCTAATTGGAAGAAAACGTAATGGCACTAGTGCTTGGAAAGGGGGGAAAAAAGGCTACAATTTGGAATGGTGCCAGCGTTGTAACTAATAGAGAGACGTTAAATTTTGATTTGCCAACGTACGTATCTGGGAATTGAATATCCCTCAGCGTTATAAGACTTCTTGGAGGACTGCCGTACTAGATTTCGGTGCTTATCATCAGAAACCGCTTTCATAGTAAATAACGCTCCTGAAATTCTGAATTTCGGTGCTTATCATCAGAAACCGCTTCCATGGTAAATGACGCTGCTGAAATTCTGTATTCTGGAACTGGCCTAGTTCCAATGAAGGTAATCAGGAGGATTGCATTAACAACTTGTTCGTAGTGCTTTGTTGGTTTGTTTGGAGAAGAAGAAATGAAGAGATTTTCTTACCACTCTACTCCTTAACATTATGTTCTTGCACCCCATTTTTTATAAAAAATAAATTAAATTGATAAAATTTTTCATATTTGTTCCTATTAAATAAAGGGCAAGGAAAGAAAAATTAATTATCCTACAAGTTTCTTATATTTAATAAGGATAAAAATAAAAAAAGTTATTAATTACCCTACAAGTTGACTTATGTTAAAGAACAATTTTTTTTCCTACAACTAGTATTATAAGTCTTTTGCAAAAGGAATTTTTTGTCCTAAGTATAAGTTCACTTAATTTAAAGGTTATTAATGATTGTTTTTTAAATTTTAGTCCTATTTAATTCTTATTAGAAGGAGAAAAGATAGGAGAGATGTAAGAATAATTTGTAAATACAAAGAGAAAACATTTTAATCGAGGGAAAATTTAATTTTTTTTATTAATTTAATGATTTAATAAGCATTTGAGATATGTGCGAATTAGTTAAAATAAAATTATAATAGGACAAGAATGGTAGGTAAAGCTGGGCCCAATCTGTTGGGCTCTTGCCTAGGAGGATCATCAAAGGATGTCCAACATGCATCTATAAAAAATAAAATAAAAAGTTACTCCTCCACAAGCGGAGTTTTGCTTCTGTGGTTCATTGCTTGGCAGTGAATTGCTTGAGCACAGGTTCAAATGCTGGTGCCCCCAAAAAAACAAAAACGGTATTCCTCCCATTTTTAATGTAAAATTTATTTAATTAAATTAAAAAAATGAGTTAATATAACATATTTTTTTAAAATACCTAATAATCTCACATAATTTTCTCCCTTATCTTTTATTTGATTATTGTTGAAGAAGTATTAATGAAGTTAATTTAAGAAAATAGTGATAAATATAAAAAATATCTTATATGTAAGATCAATATTAATTTTTTAATTATATTATATAGTAAGGACTATATATAAGAGTATTAATTACTCTCTTCCCATCTCATTTTATAAGGGATAACTAATCGAATTATGTCACAATTAGTTAAAGTTAATTAGAGATAATAAATATATGAAAAAATACAAGTTTTTTTCCTAACAATATCCTTGTTTATAAGGAGAGAGGGTAAGTGAAAGAGAGAAAGTTAACCAATAACAAAAAGATGTTTCTTGACAATTTACTACCTTCACTAGAAATAGGGCAAGATAGGAAATTACCAAAAAATAATTGGAGAACACTCCTAGTGTCTTTTATAAATATAAATGAGGAAAAATTAATTTTTTAGTCCTTCCATTTTTTACTTCGTCTCCTAATTATAACTTAGTTACACGAAATTAAAAGTTGAGATATTGAGTCATAATTAAGTCAAAAGTTAAAAGAATAGAAAATTAATTTTTTTACAAATAAATACTAAAAAGAAAATCTCTCATAAAAAGAAATGGGGAGTAATTTCTATGCATTAAACTCCCGGTTTTTACTCCACTGGGGATGTACCGAGAATTAATGGGACATATCAATTAATATTCCAATATGCCAATTAGTGAATATATCAGATATGGCCAATGCAATCTGTCATTTCTCATCTCTTTATCCTCCAACTTCAGATTCTGACGCCAAAATAGAAAATCAGAGAGAAAAAACACAACAGAATGAAGTTGGCCTTTCATCTGATCCTATTGATGATTTTGCTTGTATTTCAAGTGTCAAGTAGTGGCTCTGATCTCATTCATGAATCACGCAGAGACGTTTCCAAATCTGACCCAAACATCAACTACGATTTCTGCGTTTCGAGCCTTCTTGAAGCCATTTCCAAGAACCCACCAAGCAGATTCGAAGAGCTTGTAGCGATGACAATTCAGATAACCAAGATCAATGCAACCAACATGGTTTCCACAATCTCCAATCTCTTGAAGGATCCGATGATCAAGTTCAGTGATTATGCCAAGAAATGCTTACAAGATTGTTCTGAACTTTACTCAGATTCTCTTTCAGATTTGGATGACGCCGTTGCAGCTTTCAAGTCTGAAGATTTCGACTCTGCAAGTACCAAGATAAGCGCAGTAATGAGTGCTTCTGTTACCTGTGAAGATCAATTCAAGGATGAGAATGAAATGTCTCCTTTAACAGACGACAACAAAACATACTATGAGCTCAACGCAATGTCTTTGGCTTTCATCCAGAAGATGCAGAAATAGTATATCAATATATCTGAAAGATGTCTATAATATGATGATGATCATATAAATTGATGAACTTTTGTGAATTTTTCAAAGTCGTCTCTATGGAAATGATCGATGTTCTTTAAGTTCTTTTGTTGAAATCTGTGACACAACGAAATTTTTGTCTTTTGGTTTGATGCTTATAGGTGTCAAGAACGAAAATATGCTTTTGGTCCTTTTCAAAGGACTGACTTAAAAAATGGGATTCAGTCTATTCACATTGTCAATTCAGAGAATTGATAAAAAACTTCTGTTTACAAATTTTAAATTTTATTAATTAAAAAACCTAATATATTTTTATAAAAAAATATTAATATTTTAAAGAATTTATACGAGATAATAGTTGAACTCTGGTTCTTTATCATAATTAATTTCATCCACTTTATCTAAAGCCAAATGATCCCATGATAGACTGTCTTTTGATTTGACAATTATTAGATCAATTGGGAAGTTTAAAATATTAAACACGCTAGGTATTTTTTTCCAATACTCGTATATTTTTTACTTTGTAGCAATCATTATCATCGTCTACACATGGAGTGTGTGTATTTTAAAGGGACGATTCTAAAATGAACTCATGCCATATCTTATTTTTGTGTTATCAATCTATAATTTAAATTTAATACATATTTAATGATAAAATGTAAAATTTATTTTTTAAGAAAGAAATTTTTTGAGCTGGTTTAAAGTGGCTTTCCAAATTTGTATAGGTATTTAAACTTGTATTCTTGTAAAGGATGAATATTCTTCCCAAATTTTGATTTTTAACCAAATATAAATAGAATTTTTTTGGTATAGTCTATGCAGTATCTCTTAACTGATAGTAAGAAATTAATCCTCTCCAAACGTAGAGATTACTAAAATATATTTTGCCTCTCCTAACAAAATATTTTCCATGCAGCACGGCTTGATTTGAACTTAAAATATCATATTGAAGGGATTCATCGATCCACTAATTATGTTGGACTTTGTTGGTAATGTAAATAGACTTTTTTTTTTGTAAAAAAAAAAATAGGTAAGTTGGGTCATCAGGAATTACCAATGTTAAGACATGTCTCAATACTCAAAAAATAATTATAGAGATTTTATAGATATTTTAATAATAAAATCTTTTGTTGATTTTTTTTTGTACAAATTTTTTTTGAAGGGGTTGGATTCCCTCACAATCTAAGGGCAAGACAAAGTCTCATTTCTATCTAAGCGATACCAATGTTGCACAAGGCAAGCCATCAATTATTTTCAAGTGTAAACCTAGGCACCCAGGAGTTAGGATGTATTTCTAAACGTCGTGACTAGAATCACAATAAAATAATATTTTCTAGATATCGAATATACTCTAAATAATTACATGTCTCACTCTTCGCTAATTGAACCTATTTTTAAAAAGATATTAAACTCACTTATTATTTAAAAATAAAACGAGGTCTCTTAAATCATACGTTAGGGGACGGCCCAATTGTACGGTCTATTAAATAGCTCATTCCTTGCTATAGTAATTAGTTTGACTCATAATTTATAAAAAGTCATAATAATAATTTTGTTAATAAATAATTTATAAATATCTTGTTATTTAAATTCAACTCCAATGGATCCCGAAGACCCATCCCTACGAATTTACCTTAGTGAATAAAAAACGTAATTTTTTGACAAAAAAAAAAGAGAGGAAAAATGATTGGAAAATAAAATTATTCAGATATCATATCCCTAAACAAAACACCATCATTTTAATAGACAAAAATCAAATTAATAAAGATAAGATAAAGGCTAGCTCTACGCACAGGCACTACTAGGCTCTTTCACAAAAATATTTTTTTATTTTTTAAATAAAAATATTAAAACTCAAAATTTTCAATTTAAATTATAAAATTACAAATTATATAATTAAAAAATACTAACACATAGTATAAGTTAAATTATTATCTAAATTCTAAATGAAACATCTTTCTATATTTCATATAAAGAAACTATTGTCGTCCAAAATTAAACAACTCATGAGATAATAAGAACTAAATATTTATAACATCATTAACAATAATATTACATTTTCATGAGTTGTGAGAGAGAGTAGAAAGAAATGGACAACCTCACTAACAAATATTTTATAAGATCAAACCTTATTATTAATCCTTTCGAGATATATATGGTAAATGACATATTATAAACCAAATTAGAAATTAGCAGCATACTCATGCAAAAAGATTGAAATTAAAAAACGAAAGCAATTTTTTTAACGTTTGTGAATGTCACCTTGCTTATCGAACTTGAAACAGAGATACTATTCAGAAATTAAAAAAGAAACAGAGACTCCTGTTAAAGAAAAGGAAGAAACAACAATAAGGGTGTGTTTGGATGCTTCTGAAATTATGGTTTCAGAAACCCTTTTAGGTAAAATCTTTGTTTAGAAAAATTTTAAAACAAACAGTCATATTTGTTCATAAGTGCTTTTGGACAAAACTAGGGTTTTGAATAAGCTATTAAAAATAGTTTTTTCAACAGTAAAAGAGCTTATGGATTATCCAATTACTATCTTACCCCTATTTTTTTTACACCCTCTCTCCTCTCTCCTACTTTTTCTTACACCCTCTCTCTTTTCTCCTCTCTCTCCTCTCTCTTCTCTTTTTTCTACATCTCTCCTCTCTCTTACTTTAAATCAAATCATACCCTTTTTGGTAATTTTTCAATACAAAAAGTCATTCTAAAAATAAGTATCCAAACACTTATTTATTCAAAACCACTTTTTTCCCATAAACTCTTCTCTAAAAGCCATTTTCCATAAGCTGTCTATAAGCCTTTTTTTTCATAAGTTTTTTTTTATAATCCTATCCAAATAGACCCTAAGACTTGTTCCATGCTTATCAAATACATACATATAAAATCTTTAACGATTGTGAATGTCACCTTCCTAGGAAGCTTCTAAGTTAAAACCCTTCCCATGAAAGCTCCAACAGTGAGTAGAGCCTTTCAAATGATAAGATGAAGTTAGTTAAATTAGTTAATATGATATATTTTTTTAAAAAATATTTTAATCATTTTATTTAATTTTTTTTATTTTTTTATTTAATTATTGTTAAGAGAATATTAGTAGGAATAATTTAAAAAAAGTTAATAAATATAAAAAATATATTTTATATTTAAAATTATATTAATTTTTTAATTAATTTCTATATTAAAGATATAAGGAGGAGTATTTTCATAACAAGATGTAAAAAGCAAGACACTTGTGGAAACTTCCTTCCCGCATGTAGCCAAATCCCCCACACCCACGTATATATATATCAACCATATATTCTCTCTTTAGCCACCTCTGCATCAGAGAGTGTATACCATACATATATACATATATATATTTAACTGATGTCTGGCTCTTCTTTTCTCTTATCTGTTGTTACAATTTCTGCCATAACTGCAATACCCAATGGTCTCATCGACCAAACCTGCAAACAATGTGAGAACCAATCCATGATCTTGAACTACGGCTTATGCTCCACGCCTCTTCAGGTGATTCCTGTTAGCCATGCTTCGAATCTTCAAGGTCTAGCCTTGATCGCCATGGAGCTGGCTCTCGAGAACGCGACCACCACGTTCTCTACCATTGAAAAGCTTATGAACACCACAAGTTTTGATGATGATGAAAAAGGCCACGGCCTTGCTTGCTTGAGAGACTGCTTAGAGCTCTACTCTGATGCGGGCGTGGAGGATCATGAGTTCCATTGGAGCTTTCTTGTCTGAGAATTATGATTCCACTAAGACGTGGATGAGCTCCGTCATGGAAGCTGCCTCCACTTGCCAGGGAGGGTTTGCAGAGAAAGGTGAAGTTTCTCTATTGACAAAGCAGAATTATAATCTCTTACAGTAATGCGGCATTGCCCTTTGTATCATCCAAATGTCTACCCCACCAACACCTTCCTAATTCTCCATCAAGGTGAGCACGGGGGAGAGTTACCCCAAATTGGTCTAAAATACTTGTATCTGTTTCAATTAAATAGCTATATATATAAAGAGATTATATATTTAAAACTTTTATTGTTATAATATTAAAAGCCTAGTAGCTAGATAGTTCTTGATGTTGAAGGTATTTTGAAAGAAACATGACATTATGCATATAAGTAGAATATAAGTTAAGGTTTATCTTTCTAGGTTTCATGTTAATCTTTTGATACTATTTTCATGCTTAATCTGATCGTAAGTATCACTCTTTGAGTGATTTTGCGTGAGCTAATATGTATACATGAAATTGTAAGGTTATGACAGTAAATTCCCATGTACGGGACTTCAAGGATTTTTTTTTTGCCACTAGAGGTAGAAATTCACATACATGGACGTTTAATAAATAATTGTGTACTCCCGTCTTTAATATAAAATAGAGTAAATATACATTCAACACCCTAAATTAAATTTAAAGGAATAATTAGTTTTCTAAAATTTTTAAAAGTATAATTAGCACCCTGAACTAATTTTAGAAGTGCGATCAGCACTCTAAAATATTTAAAGATATAATTAGTACCTAAACTAATTTTAGAGGTACAACTAACACCTTAAAATATTTGAATTGATACAATTTCACTCTTTTATTAACATAAACATAATTTTTTATCTGATCCATGTCATGTGAATTTTTTATTTTAACACATTATTATTTAAAAAGTCATATGTGTCATATTGTTTAAATAAGAGTACTAAATAAACTCTAAAATTGACATTGTATAGAATTCATATGTGAAGATTGAGAAATTTCATAGTTTATTTAGTACAATTTATTAAAATAATATTACACACGTGATATTTTAAATAATAATATGTCAAAACAAAAAATTTACGTGATATGTATCGGATAAAAATTTATATTTTTGTTAGCCAATAGAAAAAATTGAACTAATTTAAATACTTTAGAGTATTAATTACCCCTCTAAAATTAGTTTGAGGTGCTAATTGCATCTTAAAATAATTTAAGGTGCTAATTGTACCTCTAAAATTACTCTAGGGTACTGATTGTACCCTTAAATACTTTAAGGTGCTAATTGCACCTCTAAAATTAGTTTGGGGTACTAGATGCACTTTTATCCTATAAAATATTAAAAAATTAATTAAATCAGTTAATTATAACAAATACGATATGAATTTTTCTAAAATATTTTTTATAACATTATATATATACATCAGTTTATAAGTTAGATAAATTAATTTAAAAAAAATAATAAATATAAAAAATAAAAATAATTAAAGTCTTATATTTAAGATTAAATATAATTTTTTAACTAGCTTTTATATTAAAAATCAGAAAGAATATATTGAGAGCATATTAAGGAAAATGCTGTAGTTAATTAGTATCATGAAAAAAATAAGAAAAGAAAGGTAAGAGGTATCCATTCATAATGGCAATTAATTAATTTATGCAAATATAACGGGAAAAGAAAGCGAAAGATAAGAGGAATATGTTTATTGGCTGGCATACTTCTCAAATTTCACTTCTACTTCAACTCCCTTCTTTATTTAAGTCCATATTACGTAAAAACTACTATGTAATTTCTTCATTTTGTTTTTAAGGATTATATAACATCTAATTCTAATTTTATTTTTTATATATATTAAATATCCTAATTTTATTTGTGATATAATTAAATCTATAATTTTTTAATTTAATATAATTTTACTCATAATTTTTTTAATTTGATATAATTTTACCTATAATTTTTTTAATTTAATATAATTCTTAATACTTACAAAAAAAATTATGTGTAAAATTGTACTAAATTAAAAAAATTATAGGTAAAATTATACCATAAATAAGATTAAAATACTAGACGCATATAAAAAATAAGATCATAATATTAGGTATTATATAACTTTATTTTTAATTATTATTTTGATTTTATAAAAAAAATAAAAAAAATAAAAGGGGTATATAATAATTAAACTTACAATTTCACTTTGCACATTATTGGTAGATCCGCCCCCTATTATGTGAATTTTATTTTTAAAATTTTTTCTTCTATCAAATTGAAATCAAAAGTTGACAACTCAGAGTGTAGGGACATATAATCACATAACTATTTCGTGAATTTGGATCTGCCACTTTAGTGTGTTTTAAATTTTAAAATATTAAAAAAAAAAGTTGCACAGTGAAGTTTTTTGTTTTTGCTCAAATTCCACTAAACTAGAACTTTGTTTAGTAGCGTTTTTTGGTTTTTCGATTTTACGCTGAGATCATTCGAATTGGCAAATCTCGGCGTTCTCCCTTCCCGGGACCAAACCAAACCGAACGAACAATTGGGAATCGGCGTTCCTGCTCGGCTAATACCCATCACTGTGTAGTCACACTCTTAATTTTCTATCTGAATCAGTAAAATGGCGCCCGTGTCAGCTCTCGCGAAGTACAAACTGGTATTCTTGGGAGATCAGTCCGTGGGGAAAACCAGCATCATCACCCGCTTTATGTATGATAAATTCGATACCACATATCAGGTATTTGTTCTTACAATTAGATCCAGTTTTTCTATGCATTAAAATACAGTTGATTGGTACTTTTTTCTTAGCTTTGATTGGAATCTGAATATCTGATGAATTTGGGAGTTCGAATGGAACTTTGTAAATCCATGTTTGTTTGATCTTGAAGCGTAGATGCGTGATTGAACTGAGAACATTGTGAATCATCATTATTACGTTGGTAATTCATCCCCTGGAGATCGTGCCTTCCAGAGGAAAAAATGAAATGTAAAGACACCCAACTGAGAATCATCGATGTTGTGTGTTCTGCTTAATGCTGACGATGATTATAGTTGATCGTGTGTGAGATTCAGTTTCTGGACAGCTTAAAGCGATCACGATTATCCTCTGGACCATTTCATTGAGTTTTGCGATGGTTAATGACATTTTGAAAAACTAACACTGCAGCTTTTAGGCTGTGGGTCCTGCTAATTTCGATCAATGTTTATGTTAACAGAACTATGGAAGACATCTGTGTGACTTGAGATATTCTTCTTTAGGCACATTAACCCACTGAATATCTATCTGGGCCAAGTCATTTGGAACATCAACCAAGTGAAATATTTGATAGTTTGTAAGGCAACTCAAGGAGACTTGCGTGGAGGGATAGAACAGAGGATAATATACAATTGTTATGTATATG
Source organism: Leucaena leucocephala (assembly GCA_037074615.1). Taxonomy (NCBI): domain Eukaryota; kingdom Viridiplantae; phylum Streptophyta; class Magnoliopsida; order Fabales; family Fabaceae; genus Leucaena; species Leucaena leucocephala. Next base: position 18,704,388 of record CM073569.1, read on the forward strand.
CTATATGAATTCTAAAACTTAGCATGACATGATTGAGTCTCTCAAAATTTGACACCTACTTATTGGGATAAGGCTTCTTCTTGTTGTTGTTAACAAATTTAGTCATTTTATCTCCTCATGTTTGTGTTTTGCTTTCTTAAGTCTTTCCTTCCTGGTAAATCTGCAAAGTAGCCATTGATTGTGGTTTACATATTCACCAGATCAATCCATCCTTTCAGTTAAAATGTATTCTACATATTTTCAGCTTAGTCTGTTAATATATCAATATGGTTTAATTAACCATTTCCATATCGCTTCCCTCCTAATGTGAATACATGTGGATATTACACTATTTGCATTTCCCTCTTTTAAAATTGAGTTTACAATTTTATCTTCCTCTAGTATTAAAGCTTACTTTACCTTTTTGTGATACAGGCTACAATTGGTATTGATTTTCTATCCAAAACTATGTACCTTGAAGATCGAACTGTTCGGCTGCAGTTGTGGTAAGTTGTAATACTGTCATTCTGGAATCCTACCGTTAAACAATCAACAATAAAATGATATTTTTGAATTGTATTACATTCTCAGAGAACAAAGCTCACTTCTCTTTGAATAAGAGGTGAAAGATGTGACACTTAAACTTCGTCTTAGTCAATTTGATGTTTATCTTGTTTCTTCTCTGGGTCATATTTTATATTTGACTTAAGATTTATTTTGTGAGCTAATAGTGGAGTTCTGACGATATGATGATGTTTTCTGATGGTTTACATATTTTTCTCCTTTGTTCATTCTTGCTAATCTATCAATTTAGTAGGCTTTTCAAATTTATCTTATATTTGTTATTCTTAACAGCTTCTATGTGCTCTCCTGTATTAATCTGGATTTTGATTGAAGCAAATGGGTTTTAAATCTGATTGACTGATTGAATTCTAGAATGATGGTAATATTTATGAGGCATCCTGGAATATGCATCATGTGGTGCAAATATTTTTTCTTTCTATATCTTGCTTTGAGTGTTTGAAGAACACATTGGTAAATTGGTCCGAGGTCCATGATATTAGGTGCTGTATTGGCAGATATTAGGTTTCAGGATTTTGAATTATTCCATTCCATTGAGGTATTTATCAAATTTTGTTCAAATGCGCCATTCCTTTTTATGTTTGTTGACAGGGATACGGCTGGACAGGAGAGATTTAGAAGCCTTATTCCAAGCTACATTAGGGACTCATCTGTTGCTGTCATCGTTTATGATGTTGCAAGTATGCCATTTGATATATCCTCTGTATCCTATTCCTTTCTTAATCAGTTTTATTTGACAGCATTTGCATCTTAGTAATGGTTAGCCATAGTTTCCAATATAGGGTTTGGTCTTTCTGTTTGTTGCCAATTTAGACTTCCGCACATTTGCAAGTATTTTCCCCCCTAGAATTTACAAATAAAGGCAAGATCAATTTCTGATAGGCACATGTACGGGGCACTTATAAAAATTTTGTAGCCTTTTCATCCGGTACCAGCAATTCATTTTTTTCTCCTTTCCAGATATTTATGAAATATTCGATCTAGACAATATCGATTGTGGGAAGCTAAACCAGCCCAGTTTCCTTCCTTTTTTCCTATAATTAAAGACAGAATTATAATGAGTGACTAGTTTTAATTTTTTTTAAAAAAAAAAGTGTATGAACAATACAAATCATAAAGCTGGGGGAATAAACAGGGGACCTCCCCTAGAAATCACCTCTTACAGGTGCAGCCTATGATTCTTAGTTACCATGGATCTCTCTGCATCGCTTGAATCATACGTGCATAACTGATAGCGTTTTGGGCAATTTCATCACACTTTGAATGGTTCTTTCTGATTATTCATTATTATGATAATATAGGTCGGCAGACTTTCCTAAATACAGTGAAGTGGATTGAAGAAGTCCGAAGTGAGAGGGGCAGTGATGTCATCATTGTTCTTGTTGGGAACAAAACTGATCTTGTTGAGAAGAGGTAATGGCTAATGAAAACAAGTCTTACTTTGGGTGATGGCTTATGCTGGCCTGTTTACATTGTGCTTCTATTTTGTCTTGTGACATCTCACCCCTACCTTTTGATAAGTTCATTAAGTAGTTCCTTGGTATATAGATGAAGCCTGTGAGTAGTAGAAAAATCATTGGGGGGTTGCATGGGAGTAGGCCTTCTGTCCATTCACTTTTGCTATAAATAGCATATAAAACTATTGGTAAGAGGATGAAATTTTTGGGATGCGTTTTGGTCGGGAGAACGAAAGATTTATAAGATTGCAAGAGATAGGGAAAGAAAATCGAGGGATTTGGATCAAGTACGATGTATTAAGGATGAAGAGGGTAAGGTTTTAGTTACAGATGGTGATATTAAAGAACGGTGGGAGACCTATTTTTACAAATTGTTTAATGACGAGGGAGGAGGGTCGAGTTATGAGCTCGGGGATTTAACACGAGAAGTTGAACCAAATTTAGCATTTTACCGTAGGATCCGTGTTGACGAGGTTAAAGAGGCGCTTAAGAAAATGGAAAATAGTAAAGCTGTTGGACCTGACGGTATTCCTATTGAAGTTTGGAAGTGTTTAGGCGAAGTGGGGGTGGTGTGGCTTGCTAAACTATTTAATGTGATTTTAAGTTCTAAGAAAATGCCTGATGACTGGAGGAAAAGTACTCTAGTTCCTATTTACAAAAATAAAGGGGATATTCAAAATTGTGTAAATTACAGAGGGATAAAGCTTATGAGTCACACTATGAAGTTGTGGGAAAAGGTAATTGAACACAGGTTGAGATTAGAGACTGATATTTCTGAGAATCAGTGTGGTTTTATGCCGGGTAGGTCTACAATAGAGGCGATTTATTTATTAAGGGGGTTAATGGAAAGGTACCGGACCAAAAGAAGAGACTTGCATATAGTCTTCATTGATTTAGAAAAAGCGTATGATCGAGTACCAAGGGAGGTGCTTTGGAAAGCTTTGGAAAAGAAAGGTGTGCGCATGGCATATATCAAGGCAATAAAAGATATGTATGAGGGGGTAACAACTACTGTAAGAACGTCTGGGGGCGAAACAAAGGATTTTCCCATAAGGATTGGTCTTCATCAGGGATCATCCTTGAGTCCTTATTTATTTAATCTAGTAGTGGATGTTCTAACCAAGCCTATTCAAGAAGAAATCCCTAAGTGCATGTTTTTTGCAGACGATATAGTTCTTGTGGCAGAGTCAAGAGAAGAGATTAATTTTAAACTTGAGTTATAGAGAAGTACTTTAGAGTCGAAGGGTTTTCGTCTGAGTAGAAGTAAGACTGAATATATGCATTGTAATTTTGATAAGAGGCAAGTTAGAAATAACTTGGAGGTCAAATTGGGAGATCAAGTTATTCCACAAATAGATAAGTTCAAATATTTGGGATCAATTATACAGAAGGATGGTGAAATTTTAGAGGATGTTAATCATAGAATTCAAGCTGGGTGGTTTAAATGGAGAAAGGCTATTGGGGTTATATGTGATCAGAAAGTACCAGATAAATTAAAAGGAAAGTTTTATCGCACTGCTATAAGATTAGCAATACTTTATGGAAGTGAATGTTGGGCTTTAAAAGGACAGCAAGAGCATAAAGTTGGGGTAGCTGAAATGAGGATGTTGAGATGGATGTGTGGACATACAAGAAAAGATAAGATTCGTAATGAACAAATTCGGGGAAGAGTTGGAGTGGCATCTATTGAGGAGAAAATGGTAGAGAACCGTCTTAGGTGGTTTGGACACGTACAAAGAAGGCCAAGGGATGCGCCAGTGAGGAGGGTGGATCAAATTGTATGGAGTCCGGTTAAAAGGAATAGAGGAAGGCCAAAGAAAACGCTCAACGAGGTCATTGAGCAGGATCTCCTGGTCAATAACTTAACCAAGGATTCAGTTTTTGATAGAGCACAATGGCGTCGTATGATCCATGTAGCCGACCCCATTTAATGGGATAAGGCTTTGTTGTTGTCTTCGTGGGCTCTGAATGAATATTCTCAATTCATTCAAACAAGACCTCTCTCTTTCCAACATCACCAATCCCATTTTCAAAATCCCATTTTCAAATATACACTCACCAATTCTCTCACTGTCCTATATACTTCATTGATGCTATTAACTTCTATTAGCTCTAGTTTACCACGTCCAAAGAAGGGTGTAGATGGTCCAAAGATGCTGACAATGCAATGAGACCGCATTGAAAAACATGACAAGCCGAGGAGCTTGAAAGAAAATGAGAAAATATTTCTTAGCAGTTAGTGTCCCACTCTATACTTTAACAACCACACTTTGCCCCCCCCCCCCCCCTCGATTGTTACCCTGGCTTGGTGGCTCTGTCCCTGTCCATACATGACCTTCTCTATCTCTTGCTGAACATAATATATATACTTGTTTGTAAAGAGCGAGATCTTTTAAACACTTCCGTTTTGAACTTTTAGAGTATACTGAAAATGTTGCTTTCTTCCTAAAGATGCTGGTCACTGTTACTATACAAGATGAAGTTTAAGAAATTAGCATAGTCCTCTATCCTTTAAAAATCCTTTCAAAACGAGGCCTAGATTGTTCTTGCACTTTAGTAGCTTGAATTTGTTTGACTATTGAGATTTTCCATGTGTGTACACGCTTGTTTTCATGTCTTGAATATACTTTCTTCTGCACTCCTGTTCATTGGCCAGATCATAGCCTCTTGTTTATGAGAAATATTTTTTGCCAGGCAAGTCTCCACAGAGGAAGGGGAAGCAAAAGCCCGCGATCTTAATGTCATGTTCATTGAAGCTAGCGCCAAAGCTGGCTTTAATATCAAGGTAACCTTCACCCCTCTCTGCCCCACCTTATTATTTTCAGTGACTTTCTTGTGTACAATGACTAATGAAATAGTCATGCTCATGAGACTGGTTGAATCCATTTTCCTTCTTGATTCACCTGGAAGAGGAAATAAATAAAAGTTCTTGGTTGACTACTCATTTTCATATGCACAGTTGTGGAGAGTTTTTTCCTAATGAAATTCATGTTGCAGACCACATTCCACTAGTCAATTTACTCTATATTTCCAACAAATATAACAAAGTTTTGTCCATCTACTTATTATATCTATGATGGTTTTCAGAAGTCCAATACCCTATAGTGTCAATTACTCTTTTGGCCCTTAATATAAGAGTTAGTTGACTAATTTAGGTAGATTAAAGAAACCAAATAAATCAATTAATTATGACTAAATCTAAACCCATAATATCAATTCATAGTATATATTCCTTAATCTATCCAAATTAGGCAACTAGCTCTTATATTAGTTATAATTAATTGATTTATTTGGCTTCTTTAATATATTTAAATTAGTCAACTAGCTCTTGTATTAAAGATGGAAGGGAGTACCAGATACTCGGCATGCCCTTTCTGTCTTCAATTTGAAATATTTCTGTAGTTTTTATTGAATACTTGGTTCTCACCGTGTTGCTTTATGAAACCAATATCCAGGCTCTCTTCAGAAAAATTGCTGCTGCGTTACCTGGAATGGAAACATTATCTTCCACAAAACAAGAAGATTTGGTTGACGTGAACCTCAAATCTTCGGGTGGAACCGAGTCTCAACCTCAGTCTGGTGGATGTGCTTGCTGAATGTGCATTGTGTGGGGAGTTTCGTATCGTTTTGCTTATTTCTATTTGTTTGGCGACGCTCTGTAAAGGTTTTGATTATAGTTTTCTAGACTTATTAAACAGCATTATGTGGAAAAAGAAGAGTTCGGGATATAAGTTGAGAGAGGTAGCATCAGTGAAAAAATTGGTAACGGTTAAGACTGTTGTTGGTTAGGCTGTTTTAAATTATTGTTTCCCATAACATTGTAAGATTGGCCAACTTGATATTTTGTTTCTCGTTCATATCTGTGGAAAAATTATTCGTTCCCATATTTATTTTCATCATTTTAGTTGTTTTATTAGTCCACATAACATGGATTCACTGTTTGAAACTAGATTTATGTGAGCTTTGGTTGCTAAGTTCTGGTTCCAGAAACAAAAATCTTTATGTTTTTATTATTATTTTCTCCAATTAAAACATGGCAAGTGTGTGTATATGGATTTCTAATAATAATATAAATATATAATACCCATACGGTTTTTTAGTTGAAAAATATGATAATAAAGCTAATAAAAACTTATAGTATAGTTTACTAGGAAATTTGAAACAAAAGGGTCAACCATTGTTAATCGATAAATCAATTAACAGAAATATTGAATATTGCAAATTCCATGTAAATTAAATAAAATTAATAGCTAATGGAGAAAGTAAATGAAAAATCTATCAGCATGTGAAGCAAGTCGAACTTATTCTTTATATATAAATAATAAATAGATGACAAGATTTGTGTCACCTTGGTCAGATAAATTGCCTAAGGAGTAAAATGGAAAATAAAAACAAATGCCATCACTACTTATTAAAAAAAAACAATACCATGAAATAATGATAACTTATTTGCTTAAGTAAACAGAGATGGCAAATGAACAACTCATATTGTGGTGTTCTTAATGTTCTCTCTATGGGTTAACTTGAACTCCAGAATCGTAGGCTGCTCCAGCTTTCCAGTCTTGAGGAATGTTATTGACAGGAACGAGCCACGTGTCTTCTCCATCATCATCACTGAACAACATCCTCACTGATAATGGTCCACTTGGAGGATTGTTCGCAGTCCACACTGCTCCAAAACTCCTACTTAGCAACTTGCACACAAAGTTCTGAGTCTACACAAAGTTAAAGAAATGGTTATGGTCACACTAAACCCTTCTTGGTTCTTTCTTATCAATCCCAAAATTTCAATCAATAATATAACTAATATGGTCCAACGCATGGCATAAAGTCAACAAATGAAGGCTACCATTCATGATTTAATGTGTGAGTATGCTTTATTAGAGTTTTTATATTACCTATTAAGTTATTGAAAATTAGATCGATCATTATATTGAATTAGAGAAAACAATAAATTAAAGGTCAATAGTTTAATTGTAGTTGAGTTAAAATTAATCCAATCATAATTAAAATAATATAATTTTATTAAAATATATAAAAATATTCATATATAACCCTGATAATAAAAGAGTAATATTTAAATAAAAAATATATTAATTTATAAAATAAATAAAACATTCTATGTATAAACAATATATAATCCAACAAAATATATACTTACTAAAGCATAAATTTACTAGGCAAATATTTTCTTTAGAACTCAAAGTGACATAGTTAATTTTAAGCTTAGTAAGGGGAGAAATAAAATATTCTTCCGATCCTTAATATATAACATATTTAACTAATTTAATTATATTAAGGAAGTTAGTTGAGTTTGTTAATATGATATATATTTTATAAAATACCATAATCATTTTCTTTAATTCCCTCTCCCCTTCTTATTTTATTATATTATTGTTAAAGGAGTATCAATATGAATAATTTAGGAAAAAATTGATAAATATAGAAAATAGATATTATATTTATTACCAAGAATCTAAGACTAACTACCTAATTAAATCTTATATTAAGGACCGAAGTAGTATAAAATCTAATCTGATCAATCCATCCAAAACTCTTGACTGAACTAGTCAAGAAACTGGTTCATCGGCTAAACTAAGTTAGATTTTAGTATCATGTTATATATAGATATAAAATTTCTAATAACCTACACTTTTCACACATTGTTTTTTGAAATTTGCGCAAAAATATATTTATGATTAAGGGATGAAAAGGAAGCACAAAAAAGTACCTCGCAGAGCTGTACAGCAGTGATATCTCTCTTGCCTTGTTGGTACTCTATGACGAAGGCCAAGTAATGGGGGTTGCTGCTACTCTCATGTATCTTAATAGTGATATTTTTAGATGGGTAGCTGCATGAAACTCTACAGACACAAAAAAAAAGGCCTCATCAATTAATTATGCATATTAATGAAACATTATGTTACCTTAATCATCATTAAAAAAAGACAAAGGTCTTAAAATTAATTAATGACCTTCTGTATTCAATATCAACGACGCCATAAGCCAACAAAGTGGCAGCAGCATCAGTGGTCTGAGCCATGCGAGTGAAGGCTCGTTTGCTAAGAATGAAATCAGTGTCATGACCCGAACCTTGGTCCGTTATCACTATCGTCACGCCATGATCTGAACAATAACCACTGTTCTTACACCTCACCTAACAACATAAACCCCTTCATCAAATCAGTAGTGCTTGCTATAATATTACTGCTCTACTACTTTCCTCATAAAAGCATACATGCAACGTTAGTTCACAGCATAGAACCATAATCATCAAGAAAGGGCGGCCCAATGCACTAAGGTCCCATCAGGTGGGGTATGAGGAACGACAGATATGCACAATCTTATCCGCAAGTAGAGAGAATGTTTTTAGGATTTAAACAGTGACTTCTGGATAACATGATAGCAATCTTGCTCTACGGCTCACCCTCCATGAAGATATATAGATATAAAGTTTAGAAAATGAACAAGTGATTAAGAATTAATATATATATATATTGACCTGGTAACAGGCACCACAGCCGAGACCCTCTCGATAAAGATTAGAAGCAGCTGAGACGTCCCCGCCATTGACGGTAGCACCAAAGGAACCAAACCCACATGCACCTACTGCAATATATACAAGAGAACATGTTAATTTTATGTTATAAATGAAATCTCAGTACATATTAATGTTTGTTTCTAGGTTGTCTTGGGAATTATGATCTTACCATCTGTTCCATGTTCATCGGAGTTTGGGTAATAGGATGCTCGAGAAGATACAAAACAATCGGAACACGACGCAGCGTCGATTACTGACTGATTTTGCATGGAAAGCAAGGTGGTGGTGGTGAGAAGAAGAGAACACAAAGCAAAGAGAGACATGGTTTTGGCAGAACACAAAAGCAGAAAACAACTATGGAAAAGAGAGAGTTGGGGATGCATGGAGCGAACCAGAAGTGCTTCTATTTATAGAGAGACTTTGGTAAACCTTACCGACTTCATAAGTTTTGACATTCCAAAAGTAAATATTAAAAAAACAAATGTTTCAAACCTTTGCTTGCTTCCCATCCACTCTCGGTTTCATGATGTCGAATACCTTTGACCTTTCAAATTTTATAGTTTTGGTGGTCCTCTCATCTCTTTCATTCATATGCTTTGTATTGAATTTCTATTGTTTTTGTCAGTTTAATATTTTTCACAGAATCCATATGGATCACATTACGAAATTGCCAGAGCCCAACATGAAGAAATTGACCTTTGGTACACCTAACAATTAAGTAGGTCAAGACCAAAGATGGAATTGATTTTGAATGCAAGTAAGATGAAGAGAAATGTGGCTTGAACTCAAGGAATCAAAGAGTTAGGCCCTTAGGCACTTCTCATATAAACTTGAGAGTTAGGAATATCTTAGTATTCCCACTTGTTATATATCTCAGCGTCACTTGCCTGGAAGATACAGTGGAAATATTAATCTCTTAGATTTAAAGTTACTAAATACATAAAAAATAGACTTTTTACATTGGTTACTTAATACAACCCTCACAGAAAGTCATTTTCACATTGGTTGTTTTACTGACATAAATTTTGGCCAGATAAATTACTACGTTCACTAGTTATCGTGAAAAGTCTTCCCTGATTGATATAGAAAGTCCTATCCGTAATAGTGATAGAGAATGCCATACATCACGGGGTGGGCCTTGGTGTCATTATAACTAACCTAAGAAGCTATCAAGCCTTCATTCAAATCCCTCTCTATACCAGCAGCCTCCCCATCGGGTAGATAAAGCTTATCCCTTTGAATTTTGAAAGTCCTGGTTTTGTGCCTGGATTTATATTGTGTGTGTGTGTGTGTGTGTTTGAAGACTGCACATTTTCCGTTGAAGATTTCAAAAGATGCTGAGAGCGATTGCCATGAAGCAAGTTCTGTGAACCACGTCAGCTATGACGTGGAAACCATTTGGGAGTTCTCTGGACCCAACGTGGCAATAATGATCCATTTGTACAATTTGCATGTAATACAGCTTTTTTCCACCATCTCATTGCGTTACATCTTTTTCATACCCAATTTCTTCACAAGAGAATGGATCATACTCACGTATTAATCCTCCAATCCTTAAATAATAACTAGTTAATTTTTTTAAAAAGATTAAAAATTCTAAATAAATTAATTATAACTAATATAAAAATTAGTTGATTAATTTGAATAAATTAAATGAGATATAATATGAATTAGTTTTAAAAGATTATATTCTATCATAATTAACTTATTTATTTAACTCTCTTAATCTATAAAAAAACAAACTCATTAAAGACTAAAGAATTAGGACACAACCTTGAGTAATGAGTAGGTTCTTATCTTTTTTTTTTTTTTACAATACAATTATTTACTCCTCTACCAAATTAAATCTTATATTAAAGTCTAGTAGAGTAGAATTTAGTACTATCATATTATATTCAAATATTATCCAACTAATATACATATAATTTTTCTAGTATGAAATTTTCGTTTATTATGTTTGAACTGCTAACCTCATTAAAGAAAAATCGAGTCTCATCTTCTTAACTCAAACACTGAATTGAAATGTATGATTTTGCCAACAAACAAAAATAGAGGCATTCAAGGTTAGCAAGCAAAGTGAAAACAACCAGACTAGGGTGTGGGATGACTCTACATGGTAGTATTGTCAATCCCATCCATTGGGTTAGTGCACATCAGTTTGGCACTTGTGTTTTTCTCTTTGGGCCACCTAGCACTAGGGATTTGGGATGTACTCCTCCTATCATTCGTACGAGATCTAATTGATTAACAGGGTTAGTCCGAATAGTAAATAGTTCGGTATCGCTTAACCGAGGTCTCGAGTTCGAGCCTATGCAAAAAATTCTCGTTAGGAGACTCATCCACCATAGCTAGGTACGCGACGCGGGTCAGATCCGGATATAATCGAGGCAAAGCTCAGGTGAACCGGGTGGACAAAAAAAAAAGATCTAATTGAGATATTGATCTTAATCTTAAATATAAGACCTATTCATTATATTTATCAATTTTTTTAAATTATCCTTATTGATATTTTTTCCTTAATAATAATCAAGTAAGAGATAGAGAGGAAGTTAAGAAAGACGATTATGGTGTTTTAAAAAAATATATCATATTAATTAATTTAATTAATTATTTTAATCTAATCTAATTAATTAAATATGTTCTATATTAATAATTGGAGGAATAATATTTTTGCTTCTTTACTATTGAATTATATTGCGTAATATTTTGTAATCATAGTTTCTGAACACCAAAATATATTCAAAATATTAATGGACGATTAATTATCACTTATATAATTTTTTTAAGGGATGGATACATATTGCTTCTAAATAAGAAAATTAAATTATTTCTTACAATAGTAAATAAATCTCTCATCCTATCCTATTTCTTTCATTGAACTTTATTTGAAGTTAGTTTAGAAGATATGTTGACATACTCTATCATATTGACAATATCAATGAACAATGATCTCATGTATATGATTTCAGATTTGTGATTCCTAAAGGCAAATTCTTAAAACACACCTAAAGAAAAAGCATGCAAAGATTAAAATGAGTAGCCTTAGCTTTTGGACCGTTAATATAATATGCTACTCTTATATTGAAGATCCCCTTCTTTCTTTTTGGTCATCAAGCTTGTAGAGTGTCAATCAAAAACTTCTGTGGTGGCCACTTCAATGGTGTCACCCTCATCAACCTTGTGCCACCAAAATGACTTATCATCTTCCATCACTTTCTACTTGTGAATGAAGAAGTAGCCCTCCGAGTGAATGAAGAGGAAAAGTGAACGAAGCCTCTCCTTCACGTTTCTTAAATCTTCCACGTTATCCATAGGATTTACCTTCACCTGTATCTTCATGGAACTGTACCATTCTCCGTTGTCATATCTAACTTGTTGATTAACTTCTATACAACGGAAGTCAACGAGGTCTGTAATATCGACTCCCTCATCTACTGGTTCTTCAGGTATTATATATTTTAAAGATTCACTTCAATATTGGTGTCAATTGAGAATGGGATCTTGCACTTTCTCGTAGCTAGAATAGGCACGGAATTGGTTTCAAGGTTGAAATTATGCAAATCTCTCAACTTCTCATGGTCAGACAACTTCTCACCTATTGCATGTAAGATCACTTGGTGATTGATCAGCTCATCCTCTTCCATTCTTTAGATTCATTCTTTTAGGTTTAACGTAGTTTGATTCGCATCTACCATAATTAGTATCTTGACATGTATTTTTATCGTCCGGGTAGGTAATTGATTCTGTCTCAATTAAATGCAAGATCTATATATGACGTAGGCTGCATTGCAGAGTGATGAATTTGTTATGCGGAGTTCTAGTTTGGAAGATGAGTTTTTGCTTCAAAGCTGGAAAACCTTTCTTCTCAATTCTTGTCTTGATTTCATAGATTTGGGAATAAAATGAAGAATGCAAAACAAGAGAATTTTTGTCCAGCACAAATCAGATTCTGATACCACTTGTAAGGAATGCGGAAATAAAATAAGGAGTGCCTTATGAAATAAGGGAGAGTACCAATAATCGATAGAAGATAATTAGATTAAATGATGGGCAATTTTCTAACAATTTAAAACCCTTTTCCTAATGCACTAATATCAGCCAAAATCCTAAATTAATTCAAACAAATCCTACTCACCTTTGTTTCCTAAAAATGAATTCAAATGGACGCTAATCAAAGTTAAAGCCCCAAAATTTAAGCAAATGACAATAAGTTTCAGGATGTCCAAATAAATTCAGCAAGTTATGTCCAAACAAGTCCCCAATTTTATCAAAATACTGCGACTCTCAACACTATGACAATGGTATTATGCACAATATAACAAATTGAGATTTTGCAAAGAATGCAAATTTAAATGCAATCAGATTTCAACTATTCCAAATCAAAAATATTCAATACAAACGACAAAATAAAGGAGCAATTCGAGTAGTAATTGCAGCAACTGAATTAGTTCAAAACCACATTCAAATTATCCAAACTTAACTTGAACAAACGCCAAGAAAAAGCAGCACTAGAGTGTTCTATACAAAATTAAGAAACTAAATTCCTACTCAAACATCTTCCTACACATCACACAAACTTGCCAACATGAAGTCTCATGCTTTTCAAACAGTGGCAAGTTCTCATTCGATATTCAATCAAGAGAATTGTGTTTTGTTTTGGTAAAGAGAGAACTGTGTTTTATTTGTACATACATGTGTTGAGCCTTTGATTACTTGATATGGATAATTTTTTTTGATAAAATAGATACGGTTAAGGTTGGGATGAAAATAAAAATAAATATAAAAAATACTCCATCTGATTCTAATTATAAGAGTTAGATAGGGAGTTTACTTTAATCCTAAATATAAGACCCCAATCCACTTTATGTTCCTAAATTTTAATTTTCTTCACAAAATATCTCTATATAATTTCATATATTAAGAAGTTTTTAGAAAGGGTATTAGTTAAATATATCTTATATTAAGAACTAGAGGTAGTAATTTTGTTTTTTAAAATGTAGAGACTAACACTTTAAATAATTAAAACTATATGAATGATCTATTGTAATGAGTCAAAATTTAAGGAATATGTTTTAACTTAAGTCAAAATTACATGGATTGATGAGTTGCAATGAGTCAAGATTTAATGATTGAGTTTTAACTAAGTTAAATTATAAAATCAAAATTATTAATTTTCTTTAAAAAAATTTAGAACTTTCAGAAAAATTCCCTTTATTATAGTTCATTAGGGAAAGAGAGGATGTGAAAACCATTTAGACAAAGGCATTTTTTAATATGCATAATATATGTTTCATTAAATTTTGTAAAAAGTTTTGCATAAAGAACCCATGAAGATGATTTTATAAATAACACTAATAGAATTTTTAAAATTATAAATTTATATAATAAATTAAATTGTAGTTTTATATTTAGAAATCTAAGAATTCATGACTATTTGCTTGAATTGTAACACAAGCTTCCCAATCACATACAAGGTCAAGGTTCTGCTTCTACATTAAATTTATACTCAAGAGACTTTCAACAAATTATTTTGGGAGAATTATAGCGAAGTCCCATGAAAGATAAGTAATTATAAAAAAAATTCTTGAAATCATCAAACAATTACATAGTCCCAAGGGATATGAGAGTACTAATAATATATTCGAATTGTAAAAATATATAATTTCTCATACTATAATGAAACACAAACCCTCTCACCCATTTAAATGAATATGCTATTATAGTAACGGTAATTATATCTTTGTATAATTCGAATATATTACCCCACATTTTTTGAGATTATTTAATTATTTGATGATTTCATGAGATTTTTTTTATAATTTATTATCTTCCACAGGATCATACTATAATTCTTCCTATTATTTAATATTAACTCTAGTCTTCTATATAAGATTTAATTTGTAATGCAAGTATATTATCAACTCTTTTTATTTCAAAGGCACACTACAAACTAGATATGTTAAGGACATGAGGTAATAATAATTTTTTGTAAGCAACATTAAATATAAACATGTATAAAAAGAAGGATAAATGTGCAAAAATTTCCATAAAGTTTTATCTCATGGTCGGTCAATGCTATAAAGTTTTTTAGGCGCAAAAATAATTATAACATTATAAAATAAGTGTAAAAATACTAAATTCTGTTAGTTGCTTTAGGCAGAAAACTTTTAACTAAAAAAATTGATATAATTATATTTTAGTTGGAATTATTTATTATTTACCAACTAATATTAATTTATTATTTTTAAAAAATATTTTTTAAAAAATAAGTATAAAATATTAGTCTATTTTATTTTTTAAATTTATAATTTTTTCTTAAAATATCCCTATTTTTAATAAATTTTTAAAATTAATAAATCAGTTTAAAATTTTTTAATCTATATTTTTAAAAAACTATTAAAAATAAGGATACTTGGAAGAAATTAAAAATTTATTATATTTATATTAGTTTAAAAATAATAATCATTAGGCTTAAACCACAAAACCTCACGAATTTTAAGTCAATTACATTTAACCTCCATAATTTTTAAAAATTTAAACTAAAAATTATAATATTTTATATTTTAATTATCAAACCATATTGTTAAAATTATAATTAAAATTAATAATTTTTATTATATCATAAATTTTATATTTTTTATTATTTACCATATTATTTAAAAAATGACACTTAATAATTTATATATAGTTTTATATAGTTTATATTTTTTATTTAAATAATATTCGGTCAAATAAATAATTTAAATATTTTTTAACTATTTATTTTAAGTATTTAAAAAATATTTTAAATTATAAGTATAAAGTGTTATTTAAATATTTTATATTTTATTTTAAATGAAATGTTATATAATAAAATAATATAAAAATTTTGATACGTAAAAAACTGTTAATTTTAATCATATTTTTAAGGGTAAATATTTAATAATTAAAATATAAAATATTAGAATTTTTAATTTTAAATTTTAAAAATTAAAAAAATTATATAAAATTAACCTTAAATTTAAAATTTTTGTATACTTTAGCCTAATTATTGAAACTAAACCCTAAACTTCTTACCAATTAAAAGTGATATTTTAAAATAAAAATTATAAATTTAGAAGATAAAATAAATTAAAATTTTATATATTAAATATTTTTAATTTTTAAAATAAAAAATTAATATTATTTATCAAATAATAAATGATGTCAACTAAAATATAATTATCTCTCATTTATACTCCGATCAGTTAATATATTAAGAATAGGAAGTGCCCTTTAAGAATGCGGTCAACCTCAATGAAAGCCCAATAGAAGTATACAATCCCTTCTTTGCTTTACAAGTGGGGTCGGCTGACATAGAAGCCCACAACATAAAGGTGAGAGAGAATCCAAGTGCAAGTGGACCAATTGGGTCCCAACACATTTCCATGCATGTGGCTGCTCAAGGGACGGTTTTGGCTTCTCACAATCAGGAGATCATTATGACAAACACGATGGATGTTGTCCAGGGAAGGGACATCGAAGCTTCGCCAACTCAACAAAATGTTTCCCTATGAATTACATGATATGGAATTCTAGGGGTACAGGCACGAAGTCATTTGCTAGCCTAGTGCAAGAACTGAAAAAACATTTTTGTTTAGATTTCCTGGCATTACTTGAGACTAGATCAGATAAGCCTAAAACAGAACGACGGATTGGTAGTCTTGGTTTTCAAGAATATACTTTTATTGAAGCTGAAGGGTATAGTGGTGGTATTTGGTGTTTATGGAATGCAGGAGTTCGGAGGGTCGAGGTGTTAGAACGACAGAAACAATATATACACATATGCATTGAGACTTCGAGATTAGAGCAGTGGTTCATGACTATAGTTTATGCTAGTCCGCACTTGATGGGAAGACGTAACCTATGGAATGACCTACAACGATTGGAACAGGGTACTCATGGCCCCTGGCTTCTTGGGGGAGACTTTAATGCAACTATGTTTCAGCACGAAAGGCGTACTACTGCTGTAAATGGTATTGGCGCGGATCGGGAATTCAGTAGCTGGTATGAGAACTCAGGAGTTACTGATCTTGGGCATATAGGGCCACAATTTACATGGAAGCGAGGAAGCACCGAAGCTCGTCTGGACCGTGTCTTGGCAAATAATGACTGGTGTAGCTTATTTCCCAATGCACGTATATCTCATTTGCCTTTTTATAAATCAGACCATCGCCCTCTCCTGGTGCAAATTGATTATATTATAGAGAGACCCCAACGCCCATTCCGGTTCATTGCTGCTTGGGGTACTACATGATGAATTCAAACAATTTGTTAATGACAATTGGAGGACGGAAAGAGAGTGGAAGCAGAATCTCCATCAATTCACTCAAGATTGCTGTAGATGGAATAAACAAGTATTCGGTCATATTGAGGGCCGAAAAAAAAAACTTTTGCGACGGATGGATGGTGTTAATAAAGCCTTAGAAAGAGGAAGAAATAAGGGGCACTATGAAGATCTTCTTACTCAGTTATGGAAAGATTTTGAGGAAGTTCTTGTGCAGGAGTCTCTCTTATGGGCTCAGAAAGCACGTGTAACTTGGTCTATTTATGGAGATAGAAATACGAGGCTTTTTCATTCAAGAGCCAATGGTCGCCGTAAAGTAAATAGAATAGATGCTATTCGGATAAAAGGAGGGGAGTGGTGTTATGATTCCGAAGTGATTAAACAGGAAGCTACGAGATTTTTTGCATCATTATTTACTGAAGATACTGAGGTACGTGCGGAACTTCCTTGTGAGCTTACTTACCCAACTATAGATGAGGTGAGTCTACGAATTTGTGATCGACCTATAGATGAAAGTGAAATTAAAAATGCTCTTTTCAGTATGGGACCTTTGAAGTCTCCAGGACCGGATGGGTTCAATGCTCTCTTTTATCAATCACAATGGGATACTATTGGCGCTTCCATGGTGAGGTATGTACAACGGCTATTTACCAATCCTGAAGAGGTGAAAGATGAAAATGGTACGTTAATTGTTCTTATTCCTAAGAAAGACCCCCCTGAAACTTTCTTTGATTTGCGTCCCATTAGCCTTTGTAATGTTACTTATAAAGTGGTGACAACAATATTAGCAAATAGAATAAAGACGTTCCTCCCACAAATCATCTCGCCAAATCAATGTGGCTTTGTCCCTGGTCGACATGGGTCAGATAATATTATTGTAGCTTAAGAGGTAATTCACTCTATGCGTAACTTGAGTGGAAAAAAGGGATATATGGCTATCAAAATTGACCTTGAGAAAGCATATGATAGAGTTAACTGGTGTTTTTTGATACGGTGTTTAAAGGAACTGAACCTTCCATCTCATTTTGTTGACATCATTGAAAATTGTATTAGCTCAGCAAGTCTACAATTGTTATGGAATGGTAACAAAGCTGATTCTTTCAAATCCTCACGGGGTGTTCGACAAGGGGACCCAATGTCTCCTTATCTTTTTGTGATTTGCATGGAGAAACTTGCCCATCTCATTCAGGAGCGAATCCATAAGAAGGAATGGAAGCCAATCAAATTAACTAAAAATGGCCCACCTATCTTGCATTTATTCTTTGCAGATGATATTATTTTGTTTGCAGAAGCATCTTTGCAACAAGCGGATTTGATTCGACAATGCCTAGATACTTTCTGCTTCAGCTCTGGTTTGAAGGTTAATTATTCCAAGACTCGTATCTTTTTTTCAACCAATATTAACCACAACAGGTGCACAGAGATTAGTTCTCACATAGGCTTTAGTCAAGCGACAAACTTAGGAAAGTACTTGGGAGTGCCTCTCCATCACAAGAAAGCGAATCAACATACGTTCATGGGGACAGTGGATAAAGTGAAACAGCGGATAGCTAATTGGAAGACTAATTCTTTGTCACTTGCAGGAAGGACTATGTTAATCAATTCAGTCACTTCAGCCATCCCAAACTACGCCATGCAAACGAATCTTTTTCCTGCTCTGACGTGCGAGAATCTAGATAAACTTAATAGAGGGTTCCTCTGGGGGTCTACGGAACAGCAATGAAAAATATCTCTTGTTTCATGGGACGCTGTTTGCACTCCTAAGTCTAAGGGTGGGCTAGGATTAAGGCATGCAAAGCTACAGAACCAGGCTCATCTCATGAAGATTGGTTGGAAATTAGCGCATCGGCGTGATGAATTTTGGGTCAAAGTAGTTAGAGACAAATACCGTTGTGGAAATGACCTTCTCCCAACAATTAACAAAAAGAAAAGCGGATCAAATATCTGGCAAGAAATCCGAAAAACTTGGGATACTGTCAAAGATGGAATTGAGGTTGTGGCTAATGGCACCAAGGTGAGATGGAAGCATGAACGAAATGGGTGTTTCTTAGTGAAGTCGGCGTATGAGCAATTAACTCACGAGGACAGCCCAGTGGATACATTGTGGGAGAAACTATGGAAGTTACGTATCCCTCAGCGCTGTAGGACGACGTTGTGGCTAGTTGCTCGTAAGAGCTTGCTAACGAATGCATTGCGGCGCAAAAGAGGACTCACTGATGATGATTATTGCCCTCTGTGTAAGCGAGAACCTGAGGAGTTGATCCATGTATTCCGAGAATGCCCAGAGACGAAGCTTCTATGGAGGAAACTTATATGTCCTTCAATGTGGTTGTGTTTCTGTTCGCTTGATTTTAACGACTGGTTTAGATGGAATATTACAATGAAGAACAGTAACCATGCAGAGTGGAACGCTACTTTTGCGATTATATGCTGGTGGATTTGGAGGCGTCGAAATCTCTCTCTCTTTGAAGGGAAGAAGGTTGCTAATGAAGCTATCATTTATAATACAGCTGCACTCATACAGAGTCTCGAGCAAGTCCAGAAATCTCTTTTAGGGGTTTCTCTCCCTGAAGTCCAGAGTTCGTGTACGGACACTGCATGGGACGTCCCAAGACATGGGTGGATCAAACTTAACGTAGATGGTGCATTCTCTGCTATCACAGACTCATGTGCTGGTGGGGGCTTATACGGGACGAAACATGAACCTTCAGACAAGGTTTTATACACACAATCCATGAGGGAGACGCGTTACATGCGGAGTTATGGGCTTGCTTGCATGGACTGAAGTTAGCATGGGACGTCGGTCACCGTCAAGTCATCTTAGAGTCTGATGCAAGTGAGGCTGTAGAGCTGATACGGAATGAACCTGATGAAAGACATGCGGAGTATTCAATTATTAAAGAAATACACCAGTTATTGGATAGGGATTGGGATATTCAAATAGTACTTGTGAGCAGGGGGGCTAACGAAGCTGCAGATCTTTTGGCCAAGAAGGGACTTGGGCTTTCGAGAGGTTTCCATTACATTGGTTCAGCACCAGAGGAGTTACTATATACTCTCAACGCTGATTGCAATCATAGAAGAGATATAGATATTCTGTAAGGTCTACCCCATTATTATCAAAAAAAAAAAAAGAATAGGAAGTGTATTAAATATATTTATAAACGTAAAGTTAATTAGCAAACACAACCTAAATAGGCAAATTCGCTCAATGCAAACGTATCTTAATCATGGAGTTCTTTGACGACGACGCTAGGCCAAGGTTCCTCTTCCAATCTCAAGCGAAAGCTTCTTCTTCTGCATCAGAATCACAAGCTTACCAGAAACTCAGCAAGCCATTCCTCTTCTTCACCATCTCTCTTTCTTGCCTTTTCTTCGCTCTCTCAATTTTCTATCTCCAATCCGAACCCTTTCAATCCATCCTAATCTGGCTCTCTCTTTCTCTCCTCATCGGTCCCTTTGCTCCCATTTCCCTCACCGGTGTCGACGTCCGCGTCGGCCATGGTTCAATTGTTGAGTTCCCCAATGAAGAACCCGCAATCGATGAAGACACAAATAAGAGGTCTTCTCAGAAGAGATCCAAGATTCGTAGATCTGAGGATATCGCTGTTGGTCCCATCGCCTCGATTGATAGCGTCAATGCGTCTGAACGGGCGGAGAAGAAGAATCAAGGAATTGGAGTTGTTGGAAATGGTGTGGTATTGAAGGAAGAGAAGGAATGGACAGATGAAGACATCGAGATTTTGAAGAAACAGATGTTGAAAAATCCAGTGGGAAAACCTAGACGATGGGAGGTAATTGCAGAGGCATTCAGCGGGCGGCATAGGATGGAAAATGTGATCCAGAAGGCGAAGGAATTAGGAGAGAAGAAACTAGATGACTCTGACTCGTATACACAGTTTTTGAAGAAGAGAAAACCGATGGATAAGAGAGTTGATAATGGGAATGAAAATTTGGGAGGTGAATCGGAGGAGAAAGCTGATAATGGTACTGGTGAAGGACCTGGAAGTGGTTGGAGTTCAGGGGAGGATATTGCACTGCTTAACGCTTTGAAGGCATTTCCAAAGGAAATTGCTATGAGATGGGAGAAGATTGCTGCTGCTGTACCGGGAAAATCCAAAGCGGCTTGCATGAAAAGAGTCACTGAACTGAAAAAGGAGTTTCGGAGCGCAAAAGCTGCCTCAGATGGGTAGAATCAAAGTGGGAAAAAATCTCTTGAGATTTGTCAGTTAAATCTGCGAGTGTGTGAAATTATTAGTTGAGAGGTAACTGGTACCTATTTTGTTTCCATTTATATTTCACTGTCAACAACTTCTGTTAAAGCCTGATGAATCTGTGATGCTATTTATTCAAATGAAATTTATGTTTCCCTATTTTCATGGTGATGGGTTAAGAGTAGTAGCATTCATGCTGGTTTCACTACCATTATATATAGCGAGTGAAACTTGTTTGTGACATTATTGAAAGTAGTGCTTCACCAAAACTAGTTATTCAGATTTGACTTTGTGAAAATAGATATCCATGCGTTTCTTTTAGCACATAGGGCAACATAAAATGTACTAAATATAGCTACCTAAAGCATCACAATGATTTGTTGAGGTGAGTTTTACTGACACTCCCACCTAATCCCGTAGGCATAGAAGGGAGGAACAATAGGAAAAACGTTGCTATATTGCCTTGATACACACAATACCTTTTCTGTGGATGAACATAAGCAGTTTTAGGTTAAAATAATAGAATGGCGAGGCAGTTAATGAAATGGGGGAAAATGGTACCACAGGAATGTAATATCGAGGGGACAAAAAATGACAGATTATGTCTGCTTGCAAAGAATCACGACATGGATCTACTAGAAACAGGGCAGAAAAGGCGTTTCTTTTTCAGGCCATGGAAATAAAACAGAGCATGACTCATGAAGCCCTTAACAATTTGACCCCTTGCCATATCCTCTTAAGGCAAAGTCATGCAACTACATTTTGTTCTATTAATGATATACAAAGACAAAAACCCAAGAATCTGTGAGGCTTGAAGTTTCTTGAATTAAGAAAAGCAGTATACTTCAACACAAAGCTCTTGGTATGGTTACTTTGGCTTTTGGGAAGAACTGTCCTCCATGTTGAAGAATGAATATGGGGAGGTCTTGTTTTCTATGGCTGAGAGTTTGACTGAGTTGTACCTATGGTTCTATGCTTTCTTTTTGCTTCAGCTACAGGAAGACAAGAGTTTCAGTCTGCTAAGATAAGCTGTTTAAATTTCGCTTTATTCCTGATACTTTCAGACTTGTCCATGTCCAAGGCATTGCTGTCTTTAAGTTGAGCATTTTCTGAATGCAGCTTGTTTCTATATGACTGGTTTTCAGAACTATGTTATCAGAAGCATGTACGACACCTGTAATATTGTCAATTCTGAAAATGATTTCAGTGAGATCATGTTTATAACGAGCTGCAGAACAGGGGCTGAGATTTCAGATTCATAGGACATGTACTCCTAGTACATGAGGAGTACAAAGTAACCTAATCAATCAATATCAATAGGTTTTTTTAAGTATTTAGTTTTCTATTTTTGGCGATATGGATGGGGAGATTTTTATGGCAAAAACTAAGATAGTAGATACTTTAAACTTATTTAAAAAAAAATCAATATATCAAGATATAATGAAATTTAAGTCACGTGAAATTAAGCTATATTTCATGTAATATACAAAAAAAAAAGTACCTAGTTTTGCATGTGTGTAGTGTACCAATGTGGTAGAAGACCGAGGGGAGACCGGAGCAAAGGCCTTCGGCCCCATACCATGAGAGCAATAGAATCAATATCAAAATATTAAAATTATTAACGTGGCATATAAAATCTACAGTAATATACACAATTTATAATATGTAAATAGTCTCTGACTTTGAATAAAGCATAGAATTTCACTTAATTAGATATATAATATATTTATGTTCAAAATATTAAAATATAAAATTATTAACCACAAAAAAGAACCATGATATAATATATTTATGTTCAAAATTACATTGTTTCAGAACTTTGATCACTCATATTTCTCTCTTATTTCTATTTAATATTGTTCAAAAATTATTTTTCATAGTTAAATATGTTTTGTCCGAAGTGAAGACAATCACTATTTCTATACATCATATAAAATAAAATTTATAATAAAATGAATAATGTAATTTTTGGCCAAAAAGAGAACAGTGCAATTTTTGAACAATAATAAATAGAAATATATACTAACAATGATAAATTTTTTATTAAAAAAGAAGAAATGATAAAATTTTAGGATCTTTCAAAAAATATTTTAAATTTGAAATTATTTAAGTACTATAATTTTACCAACGTAGATGAATTTTAAAAAAAAAATCTAACTTTTAAATCGCTTGATTTAAATTTAATTTGTTTTATTTTTGAAACATATCCTCCATGTGATAGATATTTATAGGGCCTTTTTCTCAATCCTGTAATCTTTACCCCATTGGGCGATTAGCCGATTACGCTGTACTGAGACTGAGGTAAACCCAGAAGTCAAGGAAGTCACAATCCCTAGCTTACTATCAGCGACAATCATGGGTTTACTCTCATGGTGGAAGGGCAAGAAATCCACACCTCAACCCAAGCCTATCGACAATTCCAACACCGAGCCGACGACGACGACGACGAAGCCCACTGAGGCCCCCGGCATGAGCGGAGCACTGGAGGTTCCCCGACCTCCTAACTTTAGCGTCTCTGTTTTCGAGTTTGGCTCCGTCGCCGCTTCCTCCGACAAGGTCACCCTCGCTGGTTATTGCCCTGTCTCTGAAGAACTCGAGCCCTGCCGCTGGGAAATCCTGCCCGCCAGCGCCTCCGACGCTCCGCAGTTTCGCGTCGTCTTCGGTTAGAACGACATTGTAAGCCCTCTGAATTCCACTCTCTTTCTGGTTTGTTCTGCGAATTATTATTTTTTTCTTGGCCATGTCGAACTCTAAAGTGGTGTGAAGAGAGAGAATTGATGTCATTAAGGTATAATGGGATTCGCTTGAATGAAGTATAGGCTCGCTCTTAATAATTCAGTAATGCAGCCAAGTCTCTGTTCTAACTTGTTTAATCTGGTTAAGCAGTGAAATTGATTCTTTAGTGAATAGATGATTGTGGGTGTTATGCTGTTGCGGTGTGCAAATAAGGTGCGATCTGTTGCAATTATGCTTGGCTACTTCAGATTTACAAATCAAGGCCGGAAACGGGCATTATCAACTATAATTGCAATTTTGTTCCTTGAGTGGTTTCTGCAAAGCATAATTGCAGTCTTGTGAGTGAGAGCATTTCTGAGTTTGTTCTTCCTTGTAAAGAAGTTTAACCTGTCCTCAATCTTAAGGAATCTAGCATGATTATGAGAGAGTATTTAAGTAGATTGAATGCTGTTTGAGTAACATTAATGTTAGTTGCTTAACTTTGCCCCAAAATGGGAGTAAATCCCAACTTCATTATTCGTTCAACATTGGGTTCAATTATAAGAGGTTTCTTTTATAAAGAAAAGAAACACAATGATGTGAAGTGGGGAACAATGATAGTTAGAGCATGAATGTGATTGAGATTCTTGATTAGGAATCATTATTTAGTAGCTTACTGAACATATATGCCTTTTCTTTTCTTTTATTTCTGGTTGGTTGAATAATTGAGCTTGGAAATGCCCACTAGATTTGGTCATTGTGCATTTGTCTTCCTGAGTTATGTAACTAAGTGGGTTCTTTTCTCCTGAACTCAGATTTCAAAAAAACTAAATATCTTGGAAACGTTTTGCAGATCACGGTTTGGAAGAGGTGAAGGAACAAATCTTTCATTTAAATTGTAATTTCAACTGACAGTACCGGCTCTTCTTGTCTCTTGGATACTTAGCATGTTATAATGCGAGGACATGACATCTTTTGTCATCGACTTTTAACCTGCTTAGACAAGTATGCTTTGAAATTGGTTGACAGTTCAATTGATTCTCCAGTTTACTGATATTTACTGCCATGATTACGCAAAGTGCTTGTCTTATTCTATACAATCAAAGAATAAGGGTAAAACAGGTTTTTGCGCTCAACTTCTACATCAAGCTCATCATGGCCAACAATTGCTGGCTGCTAGACGGTTTAAGTGCGTGTTTGGAAACATGTTTGTCAAAGCCAAATGTGTTTCCAAACATGTCCTAATTGTTACAACTAATAGACCCTCCCACCCTGTTGACTTGTAATCAAGATATGGAATGGTCTTCAATGAATTCGAAAATGCAGCTATACTCGAAACAGCAACGAGAGCAGTTTTTGACACTGCAATGCTGTTCACATTTCATTTAAATAGTTTATCATAGTCTAACAACCTGTGTTACTCTCCTCTAATGTAAATCAGGACACTGTTAAGCGTAGCTTTAACAGGATTTAATTGCCAATGACTCAAGCAGGATTCACTTATTTTCCCTGCCCCATGTCATTTTAAATAGGAGGCAATGGAAAGCAAATGGAATTTCCGGAACTATAAGCAGCAGCGTGGACCTTGTGCCATTTTAGTTTTTACACCCATGATTGTTGGGCAAAATTGCTAAAAGGGACCCATGGGTAAAGATGTTTGGTAAAACAGATCAGGAATTTTTTCATTTCTGCAAACGGCCTTCAAGTTTCTGCAACTAATCTTCCCATTTCTGCAAATTTTCTTCAGCGTTTTGGAGGGGTCTTCAAGGGAGTTGAAGATGCTTGCAAAGTTTACACAAAATCTACAATCGGTCTTTCATGTAACACAAACGTTCTTTCTCTGCACTATTTTTCGTGCTATTGCCAGGTTTTCATAGTAGAATTCCTGATCATTGTTAGTAAATATCTTTACCGCTTGGTCCTTTTTAGCAACTTCCCCTTTATTGTTGCTTGATAACAGTTTGCCGATTCTCTACCTGCCCTGAATGCAGTCTCGGGATGGATTGATTCAAAATTGGAAATGTCGATTGTTTCATCCCTCCGCACACAAGAAAAAGAAAGTTTATGTAAAACAAGATTTAACTTAATTTCCCATGAATATCATCCTGCTTTGATTCAGGTTACGTCTACATATATGTATATTAAATTCCCTTTGAAATATTTCAGTGTCTCCAATAAAGCGACTGTAAGAGGCACATCCAAATTCCAATTTAATGGAGAACGAGAGATGGTAGTGAATCTGAAATCCAGAATATGAAGTTGAAGTTCAGTAAGGGCGTGTTTTGAAGGGGAGGGGAGAATTTCAATACTATCTCATTTGGATTGATTAGAACTTTAGAAGGGAAAGGAGGGGAATAATTTTAATGTCATATTATTTGATTTAGAAGGGAAATAGAAAAAAAATACTTTTATATAAATAATTGTGAGATGCTGAAAGGGCATTTTAAGAATATTAAAAAAATGTTATAGATATAATAGTCAATATAAGGTAAAAATTTAATTTTTCTCCCAAATCTCCCCAATTTTGGAGGGTAGGAGAAGGAAAATCTTAAAAAAAAATTTCTTTCCCTCCTAAAATTTTATAATGCCAAACAAGGAAAAATAAACAAAATCCCTCCCCTCCATTCCATTCCAAATCCTTTGTACCAAATACACCCTAAAACAAGTAAAAAAACAGAACACGCGAGTTTGCTCAAACCAGGTTTGCAGTAATAACATTTCTCACAGCTGAAGCAGAATTCCAAAAGCAGTGTCATAAAGCATCATTCAATCAATCATCGTTAGTCATGCGTATATAACACATAATGGCGAATACAAACACGAAGAACGAGGCAAGTTCCATTGCCATTGCTCCCCAACCAATAACCCCTCCATGCTTCAATATGGCTGGTATGGCTATGCTTCCAATAGCTGAGGCTCCAGTCAAAAACTTGGTCGCATTCACCCAACTAAATCATCCACCGAGCAAAGACCAGGGGAAAAAATAAAATGTAGTGTTACAATTTCCCAACTTGTGCATAGTCAGATCTAATTTGTGAATTACTCCAAGGGTAATGGTTTACCTGCTATCAGATTCAGAAAGCAAAGAATAATCATCCGACCCAGCGGCGCATAGCAAAGGTAGGGGAAGAAGAATATACATTATCACTGCAGCAGCAACAAACAAATGCAAGTTAGCACTCAAACATTCTACTCAAATAATGGGGAAGCATTCGGGATCTCTAGGATGTTCTAAAATTTAGTTTTTGATTCAAAACAGCATCAATTTGGGAGTTGAATACACCCATGCAAGCCCATGGTAGGTACTCCAAATTTTGTCTAATGGAGCGACCATTTTAATCGGGAGAAAAATATTCAAACGTAAACTGAAAAACGTTACTTTTGGATGAAATATATGATAAAAGAAGGTGAGGGATGGAACTTAGTTTTCTTTGATTTCAGCAAAACATAGTAGAAGTGAATTATAAATAAAACTAAAGAAAGGAAGTATAGCAGAACAGAGGACTCAATTTTGGAACTCACCTGATAACATCGGCCACCAATTATCATACAATGCACATGCCTGTCACATAAAACAGATGTATACAATGATGATTTTGCCAGTACGGTCTTACATTTTTATACATATAAACCATAAATAATGAATATGGGGATTGAGGAAGATATCACAGACCAAAATTTGCAAGACAACCCCACCCGAAACCAAGAGTGCTAATAAGGCAAGTTTCCCCGTGTTCAAGCAGGAAGTAACATAACCTGGTAAGTCTGACATCTCCAACTCACCTCATGTCATATGAAGAAACAACTGAAACAAAATGTCAAAAACAAAATTCTGTGAGATATATGATACATGAGAAAAATCAAATGACAGTTATAGTCTATATATAATAAGCCACACTCCTTCACTAAATATCAGTTAATCCTTATTATTGAAGATTGTAATAAGTCTCACTTAACAGACAGTTTACTATTGCTTTAAGATTTAAGTTCAACAGCAAGCAAACCAAATTGCATATAGACAACAAAAACCAATATCATTAAGAGGGGGAAAAGACATGTTTGCAAGCCAACACCAACTCTAAGCTAGCACCAGATACTTATGATAGGTCTCTGATCAGAAGACCTCAAGTAAAAGTTTACTACAAATTGACTATTAAAAGCAATATATGGAGAGCAACATTACATTGAATATTATATGTCCAATCATATATGAAATATATGAAATCTTTATTCAATAACAATGAAAAATCACATTGTAATGCCAACATCATAGCAATCTATTTCCTGAATCAATCTATTAACTCGAAATTAAAAACATATTTATCCCTCAACTTGCTTAATTGCGAAGCACCAGTTCTTTCTAGTCAATCTCACTGGACATCCCCCAAAATATGGAGGAGACGAATGGAACCGAAGAATTCACCTTTCAAGATTACTTTCAACAGAATTGCCTCATTACCTACTGACCATAAACCTAATGTCGTTAACATAAATCAACGGGCTTTCTTGTTCGCAGCGGAAAATTCAATCTAATTCAGAATATGCGAGAGTAAAATTCAAATAAATCTAGAATTAGAACTTTAGAAGAACATATTTCTCCTCCGGAAGTTAAATCTTCAGTTACTGAGAGCAAGAACATCGAGCACGAGGTTGAAACTCGAAAACCAAACAGAATAACTTTCCATTTTTTGTAGCAAAACAGTAACTTCACATTGATTAATAATATCAGCACTAAATTTAGAAAACTGAAGGCTCAGAGGATCGTACCTTAAAAAACCTAGAAGGATGAAGGACCCATTAAGTTTCGTTAGAGTTTTATAAAAGGTTGATTTACTAAAGTTTGTACAAAAACACTACAGAATGATGGACATGGATCTGAGGCCGAGTGAGCTGTGAAGCATCTACCAGTCCACAAAAACCAGGCGCGGCTGACCGAACGGTTTCCTGCGGTACAGTACAGGACAGATTTGTTTCATCTCAGTATTTTCTAGAGATTTTTTCTTATTGGGCAACAGATTTTCTATAAGTTTTTCGACATTAATTATATTGTAAACGGAGAAGGTTAAAATGGAAAGGAAGAGAATGAAATGAAAAATTATGGATCGAGTGAATGTTTGATTAGTACTGAAAAAAAATTGATAAAAAAAATTATATTTAGTTAGTTAGAAATGATAAAAAATTAGATAAAAAAACATACAAATGACCTTATTACTCTTAATAAGTATTTATTAATAAATTTATATTCTAATTTAAAAATTAAAATATTGAAAAATTAAATTACTCATATGACAAAAATTATAATTTAAATAAATATAAATATTTAATATAAATATAAAGATGTGTCTGGAGGTGGCTTAACCTCATTTTCACCCAATTTATAATGAAAATCATCCACTTGAAAATGGTCATCATCAAAAAAAGCTTCTTACTTAGTTATCTCTATTCTCCCGTTTATCTATAGGCTCCAATGATATACCAGGTAAAACTTCTAATATAAAATATTTTTTTATCATTAAGAGTCCATTAGTTTTAATCTTTATCAAAACTCATTCTAATATATCTTTAGATACCTTAAAAATGAAATTTGACGCAATCAAGAGAAATTTTTATAATAATCGTTCAGCAATTGACTTTCTTTTATTTTTCGATTATTTTTTAGTTTAAAAATAATGATCATCTTTCAATTATCATAACCTCCTCTATTTAACTCCAAACATAGCAAATGACATTCCCATAAAGCTCTGTGTGTCTACTTTCTAATGAACTAAATTTGACTCTAAAATTTATTGTAGACAAAAAGATATGATCAATTTAGTAAGTAGAGGTTATGACCAAAGCGTTAATCTTATGTTCCATATTGTGAACGACATATCTCCCTCATAGAAGACTTTTTGGTGATGAAATTGGTATCATAAAACCGTATTCTGAGTCTAGTTTCATATAAATCAAGTTTCACCTTAATCGGATAAGTAGATATTGAGATATGGTCGAAATACTCAACCTATATTGATGCATAGCATAATAGAGTAGTGAAAAATGAAGAGATTAATCGATTAGTTAATCGATCAATGACAATTAATCGAATATTTCAGCAAAAGCTATTCATATATGTGTGTTTTGTCAACCTGAGACAAAGGAGGAGCAAAAATGTTAGAGGCAAAATATGCAACAGATTCCTGCAAAGTAACATCGGTAGAGACTAGATAACGATTAAGAGTAGTAGAAACTGATAATAATTCTGAACGCGAGAGTAGCTAAGAAAGACATACTTAAGGGACTTATGATCTAATTTAGAGACAGTAAGACACACATCTCGAACAAAACATAGCCAAAAATCTTAGGATCAAACGGGAAACAAAGATTTGGAAGGAAAAAGAGTGGTGTAAGGAATGTGACTATCAAGAACAAAGAAGGGTATGCAATTAATGAGAAAGCAAGCAGTGAAGACCGCATCTGCCCAAAAGGATTTTGGAACCTGTATTTGAAATAAAAGTGTACGGGCTTCTTCTAATAAGTGACGATTTTTTCTTTCAGCAACACCATTATGAGCTGATATATCTACATAAGAAGATTGATGTAGAATTCCGTTTTGAATCATGAAAGAGCAAAATGATTCAGAAAAATATTCTTTAGCATTATCTCTGCCAAAGTATGGATAGAAGTATGGAATTGATTTTTAATTTTAACAGTAAGGCACAAAAGTGAGAGATCAACTCAAAACGATTTTTTATTAAATATAACCAAGTAGTGCAGGAATAATCATCAACAAATATAACGAAGTACTTAAAATCAGCTTTAGACTCAACTGGACATGGATCCAAACATTGGAATGCACTAACTTAAAAGGAGATGAAGCCCGTTTATTGACTCTATATACTAAAGAAAGACGATGATGTTTAGCAAAGTGGCATGACTCATAATCTAAAGACGACAAATGTTGAAATTGAGGATAAACATTTTTAAAGACGATAAAGATAAATAACTCAAATGACAATGTGCTTTAAAAGGAGTGACACCACCGGTATAAGCCACCGCACGAGGCCCCTGATCATCAAGGAAGTAATGACCGCCAGATTCGTACCCTTTACCAATAATCTTCTTCGTCAAGTGATCCTGAATCAAGCAGTAATGAGGATAAAATGAAACACAACAATTAAGATCACTAGTGAGTTTACTCGGAGAAAGAAGATTAAATGCAAGGTTAGGTACATGCAGCACCGAAGGTAATTAAATGGAAGGAGTAAAATTTACTATGCCAAAACCAATGACACAAGAATAAGAACCATTAGCAATATTAATATATGAAGGATTGGCATATAAGTCATAAGTAGCAAAGAGATGACAGTTACCTGTCATGTGGTCAGTATTACCTGAATCTATTATCTATTTGGAAGTAGAAGAAACCAAACATGTTTCAGTATTACGTTTTGCCACAAGACCACTAACAGATGGAGTGACATGCTTTTGCAACTTCACAGGATGACTATAATCCAAAAAATACCACAAGAGAAGATTTACAAAGCCAAACAGAATGCTTAAATCAAATGAGCTGAGCCAAATGTCACATTGAGGCCAAATAATCAACGAACATTCAATCCATGAAAAATAATAGCAACACAAAAACTTCATTGCTAGATAGTACCAAGCACAAACGCATCATAATATATAATAGCCAATAATAAAGAGAGCACCAAATCGGAGCATAAATAGCAACCAACGACCACACTAAGGACCACATAGCATAGAAGACACCAAACCAGAAAGCAGAAGTTGTCTCACAGAGACAAGGAAACTCTAGAAATGCAAACGCAAGGAGACCCAAACCAAAAGCTTGAAAATAGTGAAACTAAAGGACCCATATCCGTAGACATAAACACAAGGCTGGAAACCACAAATGCAGCGAAAATGGAGAGGCGATGTTGATGGAGAACCTTCGATTCTACATGGGAACAAACATCCAATAGCGCACAAACGGAGGCACAAACAAAAGCAAGGGATCTTGCGAGATTTGCCTAGAATATGCCAGAAAAAATAGAACACCGACAAAGCTTCTGACTGCGCGTGAGCGTCATGCGCAGCTTTATTGACGGTGAAACTTTGAGGGTTGGCCGAACAGAACACTACACTCCTGCCTGACCGGTGCATGATGTCGTCAGAGGCTGTGAACAGGGAACCCAAACATAGTCTATAGTGACTGCCAGAAAGAACAGAGCACGAACGCCACACAACATCAGAAAGAAAGAAATAAGAATGTCTAATTAACCTGCTCTTGTATCATATTGTTTCAGAGAGAAAATATAATGAAAATACTTGTACTTTATTAATATTCTGAAGAGATATATAAACACAATAGATAATCTTAGATATTAATGAAATAATATCATATATTATCATATATACTAATTATAAGATATTTATATATCTTATAATATCTCTACACCTTATATTTAAGAAAGAGTGTGTTTACACTAGTTTGAGACTATGTAAATTCAGTTAGAATACATATGTAACCATGCAATTTCAAAGCCTGCACGCAGCAGGCTACCCAAAACTTATGATTGCGTAACTATATGCAAGTTTTACCGTCCAGGGCCTGGAAAGTGCCATAATGTTTTTTTGCTATCCTTCACCCAGTGGAAGGAACTCACACACCCACGAAGGGTCAAACATGCAACCTCATGCTTAAGCAGGGCTTAAGGAGGTGCTAGATGTCAGTTGAGCTAAACAGCAAGTACCATAGTTGTTACATATTCTTGGAACTTGACATAAATTGTGCAATAGCACCATATGCTGAAGATTATATATACGTGTGTGTATACATATATTGCATCACAAGGATATGGACCTTTCAATTTTGCTTCATCTTTTCTGCAGATTTAGTGTACAATTCAAGTTGTAGATCCGTTGGACACGTTTAAACTCTGGGATGTGTTTACAGCCGACGAGTCCTCGAGACCGGTAGATCTTCTGTCTGGTGGAGAAGCAGTAGTGTAGTGTCAACGTATCTAATTAATATTTGTTGTGCATTAATTAAGCATAGATATGGATGTATGATTACTGCCGTTTTTTGACAAGTCAAAATATGTACCACTATTGCGTCCATTTCAATCAAAAAAGAGTAAGATGCATGATTATTGGATCGTTACATATTTGTACAAAAATGATTGATTTCATAGGCTTAGAGCTGCAATGTTTGTTCACAAGGCATTAACACAGTACAATCATTATTATAATTGCATGGTGCTTATCTAGTTGTCTAAAAGGACTTGGGACTTCTCAATAACTAATAGGATGGCGATGTCGGCCTGGACTCGAGGACAGAAGAGAGGTGAAAATGGCTGGCGACACATTATTATTTTATCATTTTATGGCATGTGTAAACAGATCAGGACTTGCTATGTCGGCAAGCATTGGAATTTCTGAAATTCTAACGTCTTTCTTTAGCCTATAGGCGGTAGATTTAACTGAAAAAAAAAATAAGACATATTATTATTTAGAATATATTTAATCTTAATAAAATATTAATAAAAAAAATAAAACATACTATTATTTAAAATATATTTAATTTTAATAAAATATTATTTTATTATAGTTTCAATCACGATACTTAAGAAGATATCCTAACTTTTAAGTACTTAAATTTATATTTAAAAATAATAGACAGTTCACCTTACCTAATATTAGTATCATTTTAAAAAAATTACTTTATTCTTAAATTATAGGTGAGCTTTATCTTTTTTTAAAAAAAAATTAAAAAAAAAACGTCTTTCTTTGATTGACACTTGCCGTTTAATACTAAATTACTTCTATGTGGTCCGACAGCCGTTGTTATACTTACGTTTCTCTTTTTTTTCTTACAAAAAATTCCAGTGACTTGAGCTATGAAACTCACTAAAATTAGAACATATATATTAAAGATGAATGAATATTCATAAAGATATATATCGATTATTTACTAATAAAATTATTATATTAATAATAAGATTTTTTTAAAACTTATAATTTTATAAATTATAAATTAACTTTTTATCAATTAGACAAATTTTTATTAAGATTTTTCTATATTTTCATTTTTCTTATTACTTGGGGAGGTTATTTTTTTTTTATATATAAAAAAGTTTTATGTAAGTTTAATATTAGTCTCTTATTAAGGTTAGTATATAATCTTAAAACTCAAAAAATATTTACAAAAGATTTATAAGATCAGTTTACTAAATAAACCCTCATAATAACAACAATAATTAAACTTACGTCTTTATACCCATTAATTATTATCTTTATCAACTTTTTTTTATTACTCACCCGATTTACCAGAATTTTATTCCGACTATATTCGGATCCAACCAGCATTACATACCTGATTATAGTGGGTGAGGCTCCCAACAAAAATTTTTTATATACGTCAAGATTTAAACTCGAGACCTCGTTTAAGCGATATTTAGTATCTTTATCAACTTTGATTGGCGGGGTCATCTTTTCATTCTGTGCCGCACTGACGCTATATTTGGTGAGCTGTGAGAATAGCCCAATCTCAGTGTTATAGAATTTGATTAAGATCAAACAACTAGCGAAAGTATACCAACGGGGATTGGTCTGAGTAGTAAGCGGCTCGGTATCGCTTAAGCGAGGTCTCGAGTTCGAGCTTTGGCGAATATAAAAAATTTCCGTTGGGAGACTCACCTACCATAGTCAGGTGCGTGACGCGGGTCGAATCCGGATGTAATCGGGGCAAAGCTCTAGTAAACTGGATGGGCAACAAAAAAAATACTAGCCAAAGTATCTATAACTCTTTTTATAACACAACGTATCTATAACTCTTAGATCCCTATTAAAGTAATTTTTTATGTGTATAGAAATTAGAGATATTATAAATATAATATCTCTAATACTTTTATATTATGTATTTCTTTTTCTTTGTTTTTTTTTTTTGCTCAATTATGTATTTCTTTTTCAGTCTATATATTTTAAAATTTTATAATAAATCATATTATTTATAACTGATTTGATAATAAGTTTTTTATTCAATATAATGTTCAAGCTGAATCTAATTTTTTAAATGTGAGAGTTATTGCTTCATGCCAGCAAATTGATCCTTCTATAATTTGCTCTGTCGAAATAGACTTTATAAATAAAAGTAATAAAATAAAGAGAATAAAACCTGTTTTCAAAATTCAACTCGCTTAATATTTTTTATAAAAAGCTGAATCAAGCTCTTTTTTTTCCTTTTAATATTCCATGACCAGCTAGTTTAATCCATGGAATCCTATGATGAAATGAAATATAAAGTAATTAATTGATAAGGATTTATTAATAGGGTGCTTTATTTTTAATATTTAGTATAAGAATTAATTAATTAATTTAAATAAATTAAAAAATTATATAAATTATTTAATTATAATAAATACAACTTGATCCCTTCAAATACTTCCATGTAATATTATATTATACATTAATTTATTAATTAGATAAATTAGTTTAAAAAAATTATAAATATAAGATATAAAATTAATTAAAATTTATATTTATGATTAAAATTAATTTTTTAACTAATTTCTACATTTAAGATAGGGAGTGTATCTTATAACTTTTTTTAAAAAAAATTATCTTATGTCTTATTAATAAAGCCCTTATTGGAATTTGTACATATAGTTCGAGGATTAATCCCATATCATGGATGCCCACCAATAGAGGTGGTAATGCGGGCCAACCCGCCGGATACAGGTTGGCCCGCCGCGGGTTGAGATAAAGGCGGGCCGGTTTTAATCGGCCCGCTTTTAGGCGGGTTGGAATTACCCCAACCCGAGCCCGCCATGAACCCGCCAACTTTTTTTTTATTTTTTTTATTTTTTTCATAATTTTTTTTATTTTTTTAATATATATGCCTACTTTTTTAAAAAAATCATATATTTTAATATTAATTAGATTCGAATCATGTTTGAAGTTGTCAAAATATTTATTTAGTTAACTTTGTCACCATTCATAGATAAATTTATCACAAAGAAAATAATAATAAAATAAAATAAATATATATATATAAAAAAATGACTCAATGAGATAAAGTTAATATAAATTAAATGTAATGTCCCTTATTTGGCTAAAATTCTCAAATTAGTAAAGTATAAATATAGAATATAAATAATAAAAAAAAGTAAAAAAAAAAGGCTAACCCGCCAACCCGGCGGGTTAGCCCGCCGCGAGTGCGGGCTTGGCGGGTGCGGGTCAAAAAGACCCGCATCTAAATGGGTTGCAAATTTTGCAACCCAACCCGCCATTTTTTGGCGGGTTGGCGGGTTGGGCCAGCGGGCCCAACCCAAATTACCACCCCTACCCACCAACTAGAGTTGGGAAAGAGGACTGGCCCGCTAAAAATGGGCCAGCCCGCCAAAGGCACAGCCCGCCCCAAAATGCCAGCCCGAACCCGCCCCCACTAAGTGGCGGGCTGGCCCGTTACTTTTTTTTTTAATTTTTAAAATACTAATAAAAAATTTCTAATGTTATACTAATATAATAAAAAATTACTAATATTATACTCTTAAAAATTCATATTTTTTATAAAAAAATTTTAAATTTTATAACTATAAATTTAAATAAACATTAACATAATATTAATTAATTATAATATGTAAATATATTTTAACAAATAAGTAATTATTTTTACCAGTATTCGATAATAAGAATATTCAAAATAATATTTAAGTAAAATAAATAATAATATTAAAAATTAAAAAAAAAAGACAGCCCGCCAATTTGGCGGGCTAAAGGGGGGCTGTGCAGCCCGCCCCAAAATGGGCTGGCATTTTGCCAGCCCAAACCCACCCTTTTAAGGTAAAATAGGCCCAACCTATTTTACTAGCTCTATTATCAACACATAAAAATCTAATTAAATATCCCTAATTGATTCATTATAGTTCCAACAAATGAATTATAATTAGTAATTTTGGCCAATATCAACGAGAATCATGAAAAGCAAGATTTTTATATATATAAACAGTTAATCAGCTATGAAATATCAAGATTCACAAGCTTGAATTACCCCTGACTGTCGGCCGAAGTGTCAAATGTGGGCCCCAGGCTCAATTCACCCCGTCAATCACTTTCCGTCTTCGTTACTCTCTTCCCACTTAACGTTCATTCTATTATATACCCACCGTCACCTATCTATATCTCCCTCTTAGCTTTTAGCAGAGCTCATTGTTCCCATCTCTCGTGACTGATTCAAATCAGTGAGAGATCTATAACGAGAAGGAGAAGGAGCTTCGTCATACTGAAGACGGTCTCTCTCAGGTTGGCTTTTCGATTTTCTGTCATTTCTCTTCTTCTACTGAACTTGCTAAGCATAACATTCGTCTAACTACATGATTTTTTCACTGTTTCAACTTCTGTTTCCGTTCTTGCTATGGCTTAAAGAAGTCAGTTTTTGTTGTGATCTTGGTGTTCATTTCAATACGAGTTCACATTTACAATGTATAATTTCTACTTCGGATCTGAATTTTGGTGTGTTTTAGATGCTGTCATTGTAGATCTTCATTAGATCCAATAAAACGAGATGTTTGTTACTTTGTGATGTTGTTCCATCTTAAGTTTTGCTTCATGATGTATTCTTGTTAGCATCTTAAGTCCATTTTCATATTTTTATATTCGTAAAAAAGAAAAATATCTCGATGTGTAGATGTAGGAAACTGGAAAGGAATTAAATTCGTCTTCAAGTTATTCCAAACAGTATGTTGATGAACTCATAAAACTCTTAGTGTCAAGTGATTAACTGTTATTGTTATATATGCGTTAGAATTGAAAATACATTGTATTGTCTAACTGTCGATGTTTGAATAATAAGTGATGGAAAGTAAATTAAGCTTGTAAATTTTTTCTTCTATTCATACGCTGAAGATGAGGCTTTCCTATGCTATAAGTTGTACCATAAAATTTCGTTATGCATGCTATATCAGGTTGTAAGTCAAACTGTGTAAAGGATGTCAAAATGGTATTAATATGTAATTAAGCATAGAAAATGTCACTTGTTAGTTAAGACTAGCAGAAATGTGGCACGTTTCTTTGCTAGTTTCTTTCTCAATGGCAATATACTTCTATATCAGTAACTATTTTGTCTCTAATTTCACTGCTCATTGCCATAGGTTATAACGAGCTAATTAATGGGTTCCAAAAGTAACATATCAAGCCACAGAGCACGAAGACCATTGTCAATTTTTGCTGTGATTGGTCTCTGCTGTTTCTTTTATCTTTTGGGAGCATGGCAAAAGAGTGGTCCTGGAAAGGGAGACGGCTTGGCCTTGAAAGTAAATAAGATGACAGAATGCACTATTTTGCCCAAGTTGAGTTTTGAATCTCATCACAATGATGTAGCAATTGTTGGCACGTCTGAACCAAAAGCAAAAGTGTACAAGCCATGTGATAGCAAATATACTGATTATACACCTTGCCAAGAACAAGATCGAGCAATGACGTTCCCAAGAGAAAATATGATATATAGGGAAAGGCATTGCCCTCCTGAAGAGGAAAAATTACACTGCCTTATTCCAGCCCCGAAAGGATACACGACTCCTTTTCCTTGGCCCAAAAGCCGTGATTATGCCTACTATGCCAATGTTCCTTACAAAAGTCTGACAGTGGAGAAAGCAGTTCAAAATTGGGTGCAGTTCCAGGGAAATGTGTTCAAATTTCCAGGTGGAGGAACCATGTTCCCTCAAGGAGCAGATGCATATATTGATGAACTTGCATCAGTTATCCCTATTAAAGATGGCTCAGTCAGAACAGCTCTGGACACTGGCTGTGGAGTATGTCAATTCATTATTCTGATGCACATATTTCTTTGTTCGGAGTTTTTTAAAAGTTCCTAATTATTCATTCCAACTCATTTTCTTTCTTTCCCCTATGAGCTTTTCTCTATTTTTAATTCCTTCTCGATGTATGAATTTTACCAACTCTTGTCATAATAATTACTTATTTCCTTCTAAAAGATTTGAACAGCATGTGGATGAATGTGATTCATTATTCTTATTGGGGTGCTTCTGAGAGAATCCAGAGTCCCCGCATTTGTATCTAGAGTTTGATTTAGATGCTTAGCTAATAGGCTTTTTTCCTGTTATATATTTTCATCTCATTTCATAATCCTTGTGTCAATGGTCGTTCTCTTGCTTCTGCCTTTGATATGTATTTTGAGTTAACAAAATGATTTTTTTGTATTTTGGCCACACCACCTTTTGCTATGGTATGTGTGGTGGGACTTAATACCTTTTTGTTGTACCTGTCAACTGAGTCATAATGATTAATAGAAACATGAACAAATTATACAGGTTGCAAGTTGGGGAGCTTACTTGCTAAAGAGAAATGTTCTGGCCATGTCCTTTGCACCAAAAGACAACCATGAAGCACAGGTTCAGTTTGCACTGGAAAGAGGTGTACCTGCTGTTATTGGTGTTTTGGGCACTATCCATCTCCCCTACCCTTCAAGAGCCTTTGATATGGCCCAGTGTTCTAGATGTCTGATACCGTGGACTGCTAATGGTTAGTCTGAAATGAACAGTCATCAAGCTTGATTGACATTATGTTGCTATCAGCATTTTCTTTCTATAGATGATGGTACACCTGAAATTCCAAATTTAACCCTGCATATATTAATAGAATTTTGAGCCTTCTTTGGGGTTAGTGATCCATGTCCTTACAAGTTGATTGGTATCTTCCTGTCAGAGTACCTAATATTTTCTACTTTTAGAATTTCTGTTACAAAGATCTTCTGCTACTTTGAAGAGTTGTTTTCCATTTAGCAGTGGAGGAGGAAAAAACTGAATAAAAAAAAATTAAATCGAAATGCAACATTATTCTGGAAAATTAATCAAATGACTTCCTTGTCTTGAATACAGATGGAATGTATCTAATGGAAGTTGATAGAGTCCTAAGGCCTGGTGGATACTGGATTTTATCTGGCCCTCCAATTAATTGGAAAACATACTACCAAACATGGAAGCGTTCGAAGGAGGACCTCAAGGCAGAGCAGAGAGCTATTGAGGAGTTAGCTCAGCGTCTTTGTTGGGAAAAGAAGTATGAAAAGGGAGATATTGCTATCTGGAGGAAAAAAGTAAACGCTGAATCCTGCAAAAGAAAGTCGTCCAATTTATGTAAATTAAATAATGCTGATGATGTATGGTAAGTCATTCTCCTCTTCTCAATGCTCATTTGCACTTGGACTCCGTTTCCATTATGATTACATACAGGTGAAGGGATTTGAACAATTGCATACGATTTCATACTTTTCCCTCTGGTTTTTATATGTCACTGTTGTTGCTTTTGGGTAATCTTGTGCTAATAAATAA
This sequence comes from Leucaena leucocephala, assembly GCA_037074615.1. NCBI lineage: Eukaryota > Viridiplantae > Streptophyta > Magnoliopsida > Fabales > Fabaceae > Leucaena > Leucaena leucocephala. The sequence continues at coordinate 18,744,509 of CM073569.1, forward strand.
CTTCATTGCACCCAATGAATTTTAGGTACGAAAAGATGAAAGCATGCAAAACCCCTTACCCCGAGGTAAATAATAACAATGAAGTTGCTGGAGGGGAATTGAAGAAATTTCCTGCTAGGCTTTTTGCAGTCCCTCCTCGGATAGCTAAGGGCTATATTCAAGATGTCACAGCTGAATCCTATCAAGAGGACAACAAACTATGGAAAAAGCATGTTAATGCTTACAAAAGAATTGATAAATTGATTGGTACTACACGATATCGCAATGTGATGGATATGAATGCAGGCCTTGGAGGATTTGCAGCTGCGCTTGAATCACAAAAATCTTGGGTGATGAATGTTGTGCCCACAGCTGCTAAGAACACTTTGGGTGTTATCTATGAGAGAGGTCTTATTGGCATTTATCATGACTGGTAAGTAGCTAAGCATTCTCTCTCTTTCTTAATCATCCAAGTCATTCGTGTCTGAACCCTGCATTACATATATATGGAATTTCCAATTTTGACTTGACTACTAGTTGATTTTTGAGGACTTCACCAATGCAGTTCTTTTTTATTCTCACTGCTAAAGATGATCCTAACAATTAACGAAATTCTTTATCTTCCCAGTGGAGAAAGAAAATCCTATACTATGAAATTCCAATGACTTTATGTATTGTTCTTTCTACAGGTGTGAAGGCTTTTCTACCTACCCAAGGACATACGATCTTATTCATGCTAATGAGTTATTTAGCTTGTACCAAGACAAGTAAGTTTCTCTCTCTTACTCCCCAAGTGCCATGAATCATATATAATGATTCAAGCCCTAAAATGTAACCCCTAGAAAGGCAAAAAAAGGCCATATCTGGCCTCTGGATTCTAAGAATATTTTACGTGAAATAACTGAATTTTTTAATTTTAGTTACTACTATAGTCCCAGATTGCATGTTTTGTGGGCTACCAAACGAAATAAAGTTCCCTGCTTTTATTTCTCTTTCTTCTTCAAGTTTTGGTCTTGCAATATCAACTATAGTGGGGTGATTTATTGGCACAGTCAGTGTAAAAGTTTGAATGTGCATCCAAGTTTTTCTTTTCTGTTCATAAATTGGAATAATCAATTTGATCTAAGATTCATCTCAACCCCTTATATTAAAATAGTAAATAAATGTTTTTTAAAAACTTAAAAAGCCTTATGATTTGATTAAACAGGTGCAATCTAGAAGACATACTTCTGGAGATGGATCGGATCCTGCGACCTGAAGGAGCAGTCATCATCCGGGATGAAGTCGATGTCCTGAACAAGGTTAAAAAAATTGTTGGAGGAATGAGATGGTATGCCAAATTGTTGGATCATGAGGATGGCCCTCTTGTGCCTCAGAAGACATTGGTTGCTGTGAAGGAGTATTGGGTTGGCAGCAGCAGTAACCGCACGTCAAGTTAGTATTAAAAGAGGTAAGTTATTGATTTGGAAAAAGGAAATTATAACTCCACCTCCATTATTATAAAGCAAGGTTCATTAGCCCCAAGGGAAAATGGGAGAATGAAAGTGGAGGGGAAAACCAAGAAAGAAGAGTATAATGCAATGCAAAAGGATTGGTTATGCGAGCTTATTCTACATCTTAGCCAGAAGGCCATTAAGTGTAGATAAAATAGATCGTAACTAGTCTTGCTAAATTGGTTATGAAGAATATAAATTTATTTAATTTTGAGCCCTAGATGTTGTTGTGTTGATAATGAGACGTGAATAATTATAATATGAGAATGTAATTTTGCAGTATTGAAACTATTTCTTCCTTGTTGCTCTGATTATGATGGGAAGCATGTCAACGTCCTCAAACAGGTTTATTTTTATTTTTTTATTTTTTTGTTGCCAACCCGGTTCACCAGAGCTTTGCTCCGACTACATCTAGATCCGACTCATGTCGCGCATCTGGCTATGGTAGGTGAGTCTCCCAACAGGGATTTTCCGCATACGCCAAGGCTCAAACTTGAAACCTCGCTTAAGTGATACTGAGTCGCTTACTGCTTGACTAACCCCTGTTGGTCGTCAAACAGGTTTAGATGCCATGCATGGTTACATACTTCATAATCTTTGTAGTTTGTACCCACAAACTTTTTTTTTTTTTTGAAAGTTTGTACCCAATTATATATAGGGCACGGTACTTATTGGAAGTGGGCCTTCGTCCATTTGGCCCATTTATTTTTTAACCCTAGTTTCTCTGTTTCATGTTTCTGTTATCTTTATATTTATTGTCAGCGTATTTTGTAATTATCTATCTAGAATCAACAATAGCAAGTGTTATTTCACCAATGATTACAAGGCATCATTGTTCTCTCTCAACAACTAAATTTTTGAATAATTTTTTAGCCAAACATTCTCATTCAATAACTTTATTAAATATATTCTCTAACATTTTTCTAATTTTTTTCAAATGACTCATAAAGTCTGATATACTCTCTTCATTGATACCTCCAACAGACATGTCCAAATTGTTTCAAATGATTTTTTACTATTTTTTGATGGACTCACATCGATTCTTCCTCTTACGTCTATCTTTGCTACTACAATTTTATGTTCATCATTTTAAAGTCCTAACATTTACTACGATATGATATTGTTGATGTTATAACAGTTTGATAAAAGAAATTCTTTTATCGTTTTTTTTTTATTTTGGATTTTACCGGATTTAACCGACCTCTCTCCCTCTATATGTATCTATCAGAACTTGATGACTAAAACATCAGATTTTGCACTGCAAACTCATAATAATTTTCGCCAAACCAATATGTTACGGAGCAAGGGGCAAAACGAGAGAATGATGCTGAACTCTCAGCTTCAGCCTTCAAAGCATAGGTTTGTTCTAGAGACACAATAGTGTGCCTTTTGTTTTGATTGCCTCAACCTGAGCTGTCTCCTCTACAATTGTGTTGGAAGCATCAACCCATTATCATTGCCAAATATCAGCATCATACAGAACCCTAATAGTTTTACCCGCAAAAGGTTGAAAATTTCCAAGGCATTCAACCCAATTATGTTTCTGATATGTCTCATCCTCACCAGTGAACAGCAGAACAGTCTCCCGTATGTGATAGCTGTAGGACACATTTCTCTGACATCAAAGCAGGGTCCCCTCCATTCTCAGATGGCTTATGTCGCCGAGCTCCAGACTTCTATGTTAACGTAACAAGACCCAAGAAAAAGCCCCTTAAATTGATTGTTTGATTTTGACGGAGACATCATGGTATTGGACACTATGTTTCACATTGAGTAATGTGAGCTACAGGGTATTTGATTTTATTGCTAATTTAATAAATAAAATTTTCTATCTTAGTTATTTATCAATTAATATCAAAGTAAAGTTATTAGCCTTCTATAGAAGGCTACTAGTTAAGAATTTTAACTAGCAAAAAGTTAAATGAAGTGTCTAGGAGTGTAGTTGTGCACTTTTCATAAAAAGTCAAAAATTTAATAATATAGGATACTAAATTTAACAATAAATAATATAAAATATTTAATTAAATATTTAAATGGATGGGTTTTACCATTTCAACCGTCAGCTTTTAGAGTAGAGTTTTTCATTCTCTTTAAACATCCATCAAAATTCAACCCGAATACTACTCAAATAGAAATAGATAATTAGTTGTTTTCACCAAAATCATGGCTTCGATGGTTTCCAACTTCACCCCCAAAACGCATCTAAACTACTAGATGATTAAAGCGGAATGAGGTATGGGAAGTGACCGAAATCCAAATTCTACTTTTGAAAATTGTATATCAATGATAGCACTTCAATTATTGGATTTATTTGTTTGTTTACAAGAGTGAATCTTTCAAATTTTGTAATTAATAATGTGTTAATATTTCTGCCAAGGGATGAACTTCTATAACTTGAGTACTTAACATACAAGTATCACGAATTACAAGTTTCAATTCTTTTTAATATATATTTAGTATTTTAAATTAATTTTAGTGATAAAATTAGTACTATAAAATATTTAAATTAGGATAATTTTACCATTTTATTAACAAAAATATAAACTTCTGTCTTATCATGCCACATAAATTTTTTATTTTAACATTATTATTTAAAAAGTTACACATATAATATTATTTTAAAAAAAACTACCGAATAAACTCTGAAATTGACATCGTAGAGAATTTATATGTGAAAATTAAAAAAATTTAGGATTTATTCAGTATATTTTTTAAATAATATTATACATATAGCTTTTATCAAACTGAATAGTATACATATAGCTCTGAAATCTACTGAATATTATACTCCGAATAATGTATATAAAAAGCTATATGTATAATATTGTTTAAAAAATATACTGAATAAATCCTAAAATTTCTTAATTTTTATATATAAATTCTCTACGATATCAATTTTAGAGTTTATTCGGTAGTTTTTTTAAAATAATATTACATATGTAACTTTTTAAATAATAATATGTTGAAATAAAAAATTCATGTAGTATGGATTACACAAAAATTTATATTTTTATTAATGAATAAGCAAAGTTATACTAATATAAATATTTTAAAATATTGATTACACCTCCAAAATTAATTTAAATTTTATCATTTTCTTTGTTGAAGTACAAGTTTTAAAAAAGTATATGTGAGTAATCTTAGACATAGAAGTTTTTTCTTTGTTCTTTTTCCTTTTTTTTTTTGTTTTTTTTGATTGGGTACATTTTGAACAACATGCACGAAGCACTCGCCAAACTCTGCCTGAGTTCCGTAGCAGCTACAAAACTGGCAAAGTCAAATACCAATTTTAACAGACAACAATAGTTATCCTTTGATCCAAAATTTTGAATATTTCTGGAATTCCCTTAATTAAATTTCTTCCATCTACTTGCTAAATCAGTTGCTCGTATATGCCCTCAAGGAAAGGTGATCCTTTTCCCCCGTTTCCTCCTTGACAAAGAAAGGTGATATTAACTTAAACATGTTAGAATACCAGCAATAAACTTTGTCTCCCCAAACGGAATCAGTACATAAATGACACAATGTTATTATGGTATATGAATAATCAAATTTTTTGATATATTATTAACTAAAAATTACATAAAAAAAAAAGATTCGTGATTAATATATGTGGGGAGGAGTTAGAGTTTGTATCTATTAAGAAGAAAATAGTAGAAAATCATCTTAAATACTTTGAACACGTACAACGAAAGCTACTCGATAAGCTAGTGAAGATGGTAGATCAAGTAATATAAAATCTTATAAAAAAAACATATAAAGACCAAAGAAAACAATACTCAGTAAGATTATTGGGCTAAACCTATTAATCAACAATTTATCTATAAAGTATAATAACATTGTATAATCTATACAATTGACTCTATTTAATAGGATAAAATTACTTATTATTGTATTAACCTAAAAGTGCGACATAATAATTTCATTAATTGCTCTATCCAGTCTTCTTTTGTTTTCAGCCTACTTCATATTGTCTCACTCGCCTATCCAACAACATTTATTGGACATTTTCAAATTCTCTAAAAAGGGTACAAATATAATTACTTTCCGTGCACTGTATTATTAGGAAGAAGACCATACCAAAATCATAAGATTTTATCGGGTCAAAGTTCTAATAAATTAGGTGGGCAACAAAAAAAAATATTCAACAAAAAAGGAAAACAAACGAAACCACAGCTGTGATTATTGACACTATAAGGGTATGTTTGATTTAACTTATGGAGGATAAATTTAAAAAAAATAATTATAAAATAATTCTAAAGAATAAATTTTGTAAAATATATTTTGTATAAAAATTTATTTAAAAAATAAATATTTGGATATTTGTTATCAGAATAATTTTTTTATAGATAAATTATAAAAAAATATATAAAATAAAATGATAATTATATAAAATGTAATTTTAAAAGAGAGAAAAGAGATACGGCGAAAGAACAATAAATCACAGAGGAAAAAAATTATTTTTTATGAGAATATTTGAAAAATATATATAAAAGCTATTAACATTAGCTTCTAGAAAATTATAGTTTCTAACGAGAGAAACTATAGTTTTGTTCATAATCAATTCTAACTTTAAAATTAGTGCCTGGCTACTTTTAGACTAAATTATAATTTAGATAATTTGAGTCCAAAATAAATTTTTTTACCCATACCAAACACACGTTAAATAGTAAATAATAAATATGTCAACAAGATTAATATTTTTAAGAAAATTATCTTCAATTAAATTTAACAATCATGTTAGAATTTGAATAGATAATATATTTAAAAAAATGATTAATGGGGTGGGAGCAAAATCAAGGAACATGTGCAACTCCATTATTAAAGCATGAAAGGACAATGACCTAAAGATTGTTTCAGAAGAATTCTGGGGGTGTGCTAGAATGCTCTCCCCCAAGATCACAATGATTGATCCCTTTGAAAATAATTTTCAACCAGGCTAAAATAAGGATTAACAGTTATAATTCAATAATCGTCCATTTAAATAATTTTCCGTTGAAAACATCCTAATTATTTTTTCCCATGAGAAAGTTTATATTTAGATTAAACTTCCTACTTATTCAGATTACACTATTATTATAAAATTTTAGTTTTTTTAAACCAATTTACTTGTCTCAGTATTAAACACTTATAATTCATTTTTTTCAAAGTTATCAGCTATTTTTTTTTGACCAAAATTGATGAAAAGTTAATGATAACAAAAAATTATTAGTCAGAAATACATGATATATTTTCATATAATATACAGAAAATATAAGTATTTTAAAAAAAATTCATATAAAAATACAAATACTTGAATTTATGCCTTTCAAACTACTAATTTTTTTTTTAAAAAAATGTTTTATATCAATTTTTCCTGTTTCCCGAATCTGATATGTTCTCTAAGGGATAGGACTTGGGACCAAAACTCAATCAATTGGATTGCAAAAAGTATGGGAAAGCATAGAATCTGTTCAGGAGTGATCATGATCGTTGCATTCATTGTGAGAACCATTCAGTACTTCATTTTTCTTTTCTTTTTCCATAAGCGTTTAATTTTTCATCTACTTGAGATAAATCATTAACTTTTGATCATTATTTGTTTAATTTAGAAAGATTAAAAAATAAAGTAAATTATTTAATTATAATATATATGACCTAATTTTTTTAAAATATCCATGCATAATATTAGATTATATATCAATTTATAAGTTAATTAAATTAATTTAAAAAAATAATAAATATGAGAGATAAATTAAATTAAAATTTTATATCTATCTCCCAAACTTACCATCAAACTAGATCCTACATTTGAGAGGAGTATCTGTCTTATTTTTTATTTTTTTTTGAAATACTTTTAGAATTTATTTCTCTAAATATGTTTAGGTAAAAACATGAGAGTTACCAATACTTCTCCTAAGAGATTATTTATTTTAAAAAGTACATAAACCCATAAATTAACTTTCATCTTTAAATAATCAAATATTAGGCCACCTATTTAATTTTAGGCTAAAATAGATAAAATTTTCTTAAACTTTAAGTCAATTGGGCATAACCTCTCTAACTTTTAAAAATTTAAATTAATGATCCTAACGTTTCATATTTTGATTATCAAAATTTTATCTTTAAAATTGCCATTAAAATTAACATTTTTATCAAATCATAATTTTTATATTTTTATTATATATCATATAATTTAAAAAATAATATTTGATACTTCACATCTAATTTTAATTTTTTTAAATACTTAAAATAAAATATTTATAACATATAAAATATTTAAATAACACTTGAGACTTAATATATAATTTAAACTAATTTTTAAATACTTTAAAAAATAAAATATTTTAAAAAATATTTAAAATATTTATTTAACTATGTATTATTTAAATAAAAAATATAAACTACTTAAAATTATATATAAATTGTCAAAGTGTTATTTTTTTAAATAATATAGTATATAATAAAAATATAAAAATTATAAAATAGCAAAAATTGTTAACTTCAACAATAAGTTTAATAGTAGGAGTTTGATAATTAAAAATAAAATATTAAAATTTTTAATTTAAATTTTTAAAAATTAATGACGATATAAATAACTGATCTAAAATTTATAAAATTTGGTGTATTTTAACTTTAATTTTAAGATAAAATAAATTACTTTTACAATAAGTTAAAAATATGAAATAATATAAAATTCAATTAATACTAGTTTTCAACAACCATGTATTAATAAAAGTCAAATTATTATGGGCTTGTTTAGAAGATGCTAAAATCATAATTACAAAAAATTAGCCTAAATTTTAGTTTAAATTTTTTTTAAAACAAATAGCTATATTTGACTATAAATATTTTGGGTAAAATTATAATTTTGAATAAAAACAGTAAAAAAATTTATAAACTATTCAATTATTATATTACCCCTATTTTTTCTTATATCCTCTCTCTTCTCTCTTTTTTACTCTCTCTCTTATCTCTTCTCTTTTCTTTTTTCTCTATTATCTCTCCTCTCTATTATTTATTTATGATTAAGTTTTTTACCACCCCTTGATTGATCGAGGTAATAATTTTAGACCGTACAATCATTTGTCGGATTTAGAAAAGTACAGTACGAAATCGAAGTATGATGTTACATAGAAGTTATCTCTTCTATTTTATTCAATTAAAAGAAAAACCCCTGGAAATAAGATTACAACGTTAGCGAGAGAGAGACCATAGGATTAGTGTAGAGGAATAAATTTTGCAAATATTAAAAAAATATTTGTGTTGTGAATTTAAAACCACAAAATTAAATTAATTATTTACATATTTAATAATAAGATCTAAATATTAAATGACAGTAGAGATAGAGAGAGAGAGAGAGGATCTCCATTCATCGATTTCATTTATTATTACTATGCTCTTGAGCAAGGTTCATGGATGATCCTGTTGTTTTGTATTTGTATTTTGTACCACACCCTACAGCTTTCTTCTCTGTTTATTAAATAAGTAAATTCTTTATAATTAATATATAGAGATTTTATGAAATTTCTTAAAGTATGTATATAAATTAATAATTAAAATTTAATATGTACAAATAAAAATAATCAAAATAAATAAGGGTATGAGAAAAAAGACGTCACATATATTGGGCACATTCTAAAAAATAACGGTCCTTAAGATAAATTATCTTTTATTATTTTGTACAATACTGAATGAGTTATTCCAGAAATATCTCTCTTACCTATTCCAATTTTTGATATTTTATATTAATATTCTTTTTTTCCATTTTCAATATGTACAGTTTTTTTTTAAAATAAAATAGAGATCTATATAATTTTATTTGAATTTTTAAAATCATTCTAATTAATTTTAGTAAAATTGTATGTAATGTTTAGAGATTTAAGAGGAAAAATCATATATTCAACTTTGTTTTATCAAATCCACTTTAAATTTTAAAAATAAAAAATATCTACATTCTATACATTAATGCGTTACAACCATATTCCTTCATTAAATAGGAAATTACTGAATAAGCTGAATTCACATCAATCTGTACATGATAAACGGCCTCCCATATTAATTTCATCTTAAGAATATGTACATGATAAAAAATTATATTAAATAAGATTAATTAGTGTATAAATAATACAAGAAATTTATGAAATAGTGAAGGAATTCACTTTTATTAAATAATTCGTTTGATATTTTTAATATTTAAAATTAAAATGTATAGCATATATCCTCCAATTCAAAACAGAATATGATACTTATTTTTCTTACAATAAAAATAAGTTACTATTATATTTATTATAGATATAGGGTATGTTTGGTAAAGTTTTAAAACTATAGTTTTAAAAGGGCTTTTGGCCTAAACATTGGTTTGGAAAATTTTTAAAACAAACAGTTATATTTATCCATAAGTGCTTTTGGGCAAAACCATAATTTTGAATAAGCTATTAAAATTAGCTTTTTAAACAATAAAAGAGCTTATGAACTATTCAATTACTATCTTATCCCTATTTTTTCTTACACACTCTCTCCTCTCTCCTACTTGTTCTTACACCCTCTCTCCTCTCTCTTCTCTTTTCTCTACCTCTCTCCTCTCTCTTACTTTTAATCAAATCATACCCTTTTTGGTAATTTACCAATATAAAAAGTCATTCTAAAAATAATTATCCAAACACTTATTTATTCAAAACCACTTTTTTTTCATAAACTCTTCTCTAAAAACCCTTTTCCATAAGCTGTCCATAAGCCCTTTTTTTCATAAGCCATTTTTTAAAATCCTATCCAAACAGACCCATAGAGCCTGTTTGAATGCGCTCCAAACCTTGGTTTTATAAGCCTTTTTGGGCAAAACCTTGGTTTGGAGAAATTTTAAAACAAACAGTCATATTTGTCTATAAGTACTTTTGGGTAAAATCATAGTTTTGAATAAGCTATTAAAACTAACTTTTTGAACAGTAAAAGAGCTTATGGACTATCCAATTACTATCTTACCCCTATTTTTTCTTACACCCTCTCTCCTCTCTCCTATTTTTCTTACATCCTCTCTCCTATTTTTCTTACACCCTCTCTCCTCTCTTCTACTTTTTCTTACACCCTCTCTCATCTCTCTTCTCTTTTCTCCACCTCTCTCCTCTCTCCTCTCTCTTACTTTTAATCAAGTCATACCCTTTTTGGTAATTTATCAATATAAAAAGTCATTCTAAAAATAGCTATCCAAACACTTATTTATTTAAAACTATTTTTTTCCCATAAACTCTTTTCTAAAAGCCCTTTTTCACAAGCTGTCCATAAGTTTTTTTTAAAATCCTATCTAAATATGCCCATAATATTTCTATATTTTTCGCCAAAAAGAATAAAGCAATATATCATTTCGTGATAGAAATTCAAAAATTTAGTTTTCTGAAAAAAAAAAAAAATCAACTCTTTATAAAGACATCAAAGCATGGGTGACAGTACTCCACGTTTGTAGTTGACCAAATGTAAAGATGAAAAGTCAAATCATTATTTTTGTTTTGCAATTATTGCGTCGTTGATTTTTAAAAAGGAAATCGTCATCAATATTTTTAACAACAGAGTTAAAACAACAGTTGATAGGCTTGGCAACAATTTGCAGCAGAAGCTTTATATAATTACTCGTTTGGATGAAATAATATGACGCTCTTATTTATTTTTTAAATAAAATAATATTTTATAAATTAATTTATTTTTTATTTTATATAATTTATTATTATCTTATTTTGACTAAAATATTTTATGTTTAACAAACAAAAAAATGTCAGGTAAAAAAACAATAAACTCACATTCAAAATAAAAATAAATAATAATCATTAAATTCTTAATATAAAACGTAATTTATAATATAATTTATACTATAAATTATGTCTTATATCAAATATTAAAAGAGAATAAAGATATACTTAATTACAACTCACCTATAGAAATTCTAATTTTATAACATCTTTCAAAAAATTCTAAAATTACAATAATAAAAAAATTGATATATATATAAATGATTCAAAATTTTGAATGAAGGTGAACAATTCGAATTAAAGATAGAAATATTGAAGAGAAAAAAAATTGATAAAGAACCTATATATTATTATTCTCCTTTAATTTTTAATATAAGACATATTTTATAGTATAACTTATCCTATAAATTAGATTTTATATTAAGAATTGGATGCGTAATATATTAGCTAGATGCACGAGCGTTTCCTTTTTTAACATATACTCTTCTATTATTTAATATATGACATATTTAACTAATTTGATTATATTTAAGAAGTTAGTTAAATTATTTAATATGATGTATATTTTCTAAAATGTATTAATCATTTTTTTTAACTTTCTCTCTCACTCTCTTACTTTATTATTGTTAAAGAATAATCAATAATAGTAATTTAAAAAAAATTAATAAAAATAAAAAATATATTTTATATTTAATACTAAGATAAATTTGAGAAGAGTAATATATATTTATAGAATAAATAGTCAAATTATGGTAACAAATAAAAGGTGATGACATATATATATATATTTCATCTTTGTTGGAATTTTTAACCTAATTTAAGTATAATCGAATTACTCTCACTTCCCCTAACTATGCTTATTAGCTACAATATAATTAAAAAAAAGTGCTTGTTTAGATTAGCAATTGAAAACCCCTATTCTAATCTTTCAATCATAATTTTATGATTTACAAATTGTAATTGACGCTGATCATGATCTCCATCTTTTCATTTGGATATTTATTTTACAAGTTATTCCGTGTAATCATCTAAAATATTTTAAGAAAAAATAAATGTTACCGTTTAAAAATTTTATTAATTAAAAGTATCTTATATATTTTTATATATAAAAATTATTAGTATTTTAAAAAATTTTATACATTAAAAGATATCAACACTTGACCTAACGTCTTTTTTACCAATAAAATTTTTAAACAAAAATTTTAATTTGATCGATTTTCCATGTTTCCACGCTTAAATAAAATATATTTAATTTCATACATCACATTAGTGAGTTAAGCAACTACTTGAGCGTGATACTGAAGACAAGAAATTCAAACAATTTCTGGAGAAAGAAGAATATTATATATATAGAAGAAGCCAAGAAGGATATATCTTTGACTTGTCTTAGTTACATACATGAAATTAACTAGCTTAGCTTGTTTACATTTCTAACTGAATGACGTCGCTTGCATCCAAGATATATATATCAGATCGATAATACTTGTACGAAAATAACTGATTTTACATTAATAATTAAAATAACTTAAGGTTTTAATCAAGTTGGATGATTATTTGGTTTACCAATAGGGTCATACGGTCTAGAAGGAATTTGCAGTGCCGTGCTCTTCAATACACAAATACTTTGAATCTTATCTTTATATTTCAGACTTCCATCTACTTAATTATCCTTTAAAAAAATAAATATGTAGGATGAGTTTTGTTTTAATGTGAGTTCACGTGCTTATTATAAGTAAATCTAAATAAATACAAAAACATCTTTATTATATACATAATTTCAAAAAATTTGATAATACAATTTATTTTAAAAGTAGAGTACGTTTATTCTCTCTTATTATAAATTACTCCTAACTATATGGTTAACTTATTAGCTTTGTTTGTAAATAATTTTTAAAATTTTATTCATACTTAAGAACATAGGAAAACTCTATTAGACTTCGTTTCCTCCTAATAAACTACTAACATTTGAGAAAATTAATTAATGACCCACCAATAGATTTGCATTATGGATCATCAGTTTTTTTTAGAAGGCGCTTTACAATGGATGCTTGAGAAAGAATAATTTTTAAAAAACTAAACAATATTAGAATAAAATGTTACAAATATTATATTATATCCGGTGTTTAATATAAGAGCTAATTAGAGAGTTATATTTGATCTTAAATATAAAATTTTAATCTACTTTATATCTAATATTTATATATATATATTTTTAAAATAATTTATATATAAACTGATATATAATATATCTAATATTATATATGAGTATTTTAATAATATTATGTCATATTTATTATAATTAATTTATTTTCTTAATTTATATAAATTAATTAATTAAATCTTATATTAATGTTAATAAAAAATAATTTTTTAAAAAATAAAAAATGTATAAAGATTGAGATGACATGCAGACAGGCGTCCCATTTCTCGGATTACATAAAAACTCATCAACCCACGCAAGTGGAAAAAGAAAAAGAAGAAGAAATAGTAGGTTAATGGGTCAACAAACAAGTTCACAAGTAATAACAATCAATCAACCAACTAACTAATTGAAAAAAAATTCTTTTTTTATATACAATTTTATTTAAAAAAATTAGGCTCACTCACGATTTATATTTATATCTAGGTGAAATTCTTCTTCCTCCTAAACAATAATAATATTGGATAGAGTTAGCTGTCAATTACCTTCAAGCGTAAATTTAGGTACCTAAAAGTTAAGATATCTCCCTAAACGCTACGATTATAACTATAATATAATACTCCTTAGAGATTGAATATATTTTAAATAATCACACATCTTATATTTTTCCTAACTAAACTTACATAGGATAGGTGAGCAATTCAATATATAGTGTGGTCGTCTTCAATTACTGTCATTAGTCTTTATTTGGTCATTTTCTTTTGGCGTTCTTCGTTTGCATTGCTTGCGTCCAGCCTTCTAATACCTATCCACAAACTTTCAGCCTTCTTCTTCACAACTTTTGTCACTCAAATCTTACTTTCTTTCTCTTCAACGTAACATTGGCACGGATTGATACGTTTTTTGTATTCACGGATTCAATATTTCATGTCTAAACGACTAAAAGTCCATTCTATTAAAACCGATACCTGCTTGTTGTCTGTTTGATTCGTCAGTAATGAGGATTTGATTTTGCCACACCAGTTTAGTTCTCTTTTTAAATAAAAAAAACTATTTTAATTATTTTTAATATGAAAATTTATACATGCTTTGATAATAGGTAAAAAGACATATAAATTGACATCTCTCCAAATGAAAACTCTTATGTTTATGTGAACAAATATTTATGGTTACGCTAACCTAGTTAATACTTTACCTCTGATTGTATTATTTTGGGTGCAATATCTAGTTGTTTACTACTTTTGTTTTCATGTAGAGTGGACTTGCCAAATGCAATTATTTTTTCTTTTATTTATTTCAAATTATGTGGGTTTCTAGAGTCTGATTTGCATTGACTTATAGTTTATAAATATGTGATTTACTTGCATAAAAAAGAAAATGTGATTTGCTATGGATTTTTATATTTTATACTAATATTAATTGAGCAATAAAAATTTGTAGACTTATTAATTTAAGATAAGAATTTTGTTATATGGCATATCTTTCAATTTTATAATTAAATATCCTCAAAAGTAATTGTTATAAAATTTAATCTTTCTTAATATTATTAATACAAAAATACTCTTCATATCCTTAATATAAGATATATTTAATTAATTTGATTAGATTATAAAAGTTAATTAACATGCTATTTTTTTTAAAGCACTATAATTATCTTTTTCAATTTCTTATTTCCTCTCTTACTTAAATATTATTAAGAAAGTATTATTGGGGGTAATTAGAATTTTTTTTATAAATATAAGAAATAAGTTTTATATTTAGGATCAAGATCAATTCTCCAATTAAGTACTATATTAAGGATCGGAGGAGTATAAATTTATACTCGCTTTATCTCTAATTATAATATACATAGTATCATCTCTCTAAAATATTTATGTTTAACATATTATACATCAGTTTATAAATTTGATAAATTAATATAAAAAAAATAATAAATATTATATATAAAATAAATAAAAATTTTATATTTAGTATCTAATCTAACTCTACTAATAAGTTCTTATAGTAACACTTTCTAAAAAGTTACAAAAATGGAAATGACAAGTTCTAACTTCTAATTAAGGGCGTAGGTGAGGACTCGAGAGGGGAAACGGAAACCGCAGACGCTGGCTGAATCGGGAAGGACATAGGAGAAAAGATGAGTCAATTTTTTTAGTATTTGCTCATATTGAAATGATTGACATACTCAATGAAGGTAAAACGTAAAAAGACTTGAAGCTGAGGGGGAATTTGGAACATTCACCTTGAAAGAAGAGGCAGAAACACAGAGAGGTTCCTTGACCTTTCAGAGAGAGGGAGAGAGAGAGAGAGAGGAGAGAGGTCAGCTTCATATTCTGCGGTCCGCAACAGCCGATTGCAACTGTACAGCATTCACATACATCATTCACGGACAGCACTGAAATCCCATTCCCTTCCCTCTCCTCTCTCCACTTCCCATGAAACAACGCCAGAAACAATGAACAACTTCATTTTGCTCTAAACTTCCAAGATGCATTTTCTTTTCAGCCAAGGTAGTGCTCAAAATGGTTCCGAAACCAACATTTTTTTCCCTCATACTTATTTGCATGCTCATTATCTTTCGGTTTTTGTGTTGTGATTTGAGAACTTTGTTGATTTTGCTTTTTGTTTTTTAGCTCAAATATGTGCATGCATGTATGTCGTTTTGAGCTGCTTGCGTCTTTATTGCGTTCACGATTATTGGATTGCCTGGTTCTCTACCTGACTCTTGTCAGTTTTTCTTAATCTTTTTCATCTTCTTTCACAGCTAAAGTTTTCTTTTCCCTCTTCTCGAGATTTCACCCGGCTCTTCATCAGATTATTGTTAAGTGATAGCACTCCAGCAAATTGATTCCTCTTTTCACTACTTTACAAGAGGATTTGATTTTCCTTCCTGGATAAATCAGAAATGCTTCGGGAAAAATAAGTAGGAATCTGTTTGATGATCGATCACCAACTGAGTCACGCATGATTCCTGGACTTAAACTTATCTGGGTTGATCTTCATAGTATTGTCTGTGGTCTGCATTATATGCTCCTTGAAAACCTTTCTGTCATATAAACAATTTAAGAACGCGATGGAATTTTAGCTCGTCTCATTCCAGCCTCTCTCTTTAGTATTCTCAATATCTTGTTATTATCAGATTATCTCTTATTTGCCAGTTTCTGCGTTATGTGATTTTGATTACAGGCTACGCTATAGTTTACTAAGTCAAACTGGTGATCTAGCAAGTTGTTGCAGAACAAATTGGATGTAGATAAGCATTAGTGATCTGTGACTTCTGTAGGCGACAGGGGAACGATGCTAAACCAGCTATGGTTTGCACTGCTAACGATATACAGGAGTGGAAAGATTTTCCAAAGGGACTTAGGGTTCTTCTCCTTGATGGAGACAGCAGTTCTGCTTCGGAGATAAGAACAAAGCTTGAGGCCATGGACTATATTGGTAATACTTTTTTGGGCTTGCCACTTTTCTCCATTTACTGTAAATTTTGATCCAGCTAATCTCACTCGCTTTATTTAGTGATTAAAATTGGTCCCCATCGTTATCTTTAATGGCGTCTTGTAAAGCATAAATGATTTATTGAGTGTCCTTGTCCCCAAAAGGTTCTTTGGAAATTTGTGGTCTCCGAATTTAGTTATGATGGAATTTGATAATTTTAAAGAACAGCCCTGTTCTGCCCTTGTCCGTTGCTGAATGTTACGAACTTATTATATATGGCATTTCTCAGATTGCTCATGACGCTGCTAACTTCATCATTTGCATTTAAACGACATGCTTCCAAGTGCTTCTAAAACTCTGTATGGTCCGAATTATGAAGATAAAATACTTGCCAGTTATCTGTTATGTGAGTTACTAAAGTTATGCTATTTTTTAATACATCTGTGGCCTTTTCAATCTTTGTCAATATGAATAGTTGGGTACAGAAAACAAGCATGTATTAAGGAAAGAAAGTATTCCAAGAAGGTAAACTTTGTTAAAAATTATACCTTTTTAGAAAACAACGTAATTAAAGTTTTGAATTTGTTTGAAATTCATATCAATCTTGCCTTGTACTCCCTCATTCCTTCAATACTTGATTCCTGTACGTGCTTACCCGTTCTGTTGGTTCCCTTAATAAGCCTCAGAATATCTTTACAGTTTCTACATTCTGTGATGAGAATGAAGCCTTGTCAGCAATCTCAAGCAAACCTGAAGGCTTCCATGTTGCCATAGTGGAGGTAATGAGTCTCGTTAAATGTCAAATTATTAGGTAGTAGTTACAAAATTTGAACAGGAAATTATGTGTTTTGTAGCATGTTCAAATGAAAAGGTTTTGGATGTTTCTGAGGAAGAATGGTTTTCTTGAATCTTGATTATAATTATATGCGGCCGAATATCAGGCTGAAACACCAATCCATGGGGTCATTTTATAATGAAATCTGTAGAATGCTGTTTCTATCATCATATAATGTATTTCACCCCAACAAGATCATGGCAATTATTGGCATAATTAAGGTCCTCACTTTATACACTTCCTATATATCAATATTATACTTGGTTTCTTTTGGATTGTGGAGTAATCCTGGCTTCATAGGATTTGTCACCATATGCATCCTTCTAATTGCATCAGTAACTGCAGGTTAGTACCAGCAGCCCGCGAAGTTTCAAAATTCTTGAGTATGCTAAAGACTTGCCCACCATCAGTAAGTTAAAAAACAATTGTAGTCCTGCAAGTTTTGCCTCTTGAATGCATGTTGCATTTGAAAAAGGAATAGTTTAGTCCGTCTTTCATGATGTCCTTACATAATGCAAAATCTTAGTTTTTTTTCTCCCTGGTCATATTCTGTAGGGGAATATGATGAAAGTTTACTTCAAAGGTTCTCTTGTAAAAAATCTTCTAACAAGTGATACTTGATATTGATGCAGTGACTTCAAACAATCACTGCTTGAGCACCATGATGAACTGTGTAGAGGTAAGATTTTTGGCTAAGCTGCCCTAATAATTTGTGGCTTAACATCTGATTATCTTAATGTTAATTCATATTTCTAGTCCCTTATAATTAAAAATTTGATTGGTTACGGCATTTTCTTTTTAAAGCTTGGTGCAGTTGAGTTCCTAAGCAAACCACTCTCTGAGGAAAAACTCAGGAACATCTGGCAGCATGTTGTTCACAAGGTTTGTTAGCAGAGACAGATTCTGTTGGCATTTACTTTTACCATGTTATGAGCATAGAAGTTGCTAAATGTAGTTAAATTGAGCAGGCATTCAACACTGGGACAAGTGTCCTGCCTAAATCACTAGAACCTGTCAAAGAATCTGAGGTATTGCAGCTTCAAACAGACGTTGGAGAGCATGGAAGTGTAAATTTAGAGGAGTCTAGGTTCAGTGATGGTGACCATGAGCAGTCTTCAGGAAGTGACAAGTACCCAGCTCCTTCGACTCCACAATTAAAACAGGGGGAAAGGTTAATGGACGATGGAGATTGCCAAGAACAAACTAACTGTTCAACAGAAAAGGAAAGTGAGGACCATGATGGGGAATCTAAATTTGTCGAAACTACATGTGGGGTTTTGAATCCTGAAGGTAATTGTCAACCAGTAAAACATGAAAAGGCTCTGAACATGGAGGATGAGAACCTTGCAAATGATTCTAAGAGTGAGAAAGTTGTTTCTCCACCTGTAAATGATAGTGTTCTCAGCAACATTGAAAGTGATACTGTATCTCCAAACAAAGCTGGTGTTCGTAGTGATTCCCGTCAAATCAAAACTAAGAAGAAGGTGAATTGAGTTGCTATATGACTATTAGTTCTTGTCATGTTTCCTAAACAATCCTTTTCCTCACAGTTACAAAAACCTCATTAACCCTGATTTACCTGCCAAAAAATCCTTAGCAAATTTGCTTATGCATTCAGTGTTAGCGATATGACACACATAGCCAGGATATATCCCAACATTTTAACATATGAATTCCATCATATGCCCGTGTTCAAGAAGTAATAAAGAAATTTTATAATAGAATTGTCAAACCTCAACCACTGTTTTAAAAATGTTTGCCAAGAAAACAATTTCGAACAGCATGTATGGTTTGTTTGTTGCTTATACTTTTCCTTTTCTTTTGCATATAAGACTGTTGAAATTTTATTTTAGAAAGTAAGTTATCTGCTGGTTTTCATTGTCTGAATAAATTTTAATCCATTGGCTTTGGTTTCAGGTAGACTGGACACCTCAGCTGCACAAAAAGTTTGTGAAGGCAGTGGAACAATTAGGGGTTGATCAAGCAATTCCTTCTAGGATACTGGAGCTGATGAATGTGGAGGGCTTGACAAGGCATAATGTGGCGAGTCATCTTCAGGTCATCATTTAGCTTGCTGGTTATAGCATTATAGGTTTCTTTTTCAACACTGCCAGTAGGATGACTATTTCAACACTTGTGCATGTATCCTCTCAGATAAGTATGATGCATCAACAGTTTGTCCTACAGAAATATAGAATGCATAGGAGGCAAATCTTGCCGAAGGAAGATCGAAGATGGGTACAAAGTCCAGTTAAGGCTTTCCCTCCATATTATTCTAACTGCATCCCATCACCAGCGCCTGTGTATCCTTTCTGGGGACAATCTGGCAGTCAACCAGCCAGTATGCATGCTTGGGACCCACCTGGTTATCCCCCGTGGCATCGTGCTGAAACGTGGCACTGGAAGCCATATCATCGGGTGATTATCCTCTTTAGCATTTGAACCAGAGCAGGATATATTTTTCCCCTTTATTTCAGCGACCTTGATTCATAGTCTTTAATACAGAGTTTTGAATGCAGTTTAAACAACAACAGTTTTGAATGCAGTTTAATGTGTAAAAAATTACTTGATGTCCCAGATACATGCAGATGCGTGGGGTTACCCAGTGTTGTTAGCTCCTCAAAGTCCTTGTATTTCGTACTCACAAGTGAGTGTTAATAAAGTGAAGATCTGGAGTATTATTCTGTGGGCTAATTGCTTTTTACAATGATTCTAATGATAGATATTGTTGTTTTATCAAACTGCAGAATATACCTGGATGGCACAATGCTAATGCAGTTAATTATAGCGCAAGCAAGTCACAAAATTCCTGTGAATATCATCCAGTAATGCAATACTTTCCTCTTAACTTCGTACTGCTAGATCTTAGAGATAATAGGAGCTAGGAAGTCACATCCTAAAATCATGTTAGCTTATAGTTTATACAGATCAAATGGTTATAAACTAAAATTTGTAATGTACAGAAAGCAGGTTATAGGTTGTTCTAGTAGCGGGTGATGTAAGAAATTTAATTAAAGCTTTCATAGAATATGCCTAAACTCTGGTGTCTTAAGGTTAATTATATGCAGAGCTTGACTTTCCAATGCACTTGAGTATTTTGCATGTTAGATTTACTTTGAAACTCTTCATAATAAAAAATGTGAGAATCTCAAAGCAAATCAAATAGGTAAAAGTCTTAAGTGACTTGCACTATATGCTTAAAAGTCCAAATTGCATTGAAATTTCCTAATTTGGGTCCTTTGCAATAGTGATATAATGCTGTAGGAGATAGAGTGATACAAAGAAATGGAATTATATAGAGCTCATTTCATTTATTTATATACATTCAAATGTTTTATCTCTCACTCTCACAACACTGCAGGCAGAAGATGTTGTTGACAAGGCAGTGAATGAGGCAATAAGCAAGCCATGGCTACCAATGCCTTTAGGCCTCAAACCGCCTTCCATTGATTGTGTGTTGACTGAGCTCTCTAGGCAAGGCATTTACACCATCCCTCCTTGCTCCAGGCATGCTAAACCCGAACCCAAAACCCAGTGACCTCTTGCGACCAGCCAATGTTCTTATGGTAAACTTCATAGGAACTTTCTGGTACATACCAATCAGATCAAAGTTCTACTATAATTTATTTTTTGAGGAAACCTTATTTTGGTTCTCCACAAAGAGGTGCACTTTTAATTTTTCCATTCATATGTCGTATCTTCTAAATTAATCTCTCAATTATTACCATGTTTTCAATGCCATATCTTCCAGTTTTTCTCAATATCCAAAAATTATGCCAAACCTAAACAGATTGCTTACTTTGAGTCAACAGTACCAAATTAGCTATTAATGTTCAAGCCCACCATCTCTTTTGGTTTGGCATTAATTTTTACATGAAAAATAAGAGACAACAACGTTGAAAGCATTGGAATGATTGAGGGATTAAAAATAAAATATGATTTTATGAAGAATTACATTGAAATAACATGTACCTATCAGCAATCAAGATAAGGTTTTGCTCCTGTTCTTTTCACCCCTCAAAATCTGTCAGAATTCAACTAGCAGATTAGTTGGAAGTTTTGGACCATTTACACACCACCGACCACTCATTGATGCTATCCATACCACTTTTGGTGCAAGTGCAGGACAGCCAATAGGCAACATGGTTGGTTGAGTACTGGCCCTGTAATAAATGATGATGATACTTTGTGCTAACTTTTCTGGTTGTAAAGAGATAGATATGCAGATAGGGAGATGCTGTTGAATCTAACTCTTGATTGATGCTCTGGTCGGGTTTGTGGGTTTTAAATACCCAACTTTTTGGGGGCATAAAGTTCTGTTCTGATTGGAGTGGATCCTTTTTTTCTTTAAGTTGTTCTCAATAATTGATTTTGCTTAGGGCCGCTACATGAAGATACTTTTTTATTTATATCATATGTGTAGATGTGTTTACATATTTAATAGGCTGAATTCTTTGTTTAATTTCTTTAAAATAAGAAATGATAAAGGTTTAATTACTCTCTTCTCTTTAAAATTTTAAATTATATAATCTTTTTCCATATTATAAAAATAGGTACAATTTTTTAGAATAAAATATGATCAAATTTTAAGAATAATATTTATTTAATATAAAATTAAAACATGCTGAAATTTTATTTTAATGTTTATGAATTATAAGAATAAATTCATTTTAAATGTATAAAACTAGTTATGTTTGCATTACTTTGTTAGTTATATGAATAACAAATACAAGCATTAGATCCGAATAGATACATTATAACAGTTTTTAGATAATATTAGTATTTTTTTTAAATTTTAAAAAGGGTATCAACTTTTAAACTAAAAGGAATAGAATAATTTAAGGAGAGTATAATTCACTCAAGGAAGCACGTACATCAGTTCTGAAAAAAACAGAGAGATTTAACTTTTAAGATAGTATTGTTTGTCTGATCAATGTCAGATATATTGGTTATGGAATACGCATCTCAACTTTGTTTTTTTGTACCAAAAAAATTTAAAAAATATAGATAAATTTGATACCAATTTTTTATTAAATTACAGCATAATTTTAAAGTTCAAAGAATGTTTATAAAAAATTTACGAGATTGTTTATCAAAAGAGTCTTCACAATAATAAATAAAATTTAATTTATATTATCGTGAGATAAACATTTATTTTTTATTATCATTGTTAATTCTCATTAATCAATTTTGTTTTTAGTTTTTGGATGAGATGAAAAGTGTATTCCACAAATATTTTAAAGAAGTGTAAGGAGTCTAATTAATAGATTCAACGTTATGCTTTTCTTTTTATGAATTAAAGGGTATGCACTAATGTTTTTGACTATATAAATTTGATCCAACTTGCAACCGCTCATATATATATATATATATATATATATATATATATATATATGAGAGTTTATATACAGATTATAAGCTCATTAGTAACTTTAATATTATATTGAACTTGAAGAAGAGCTGTTACTTAACGGCTGAGGCAAAGCCTTCCGTTAACCGAATTATTGAATTTATAAGATGTGATAACATCATTGATGTAATTTTTTTGCCTATGTAGGAAAAGTCATTAATGAATTTTGATTACCGCTCACCAGTCCTGTTGCGCCAATTTAGGATTAAGAGTTTTTATTCTTACGTTTTCTTTAACCGAATAATTGTGAAAGGTTCGTGTTTTATTTTTATATTTTTGAAGTATTGTTGAGTAGTAAATATAAGTATATTTTTTAATAAAAAATTAAATATTAGTTTATTATATTACGAAGGGCTAACTTGTTTTATTAGACCTAACGTGTGAGTTTTTTTATTTTTTTTGGGATAATTTTTTTTGAAAAAGATTTGGAAAAGGTTCCATATTCAGAAAATGATGACCAAATCTTGGGTCATTGCAGAAGTATCTGCCCCTGAAGGAAAGAAATGCCCGAAAAAGATATGTACGCAAGCCCAACCTATGCAGCCCAAATTTCTTGCTTTAGGCCCATAAGCCCAAATAATTGTGGCAACTGACACAAAAAAAAAACGGAAAGGGCCCTTAAAAAACAAACACAAACGTTCTTATCCCGTTGGCTAGCAAGTTCGCAACTAATCTACAGTCTTGGACAGGTTAGGTAGCTGTGCCTGTTATCGTTGAAGGTTCGTTATAAATGAGATGCCTCTAAGAAGGAGAACGCGCCACGTATTCCCGCCAAATATTATGAAGTGGGACATGTCTGGACGCCCAACCACCATGCCCCAATTTTCTCCAGGGTTAACCGATCTTATAGATTGTAGTTGAAGAATAATTATCCAACTATAGTTAAATTGATGACAACCCAATTATATTAAAATATGCAAAAAATAATGTTCCCTTGAGAAGAATAATATTTAAATAAAAAAATTATTAATCTAAAAATAAATAAAATATTTATATAGGTTAAACTAATCAATATGATCAAATCTAATCAATATGTTTAAAACTCTTAATTTGAGATTGATTCATTAGTTTGACAGTGAAATTATGTTTTAATATCATGATTCTTTTCATTTGATGACTTTTTCTTTGTTAAATACTTTCCAATAACTCAACGCATTCTCTTCAAAGTTCTACTGCATTGCTTGCTGTTGTACGGAGACGAGCTCAGGCTGGTAGGTGGTTAAGACGGGTAAGGCCAAGTGTATGCCAAGTTTAGGATTCAGAATTCACAAAAACATAACCTCGATTGTCGGCAAAATCCATTACAATAAGTTTCAGTTTCAATTTATATTATTAGGTTCAATAATATTTTAGAGCTAAAAAATGACTACTCCTGATCCCACCACCGTCCCTCCAGTAACAACATTTCCTTTTCGCCCGGAATTAAAATATTGCAATATTTTATCATATCCTTGCCATCAGATTTGTTTCAATTTTCCCCCCCCTAAAAAAACAAGTTATGGATGGAACTGAATCCAAACCTAACCTTCGTAAGTTTATTCGGAAGATCTCAAATAGAAACTCAAACAGTGTCATCATCCTGTTGGCCCAATATCGCCCCCCGCTTTCTCGGGTGTGTACAGTACACATTCCTTACAAAGGAGATCTAAGTGATAAATAACTCGCTATCACTTAAGTAAGATATTAAATTCGAGTCTTGACGTATGCAGAAAATTTCTGTTAAGAGACTTACTCACTATAGCTAGATACGCGACGTGGGTCGAATCCCGGTGTAGTCGAGATAAAGTTCTGGTGGACTGGGTAAGTAAGAAAAAAATAAATAAACAAACATTCCTTTGAATTTACAAAATTGACCCTGGGTCTCGAAAGTGAAGAAGCAGCAAGCGAGTCTCATCTAATTTTCTCACTCTCTCTGTCTGGGTCTGGGATAGTGTGATTTCTCTCAAAAGGGAAGCAAGGAACCTCGCAAGTCGTATTCGATATCGTTGGAAATCATCGATCGTTTTCCTGTAAGTTCTTATAGCTTCTATGTATGTCCAAGCTCTCGTTGATGCCTTCAATTTTGTTTCAACCTTTCAAAACTTAGCTGTGTTTTCCCAAAAATTTACTTTCTACTGGTCAGTTGATCTATCTATGTTTCTTGAATTAATCGTCTAAATTTTCTGAAGCATTTTCTGAGATGGAGTTAGTTGAAAATTCTGGTCAACTGCATTCGAGGCGATATTTATTTTTCTTTTTTGGCCGGCCGGGAGGTTGTGGGAGGGAGGATATCTATGGACAGTTTGCTGAATTATTGATCATCGCTTTCAATTTTGGATATATTTCCCATCCTTTCGGATTCTCTTAAAAGTATCAACAAAAACTAAGACTAAGGATTTCTGTTTATTTTCTTTTAGATATGTTCGAAATAATTTCCATTTTGAGATTCCGGAGGTTAAATTAGCACGTAAATTCGATGTTACTATTCATATCAGTCATTTCAGGAAGGTGCAAGAAGCATAACTTAGCGTATCTGTTACATTGCAATCCTAATAATGGGACTCATTGTTTCTGTGATCAATCAGTTTTAAGAATTTGCGGGTTTCTGCAGAAAATATTGGAGACATTTCGAACATTGGCCTCCAGTTTGAATTTTGATCGAGTTATTAAATTGAAGTACACAAAGTCGGTAGAGGATGGCATGTAGGGGCTTCTGGGCGTGCCTTTTGAAGCTTCTGAACTTACTAATGACCCTTGCTGGTCTGGCCATGGTGGGCTATGGAATATATCTACTGGTCGAATATGAAAGAGCTTCAGACGACAGTGCTGTTTCTCCTTCCAGTTATGATCAAACTGTAATTCAATTTGGCCGACCCATCCTTACGGCTGTGTCACTATCAGATAGCATCAGCTTGGCCAAGGCTTGGTATGAATGATGCTCTTTTTCGTGTCTTTTTACAAGGCATAGTCAATGAGTAGTTGTTCCTTCTTGTAAACTATAGTAAACTTGACAAAGTTTCTAGTTGCTCAAGTTTAGGTGACAGTTGCAAAGTGAATTTTACTGTGTGATTAATTGATTGAGGTGAGCAATGATTGAAGCTTCAAAAGTTAAGATTAGGGCTGATTATGGTTCATTGTTTGTTGTGATTGGTGTGCTAATGGTTCTTCTTTCCGGTGCTATAGAAAATTAACTTCAACTAATTTTCTTTGTACATTTTGTAATATGCTAACTTGCTAAGTATTATGAAAAATTCAACTAACCACTATTTCTTCCACATGTTGGTTTCTGAGAAACTAATATCATGTAATCAATGTGCAATATGATGGTCCTGTGTGGCCTGATCCTTTTCTTCTCTTTGAATTTTTTTGTGCCTGAACTTCTACATCGATGTTATTGGTGTGCTAATGGTTCTTCTTTCCGGTGCTATAGAAAATTAAATTCAACTAATTTTCTTTGTACATTTTGTAAGATGCTAACTTGCTAAGTATTATGAAAAATTCAACTAACCATTATTTCTTCCACATGTTGGTTTCTGAGAAACTAATATCATGTCATCAATGTGCAATATGATGGTCCTGTGTGGCCTGATCCTTTTCTTCTCTTTGAATTTTTTTGTGCCTGAACTTCTACATCGATGTCATCAGCTTCCATATTTTGCTTCTTCTATTTGCATTTCGCTTCACTCACGGCAATAAAATTTTTGTTTCACTCTTATATGTCTAATACTTGCCAAATTCTAATAGCTTTATGAGACGGAGTTGGTGAAGTTCAGCTAATGTTGTCTTAGCATGATGAAACTAATTGTGTAATTCATGTTTGGCAGGTTTATATACTTATTCATTGCCATTGGAGTGATTCTCTTTGCCATTTCTTGTTTCGGTTGTATTGGGATTGCGATGAGGAATGGATGCTGCCTCTGTTGTGTATCCTTGTAGAATGTCTTCTGCAATTATGCTATGGCCAGAAGAATTTGATGGTTAAATTTTATTCTGCCTATATGTATATGGGTTGAGAAGTTCTGTATCCATTTTGCTTTCTTTCCTTTGGTGTGCATGGGCACATGCATGTATATATCTCACAAGTATTATAAACAGTTTCCTTAATCCTACAAAGTATTCAATTTTGGTGGTATTGCTGATCCTGGTGGAGCTTGGTGGTGCTGCCTTTATATACTTTGATAAAAGCTGGGAAAAAGTAAGCTGTGTATTATCATTTATGATCTGAAATTTAAGATGATATGGTTTTCATCTTGTTATGTTGCTTTCAGGAAATTCCATATGAGAAAACTGGAGATTTTGAAATGATATATGAATTCCTGAAAGAGAACTGGAATATTGTGAAATGGGTTGCTCTTGGAATTGTAATCTTTGAGGTAAGTAAGAAGTGGTATGATTGGCATAAGGAAGAAAGGACTTTTGTTTTGCTGGCATGAATGTCTTTTTCTACGTTCACTAATACACCCACTGAGAAGAGAAGCAAGTAGATTTACTGCCCCAAACTATCAATGTTGCAAAGGATGTTAAGCATTGATATCTTCACATTCTGGATTACTTTGATGACAGATTGAGAATGTTTGAAATTGTGATGAAGAACTCAACGTTGCCTTTTTTTTTTTTTGCTTGATGGAAATCTAAAATATCATCAGGATGAGCAAATTGAACTGATAACTACCAACTTTATAACAATAATTTTATGGTAAATAGATGTGGGTTCTGTATCTTGCACAAAGTTTAGGGAATAAATCATACTATTCATGGCTTATAAATAGTGTAGATTGTTGGAATTTTTATATTTTACATCAAAGCTTCTATATTTTATATTGATGAGGTGCTATCTCATGTATTTAAGCATGATCTCTGGACCAGAGGCCAAATTTTTTTAACTTGATTAACAAAGGTAAATTTATCACTTGTAGTGGGACCTTACTTTTGGACCGAGAAATTGCAGTTTTGGTTTTTGATTGACTTGATGTTACGGAGGAAATAAAAAGCTGGAAGAGAGAAGAGAGTGGAAGCAGGCTGAATAGAAATATTTTGTTAACTTGTCTCACCAACTTTCAAATATAGAAACTTATTACCAGAACTTCTCTTCAGATCACTCAACGTATCTGTTGGTCTAATGTGGCATATCTAATTTCAAGTTTTATACTGGAGTTCTGTATGTTTGTGTGATGAGCGTATTTCTTTATGTTGTGGAGTAGTGTATGTTTGTGTCTGTGATGAGTGCATTTCTTCATCTGTTTAAGATCTGTCATTGGTGAAATTTTTCATCACATACTTTGCAAAATCTATTTGTATCTTGTGGCGTTGTGTATGTTTGTGGCTGTGATGAGTGCATTGCTTTATCTGCTTGAGATCTATTGGTGAAATTTTTATGACATGCTTTGCAATAACTATTTTGCAATTGCAGGCCCTTCTTTTCCTATTAGCCCTTATTGTTAGGGCTGCAAATAGGCCAGCAGATTATGACAGTGATGATGAGTTCATTAATCCAAGGCACCAAATGCAGCAGCCACTGATGAACAGACCGGCAGGCCAAGCGACAGGGGCTCCAGTTCCCGGTGCAATTGACCAGCGTCCTAGCAGGAATGATGCATGGAGTACTAGGATGAGGGAAAAGGTGCAAATATAGCTTTCTCTGCAGTTCGCTTTAATGTTTTTCGCTTATAAACTATCCTCATGGGAATGTTTCAGCTGCCTGGCTTAACTCTAAAAAGATGTTTTCATGACTTGGTAATTCCAGGAAGGATTAAGATCTGATTTTGCACAGGATGTTAGATTTTCATTAATTGTGCGTCCAAATATTTTTCTTTTACTAGGTCTTTCCTTGTGCGATCTGTTTTCTAGGAATCTGTTCATCATTGTCCTGGTATCGCATTTTCTACTGTATATAGCATTGTTGAAATGGCTTTTCTTAGAGGAATTTCTTGACGAAGATTTCATGAGCTATTGCAAACTTATCATAGTTACTCTGTGGAAATGATCTTTTCATGAATGGCTGGAACTCTATCAGGGAAGTAGGATTATACATTTTGCATTGACATTTTCACATTCTACCTAAAGTACTGCAATGTTATTGTTATGTTATGTGATTTGGCATCAGGCTTGTTTGGACATTTTTTAAGGGTTAATACAATGTTTGGTCTTTATAGTTTGCCTTCATTTTGATTTTAGTCCTCAAGTTTCTTTCTGTCTAAAATATTAGTCCCTATATTTTAATAAATATCTGGACTATTTTGTCCCTTGAGGGGACCAAAATCAAAATAAGGGGAAACTATAAGGACCAAAATTGTATTAACCCATTTTTTAACAATATGCTTAAGCTTAGATCGTTGTATACATCATGTAATGTTCTGGACTTACGTCTGATCATTGTATCAGCTATAATCAGAAAAGATGCATCTATCATCGTTGCTTTTTGCTTGTGATGTTGTTTCTACATCTGAGTCTAATGCTGTTCTTTATCCAGTATGGGCTTGATACTTCGGAATTTACATACAACCCATCTGAGTCACAGAGGTACCAGCAAGGAAACTCACAGCCAACTGAAGAAAGGAAACGCTGCACCATCATGTAATCATTTTGTGGATTGCTGTCTCCATAACCCATATCAGGTTGACTTCCAAGGATTGTTTTTATGGACAATGGCATTGAGACTGGAAGTTTATCAGAAAAGTAGCCTTCTTGTTGAGTTTGTGTACAATTCGCATTTTTCTTTCTGGATACTTTTATATGTGATATCACATGGCAGTAGTATCTCCGTTTTGTTGTGTAATATCCGTTAAGACATTGTGGCATTGCTTGTGTAGTTTAGGATACCTACGCTTTCATTCTTTTTTCTTCTACTATTTCTTTCTTTCTTTTGTTTTGTTTTTGTTTTGTGGGTGTCTGGTCTGCATACACCCAACAAGGGGCTCGCACTAGTTGGTTGTTGGCTTGTGTTTGTGTGGTTAACTGCACAGGAATTAACGAGTTAGTGCCACCATCGTGAGCCAGTGACCACAAAAATACACTTTTAATCTGTTCCCCGTATTAATTTAAGAATCTGATTCACATGAGGCTGGCCGTTCTTTAGGATTATTTTATTCTAAGAATCACACGTGTCTAAATTTCGTAGTGTCGATTTTCTTGGTGTCTATCAAAATGTGTTGATGGGAATTAGTAGTTGATTTTTGTTTTTTGTATAATAATGATTTAATACATATTGCAATTTTCTCATAAGAATTCGGAAAAATCAATTTGCAGTCTTTCACAAAAAGGAAACATCTCAAGTTAGTTATAATGTTCATATTTATTTTATTTTGGAGGGGTTCAGCTCGTCACATGTATGAAACTAAACATGTTATAATTGGTAGTAGCATCTAACAAGCAAATAAAAATGCCTTCAAAATCAATATATAAATCCAGATATAACAATATATCATGACTTAATTTGCACCCTCATCACACCGTGAGAGAAACAATTCGCAATACGATATGCTTGG
Organism: Leucaena leucocephala; assembly: GCA_037074615.1. Taxonomy (NCBI): domain Eukaryota; kingdom Viridiplantae; phylum Streptophyta; class Magnoliopsida; order Fabales; family Fabaceae; genus Leucaena; species Leucaena leucocephala. Next base: position 18,774,986 of record CM073569.1, read on the forward strand.
GAAGAAAGCAATATTTAATTTTTCCTTTGCATTGGCTAAATCACCCAACAATTTTATTTTATTTGTGCCACCAAATCCCCCAACAAATAAACGCAGTACTATTGTGGCACCTCTTAAACATCTCTTCCTTCTGTTTTACTAATGATTTGCGCGATAGTAAATTGGAGTTATAAAAGCTCTAAGGTGGGTTAGCCATTAACTCACACCCATTGTATTTATAAAGAGTTCGAACTCCTAAATCAAGAAGTATAATTCAAGGAGGCGACATTCATAGATCACTAATGTAATTAAATACCTTTGAACTTTGAAGGATATTGGCCTCATAGCATGTAATTAATACACTTTTTCTTACAAAAACCTCCTCATGCAAGGTGGAGAATCCGAATTCATAAATACTAACACAATGGAATTTCATGATTAGTTATCTTTTGCATGCATATTAAAGAGGACATTGGAGTGCCTACATGGTTAAAAGTCATCTGGGAGTATGCCTTGGAATATATCTTCACCAGAGATACTTGGGATAGCAGATTCCGTGCGCATAATGATTTCAATGGTTTAGAGGTTAATTTCTCTCCTAAACGATGTTACTTCTATTCCGGCTTCACGTGTGGATGCGGATGTTCATATGCTACATGGTGGTGGAGGCCAGTCGTATGAACAGCTTTAAGTAGGTTGTAATCACACAAAGGACAAACTTTCAAAAGAAGACGGTGTACGTTCGTACCGCAATCATGTCGACTGAGAGAGATCTGATTCGAACTCCTGACTCAAATGATGGCTACCGGACGCCAATCGTGCCTATTCATCACGCCTTCGACCTGTCATTGTTCGTTATAACTCCCTCATCTTCAGGATTTATGATCTCAGTAATTCGCGAATTTTCGTCAGTTTCTGCGTTTTTCTTCATCCCTATTCTCACTAGGTTATGGATGACGATAGTATGTCGATCATGCCTCCGATCGCTAGCTGCTTATTGAGCCCTCAATCGGATAATTAATTCTGGAACATTCTACGATTATAGTCACTGACGGAATATTCTATCGATTTATTATGAGGAGATCATGAATCTCCCAAATCACGAAAATACTTGAGCAGGGAAAAAGGCTTATGGATTTTAACGCTCACAATGGCAATGGCATGGCTCGTCATGCGCGCCTTTCTCCATTCTCAAGTAATTTACCTCTTCCATTTGCGGTAGTTACTGTAACTTGTATTTGATGATTCGAAGTCAGATAATCTTCATATGTCAATTTGTTAACCTCTCTCCCACCACTTTGCTTTTTTGTTTCACGGCAATTAATTGAGATGATGGATGCTTTCGCAGTTGAGAATTTATCGATCTTACCTTCACAAATAGTGTGATAGCTGCGTCTCCACTTTCCACCTGTGGTCCCTCGTTCGTGATACTTTATGAGGGTTTGTCAATTTCCGCAAATGGAAAAGATAAAGGTATTGCATTACATGAATCTGCATTTGCACAGAAAAGTGAATAAGATCAAACTAATTAGTCATTACCAATGGCTTTACAGCTGTCCTTGATATTGTCATGTGGAAATATGAAGCCACATTTGATTTGAAATTATCCTATGTAAATATATCCGTATCAGGACCAACAAGGTGGGACAGAGAATAATGTTGAAGATAATTGATTGTACGCAAAATTCTAGGTTTGGTTATCTAATTTTCTTGCATTTTTGTTGCTAGTCTTGTCAGTTTTGGTGTCAGCTAATGCATCTGTGCCTCTGATCTTAAGGCTCATTTTCCGGGATTATTGTATTTTCCATTTGATATTTATACAAGTTTCGGGTTGATTTTTATTATTATTACCTAATTGCTTGATTGATTTGCAGTGATTGTTAATAGACATATCGAAACGCTCGGGATGACTTTATCTTTCAGAAATTGCTACTATTTTAAGTTCTCGTGAAAATGACAATTGGTGTGGATGGTTCTCGAATTTTCAATAAAATAAAAAACTGTGAGTGAGGACCAGTAGTACCCGTCTTTCGAATACGGACACAAATTTTCTGTCCTACCTTGTTGGTACTGATACGGACGATCCCTCTGTTGAGCGTTCAAATAGCTCCATTTTCGTTCTTTTATAGTCAGATAAGAAAACCTCTTATTTTAATAACCTTTTTCGAGTACTTTGGGAATCTTCTGACCTTGGGCAATGAAAACAAAGAGAGGAAAAGGCCCAGGGGTATGCTTCGACTTACCTTTGCATGGCTTTGTGCGCGTGTGTATGAACCTTATGGGGCTTGAAACATGCTATTTTAATTTATTTGCAGGCATTTTGGCCTTCCATTGTGATGAAGAAATGGTTAAATATAAAGCCCAAGGTGTACGAGTTTAGTGAAGATGAATTGGATACTGAAGCAGAGAGTGAAGATGATGGTGAGCTATGAGTTCTGCTGTGCATTTTTGGCCTAGGAACTTGATCATGTTCTTATATTTTGCGCTTCTTTTTTCGGATATTTCGTCCAGCTCTCTCTCTTAAAGACTCAATAATGAGTGTGCGACAAGACATTCCACGTAGAATGCAAGAGATTCACTCCGTACTCCCAGGTCAAAATCAAGCATCAGGCAACATCTGATTCCTTTTAAATAATCTAGTTCCTTTTGCTTTTACGAGAGAAATGAGAAATACTAATTTCAAGTTTGAAACTGTGGACCTATGGGGTCTTTGCTCTTATCTCCTTGAATAAACATTTGTTTATGACACTTGATGAGTTCAGAGTGTTATAATCAAAATCGGTTCTGATTTCAGATCCATATTCTAAGGGCAATAAGAGGAGACACGGAAGAGGAAAATCAGAGACTGAGAGTTCAGTACATAAACACTAAGGAAGTGAGGTGTGCCAGTTATGTGGTTATATTACCACGTCAAACCAGAGGCACTAGTTTCATTATGATAAAACCAACCAAGAACATCTTATCTCACATGTTAGCAATTGGCACTTGGAATGTTGCTGGAAGACTTCCAGAGGAGGATCTTGAGATTGATGACTGGCTTTGTACCAAAGAACCAGCAGATATTTTCATTTCAGGTAACTTGTTTCGCCCTTCATTATCTCCACTTTGTTAATGTTTTGTTTGCCAAAATTAAATGAAAATTATTTAAAATTTTCTCCTCAAATCTTCATCTGTACTGATTTGAAATGGCACAGAGGTTACTTGTCATCTATATTGAGAGGTTATGTAGAGCTTTTCTCTCACTATCTTACTGATGATAGAGTTGTTGGATTTTCCTTTTGGTTAACTTGAATAAGTACAATTTTTTTTTATATATATAAAAATAAGTACAACTTTGCGTCTACTTTTATATTTTGCGTTACTAGCTAAACTATCCAAGAAATGTGTCTATCCGCATCGAGAAGAAAGTGGACCCGCGACATTCTATAAGCCCAATGGCAATTTTTTGTCTAAAAAGCCCAATGGTTTTTTAACGAGAGATTCAGTCACATCAGAAACCGTGTACAAGTTCGAGCTTTAGCGTATACAAAAAATTCCTGTTGGGAGACTCACCCACCATAGCCATGTGCGCGAAGCGGGTCAGATCCTGATGTAGTCGGGGCAAAGCTTCGGTAAACTAGGTAGGCAACAAAAAAAAAAGAAAGAAACCGTGTACTATCTTTGGGGAATACCATTTTATTGTGGTAGTGTTTGGGGAGACATCTTAACTCCTAGGTGCCTAGGTTTACGCCTGAGAGTAATAAACGGCTCACTCTGCTCGACATTGGTATCGTTTAGAAAGAATGGAGACTTTGCCTTACCCTTGGATCGTAGTGAGCCCAATCCTTTCTAAAAATTCTTGTAAAAAAAAAAAAGTATTACCTTTCTGAAAAGAGTTATATGGTCCCAAGTTCCACTTCCACACATCTTACCTTGTGCATATGGAGCCTGATGGATTCAGTTAATTGTAGACAGCCTTAGTTGCAGTTACTACAAATTTTGGATTCGACTTGATCTAATGTGTTTGTGAAATTCGTCTTCTAAGAATATTTATTTTTTGACAATTTCCAGGAAGTTGTCCCACTGGATGCAGGAAATTCTCTGGGACCCGAGGATAACACACCCATCTCAAAATGGGAGGCAATTATTAGAAGAACGTTAAACAAATATTCAGAACCAGAAAGTAAATACAAATGCCTCAGTGCTCCTTCTTCCCCAGTTGCTGCTAATGTTCTTGTTGAGAATGTGCATGATCATGCATTATACATGATGAATACGTATGCAGGAACTGTTGACAGTTCTGAGCTGGAACAGCAAGAACTGAAAGAAGTACTTGACATGGACCAGAATTTTCAGTTATGGAGAATATATGGCAATATTGATCATCAGGCTAAATTTGATTGGCCTGAACGTCCATTAGATGCAGTCTCCCAAGTAGTCGTTAATTTGGATTCAAAAATGCAAAAAGTACTAACCAGCTTAGCAAGAATTGGATTTAACTAGTCAGAGAATGCTTCAGTAGATGGCAATGGAATGAAGCATTCACACCGCAGTTCTGGAAATCTTTGTTGTATGTGGAATGAGCAGCAACTTATTCCTGAAGTAGCTGATTCCCCTATCTAATGTCTCTGACACGTCTTCGCATGAGGAAAATGACACTCAACGAATTGCCAAGGAAACAAGAGGTTAATAGAGTCGACACCATGAAATCTTCATGTCCTAAGTATGTCAGGATTGTCATCAAGCAGATGGTAGGGATTTATGTATCAGTTTGGGTGCAGAGTTGTTTAAGAAAGCACACTGATAATTTTAAAGTTTTTCCTGATGGTGTTGGCTTTATGGGCTACATGGGAAACAAGGTATGCATTACTCAAACTCGCACTAGAATATGACTAATTTGAATTCCCCGGTGAAGTGGAGAAATATAGACAAAAAAAAAAACGAGTTTTGGGATGTTTCGGGACAAACAAGTATTAAATGCGTTTCAAGTCAGGGGTGAATAAAAATGTTATATGTATTAAATGAAACCACCAATGAAATTCAGTGCCTTAGAAGTTAGAACTGCTGATTCTGAACTGGGTTGATGTGATAAGAAGTTAAATTATGAATGGTGCAGGGCTCTGTTTCAATTAGTTTGTCTCTCTATCAGTCACGACTGTGCTTTGTTTGCTCCCACCTGACTTCTGGGCAGAAGGATGGGGCTAACACAGGCAAAACTCTGACGTTCATGAAATTCTAAGACGTACCCGCTTCCCATCTGTCTTAGATAATGATCAACCACAAACAATCCCATCTCACGAGTAAGCATTTCGTTTTTTAATCGTTTTCCTTCAAATTATCAATTCATGGCATAGCAATAATGGAGAGTGACACTCAGACAACATGTGTGTGTTATTGTTAAGCATGAATCTTTTTGAGGTGAGAAGCGTGAATAGTTTACTATAATATGTTTAGAATCTAGTGTGTTGATGGAAATCCTGTTGAGTGGGGTTACAACTGAATTTAGCAGAAGAAAGTACATCTGGGGCAAAATGTATCATTTGAATTCTTGTTCTCCTTCTAACACTCAAATTTTCTGGTTCGGAGATTTAAATTATCGAGTCCGTGTGTGGGACGAGGAGGTAAGAAAGCTGGTGGCCAACGAAATGGGATGAATTGATGATTAATGACCAGGTTAGACTCATTAAACCCTGACTCTGCATAATATGAGTAATGTGCACATGATTATACTATCTCTCTACCTAGATCTTGATCCCTTCTCCCCTTAAAGAATTTTATGCTAAGAAAAATATACACCAACTTATTTCGTCACATATTTTAACATACATATAGCCTAGAATCCTTACACTTCTAAGATTAATTCTGATAAATATGTTGGTGAGAACCCAAAAGGGAAGAAGAGATCCCCAGCTTGGTATGAGCAATACTCGACTCTCATTAACCCTTTTTTCCCCAGCTTTCATATAGGAAAAGTAATCGTAGATAGCATAGCGCAGTTGTCATCATATATTGTGGTGAGGTAGAGGAATACGCCAACTTTCATACCAGCGTGCAGAAATAAATCTTTGACCATCGACCAGTTAGTTCTATCTTCGCCGTTGAAGTTGAAGTATTTGACCATCTCAAGCTCCAGAGAGCTTTGAATTTCACTAGTGCAGCGCTATACCCAGGAGTCTTCCTTGATGAAGTTGGGGATTTGTGATATACTAAACAAGCATATATGCTTCACCGTTTTTGATCGAAATACAGATTCACACCAAACAGACTTCCAGTGCGAACATCTGAGAAATCCTTCTCTATGAAGACCACTATTCAGATAATTTAGTGTGTTTGGAGACTTTTGTTTAAGAATTAATTTTGGGCAAAATTTTAATTTAAAATTTTTTTACACAAATAACTATTTTTGTTCAAAATCTCGGTTTGGGTCAAACCTCGGCTTCAATCCATAGTTTCACAAAAACTGGTCAGAATAGCTTTTGAAACAATAACACAATTTATAGACTATCCAATTACTATTTTACCCTTTTTTTTTTTACATTATCTCTCCTCTCTCTTCTATTTTTTTTACTATCTCTCATCTTTCCTCTCTACCCTCTCCCCTCTCCCCTCTCCACCCACTCTCCACCCTCTTTCATCTCTTCTCCTTTTAATAAAATTATACTTTTTTTAATAATTTATCTTCCTAAAAAATCATTTTAAAAATAACTATCCAATCACTTAATTTTTTTAGAATTTATTCTCAAAAACTAATCCAAACCTTAGACAAGCGGGTGATTTTTCTTTGGTGAGGCGGGTAGTGCCATGTACAAAATAACTCCGATCAAGGCGCTTGAAGACACAAGCAATAACAAGGATGCCAATGTAGGCTTATTTTATTTTATTTTTTACTTGGGCCGTTTGTCTCAACTCTTGTAAAGCACCCTTACTTTCAGCAAAATCTTAACACATTGACCAGGTTAGACTCAACACTCTAAATAATTATATATCTCACCTAATTTTAATATTAGCATTTTTTAGGAATCACCATTTTTCTTGATACCTTGAAGGTGTTACAATCATTGCCATTTCTCAAGATTTTCTATGGAATTTGTTGATGGACCAAACATAGTCCCTTATTTTGTAATGTCAATGAAATAAAAATAAATAATCAACCGAAGTTCCCTGCCTGAAAATAACTTTTGATGAATAATAATTGGACAATTTCCGAAGATCCATCTAGGTATGGAACTGGTCCAACTGGATAAGCTCGTTCCCTACCCTCAAACTGATTCGGATTAATATGCGCCTTTGTCTGAACCAGAAAGGTGTCACGTTTCACCTTCTGGTTATTCGAAGGCGGTGACAGCACATGGAATTACAAAATTCATTCCTCACGCATTCAGATAATAAACCATGCCAAAGAATGCAGCTTTCGATTGGACGTATAACTTATTCTATTTTTTGTAATCTTTTCTGTGTACTCTATTTTTTCTTGATTGGTTGAGTAGAATGTTGAAGGCTGCTTGAGGGACTACTGTGAAGAGTAAGCAGAGCCCCTTCAAAAGGCCTTCAAGGGTCCGAACAACCAAAACGCATTACTCGGACCGCGGTTCATGTGTGCCTCCTAACTAAGCCACGAATGAAATCTCAAAGTCAAATTCATGTGGCTACTCAAAGAGGCAGCAAAATCCACCATGCCTATCAATACTATAACTGCGCAAAACTACAAGAGGATAGGAAATCCATATCAATCCATTCAACAGGACACATCTTAGCAGAAAAGAGGAATCAGAAAACTAACCAACGGAAATTCAAGCATACGAATATTTAAAAAAGAAAAAGAGACAAAAGAGATTATCAATCTAAGAAGCAATCAGCGAAACGAAACAATGATGGCTATTAAGTTACGAGCATCAGGTCTCCAAGGTGAAATAGCATCAATGGTTATTCAGACGCAAATTACCCATTTGTTAAGTTGAGATTCATCACGCGCCCATAACTCCTCTCCATTTAAAAAATTAAAAAAAAAAACCATGTGAGGGTTTAATCCTCAACAACTGAATTCTAAGTCTCCCTAATAGAAATTTAGACCTGATATCCAGGGGGGAAACAGACGATGAAAACAACAAAATCCATGAGGGAACAAAAAGTAGCGATCAGAACCTGTCGGGATTCAATGTAACTTCACACTAATATCAGTGGATTGATAGACTAATGAATTGCTATCGTCACTTCGCTTTTCCCAAACAATCAAGCCTAGTTAATCTACAAAACTAAAATATGGGAGAACACTTCAAAGGAAAATATTGAGCTCAGAGCTTCTTAGAAGGAAGGTGCGCCATCAGCGACGAGATCTCGTCAGATCCGCCTCCGGCACGATGGTTTCATCATAGACTCAAATGTTTCTCATCTGTTTTGAATCAATCCTACAGAGGAAGCCAAAATAATCTCACCAAAATCGCAACAAAGCACAAAATAACTAAAGGAGTGTCATCGTTATGGGAGCCTTTCGTTACCAGCGATTACGAAGAAATCGGCAATGTTCCCGACTATTTATATATGCAGATTAGGGTTATTCACCAGAAAATTTAGGGTTGTCAATTTTTTTAAAAACAATGGCATACGGGCCACAAAAAAAGCCTGACCCAAAGTCCAAAAACACTCTTGCGGTCTACCCTTAGGCCCAATTATTCTCAACAAGGGATTTTTCGATAAGCAGTGTTATCACACATACAGACATTAGTAAATTATGACATGAACGACAAGTATACCAATAATTGGAGTGGTAAACTTTTAGTGAAATATCCAAAAAAATTCAATTCACTTATAAATACTTTTTGTAAAAAACAAATATAAAATATGGTCAACAAAAATTACTCTCCATCAAAAAATCAACTATAAAAAGTGGTTGTCCAATCCCAATTAAATAAACATTCTTTTCTTTTCTTTTTCTTTTTTAGGTTATATTAGCTTAGACCATATTTGACATGCGCAAATCAAGATTAATTAGTGTCTTACCAATGCTCAATTACAAATTATTGCCATCTCTATTCTTTTTTATTTTGGTTGATGAAAATTGCTGGTCCCACGGATAAAGCGGGCTAACTTGCAAGTTGCCGACCAACTCACTATAACCTTGGCTATGCAGCCCACCAATAAATGGGCTGATTATCCACACCATTTAGGTGGCAGGCTATTTAAAAAATATTTTTTAAAAAAATATTTTTTAAATTTTAAAATACTAATAAAAAATTATAATGTCATATTAACATAGTAAAAAAAATTATTAATATCATACTTTTAAAAATTTCTATTTTTTTAAAAAAAAAAAAATTTTATAACTATAAATCTAAATAAATATTAATAATATAATATTAATCTATTACAATATGTTAATACATATCAACAAATTAATAATCATATTTATTAGTCTTTGATAATAAAAATATTTGAAATAATATCTAAATAAATAATATTAATATTAAAAAAAAACGAGGTTGTGGGCTAACCTACTTTAGCCCGTGGGATGGGAGGGATATGTTATGCAACTTGTCAATAAATAAGTTAGCTCGAGTCCACTCCATTTAGATAAAAAATGAGTTAACCCTATTTTATTAATTCTAATAATATTTATGGGTCTCGAAAGAACATGAATATATTAGATTTTACTTGTTCATATGAAAACACGTGCTAAGGTCTTGGGATTTAAGTTTTAATTTTAAAAATTAAAGAAAATAAGAAAGCCGTTCTTCATCCACGCCGGACATTAGTCAAATGTACGTCCCCCTAATTATATGCTTATATATTAATGGTGATTACTAAATTTTTTTACAAATATATGAAAAAAAAACCAAAATACTTATTTCCAAATAATGTCCTAAACTTGTTTGGGAAAAAGAATAGCGGATTCAGATATTGAGCCGGTCGGACAATGACGGGAAGTCAAAGATTTAAGACATGACGAAAGCGATCTACAGTAATTGTTAAATGGCGGCGATTCTCGAGCGGAACAGTCCAGTCATCGCTCTCGTATTCTGCAAAATGTCGCAAACGAAACTTCTCTGGTCCTAGGTTTTCTGTCTCTTTCCTTGAATACTCCGTCCTCTGTTCTCCCAGATTCTCCCCTTTTGCTTCATTTGCCTCGTCGTCGTGCTTGATCACTTCGAGGCTTACTGGAATGGCGACGATGAGTCTGTCTAAGGGGATGTCTTTGTTAAAATCGGACGCCACCACTAGACCTTCTGATCTCTCGCATTTGAGATACGTGAGTGGCCTTGTGTTTAGTTCTGAACCCCCGAAGGAATGCTTTCGCCGGAAAGTTTTTGCCGGGCCGTCGAGCTCGCAAAGAGAAGCGAACTATTGTCCCCCAATGGTTCTGTGACTAATCGGCGGAGGCAAGAGCCTCACCTGATTGAAGAAGATATAAATATAAACGTAATTGTTTTCCTGAACAAGCGAAAAGGCTTATGATTAGCATAGTGCTGAATTTGTTTTTTTTTTTTTTTCACCCGATTTACCAGAGCTTTACTCCGACTACATCCGGATTTGACCCGTGTCGCGCACCTAGTTATGGTGGGTGAATCTCCCAACGGAAATTTTCTGCGTACGCTAAGGCTCAAATTCGAGACCTCGTTTAAGTGATACTGAGCCATTTATTATTCAAACCAAACCCGGTGAATTTGTGTTTTTGTTTGTACTAGTAATTGGTCCAGGTCCAGGAATGACACAGTCTACTTTTGCAGCCTTAATCATAACATCGTTTGACCATATGGCTAGAAGCCTTTAACTTGCGCTTCGGCGATCGTGGTAAATTCAGAGAAAAACAAAATAAGTATAAATTTCAACTATTCGACATCTTCCAATCGATTAATTGTTGGGATCTCAATTGCAACAGCGCATTCAGAAAAGAAAAAGAAAAAAAATGAAAAATGAGTAGTACAAATCTGATATGTTAAGGGGCTAGTGATGTTAACTAACACTCGCATTTAAATGTAACTATTGATACCTAAGCTTTGTTATATTTTTGCATATTTAAGAATAAAAATACAGCAGTCATATAAAATATGTATGATGTATTTGAGACGTGTTTAAACATATTTGACAAGAATCTAAGAAGTGTGAATACTAAAGATTTGGTTGTTTCAAACAGTACTTTTTAATGCACTGAGTCTCAGTATTTGACACATATCCAACATGGATTGAGCTCCAATCAGAAAATATTGTTACTTCATAGGCCCCAAATGCTACATCTGGCTTTATATTAAATTACTGTCTCATACTGTTAGATGGGATCATCGAACCATGGAACATAGCAGTCACTGAATAGAACATTTGGGCACCTATTTTTGTAGTACGGCCTTCAGTAACTATATTCAGTGTTCAATATATATTTATGCAGTATCTAACACAGATTCTAAGTGTTTGTTGTCTCATTCTCTTAAATAAATTAGGTTGAGGCAAACTCTTTGTTGGAGCTGCAGACTAAAAATCATGCTGTGGGGCAGACGGGCAAATTCAGATGCACATAGGAAAACTAAGATTGTATGTACCATAGATCCTTCTACCTGCTCACGTGAAATGATTTGGAAACTAGCTGAGGCAGGAATGAATGTGGCCCGTTTACATATGTCCCATGGGGACCATGCATCACACAAGGAAACCATCGATTTTGTAAAAGAATACAATGCCCAATTCAAAGACAAGGCTATAGCTATAATGCTTGACACCAAGGTAATCTTTTCTCCTATCTATATTTCCTCTCTCTCCATCTAGTTTCATTTATGTTGCATTTCAACCATTGAAATAGCCCAAAATATTTGAAATTTATGAGCTACAGTTTTTCTCATTATCTTATCATCATGTGAAGATAATTATTTCTGATACTTTGAATCAAGAAGCAGTAGCTGTACACTAGGTTATACTTGTGCACACGCACATAGATGGTAAATGTTCACTCATGTAATATGGTAAATAAATGCTCGTGCTGATCACCATAACAATAAATAAATAAATGTTTATGCTTCAATACTTGAGATCTGCCTGCATTGCCTTTGCTTCCCTTTCTCCGGTCATACTGCTTATATCTGTATAAACGCAAAAATAATAAATAAATAAATAAAGCATAAATTCCTTTGTTTTCATATCCAGTCATGCTTTTTAATACCTTGTGTGTTAGTTTTGATTTTAGCAAATGCATGCCCTGATTTTCTTTACAGGGTCCTGAAGTTATAAGTGGGGATGCGTCTCAACCAATTTTACTTAAAGAGGAACAGCAATTTAATTTCACCATTAGAGGAGGGATCAGCACAGAAGACACAGTCGGTGTAAATTATGATGATTTTGTTAATGATGTGGAAGTTGCAGATACACTACTGGTTGATGGTAAATAATATTTATGAATGCTTTTTGCATGCGTTGAAGACTTGAAATGGGCCGTGTACTGTGTATGGAAACTGTCACGCTTTAAACCTGGAACAAAATAGTTGCTGCTGATTCTAAGCTTTATATCTGAGCAGGTGGGATTTTGTCATCTACTATATCAGATGATTTTTTGATGATTTGAATCTTCCAGTAACCACAATGTATTAAATGTTGCATAAGCGGAGTTTGATTATTCAGAAATAAAAGTTGAGCCACATCTGGTATGTTTTTTATAGGTGGAATGATGTCTCTTGTTGTTAAGTCAAAGACAAAGGACTTGGTTAAATGTGAAGTGATTGATGGCTGAGAACTGAAATCTCGCCGTCATTTAAATGTTCGTGGAAAAAGTGCAACACTTCCTTCCATAACTGGTACTATTCTGTTTTATTTGTTAATGGCACGCCATGCCTTTGTTGGCGTTTTTATCATATAAATATGCATTTGACATTTATATTCCCTTCTTTCCTTTATGCATCAATTTCACAGACAAGGACTGGGAAGATATCAAATTTGGGGTGGATAATGAAGTAGATTTCTATGCTGTCTCATTTGTGAAGGATGCTAGAGTGGTTCATGGATTAAAAGACTACCTCAAAAGTATTTTTCTGGATATCTAATCACCTTTCTGAGCTTATTCTCTCTGTGTGTTAAATATCTTCCTTCTTTCTTCATAATAGGATTATTATAAACCTCTTTTATAGGTCGCGACGCTGATATACATGTGATTGTAAAAATTGAAAGCGCATAAGCTATACCAAATCTTCAATCAATACTTTCAGCTTTGGATGGGGTTAGTTTTCAACTCTTCAGATTCTCTATTTGTGGATACTATATATTTCTTCATCGCCTGTCATATTTGCTATTTTTATTTTTTGCAAGATTTTTAGCTTATGTTCTTTAAAAAGTGGTGGTTTTCTTGCGCTTATTTGTTTCTGTTCTGCTTCTTGTCAGTTTTTTTTGTTTCTTTAAAGGGTGAACTGTAATGGCTTTCTTGTTTTATATTTATGGTTAACTTACCTATGAAGAAGGCATGCCTACTCCTTAAGTCCCAATCTCAAAGATTTGCTCACTGCACTCTTTAATAGACATCTTAACAGTTAAAATATATAATTGTTTTCCATATGCATAATAAAAAATTGCATTGTCCATATCAACTGAGCTCTTGTGAAAACTAATTTAGTTTAGTCTTCAATTTATGCCTAGTTTCTCTTCAATGGTCTGAAGTCTGAACTTTATTCTGGAGCAAATATATCAAATGCGGTCTTATGAACAAAATGTCATGATCTTTATCTACCATGTAGATGATAGAGTACCACAACCTATATACACTAGAGGGAATAAGAAAGAGTGGAAAAAAGTTAACACCAGGAACACCAGGTCAACAACAAGCAGTTAGCAGCAGCAAATTAATATTAAACCAACTGTTAGAAAGCATTATAGCATTAGAGCAGCAGCTATTTAGCATTTTAGCATAACCTCGGGCGTTCTCCATCTTTACAGCATACACGCACCACTTTCTAGGCCAGTAATCAGTTATCATTTTCTTTTCTTTATTAGTTGTCACTATAAACATGTGTAGGAAACTAGGTACAGATTGTCTTGAATTTCTTTGAACTTGTATTTGGAGATACTCCTGGCTTGATTAGTAAAGTGAGTTGAGAGTTGAGATTCTTGCTCATTTTCCTAGTAAAGATTTTCTCCTTTTCTTCCTATTTCCCTATTTCACCGTAAATGTATTTTACTTTGTAGGCCATGGTTGCTCGTGGGGGACCTTGGAGCTGAGCTTCCAGTAGAGGAAGTTTCTTTACTGCAGGTAATGTGTTGCTTACAGAAACATCTTATAGATGCCACCATAACAGATCAGTGAAGGACTTTGTCAGATGACTTAGATTGTTAGGGTTTCAAGTAAGCAATGTGAAATGTAGAACCTATGTAACATTTAATGTAAACTGCATACTTGGAATCTGAGGTGAGGGATATGTGCTGCATTCTTATCTTAAGCTTGTTTCTGTTCATTGTTTTAACATGGTTTTCATATCAAAAGTGCATAATGTGAACTTCTGTTTCTACCATTTGTGGCCTTAAATTATTTTGGGAATAATATATTTCTCTTGTAAGTGATATTTTGAGAGTTGAACTGTGTTTAATTTGGTGTTCTATCTTATACATAACCTTTTTGAATCAAAAAGGACGACATCATAAAAAGATGTCACAGTATGCAAAAACCAGTGATTGTTGCAACTAACATGCTTGAAAGCATCATCGATCATGCTACACCATCAAGGGCAGAAGTCTCAGACATTGCAATTGCTGTCAGACAATGTGCTGACGCAATCATGCTTTCGGGGGAAACCCCACATGGAAAGTAAGTTCGATGTATTAAACTTTCCCCTTGATATGTAGTTTTTCTTAAGGGGGAAAAACAACGCTTTTTGTTTTTTACACAAATTTAAATTATTATTGACATTCTACATATGATGTAGTTAAAGAAATACCTATATATCCACTTTCCATTGAAAATGTATAAAAGTTCCATATCTGGCTTTGGGTGACACGCTTGTTTGATTGTGCTGTGCCTAATTATAATGGACTTTGCATTCAACTCATTTCCTTTAAATATTTGTAATATATTGTATCTTTGAATGGTTACAAATTTGCCCAGATATCCATTGAAAGCCGTTAATATAATGCATGCCGTGGCATCGAGGTTTGAGTCAAGCGTATGGAGTAGCGTTGATCCTCCTAATCAGTTTTGTTCCCATCAGGTAAGTGCTTAATTCAGGAAGAAATCATCTTTCCTTGTACCTTAAGCAAGGTTCATTTTTTCAAGTTTTTATATTTTGACAGAGCCATATGGGGAAAATTTTCGCTTTTCATGCGACGACTATGTCTGCCACCCTTAATACTCCTATAATGGTTTTCACTCAAACAGGATCTATAGCTGTTCTCTTCAGCCATTATAGGCCTTGCTGCACCATCTTTCCATTCACCAATGAGTAAGTTTAGTAGCTTTCCTCTTTATTTTGAGTGATTTTGGCTTCTCATCTTTTAATTAATATGATTTCATCTCTTACAGCGAAAAGATTAAGCAGAGGCTGGCACTTTACCGCAGCATTATGCCGATATACATGGAATTTTCGGACGATGCAGAAGAGACCTTCTCTCGAGCCCTTAAGCTGCTATTGGTGAGTATTAGTATAAGTCTCCATGATTGGCATAAATCTTCTTTCCCTTAAGGGCTTCTTCTTATATAGTGCGTGTTAATTTTTATGATTCAGAATAAGGGAATTTAGGGAAGGGACAACATGTTACACTTGTCCAAAGTTGGACACAAGCAATCTGGCGTGATGAATCCACTCACCAGAGACAAGTTCGTAGAACTTCATGAATGAAAATCATCTGTGAAGATAATTGAATATTCTTTTATTCAATTGTGGGTTAGATTTTCCTCCCCAATTGTCCGGAAGATGTTTATTTAGGTTACTGGTTATTACAACATAGTTAAGGATTATTGAAGCAGTACAAAAACTGAATGCTTCAGGAATTGTCTGAATCCAAATGATCCAATCAATTGATTTTAGGATTGCCGTCCCCTGCTGAAAGTTCTCTGACTACTGTTAACATTTTTTTTATATGGTTATCTGAATATGTTAGATTCGAGTATTACTCAGAACACGATACCTCATGTTTAACTGGCGGAAACTCTTTACATTAGGACCAACGCTTGTTGGTTGTTTGTTAACATATTTGAAGTAGAATATACAATACTTTATAAATCTCAACATGTTCAAGTTTTGCTGAATTGACACATGGAAATTACAGTCACAAATTTAACTCTTTGGCTCAAAGACAAAGGGAACCTTCAAAGTATCTCCACGATTGTTGTGTCAGGTTCATCATTGTCCTCTTCAGATTTGCCTTGCAAATGTATATAACTGTACCACTTTGCACAAACAATATAAACGACCAAGTCTAAGGTTGTCAAAACAGCTAAAAGGAAGTAAAACCTATCTAGATGACCTTTGTTTAGATTCCCAGGAATCCATCCAAGCTTGTGATTTTCAGATGTTATGCTCATAACTATGCTGACAATTAAATTGCTCACATAGTTCCCAAGTGACATTGATGTCATGCACAGTGCACTCCCAAAGCTCTTCAATCCATCTGGGGTTTGAGCATTGAAGAATTCCAATTGCCCCACGTACATGAAAACCTCAGAAGCTCCAATCATTACATACTGAGGAACTTGCCAGAAGATACTCAATGAGCTTTTGGATCCTTCTTCTGCAAATTTTAGCCTATAATGTTCTACCATACCAGCTGAAACCATGGCCATTACAGCTATAACAAGGCCGATTCCCATTCTCTGGAGCTCGGTGAGTCCCTTGGGACGGAATCGTTTGAGTGTCCGGACAAGTGGATCAATGACTCGTCTGTAGAGGAAGATGACGGAGGCGACGCTGAGGATATCAAAGCTGGACATGCTTGCTGGTGGTATTCTGAAATTGGATATGGTGGTTTTCATGGCAGCGCCTTGCTCGACGAAGAGGGAAGCCATTTGTGTGAAAACTACTGAGTACATTATGGTGCAAAGCCATATTGGAATTAGTCTTAGTACGCATTTCACTTCTTCTACTTGTATAATGTGGCAAACACGCCAGCGGTTGTAAGAGCCTCCATTAATGATCTTGTCTTCTAGATCTCTTGATGATACAAATGCTGCCTTATCCAAGCATCTATAAGACATGATGGCAAAATTCCTTAAAATAAAACCCTAACCTTCAAGCCTACACCTTTAGGTTATGTTTAGAAATCCATTGAAAATAAGTTTTTGCT
The DNA here is from genome assembly GCA_037074615.1 of Leucaena leucocephala. Lineage (NCBI taxonomy): Eukaryota > Viridiplantae > Streptophyta > Magnoliopsida > Fabales > Fabaceae > Leucaena > Leucaena leucocephala. The sequence goes on from CM073569.1 coordinate 18,792,179, forward strand.
ACTTTGGTGTGGTTTTGACAAATATCAATGTGTTTCAAAACACATTGGCGGGGCTTTGACAAATACCTATGAGTTTCAAAACATACTTATTTAGGACATGCTTTGGATCACGTTTGATATTTTCAAAGGTAACTTTTGAAATCAAAAAGTTAGTTTGGACCAAAATATATGTTTGGAATTGCTTTTGGAAAAAGAGTTTATGAGCCAAAAGTTAGGTTAAAGTTAAAGTTAGTTTACCTAGCTTTCAGTTTTTTTTTTATATTTAAATGAAACCGAATTTTTAATATATTATTCAAGCGGGAAACTGACATTTTTATCACATTACATTAATTGATTTTTTATACTAACTTCAATTTATAAACGTCAGTTAGGATCAAAATCATTTTTGTAAATAAAGCTTTAATATTTCCACCGTAGTAATTCATATTATATCTAAGTGGAAGTAGAATTTTTCCATAATTTTAAACCAGTACTTACCTGAAGCCATGGGTGTGGAGAATGTCTCCGTTGCCATTTTGATTAGAATACTTCTTGTCCAAGCCATACAAACCCTCCCCATTGGGTGGTACTTTAACTCTGCACTTGAGTGATGCAGCAACAAGAACTTGACAGAATCTGGAGAAAGGATTCCCTCTGAGTTGGAAGTTCCTGTACCTCGGAGTCCCAACCAGAAACAACACTAACGCGGCAAAAGCAGCAGCAGTAGAAACCCCAAATCCGACATCCCATAAACCTCCATCCTCAAAGTATCCGAGAACAGTGTTTGAAATCAGAGAACCTAGGTTCAATGCTAGATAGAAATAACTGAAGAAAGCTACCTTTGAGTTTCTCTCTTTAGGGTACCCTCCATCGAACTGATCAGCCCCAAATGTTGCTATATTTGGTTGATACCCTCCATATCCTAGAGCGATCAGATAGATTGAGATATAGAACATGGCAATCTCGATCCTTGAAGGTTCCCTACATTGAATTGATTCTTTCCCACAACCTTTTGGTCTGATCAAGAACAGGTACGATGACACCGACAAGGATCCCAAACCCTGTCGTCGCAAGTTATATATATAAAGACTTCGAATTTCTGGATAAATGAATGACATGATTGGTGGTTACTTACCATGACGAAGATGACTTGAAAAACAGTACAGGTTTTATATCTTCCCCAGTAAGAATCACTGAGAAATGCACCAACGAGAGAGAAGAGGTAAACAGTTCCGGTCCACCTGCTTACGTTGTTTGCAGCATCAGCATTGGTTTGGTTCAACTCTCTTGTCAGGAATAGTACGAGGTTCACTCCAATCCCAAAGAAAGCTAGCGTTGCCAGACCTTGATTCACTATTTTATATCACCGAGCAAAATACAGAAACAAGCAGTGTCAGTGTCTTTTTTTTTAAATCTAAGTTACATTTGGCACACTGAACAAAGGCGACAAATTCAGTTCATCGTCATGAAAACACAAGAAACCACGGGAAAAAAATCAATCAAATGCTTGGCTAAAAGAGAAGGAGGTTGTGCTAGTCTTCAACAACTAAAGTATGTAAAACCCTGTCAAATTTTTACTAACATGTAGAGTTGTTCTAGTTAAATAAAACCCTGCTATATACTTTTAGGTCTGATGTTCAACTTTTAAATGAGATACTTAGGAGAGATAACCACAAATTCTGAAATTATATATCTTATGATAATATGATATAATAAATAGTATATATAAAAAAAGATCGTCAAACTTTTCAGTAAATGATCCCATTTAGTAGAACGGGACTTATTATTATTGTTGTTTGGGAAAAATGGTAATGCTCATGTTCTTAATATAAAAATTATTTAATTAATTTGGGTAGATTAAAGAAGCTAAATAAATCAAGTAATTATGATCAAATTAAAATTCTCAAGATAAATTCATATTATATACTCTTTAATCTACCTAAATTAATCAACTAACTCTTATATTATCTATAATTAATCATTCATTTAGCTTTTTAATCTACTCAAATTAGTCAACTAACTCTTATACTTCTACTATCCTTAATGTATGACCTAATTTAGGATTAGATCTTAGTCCTAAATATAAGACATATTTTATATATTTATTAATTTTTTCTCAAATTATCTATATTAATACCCCTCAACAATAATTAAGTAATAATAGAGGGGAGGGAGTTAAAAAAATGATTAAAATATTTAAAAAAATATGTTATATTAATTAATTTCTTTAATCTAATCAAAATAATTAAATATATAATATAATTAAGGATGGGAGGAGTATTAAGGATTGGAGAGAGTATCAATTGTTGTTCATTTCGTCACTTGAGCACGTGAGCTGTTTCTTCTTTTGGCAGGCACACGCAGGTAGGCATCTTACCTTGTAGTTGGTGCGTTGTGACGATCTTGTTTTCCTGAAACTCTCTTTTAGGTGTATGCATCTGTGTGTTTGCATATGACACAGATAGCAGCAAGCATTTATCGTTTATCAACCTGAGAGATCATCATGATCAGCTCCTTTTCTAAGCGGCGGTCGAGAAAAAAATACAATAATTCACTAGTATCTGCTTATCATGCATCGATCTAAGCTTCTGACACGTGGCAACGGCCCACTTACATCAAGTCCCTGTCCTGACTACCTGTCATGCTCTTATTTCTTTCAGATGCATGCAAGTTGCTTCCTTATTACTCCCTTCCCAATTCCCACAGTTTCTGCCATCCTGTCGTTTAATTTGGAACTGATTCCAGCGATTCAGTCACTGCCAAAAGCTACCATCAAAATATATATATATATATATATATATATATATATATATAACAACAAGCCTTATTTTAGCCGGTAGTATGTTCTATCAATAATAACAAGGGACTCTATAATATCGTTTGATCTACCCTCTAAATTTCAAAGGTCTTCTTTATACATATCTAAATTACCTTAGATGATATTCTATCATTTTTTCCTCGTTCCACGGCAGGCCTACTCTTCCTTTTATAGCTCTTATATCTTTCTATATGAACACTCATCAATATATATAATTAAAGCTCGGTGGAAGATTGTTTCTAAGCAAATAAACATACAGGTAGAGAGAGAGAAAAAGAGGTGAGATGAAGCCTTACTCTCTCTACTGATATTCGAGGTTTATTTAGAGAGAGAAATCAAGTCGCTTAAACTTGTGGATCTCTCTAGAAACAATTGGTCGGTATTGTCTGTACCAAAACGTGACATACACGACCCTTCATTTAAGGTGTCGTTTTTATCAGATGACCAAAGCGCTTCTTCATTTGAAGATCACAACAAAAAAAGATAGCTGCTGGTTCCTCTTATTACTCCTGAATCCTCTGATAAGCTATCTATGTATAACACGTTTCTGCTGAACAGTAACAAGACTCCTCAAACTTTCTTCACACAACTGCAGAAACATGCACCCTCTAAATCTTCAGTAAGATATTCATATGATACATGCGAATTTCATAGAAGTATTGAGCCTGAGATCGATATACATACATGTGTGTGTGTGTGTGTGTATCCAAGTCCAAGGCGGGACAGAAAATTACAACTTGTTCTGGTAAAATGGATTCCAAGTCTTCAATTATCGAGATATATATAATCACATGAATTCTGAATGAAGAGAGTAAAGGAGGACCGGATCGTTGAAAAAAAATAAGTAATTAATTAAGATGAATTTTGTTTGGAGAAGATGGAGCTTACAGAGTATGATAATTCCAGCAATCCATGTTCCAGATTTATCCCTCACAGCTCGTCGACCTCTCCAATCAACACTTCCATCATCAGTGAACGCTTCTGCTTCTTCTTCTTCTTCTTCAAACTTGTTCTGCATATTATATTCAGCACGTATATATATATATATATATATATATATATATATCATCACGCGCTTATAATCAATGAACCAGATATATATGATGGGTGTGAATGTTGATCAAATCGAACAGAGAAATACTTCTTATGAAGGAAATAATTAATGAGAAAAAAAAAAGATCTTGATGATAAATAAGGAAGATAACTAACCTCAAAGCAGGCCATTGTTAAATGTTGATACGATAGAGCATGTTGGACTGAATAAATAGAGCACGCACCGAAGGGTGGCATGCACGTGAACGGTGCAGATTTCAGTGTAAGACTCAATCCCATAAAAAGGCCCATTATTTAATTATTGTTGTTATTGTCTATAATATATATATTTATATTATATATGTCTGTGTTATTTATTATAGTATTTCTTTGGACTGAAATATGCGGCAGGTCTATGGTTTTTCTTAAACTCACTTAAATAGTAATATTTTTAATTTGGGAATTAATAATAAATTTATGTATCATACTTGCATCAAGTTCGTTAGATTCATTTCCTCAAGTTCTCCAATTATACTTAGCCATGTGTATTGTTTTGTTCATGTTTATTTAAATTAAATTAAAATATTAAAAATAATAGGATAAATAGCAAAATAAGATTGTAGAACTTAATGAAATAGATGCAAGGAACACTTGGAGATATTTATGTATATCAAGTTGGTGTTTTTGAAATTTACGTAGTTTAATTTTGAATCTCAACAATTTTACATTAAATCCCCCTCTCTCTTCTCTTTTAACAACGCCATACAAAATGAGAGAGATCAGCTAAGGTTTATAAGGAGAATTAATTAAATGTATATGATCAAGCACATCCACAAGGCCTAAAGATATATAGTTGTTGTAATTAAGGGTGTAATTATTTTCTTGGGCTATGTTTGGATGAAGAGAAAAGTGGGGGGAAAATAGGAGGCGGAAATACTAAGAAGGAAAATTTCCTAAAATGATAAAAAAAATTATTATTTTTTAGAGTTTTCTCTCTTAGTATTATTTATTTTCTCCCTAATTTTTTTTATATAAATATAGGGTTAATCCAGTTACGGTTCTATGGGTCTCCGAAGCGCTATTCCAATCACCAGTTTTATGGGTTAGAATGTAAAGCCTATCAAATTATAAAGGGAGATTTTGGTCAAATCTTCTTTAGTATTAATTAAGCTCATTACACACGCATTCATCCCCCATTTCTTGCTTCCACGAGGAAAAGAACCATCTACGTATAACAACAGCCATATTTCATGTTTTTTTATTATACGGTTAATTAGTTATCGTTGAGTAAACTATGTGTTTAGTTCATCATTTGAGCCGCCTTAATAGTTGGAACTAACAATAACTAAGAATATAATTAAATAGAGTTTAAGATTCCAACCTTTCACATATTCTTATTAATCATCTTAAGTAAATGTAATTAAGACATATATAGCATCCCGATCCTTGTGGGATTCTCCCCAAAACGTGAAATCGTTAATTACACGTTTTGAATTACTTGAAAGCATTTTTTATTTTCTTTAGCAAATATGATAATGTGAGGAGGAAACCATAGGAATGGCGACAATTGGGTTCCAAAAGTTCCATTTCATTATATTTAAGTCTCGACAAATTTATTGAAAGATGAGTTACAAATATTCCATTTCATTATTATTATTATTATTATTAAAAGGGCCTTCTAAAAGGATTATTTAGTCCTTCATATAAATTATGTGGAGAGTCATTAATATTTATTTATTAAATTTAACTCTGTAATTAGTGTTTAAATGTGGGTTTCTGTGCTTTTCTCTTTCTTTTAAAACTTCATTAATAGAGGTAAATCAAAAAAATATTTATTTATTTAAAATAAATTTAATAAATTAACTATTATCTTTTTATTCGTGTAAATTAGTTAAAAATTATCTGTAATAGGAATTACCAATACACGGTTACAAATATGAGACTGTCAATTGTAAATTTGTGAGTGTCTAAATTATATATTTACAATTCATTTTTCAATAATTTTTTTTAATATCTAATTATTATTAATTTTTTTTTAGGATCTAAATATTTTTCTCCTACAGCCATTGAGTAATTAAGATTGTTACACATCCTAATCCTCAGCTTTTCACGCGTGTGCTTACCAATCTTGTAGCTTATGTCAAATTGTGCAACATGTAGTTATGATCATGACTTGACCTGCTTTATTATGATCCAACATTCTAGTTATAGAAATTGTCTTCATATGATGTCCCTTTTGATTGACTTGATGTTTACTATATCATTATTGTTCAACATTATTAATTACTCCTTCTTCTCCCGACCTTTAATATAAAAATTAATTTATTTAAAAAAATTAAATAAATAAATTAAGTATAATTAATATAAGAGTTAGTTAACTAATTTAGGCAAATTAATAAATATATAATACGAATTATTAGATTTAATCATAATTAACTGATTTATTTAGATTCTTTAATCCATCTAAAAAATATCAATTTCTTATATTAAAAATTAAATTTAAAATGTGGGAGGAGGGTTTCTAAGGGGGTAAAGGTGAGCACGTAGTGAGTAATATGAACCATGAAATTGAAGAGAAATTATGAGGCAATAATGAAGGGAATAGGTTGTCTTTTGGAAGACACAAATTAATCATGTAGGTATGTGGTCACTGATATTTTTTTATTATTCTCTGAATATTTATTGTTGAATTCAACCTTTCATGAACAAACGAGCCATAAAGAAAGGCTCTAACAAGTCTCCAAAGTATTTTAATAATTGTCAACATTTGCTGCTTTTTGAAAATTGACAATGAAATTAAATTCACTCCACTAATTCCAATCAAAACTCTTCTCTTCTTCTTCTCTCTTACCTCTTTCACCTTTCCTCTCCACCAATATTTAAATTTACTTTCTCCCATACTTTTAATAAGATACAAATAATCAAATTACATAAATTAAAAAATAATTAAAATTTATTAAAGACAATAATATATAAATAAATATGGAGAGAGAATTAATGAGCAAATAGTTTATTAATGTAATGAGACTAACCAATAATTAATGAAAACTAAATATAGAAAATGATATTACAAATTTCAAACAGATTATAAATAGGAATACACTGTCCCTAAAAAAGTTCTCTTATATATGGGGTGAGTGGAGTATTAATTTAATTATTGAATTTTAACATCTCAATAATATTTGTATAAATTAAATACTACTATTAAACATAATATGGCTAAATCTGATTTAAATATTACACAGTTTGCATACGAAAGGAAAAGGAGAGGGAGCATGTACATGAACAAATATTTAAGAGAAACTATATATATGATGATCTCATATCAATGAGTTATTTATTTATTTGTTTATAAAATATTTTTTTTAAAAAATAGTCTCTCCTAGATAAAATATTTCTCTCGTTATCTCAATATATTTTTAATTATTAATTTAATCCCTCACATGTGCATACTTCTCTTCCCATCTTCCCCATCCTTCCTGATTGTTCTTCTCCCCAAGCGTTACCTGAAAAACAACACAGTATAGAATCATACAACAAGAAGATGTCTCAACAAATCCATGAATCCGTAAATTCTAACAAAACTTTTTAGAGCTGAAAATTCCGAAAAATTTCAGACTGTAATATGTAGACTATGTAAAAAGTATGAATAGATTATTGAAAAAATATATATAAAAAAAGAAACAAACCTAAGAAATAAGTTTGTGATAGGAGTTGCATTGATCATAGTTTGGCTCCATATATAATTTGTACATTATACATTTATTAATATAACAACATAATCAGACAAAAGGCAAAACCATTTTTTGCTTAGAGACTTTATTTGGTTGTTTTGATAAAAGTGAGTGATTTGCAGTGTATTTGTTTTTCTATTTTAAATGAAATTTTGTAAAAAAACTCTAATTTATTGCTTCTCACAAATATTGCCTCAAAATTCTCCAAAAGCATATTTGCTTAGGGACTTTTATAGAAAACAACAACAACAACAAAACTTAAGTACCAATTGGGGTTAGTCTGAATAATAAGTAGATCGGTATCGCTTAAGCGAGATCTCGAGTTCAAGCCTTGGCGTATGCAGAAAATTTCCGTTGGGAGATTCACCCACCATAGCCAGGTGCGCGACGCGGGTCGGATCCGGATGTAGTCGGAGCAAAGCTTCGGTGAACCATGTGGGCAAAAAAAAAACTTAAGTTTGGGCTGATTGGATAAGAATAAAAAAAAAACTTTGAAGTTTTGGTCTTTTCCAAATTCCCACAATTTTAAAAGCATCCTAACTACCCATCATCCGTGAGTTTAGCTGGCGAAGGGATGAGACATACAATTATTTAGAGTGTGTTCGATCTCTATGAAGTATTATTTTATTGTTGTTCCATTCGCGGCAGCTTAAGGAGGCATCCTAACTCCTAGGTACCTAAATTTACCTCTAAGGGTAATTGACGGCTCTCTATATCCAATATTGATATCACCTAGGAGAAAGGGAGATTTTTTCTTGTTTTTAAATCGTGGATAAATTTAACCACTATTCCAACAATTTTTGTAACAAAAAACAAAATAAAAGCATCCTAACTTTGTGTCCAGAAAGAAAAAATATCCTGAATTGTTAATTAGTATGATTTATTTTCCTTTACGATGATTCTAGATTTGATAAGATTGATTACATAAGGGGGTGGGGCTTGTACTATTTATAACCTATAAATGAATGCTTTATTATAATTATAAATTTTATATTTCATATGAGCTTTTTTTACCTCAATATTTTAGTGCATTATTAAAAAAGTTACTCACTTTATTTTCACCGGAGTTTCAGGTACCTGTATAAAGTCTACTTAAGTGTCAACAATGTCATTTCATTTCATATTAGGAAAAATTTCATGTCCCTAGACTATAAGACCATAGTACAAGTTTAGTATTGCTAAAATGATGATGTCTTGATCGCATTAATGATTTGTGCTTTATATAATATTGGTCAAAGATTTGTTGCTTATATATATATATATATATATATATGTTAGATTTAGTAAATAAGAGTAAATTAAGTGAACGACGACTTAAAAATTCTCGTAACTCTTTTAAAACTTAATGAATAAAACTTGTGTATTTTGAAAAACTCTAATTAAAAATAAGTTATTGAAAATCAAAGAGATAATAAAAAAAAATTTACACAGAGTTTATCTTGATTTAGTCTTTTCTTGACCTACATCCAATCCTCAGCTTTCTATTAAGATTTTTCAATCTACCATATACCAAGATTATAACAGGCACTTGGTAATACTTCCAGTGATAACACTCTCCTTTAAACAGATACGAGCAAATCCCAACCTTAAATTTTCTTATTCCAAGGTTTTGCTCTCATATAAAAAAAAAGAAGATGATGAATCTACTCTCAGAGAGATTAAATAGATAGTCATTGAAGTTCACTGTAAATTTATCTCTTAAGGAATAATATATGAAGAGTGGATAGTTTGAATATTTTATAAGTTACAAACTATTTGCTACTTTTATGACTAAGTATTATTATCGTTGATATCTCTTCTTCGTATTATCACTCATCGTCGTCAACATCTTAACTTTTAATAGATTAATTTTTTATAATATAATAAATTAAGATTTAAATATCTATTAGACAGAAATGTCTTTATTTTCTAATATGAAAATATATGTACTTAGAATAAAAAAATATAAATTGATTTGAGAAATATTTAAAAATAAAAAATTTATCTTGATTCTATATATATTAAATACGCCCTAACATAAATGCATTTGGAATTTTGGGGAAAAACAAGCAAAAACTCTCCATATCATTTTAAGGTTAGAATGTCAAAATAAAAATTATAAAAATATTAAAAATTATTACTCATCATATCTTTAATATAAAATCTAATTAAAAAATTAGTTTTAATTATAAATATAAAATATTCTTTTATATTTTTTTTTTAAATTACCTCTATAGATTATCTTTCAATAATAATAAAGTAAAAGAAAGAATTGATGAATTAAGGAAAATAGTTATAATATTTTAAAAAAAATATATATAATATATTAATTAACTTAATTAATTTTTAAGGGTTATATAGCACACACTATTTTGATCTTATTTCTTTTATATGTCTAATATCATAATTTTATTTATGATATAATTTTAACCGTAATCTTTTTAATTTGATATAATTTTACCTATAGTCCTTTTAATTTGGTATAATTTTTGGTATTTAAAAAATAAGATTATGTGTAAAATTGTATCAAATTAAAAAGATTATGGGTGAAATTGTACTAAATTAAAAAGATTATGGATAAAATTATATCACAAATAAGATTATGATACATGATATATATGAGAAATAAAATTAAGATATTATATGCTATATTTATTTTTAATCTAATTAAATTAATTAAATATATTTTATATTACGGAAAAGAGTAATACAAAAACATTTATATTCTTAAAAATTAAAATCCATGGGGAAAAGCATAAAATTTAATTTAAATTCGTCCTACGGCGACAGCTCCACTTGGTTGTGGAGGCGTTCCGGTTCACGCGCCAAATAAATCCATAACGCAATTTATATATAGATTCGGTGGCCATTTGAAATTTTAGTTGACTGCTTCTGCAATTGGCAAGACCTTCCTTATCTTTTTAAAGGTCGTCCAAGATTCCAAGTGGAGCAGTTATCGTTTCCTGAGGAGAGCGGTCCAAGAATCGCGTTCTTCAATCTCGCTAGCTGAAGGTACCATTTTCTTTTATTTCCTAATTTTTCTTCCATAATTTTGCTCTAGATTTTCGCACGATCTCTGCTGTTTGTTTTACGCAATTTATCCTGTCAAAGAATATGATTTCAAATTCAGCTTTGTTGAATCTTTCGCACATTGCATCTGACGAAGAAAACGGGTAGGTTTCTAACTCTCATGTTTTTTTTTTTTTGGTTATCTTCATTTGAGTCCGCGGAGGTTCTGTTTGCTATTTGTTATGAGCGACACTGAATTGGTTCTAATGCTACGCATCTGGATTTTCCTAAACCGATTCGGATTTATTAAATCCAATCAAACCATTGCTTCTGGCTGGGCTTTGTTCCATTACACAGGCTCAATTTAGTTCAATGTGGAGGGGTTTTTTAGGGCTTGTTTGGGAGGATGGAGGGGGGAATTTTTCATACCATAGTTCTGGAGGGTAAAATCAGATCCATCAATGACATGATAAATTCAAAGAACTATAATGGTAATGTTGTCATATTGAATAGGCAATATATGGGCTTCAGGGATTGCTAGAACTTTCCAGATTTTGTCATGTTGGGGGCTTTGTTTCATGCTAATTTTCTCTAAGTTCTCTGGCCTGCTCTGCTTATCCTTATAATGTTGACTTTTAAGGGACCATTTGGTATAAAATACTCCTCTAGTCCTTAATATATAGGACCTATTTAACTAACTTGATTATATTAAGGAAGTTAGTTAGTATGACATATTTTTTCTAAAATACCCTAATTATTTTCATCAACTCCATCCCTCCCTTTTTTACTTGATTATTCTTGAAGGAATATCAATAGGGGTAATTTGGAAAAAATTGATAATATAAGAAATAGTTCATATATTTAGGATTAAGATCAATTCTCTAATTTGGTCATATATTAAGAATCGAGGAGTAATAATAGGAAAGGGAATGAGAATGAGAAAACTCTCTCCCATAAACATGGGAGGCTTTCTTCCAATAAAGTGATTTTGCCATCTATCAAACATAGTAAACTTACTTTTTCTCATCCTGTCCCTTTCTTCAAATATTTTTTTCCTGAATCTTCCTTGAATATATAAATGCATTTATACACTTATCCAAGACAAAATAGATGCTTAAGTGGATATCTTTAGAGTTGAGTTCTTAAAAACTAGTTATCTAAACACTGGCATGCAAATCAGGAATAGATGATCAAATTGAACACTTCAAGATTAATTCATATTATATAATTTTTAATTTACCTAAATTAATTAATTAGCTCTTATATTAGTTATAATTAACTTATTTATTTAGTTTTCTAAATCTGTCTAAAAGAGTCAGCCGGCTCTTATAAAGTATTAAATATCAAATTCTGTGGAAGATTTCTGAAAAGAAACCAAATTTGGATTGCAGGAGGAATCAGAAAGTTTTATGGATAGCACATCACTTAGCAAGAAGTCGTCTTCTGAGTTGGCACGCGAATACCTTATTGCTATCTCTAAGGGTTCAGCTGATACAACTCTGGATTTGAACTGTGTGTATCAGAGCCAGAAGGCAGATGGAATTGCCGTGTCAAATGGTGATGTGGATGACAAGTTTAGGTCTGAACTGATTTCAATTGCGTATACTGAATCGCCTGATGTGAAAATCTCATCAATTTGAATGTGTATCTAAGCTGCAACACCTAAATTGGCAGTAGAAATGTGTAATTCATTATTCTGTCGTTGCTATGTATTCTTCACCCCAAAGAAATGATACTCTGATCAGTAACGTGTTTTGATTATATTGTTTAATGCTGTGTTAACAGTTTTCGCCAAGTTTTATGTTGATTCACGTGTGGTGATGAGATGAGAAAAAAAGATAATTCATGACTCTGTGTGTGTGTGTGTGATAATGAGATGAGAGAAGTTAGTGTTATCTTCCTTGAAGGGACAACTTGGAACAGGCAAACAGCATAACACTCAAAAAATGGAAAATCACGAATTAAGTTTGAGAGGGAATTTAAAATGGTTGCATAACTCAAACTTTATCGACCAAAACATCTATAAAGAGCTAACGAAGGATAGTTGCATTACTTGTTTAGTTTATATCATTGATTTATTGGGACAACGTATAATTCTGGATTTTTTTTAAACAAAAGAGTGGGCTACTCCACTAACCCGACGTGATGAGTTGGATTGGAAAATTTTAACCCACTTAGAGGTGGGTTGATTCAACTTGCCCCACTTGTGGCCCATAACAAATCGAGGTTGGGTTTAATAGAAGAAATTAGTAGTCTCTTATAACGTGGTGAATTAATATGTGAATCCTCATTATATGAGGTATCTACATTTAGTGTACAATAGTATTTTGAATTAAATTATTTTTAATATGAAAATATATATGCTTAGCAAAAAAAAAAAATAGTGAACTAATATTTAAATTCTGGCTTAAAATATATCTATATATAGTGCATGACAGTATTATGAATAGAGTTATCTCTAATAGAAAATATTCCGTGGTTAGCTGAAACTAAAACAGGCTTGTGGCCCACGGTAAGGTTGTCCACTTTTCCAACTTTTTCTACCAATAAATATTTGAGTTTATGTGAATGAAATAGGCATCTTAAAAAATTATTCTCATTAACATTACTTAAATCCGACTTAATAGAATTTAATATTAGATATTTTATTAAAAAAAAGAAAATATAGATATTAGTTGGTGGGGCAACAAACCATATATAAATATTTCTGGCAAAGAAAAGTAAAATAATAAATATTCTCTCTCCCAAATCCCAATTATATATTTACCTTTTTTCTTGGGTTAATAGTACATAGGGAATGTGGACGAATATTCTTAGGGAGATTTTTTTTTGTTATAAAATTTTTGAAAAAGGGTTGACCTCACCTACGATCTAAGGGTAAGATAAAATTTCCCTTCCTCCTAGACAATACTAATATTGGGTAGGGTGAGCCGTCTATTACTCTCAGGCGTAAGCTTAGACATCTAAGAGTTAGGACATCTCTCCAAGCGTCACGATTAGAACTACAATAAAATAGTACTCCCTAGGGTTCGAATACACTCTAAATAATCGCATGTCTTACCTCTTCGTCAATTAAACTCATAGACAATAGGTTATAAGGGGATTTTAACGAGTTAATCTATCAACAATCAATCAACCTACAAAAAGCCCATTTAATACAACACCCACTTAAATGGTGCAATGCAGCCCAACACAAGAATAATGTAAACTAATCTTATAAACTCACAATTAACCCCTAAAAAATAGTTATTTAAAGCAAATAAAGTTAATTTAGTTAATAAAAAGTTAATTTATAATCTATAAGGTTATGAGTTTAAATAATGTTATCGATAAGAAGATCTTATCTGTAAATATTTTTTGAGTTTGAAAGTATTATTTTAACTTTGATGAGTCTTTGGTATCTAACTCACTTAAATTTATTTTTATTTAGAAGTAACAAAATATTTTAAGGAAGTCCTAATGGAATATACAACAACTTCCCCCTTTGGCAACATAAATAATGAGTTCAAAGAAAAACTTGTCGAGATTTAATCTCACAAAACTAGGTCCCACAATACATTGGTTCACTATGAGTTGGTACAATGAGTCAGCACTGCCTCACCATCCAGCGAATACTTGCCGGTTGCCAAAGCAAAAGCCAAATTTATAATATAGAAAGAAGAAGTACGTGTTAAAAAACAAACTCAATTCCTCTATAAGAAAATGAGGAACACTTGGGCCTCATTTTGTATATTTAGCCGAATGAAATATGACAAAGTTGTCAAGATATCACGAGATTTGGAAGTTTACTGAAACGATTGCTACGTTTTATTTTGCGTAGTATCTTGCGACGAAGTGGTTAGCATGCAACTCTCGCGGGAAGACTAAAATAAGTCTGCCTAATTTTTTTTTCATAATCTTAAAGAAAGAATTACAGTTAAATACCAAAATATCAATTTAATGATACTTAGGGTCCGTCAAAATTTTTAGCTTATAAAAATTGATTCGAACAGTTGTACGTGGGAATTTCAGTTCCGAACTTAAATGCCTTATAAGTTGTAATTAAGACTCTAGAATTTGCAACAGTTTGAATCGATCTGTAATTTATTTTTCCAAAAATTTTGTTGGGATTTAACTGTTATTAAATTGATATTTTGGGACTTATTCTCACTAATCCTAATTCATGCCGTGTCTTTGGGCATCTACATGTTATTTTATTTATCTACCATATTCCTCGCGCGCTCACCGAATAATAACGCACAGCTCATAGTTGGACAAACCAAGCACTACAAAATAAGGGATTTATTAACTAAGAAATAACTCATGATATGATCTTCTCACTTATAATTTGCAATTTGACCTTTTCAAGAGAGCCCCCCACCATGCACTCATAAATAAATCACAACCAAGATATTCTTGAGATGGGTTAGGACTAGGACCCCTCTATTCTGTATCTCGTCCTGAGGATAGGATGGGACGTATTTTACTTCTCGTGTCTCGTTCTATCTCGATTTTATTTTGATACAGATTGAGACTAAGACAGGAATTCTCGATTATATTAAAAAAATATCTTTTATTTTAATTCTTCTGAACAGCAAGACCTCGCCGATTTTTGGGAGAGGAATAATTGACAAAAGAAGGAGTATTACTTTTCACCTTCCTTCTTTACTGAGAGCTTCACGATTGGAGAGGAGAGTGTCACTGTTCACCCTTATTCTTCATCGACAAGCAGAGGAGTTGGAGGCCGCCGTTAATCATCTTCCTTTATTCTTCTTGGACGGAGGTTGCGAGGAAGGAAGGAACGTTGACTGATTTAGAGTTCTTGGTTCTTCTCATTAAGTTCACACTTGCCTCATTCCATCGTCAAGCACAAGACCAGGTGTGTTCGCAGAGAAGTTGCTATAGTGAAGATCGAACGCTGAGGGCACAAGCAGAGGCCAGAGAAGTTGTGACGGGGAAGATATGGAACGCAAGCATTGGAAATGAAGAGTATTTATAAAATTAAAAAAAAATAAACTTGTCAGAAAATACTTTGGATGAGACGGGATATCTTGAGGGTCATTCTAAGATCCATCCCATTTTGAGACTTACTTTTGTCCTGACCGGAGGATGTCCCGTCTCAATCTTTCTCGAGACGGGTCTATTCTGTCCTAAACTACTAGGACAAGTACGGGGACAACTGAGTCAGAATAGTAGTGAACACCCCTAATCACAACAATTAAGCTTCACACACATGTGAATAAAATTATTATCCATCATATTCTTAATATATAACATATTTAATTAATTTAATTAGATTAAAAAGGTTAGTTAAATTAATTAATATGACATATTTTTTTTAAAATATTATTACCATCTTTCTTAACTCCCACACTCCCTCTCCTAATTAATAGGAGTGATTAAAAAAAGTTAATAAATATACGAACTATATCTTATATTTAAAACTAATATCAACTCTTCAATTAAGTCATATATTAAAAATTAGAGGAGTATTATTATTAGTATAACTATTATCGATTTATACTACAATTTTTAGGTTTATTCTATTTTTACCTGTAGATACTCTAGACTTAAAAAAATATTGTTAGGTTTATTACAACGAATTATGATTTCTGTAGTATGAGTTGGATTTTATGGCGCACATTAAAAGATTTAATGAAGCATTTCGGTAAGCTAGAATAATATGGTACTCCATGATAAACTTCTGTAGATTTCATACATTATAATTATTAGTAATCATATTTACACATCAATTTATTAAAAGGTTAAGGTATAAATCTACTCCATAAAGTTATATCCAATATGCACTAAACACTATAATATTTTTTTAAGTGCAAAACTACTAATGAACATCCAAAATTGGAGCAAAAATAATACAATCCTTAAAACCATTTAACGTCCATCTATTACGATATAAAAGTCTTAAAATACCCCTAGCTCAAAACAGAATAACTCCCCCCACCTTCTCGATTCATGCTTTGGAGTTGAGAAATCTAGAAGCTTCAAAACTCTGGGGTTGAACTACAGCTAAGGCCAGGAAAACAATCTAAAGCCTTCCACTAACATGAATCAGGTTGATTATGGTTGGGGGAAACCTGCGTGGATGTGGAGAGTGAATAAGATGGTGAGTAACACAGTGGCTTTAATGGATTCCAAAGATGGGGGAGTTGAAGCCCTAGTTAGTTTAGATGAGGAAGAGATGAAGATCTTTGAACAGAATCAACAGTTACTCCATTTTGCTCAGCTTAATCCTGCCATTGTTCTTCCACATTCTGTGATCACTGCTAAACCTAAACCTTTTATCAGACCAGCACTGTGATCGATGTTTTTTGATGTGTTACAGATTATGGTGCTTCGATCCTTTTCAATGGGTAATTATTCCTTTTTTTTTTATTTTTTTAGTTGCCCACCCGGTTCACCGGAACTTTGCCCCGACTACATCCGGATTCGACCCGCGTCACGCACCTGGGTATGGTGGGTAATTATTCCTTTGTTTGTCTCTTTTTAATTTCGCATGAATCATAAATACTAAAGTTAGTTAAGTTAATTAATATGATGACATATTTTTCTAAAATATCATAATCATATTCTTTAATTAACTCTCTCCTTCCTTTTCTTAATTAACGATTGTTGACTAAGGAATATTAACAGGATAATTTAAAAAAAAGTTAATAAATATAAGAAATAACTATTGTATTTAGGATCAATATCAACTTTTTAATTATGTTAGACTGGAAGAGTATAAATTACACTACTATTCATGAATTATAAATATTGCAACTTTTTATAAATTTTATATATCAAGACGTGAATTTTCTATAAGAGGAACTGATAATTATTTGTAAGTTGTAAACAACTAGGGATTCACTCCCGTCTGTGCACGGGTTGATTTGTATTAAGGTTAGTTTTTTTTTTTGTGGAATTGAATTTTGAGTATTATGTTTATTGTTATTATGTTAGATAATGCTATCAATTTACATGTATGCTACATTACCATCAATATTTAGATGTCTGCTCGATACAATATGTGAAACACATTTAATTAGTTTTAGATTTGTGTGTGTGATGTGTGCTCTCCCTTGCTTCCTTCAGTAGAAAGAGTGGTTGTCAATTATATTATTATTGTTATAAATATCTAATAAAATATAATAAATTATATTATAAAAATTGTAAATCATATGTGATTAAAGTAAATGATAAAATTGTAAAAATATCCAAAATTTTAAAATCTCTATTTAGTTCTAAGTATGATTTTGGAATTTTAAAAATTGCTGTGATTATTTTAAAATTTAGAAATTTAAAAGATATTTTTAAGGGATTTTCCGTAAGAGATAAAGAACCCTTCATTTTATTTTTCAAATAATAGAACCCAATTATCAATCCCGTTGTACTTGACCAACTAATCATAATAGAGCCATACTCAAACCGGATTGAGATTCATGCCTTAAAATTCAAAAGCCCGATATTTAATTTTTTTTGGGATGGGTAATTTCCCTAAATCAAACTCAATCAATGCCCTTTTTCTGTTTTTGATGAGCCATCGACAGAAAGACAAATTAATATCTAATTTTTTTTTGTTTATTTTGAAAATTGGGTTGCTATAATTACGAGTAAATTGGGTTCTTATAGAAGATAAATAATATGCTATTTATAAATGTCTCAAATTTGCCTGAGATATGGGTTTTAGGAAGATTATACTGAAAACAGATGCCAAGAATGTTGTTCAAATGATATCCAAGCCAAGAATTCATATATACAGTTTGTTAATCTTACAGATACAGAGTTTACTATATCTATCTTGGGAAGTGAGGATCCAAAATATTTTGAGAGAGCAAAATAAAGTGACAGATGCTTTGGCGAAGGATGGCTTGAATAACACGAAAATTTTACATGCTTGTCTTTCACACATAACATATCTGGTTACTAATGAGTGCTTGAGAGTTAATCTCACATAGATTAATTTATTTTAATTTGGGCATTGTGCTGTCAATTGTACCAAAAAAAAATATATATAATTTTTTGTATAAAAAAAAATATCTAATTTTTTTTCCAAAACGTTGGCACAATGAATGAGAGTCTGTGTCCCTTGACTATATCTCCTGGGTTCAATCTCGCTGGAGGATGGAAATAGAGTTGGTGGACTTCTACAATACCCAGGAGATTATATCTCACTGATCGTGTGGAGATATTTTGGAGTAATTTAAAAAAATATATAATTTTTTGCAAATATGTAGAATTATTTATTAATTCTATTTTAATGTTATTTTCTAACTGTATTTAACACTATTTGAAGCTTTTTTACAAAAGTAAATATAGAGAAAGGTTATGTCATTATATATTGTGCATGGTTAAGTTTTACCTTTGGTGTATAGGGTATTGCTGCCAAGACAGGAGAGTTATCTGTGCATATTCTATACAGTTAAATTAAATACCAAACATATTATGATGCACGTCATATAAATTTATTTTTTTATCAAATATCTTGTAGTATACAAATTTTATAATTTCTTGGCCAACAAACCTTATACTATGATGACGAATATTTTATTCCTTCATAGTTCATACCTTCCGCTATAATACTATATATGAATCTTCATACTATATTGGGCGCGTGCGGAACGTGGCGAAGAAATGCATGTGATCTTAAACTTCGTTTATTTATTATTATTATTATTTATTTTTTTAGTTGCCCACCCAGTTCACCGGAGTTTTACCCCGACTATATCCGGATCCAACCCGCGTCGCGTACCTAGTTATGGTGGGTGAGTCTCTATGACCTTATTACTATTACTATTAGTGTTGTTGTTGATACGTGTTAGCATAAAGTTTAATAAGATTTCATGATTAATACAATTTTTATAGAGTTTTAATTATATTATATATAAATCTAGATCATGTTTCATATACGTTAATTACTTGTTTAATTTGTCATAACTAGTTGGACGCGATCTGTAATGGGAAAATTATATTTTACGTTATATTAATTAAAAAACGTATATGTGTACGAAAGGATAATGTTTAAAATATAAATGGTCAATGCATTTTGACATCAAAAGCAAGCAAGAAGTCTGTATCCGACTGAATATGATGATGATATTACTTGTAAACTTAAAAAACATCATGTTTTATAGCTAGGTCAATTAGTAAATAAATTAAATATAAATAGGTCTAAAAAATTAATATTTACAATTCAAAATTAGCAATTTTGATTTACAAGTCAAGCTTGTAAAAAATAAAATTCTTGAGATTTATAATTTTGACTATAATCATATTACGACCTTTTGTTTAAATATTTGACTTGGAATAAATATTTAAATTGTTAATAGTCTCATCGGTATTTTATGAGTGTGCAAGTAATTAATTTTACTATTGGAAGTTTCCTCATTGAATAATAACAGCTCATTGCCCAAATTAGCAAGCTATTCATAATTCACCCGTCAAGTCAATGAATTTTCATTGTAGAGAAAGATGTTGTAAGAGTCATATTTTAAGAGTAAAACGAATTTTAAATTTACAAAATCTTAATTTATGAAAAGTTCTTTTAAAATTATTTATTTTAAAATCGAATTAAAAATTACACATAAAAAATAACTATATATGAATATCTATATGGTTAATTTTTTTTTATTTCATTCTTTTTTTATCTAAACTATATAATACACAACATAAATATCAATATGCACTTCAATAAAATAATTCGAAAAATTACGATTTTAAGTAATAACAACAATAATAGTAGCCAAAAAATATAGTCAGTATTCACATACTATATATCATCTTTACACTCGTATCTTTTTCGTATATTTCCCTCCATGTTTATATAAATCATATATATTTATAATTTTGTAAAAATAAAAATTTTGAATAAGGAAAACTTTAATTCATGAATTTCTTATTAGTCCTTCGCAAGTTTTTTTATTTTATTTTTTTATTGCCGGATACTTCTTCGCAATCCCAAGTTAATTAACTATTAAAAAAGAGGACGGCGAATAATAATACGAATACGGCACACATAAATAAATAATACTAAGCTCCTTAAATAATCCCCCATGTCTTCTGATCTAGTGAGAAAATTATTGCCTTTATAATGAATTTATGCAATTAATATATTGTTCATGTTGACATCACGATTATTTAATCATGAACGAAGTAATTAATGGTATGTTACTAATTTAGACAAAATTTAGTTCCATTTGTTTATATTTATTAAGGTTAATACAAATTTTGCTCCTTAAAATTTGTCTTTATTTTAGTTTTAATCTCTCAAATTTTAAACTATAGATTTTAGTCCTCTTAACCTTTTTTATGTCTAAAATATTTGTTATTATAACTTAATAAAACCTCCACCATTTTACCTTAAGGAACCAAACCTTATGATTTGAAACTTAAGAGATTAAAATTAAAATGATAATAAATTTAAAAGACTAAAGTTTGTATTAACCCTATTTATTAGATATAATTATCCAATATCAAATATTATCATGTTTAATTTTTATTATTATTAATGGTTGAATAGAATTTTAAAATTTTATTATTAATAAAATTTTATAAGATTTAATTGGAATGGGATATAATGGATATAAATAAATAGGTATAATTTTTGTCCAAATAATTTTTATGCAAACGTCATAATTTCTATTGCAACATCATACAAGCATATGCATAGGTCAAAATTTCTTTCTCAACCTGAAAGTCACTATGTATATATATTTACATAAACACAAACGCAAACCCTCAGAACCGGAAGACTGAATCGAAGCATAAACCACGAGAATTCCCAGAAGAAGCAATTGAAGAAAATGATCACTCCCATCAGAACAGAGATCATATCGAGAAAATGCATCAAGCCAACCTCACCCACACCACCGCACCTTAAATCCTTTAAGCTTTCCCTTCTAGACCAGCTTTCCCCTAACATCCATGGGAACATGACCCTCTTCTACTCTTCCAACGCCGCCACGGACGGTGGCTCCGGTGGCCTCCTCTCCGACTTCTTGGCCAAATCACAACTTCTCCAAAACGCCCTAGCCCAAACGCTCACCCGCTTCTACCCTCTCGCCGGCCGCATCCGTGACACAGCCACCATTGACTGCAACGATGACGGTGTCTTCTACCTGGAAGCTCGAACGGACACTCATCTTTCCGACTTCCTCAGCCACCCAGACTTTGATACTCTCGAACATTTCTTACCTTCCACCGACAGGGAAACCATGGAATTGTCGAACGGTTCTATGTTCCTCGTACGGTTCATGTTGTTCGGTTGCGGTGGAACTGCCGTGAGCATATCTCTCACCCACAAGATCGCCGATATAGCAGCCTTGATCACAATCCTTCAGACCTGGACCGCCACGTGTCGTGCACGTACTGAACCGGACGTTCCTGACTTGGGCCTCGGCGCTTCTCTATTTCCTCCTCGAGACATTCCGGGGATGATGTCCGTATCTGTAAATATCGCCGCCGAGAAGTTCACAGCAAGACGGTTCGCATTCACCAGTTCCAAGGTGGGAGAGCTCAAGAGCAGAGTGGTAACTGCACTCATCGGAGGAGACAAGTCCAACGACGTAATGGACATTCAGTTCCACCCGTCGCGTGTGGAAGTGGTGCTAGCTCTGATATGGAGATGCGCGATGTTGGCTTCCCGCTCCAAAACGGGGTCGTTTAAACCGTCGGCACTGTTCCAAGCTTTGAACCTTCGTCCCCGAATGGAGCCGCCAGTACCGGGGATGGCCATCGGGAACTTCGTTTGGCCGTTTGCTGTAACGGTGGAGGAAGAGAAGGAGATGGAATTGCACGAGTTGGTGAAGAAGATGAGAGAGGGAATGAAGGAGTTCATAGAGAAGAAGGCAAGCAAGTTCAGAGAAGGAGGTGGGTTTGAAGCTGTAATGGAGTTTCTGAAAGAGAGGAGAGAGATGTTGAAGAAGAAGAAGGAGACAGTGATTTATAAGTGTTCGAGTTGGTGTAGGTTTCCATTGTACGAGGTGGATTATGGGTGGGGGATTCCTGTGTGGATGTCGAGTGTGAATAAGTTGGTGAGTAATACAATTGCTTTGATGGATATGAAAGATGGTGGAGTTGAAGCTCTGGTGACTTTGAATGAGCAGGATATGGATATCTTTGAACAACATCATGAATTTCTTCAATATGCTCTGCTCAGTCCTAGTATTGTTATTTGATCTCTGATTCTGTGTTTGTCATTTTCTCTATCCTCTTCTTGTTTTTTTTCCTGAATAATTCAGTCTCTCTGTTTTTTTTATGTATTTGAGCATTCAAATACTTTACCTTGAAAATAATATGAAGCATACCTACTTTCTAGCTATATGAAAGCAATACTATAATTTTTTATTGAAAGGAATCATCAAGTTTCAATTTAATTTATGAAGGTGGATAATTAGTCATTGGAGTTCCATGTACTATTTCATAGAAATTAAAACAATGAAGAGAAAACTTAGAGTTTTTAATACATATATTTTTTAAATTTATTTACACTACTAATAATCCACTGTTTGGTTTGCAGGAGTATAGGTCCACAAATAATTATAGCCACTATACATTCAAATACAAGACTATTGATTAAGTTAAAATGACGATGCAAGTCTATCAAAACATTTGGTCACATATATTCATAGATATATACGGCACTTCATCACCAAACTATCCTACGTGCAGCTATATCATTAGGGGGAAATGTCTGTTATAAGGTCAATATAATGGTTGTAAAAGAAGAGGTCAATATAATGGACTTTTGGTACGAATTTATCATTTATTTAAAAAAAAAAGAAAAAAAAGCCTGAGATCTAGAATCAAGAGAAGGTAAATATATCATTGATGCTGAGTGTATTCAATAATTTTGTTTTATTAATGACACTATTTGTATTGTCTTGAACATTTTTAAATTCTCTATGATGTTTATATTAATCTATGAAATATATTTTATTTGTTAATTAAGGTAAGAATTAGAGATTAGTCAAATCATGTTCATTTAAGAAACCAGAAAGGAAATACCGCATGGCCACATGCATGCCAGATAATCTACCTCAATTTCTCTCTACACCAACCGGAGACCAATTCTTTAGACGTACAAGTTCTTGAATTTTTTTTTTTCGTTACAAATTTTTTTATGAAGGGTTAGCTTACCCATCAAGGGCAGAGTAGAGCGAAGTCTTTCTTCTTTCTAAACGATATTAATATTGGGTAGCCTAGCTATTAATTATCCTCAGATGTAAATCTAGGCACCCATGAGTTAAGATACTTCCCCAAGTACCGCGGTTAGAACTACAACAAAATAATACTCCCTAAAATCGAATATACTCTAAATAATCACATGTCTCATACCTTCGCCAGCTAAACCTACTTTGTTCATTTTTTTTTTGGTATAAAATTTTTTGAAAAGAGGTTGAACTCACTCACGATTTAAGGGCAGGGCAAAATCTCCTTTCCTTCTAAGCGATACTAATATCAGACAGGGTGAGCTGTCTATTATCCTCATATGTAAATCTAGGTACCTAAGAGTTAAGATACCTCCATAACCGTTACGACTGGACGTTGTTAAATATATATTTCTTTTTGGTTGCCCATCCGGTTACTTTTTTTTTTATTATATCTAAATTTGACCTGCGTCGCGTATTTGATTATGATAGGCAAGTCTCCCAACGATTGTTAAATATTGATAAAAGACAAGGCTGCTTCATTTTTCTTAAAGTCAACTATTAAATAGTCCATTGGGCTGGTCTGGTTTTTCTTAATCTGAAGTCACAACCAGCACGGCCCATTTCAATGGGCTTCAACAAGATGGGCTAGCTCAAATTTTGCCTTTGGTATTAAAATGAATATCATTTAACTCTCATCCACCATAACTAAGTGCGCGACGCGAGTCGGATCCAGATATAATCAGGGTAAAGCTCTGATGAGTCGGGTGGGTAACAAAAAAAAAACTAACTGCAGAGATTATTGAAAGTTTGGGAGTATTATTTTGTTATGGTTTTAGTCGTAGTATTTGGGGAAATATTCTAACTCTTAGGTACCTAAATTTATGTCTGAGGATAATTGACGATTCATCCTGCCTGATATTAGTATCGTCTAGGAGAAATGTAGACTTTACCCTATCTTTAAATAATAGATGAGCCTAACACCTTTTTAAAAAAATTTATATAAAAAAATAATAATCACTGCAGAGATTATAGCTTAGTTTAGAGGAATGAGCTAATATTAATATAATAAATTAAGATTTAAATTTTTATTAAAAAATATGTGTATATTTAGTGTTGATTAAAAAAAAAAGTCCTAAAAAAATATAATTATTAAAAAGTGTTAAAGAGATAGTTTTAATATAAAAAATAAAAATAAGTATGAGCTTTTTAATGATTACATTTTTTTAATTGAAACTTTACGGGTGGTTTTCCCTTAAAAAACAGAAATAATCTAAAAGGGTTTTGTTAATTTGGTTGCTAAGCAATCGCAGAACACGGAAGGGGCGTAGAACAAGGTATCCTTATAAATGGCATTATTGTAACTAATCCAAACAAACTTTACACCTGAGAGTGTCGACCCTTCTCTTTCCTTCTTCTCCGACCTTCACTCCCAAACAGTAACCGTCGACCTAGAGGAGATTCGCAGTCCAGTAGCTAATCGTCGCTCATGAAGCTTCCTGCCACACCGTTGTTGCTTCTTTATGAAATGGAGACTGTGAATCCTTTCGATTTTTTGGGGGACGACGCTGAAGACCCTTCGCAGCTTATCGCGACAGAGCAGGAAAAGGTAGTGCTTGGAAGATCTCCGGAGTTCTTTTCTTCTCGCCAGATGTGGTTGGAAGCCTTCCGGAGTATCAATTGTAATTTGAGGACAAGTACTTATAAGTAGGGGCAAATTCTAAGCTATCCTTTTTCCAACTTGCGAATAGGGAGCTAATTCTCAGTTACCAGAGGAAAGCAAGGTGGCTCACGTGCCTACCAAGCCACCGCCTCCGGCTCAGGCTGGAAAGCTTCTGATTCCCTTTTGTTTTATGTCATGTTGTTATTGAGTGAATGTGTTCTGATCCACAACATGTCTGAACTCTAAAAAGATCGTGAAATTTTTGAGTAAAAGGGAAATTATTTATCAATTCCTGAGCCTTTTCATCTTTAGTCTCATACTTTTTATCCTTTGAGCTTTTCATTAAGATCTTGAATGTGACTGATCATTGAGCTTGCAACTATTGTTTTAGTCTCTTGGAGTATGCAGAAGAGAGGAACTCGTTAATCACATGAAGAAGCAGAGACACTTCAGGGATAGAAGGGATAGAGAAATGATGATATGAGAGGAGCAATTCCGTGGCACTTAATAACAAAAACTGATCAAATGGTACATAAACACGCGATGAACAACAGTTAGTCCCAATAGCAGCAGCAGCAATATTCAAACTTTAATGTGCGGCATCTTCTTCCTCACAAAACTTTGTGTACTCCTTCGCACCCATCAACGACCCCAATTCTGATGGATTCTTTGGCTTTATTTTAATCATCCATCCACCTTCATACGGACTTGAGTTCACCTTCAAAACACCCCAAAAGAAAAAACAAGTCCACTTATACATATAGTCCTATATATATATACATTACTTGTATTTAGCTTGGAGTTAAACTCACTGGAGTTTTAGTTTTGGTCACTATATGTAAACTATATCACTCCTAGTCAGCATAAATGTTACCCTACTTAATAGTATTAACACTTTATCAATGAGGTTAACACTGATAAGCTTATTACACTATATCAACGAGGTTAACACTGATAAGCTTAGATTTAAGTCTTTATGAGAGGGTTATATAGAATCATATATCTTGATTTTATTTTTCATATGCGTTCAATATCCTAATATTATTTATGGTACAATTTCACATATAATCTTTTTAATTTGATACAGTTTCACATATAATCTTTTTAATTTGGTGCAATTTTACATATAATCTTATTTCTTAAGTACTAAGAATTATACCAAATTAAAAAATTAGGGGTAAAATTATACTAAATTAAAAAAAATTATGGGTAAAATTGTATCACAAATAAGATTAGGATACTAGACGCATATGAAAAATAATATCAGGATATTATATACTATATAACCCTTTATGAACTTGTGAGGATTAATGTTTTGGATGGTATAAAATATAGGGATGATAAATAAGGAAATTAAAAGAAACCTGGAGTGAGTGTGACCCTTAAGTTTGTTAGTGTTTGACATTGAAGAAGATAGAATACATACCAGGCCAGGTGCTTCAGAAAGCTTAGTGTTAACCTCAACAATCTCGCCAGAGATGGGAGAATTAACATCACTAGTAGCTTTAACACTCTCAACTGCTCCGAAGCTACTTCCTTGAGACACTGAGCCACCTGGTTCTGGCAAATCCACAAACACTACCTCTCCCAGATGGTCCTGCATCATATGAATATGGTTACGAATCTAAGATAAGATTAGCAAACACCAACTTTACTGCAACTGTTCACTGCTCACCCATGAAATACATACTATATGCCACAGTAATTCATATCTTTAGCAGAAACTCAGAATGATTCATCATGTGAAACTTGAACAGAAGCATTAATGTAACCTGGGCATGGTCGGTGATACCAACTGTAGCTACGGAGCCTTCGTGCTTGACCCATTCGTGGGAAGAAGCGTACTTGAGTCCATCCAACACTGAACCATGAATGAACATTCATAATGATTCAAACAGCATGAGGGAGAATAATAATGAAAGAGAAGGAGCATATATAAGAATATTACCAGTAGAGAAGCATCTGGAGAGATGTGGGCGAGAGGCACAAGAGATTTTGAGGGCATTTGCAGTAGAAGAAGCCCACATTCTGAGTGCCATTTTGAATCTGATGTTAGAAGTGAGTGTGAGCCTTTGGGGAGGGAGAGAAATATAAAACTGAAACAGAGTTTATATTTTATCTTCGATGAATGGTGGGCAACGAATGCCTCATCCTCATGCTCCCCCTGCACGCTCTCCTCAATACAATATCTCTTCCCTTCCCTCACAATTCAACAGTAAACATTTGTTCATTTTGTCCTTTTAAAAAAAAAATTAATTATAATATAATAAATATATAATTCTTTTTGTTTTTGGGTAAGAAAATATATAATTCTTTTAATACTGAGATATATCAAAGGTTTTTTAAATATTATAATTTTAAAAGATAAAAAATTCATTTAAATTTATTAATTTGTCATAGTATCATAATTATGTTTTTAAACTAAGAAAAACTGAGTATAATGTCTGTTTGTTAGGGGGGAGATAATTATTATTTTTTTACTAAATATAGATATTCAATGCACTATCAAGTAGTGAGTATATCCCTAATAAAAATTGAAACTTAGTTCATCACGTGTGAATGATTAATCATTTTTGCTTGATTTAACCCCATTAATTAATGAGGGGGAGATAATTATATTTTTAAAGACAAAAATTTTTAGAAAGTGGTTGGGCTCATCCACGATCTAAGGATAGGGCGAAATCTCCCTTCCTTTTAGGCGATACTAATGTCGGGTAGGGAGAGCCGCTTATTACCTTCAGGCATAAATCTAAGCACCCAGAAACTAAGATGTCTCCTTAAGTGCCGCGACTTGAACCACAACAAAATAGTAGAAGGGGGAGATAATTTTTTTTTTCATACAAATTTTTTTGGAAAGGGGTTGGACTCACTATCTAAGAGTAGGGTAAATTTTTTTTTTCTCCTCCTAAGTAATACTAATATCAGCCGTGAGTGTGATAATTAATTTTGAGTATACAGAAGCTTCCTCAACGGGCTTTCGATGAAAGCAAATAAACCGGAAAAATTGTTTATACGTGGGCCGAGATGAAGAGGCTTGAAATGGCCATTATTCTATGGAGTGGCGACAGTCATCAGCTTTGCGTTTCTAGGTGTAAAAAAAGAAACCAAAAAAGCTCTGCGTTTCTTGGTCTGCGTCTTCGCCTACCTGTTCCTGTTTTGCTTTCCTCCCTGAACCTCTGAGCCTGGGACTCAGTTTGGAGCTGGTTTTGCAGTAAATTTGCCGAGGAACTGATTGATTGAATTGAGTTGTTAGGCGCATAGATGCGCATGGGTGAGATTGTGGAGGAGTTGAATCCCCTTGTTGGAGGTAACGAGGGGCATGAATTCGATAATATTAGTAAGGTGGAGATCGTCCTCAAAACCATTGGCCCTGCTCGCCCTTCTCGTCTTCTTGTTCCATCTTCCATCAAGGTATATAGATGTACTTAGTGTCTCCTTCATTTAATGCAATTTTTGGTTCGCGGGGTTTCTTCCGGGGTGTTAAAAGTGGTGTTCTCTTTGCGTGATCTAGCTTCAGAATGCCTTGAAAATGATTATTTTATCTTGGAATTAAGTCTGCAAAGATTAATGGCCATCTGAAGAATTTGATTAATATGCAAAGTATGAGAAACAGTGCAAGTTTAAAGGTTTAATTTTCTTCAAATTAGCACCTCACCCGGAAAGAGGAAGTTCTATTTCCATTTTCTGTTTTATTTTCTTTTGTTTTATTGACTTAATTGTTTTCATATAACTGGAATTTCCAACTACTTGCTCATGTTAATTACACGCTCCAATATGTTGAACCTCTGGCTCATTGATTCATCTTGACTGAGATTGTGTCATATGTGGCCTCGGATGCTTTCCAACCATATTTTACTATTAGATGGTCATATATCAGATGGACTATTCAGTCAATTATTTTTTATCTATTCCCGACTAACACTAAGATATCATTTCTTAGAGATAAATCAAAGTTTATTTGGATAGTGAGGTACTTAATTCAAGTGGAGAGTTGGACAAAAGTCTGAACCCAAAAGTTGTTTGTGTGCCAAAAATTAGACAACCAACCTACTCGTTCAATAATTTCATGTTTTACATGAAAATCATTTTGGGGGGCCTTAATTATTCTTGTTGCATTTGATATTTTCATTAGGTCAGTTTAATGCTCATTTGTAAATTCTTAAAATGTGCTTACAATTTGTTTCTTCTAAACCATTTTTAGGTTCGTGATTTGAGAGGATTGATTGCCAGCAATGGCCGTTTACTGATTGATAATTTGAGTATTATTCTGCGTGGAAATGTATTATGTGATATGAAAAATGGAGATGACATGTACGTTCAACTCAATGATGGAGGTAAAGGTCTTGTCTTAATATCTTCTTCGATCATATTACTTTTACAAGAGCTTCCCCTATGCCATGTACATTCAGTACAGAGAAAAGTTTAGTTTCTCTGTGGCAGTATGGTACTTATCAAAACATGTTTAGATGATGATAAATCATATACATTTGAAGATTAATCAGCCCCATGTAACTGCAGGAGCAAGTTCAAACTTTAACTCACTCGCACAGATCTTCTTTACAAAATTTTGTATTCCTTTCTATCCATGTAATATAATTTTGACAGACTGTTTGGCTTTACTTCGACCATTTATCCATCTTCATGTAGATTTGAGTTGACCTAAAAGCAAGAAACATATCAAGGTAGGTAGGGGATAACTGCTTCTCTATCACTAAAGAAAGTTGTTAACTCATTAATCGCTTAAGTAATGAAAAAGGAAATTTGTTTGATTTCATTTTCAATAAAAAGCATGTATTGTCTATGTGCCTGTTTGTGGTGAATGCCTTATGATGTTGAAAATCCTGTCATGGTTTTGTTGTCAACATGCATCGTATCTCTAATGACCCTTTATTGCAGAAAGAATTTCGTTAGATGTAGTGCATCAGTAGATCAGCTGAAGCATGTCTTTTTACTTTATTTAAATGTCCAATTACTTCTATTCTTGACTTCAATTTTAAAATGCGAGTTCAATTCAATTGATTATATAATAAATTTCAATATTCGATGCATTATGTAAGTGTTTCAGATTCTCTAATTGTTGCTGTCAAACCAAAGCCACCAGTTCGTGATGGATATGACGAGGATGATGATGATGATCTGGTAAAAATCAGTTTAATAACGTCTGAAGTGAATATAAAGTCAATATGGTACTCAGTAGAATCTTTCTTTGTTTGCCACTTCTCTAGAAGTTTAAGCTTCCCCGTTCATCAAGTTGGTGGAAGAAGAAGCTTTACTCTTTTCTACATGATAACTTGAACCTTCCAGGTAACAATCAACCTTCTAATATATTCATTCAAAGTATGCTTAATAAATTATTGTTTTGGTCTCCGTAAAATGGTAATCATGCATGGACTAATTATGATCATCATTTTTTGAGTATCCATAGCATTTAAGTCATATAAATATTTTTTTACCTTTTGCTGTCATTTTAAAATTTATATATTGGCATAAGGACGCAAGTGATTTAAATTTAAAACTATAATAACTCAATTGATAGACTTATATATTTATATCATATGAAGAGTTATTTCAGGTATGTTTTCTAACGTTTGTAATGTGCTGACCTTCTTCCTTTTGCGTTGATAGATATCCTTTTGATGTTTATATTCTCTCTGAGCTTGAAAGCATGGGCTCTCACATTTATGTGGTTTGTCCTGGCACCCCTTGCCCATAAATGGAATCTCGGACCCCTATATGTAAGTCTGTTGCCTATCATTGCATCCATATTTGCGACTTTGGATACTGAGTTTTAATGATCTGCTGCAGAATGTTACTGTGTGATCTTTTCTGACTTCCGATGTTTAGTCATTTTTAATTAATTCATATTTTTACTTGAGCTTGTTCTATCTAGCCCAAATTTTGACATTTCCAGCCATGCATTTGTTCTAACTGATGTTTGTCTCGTGATTTTTCTGCCATTTGTTTGTTTTACTATTCTTTGTATCTTTTGGCCAGTGTTGGTTGATTCAAAACTGATAATGAATCTGATTCACATGCTTTTATATTATTTTTTTGTGCTTCATCTTTTGTTACAACTTTTCTGCAGATACTTGCTACAGGTTTTTGTCTAATTCTCTTTAACCTTGGAAAGCGCCAAGCTGGTGACATCAGGTATAAACTGATACAAAATATTGTGTATTACTGTTTCATTATGACAATTTAGTCGAGGTGAGATCAATGCTCGTATATTTGTGAAAGTTCAAATAAGGCTGGTACATTTTAGCAACATTCAAGAAGCAAACAGAATGAAAAAATACAGACGGGTGGGAAGAAGAATTTTGGTAAAATATTGATTTTTGTTGGGGATGAAAAAGTAAGACATATCTAAGCCCCTTTGTAATATGTGGGAGTTACAAATGCTTATTGTGTAAATTGTCGACCATTGTATAACCCTTTGGATTTTTGTTGGTCGGTTCGGGGATTTATAATCTTATTTGTAAAATCATCAAACTTCTTTTAATGCCTTTTCATATTTCTCAATCCATCAAAGGGATTTTATAGGTAAACTAGTCCAGCCAATATGTCCAAATATGAAGAAAAATAAAAATAAAAATAAAAAATCTCTTTCTAAACATACGTTCTTAATGAATATAAATATAATGCCACTTGATATACAGCCTTTCTCCTTTGTTATGCGTGCTTCGGTCCCTGAAGTTCCTGACATCTATTTTACCCAAATTATTTTAAGGATTACAAGCAGATACGAACGAACTTCATTTCTGTGAAATCATTTGATAGTTTCTTACTAATTTGTGCTCTCCAATACATGCAGTGCATATTCAATCTTCAATGAAGATTTTAGAGAGCTTCCAGGGACCCTTAATGCAGATCGGCTTGATAGAGATATAAGAGCAGGACAGTTTTGAACAACCACCCCCTTCCCAAAAAAAAAAAAAAAATAGTTAGCCAACAAGTTGGTAACCACCACCGCTTTTTTTTTTTTTTGGTTGAATTTTCTTGTATTTTAGCTATGTACCCTGAAAATTTGTATGTATAGTTTGATATATCAAAATTATAAATTAGGGGCACATGTTGTATTGTGGATAACTATGTTTCTGCCTTTCTGGCACTGGGGTCCTATGAATTTATTCATATGGCAAGCTAGTTGACCCGTATACAGTGGCATACCATGGCAGGATCCAAAAAGTTAAATGCAATAGTTTGTTTTTTTTTTTCTTCGTTTGAAAGGAATGTTAAATGCAGTATTGAATCCCTGAAATCATGTTCAATCGAAAAGAGTAAAAATGCCTTTATTTTCCCTATGCGCCCTCCCTTCTAACCCCAACTACTTATCACGGCTTGCTTAAAAACTTCATATTACAAAAATTATATTTTCAACTTTTACTTAATTTGTAGTTAAAAGAAAAACAAGTTATTTAATGATTAAAATTGAATGTCCAGAGATAAAAATATCATAGTAAATAAGAGTATTATAAGGAAAAAGTAACAGGAGACAAGGAAGAATGGTATCTTTTATTTAGAATCTAGTAAATTAAAAACGTTGGCAAAAAAAAAGAGAGTCAAAACTATCTAATGGACCATTTTTTTTAATAAAGAACTATCTAATGGATCGTGTATTTAGATCCATAGGTAAGCTGAGTGGACCCCCTCCCTCATTCTGTCAAAAAGGTCGTTGACCAAGTTTATTTCAATTGGAGAAAGTATCATATTGAGAACTAGTCCTACTTAATATTAACGTCACTTATTAAAAAACTAAAAATTTCATTTTTCTTTTAGATAGTAAGTAAATTTAATTTTTTTAAAATTTTTATAAAAAAAAACTTATATTTCTTGCTAGACCCCACTATCCCCCATTACATTTGGTCACTGACCAAAAAAACCTTAATAAAACTACTAAAATTAGTCTTATGGGATGAGATTAGATAATTATTTAGTTATACATTATAACTCTTATAATGTGCCTTTTTGTCTGTCCATTTTTTCTAACTCAATTCTCAAACATTTTTATTAGATATTATTCCATGTAAAACCCAATATCACTTATTTTAGCAAATCAACACATTAACATATATATATATATATATATTAGGCCTATTAAAGGCTCAACCCACTAAAACCTGATCTAATTTATTTTTTATACTATTTATTAGATTATATTATTAAGTATTTAATTTTATAGTTTATGGTTACTCCTCTAAATATATGTGTCTCATTTAAAAATTAAATTTAAAATTTAGAAGAATCTAATAAGACTTATACTGTTAGATCAATTTTCTATTAACAACTAATCTAACCTATTCTCACCCTTACTTTTGATAATATTGTTGGTTTAATAGTTTATGTCGGATGAAGATTGTTTTTTTTAACCAAAACATGTTCATTGTGTTTTGACATTAAACATGCAGGCTAATTTTTTATTTATCAAAAGCTAAAATGTCAAAATCTGTTTATCTATAGACTACATTGCAAACATTTTAATACTTGAGGCACAGTGGTATTATTCTGATAAATAATTTAGGATATATAATACAATTTAAAAGAAAAAGTAGATGGAAGGTTAGGAGAGAGGAGAGAATCAAACTATCACTAAGAAATTATTTTTGAATAAAATATCTAAATAACTGATTAATTTAATTACGCTAAGAAAATATGCATTTTTAGTGAACAACAAAAGAAGAATAACTTTGTATCTTCCACTATTTTCTTCTTCATCTCTTTTTATTTTTACGTGAAAAATTTGTAATCACAGATAATTTTTGAATAAAATATTTAAATAACTGATTAATTCAATTACGCTAAGAAAATATGTATTTTTAGTGAACAACAAAAGAAGAAGAACTTTGTATCTTCTATTATTTTCTTCTTCGTCTCTTTTTATTTTTACGTGAAAAATTTGTAATCACATAATCCTCTTTGCAAATTATACAATGGTTACCAAGTATAGCTTTGTTATATTACAATGATCAATATGATATGAGAGCTCTTGCTGTGTGATTGGATAGTCTCAACCAAACATAGTATAAACTTTAAACTATAATTTTAAAAGAATTTTTAGCCTAATTTTTAATTTAAGAAAATTTTAAAACAAATAACTATATTTATTCAAAAGTTCTTTTAGACTAAATTATAGTTTAAAACTAAAGTTTGGATAAGCTACTGAGATTAACTTCTGGAACAATAAAATGATTTATGAACTACCCAATTACTATTTTACCCTTATTTTTTCTTACACCATTTATCCTCTCTCTTTTCTCTTCTCTATCTTCTTTCCTTTCTCATCTCTTTTGTCCACCTCCTCTCTCCTCTCGTATTTCTCTTCTCCACCCTCTCCCCTCTATTTTTTCTATTCGCTCTTCTCTATCATCTCTTCTCTCATGTTTTAAATAAAATCATATTTTTTATAATAATTTATCAATTACAAAAACTTTTCTACTAATAATTATCTAAATATTTTTTTTAGAATCAATTATTTTTCTATAATTTTTTTTCAAAAGTCAATCATTAATTTAGTTTCTCGATATAGATTTGAATTTCAATATATTTTATTCCGTCTCGTTCGATTATAGGATTTTGTTATGGTCGTACGTACATACGGTACCTTTGACCAAATTAATTAATTTATTCATCTGCACAACTTGGCGTTACGGTCTTCTATTAAGAAAACCGCTTACCAATCAGAGTTGTCCATTTTTTTTCCCTTTCGTTTTTGATTTGAATCTACGTTGGTCAAATTTAATTTACGGTTTTACTTATTCTAGGGACTAGCAATTATGCATTCACGTTTCGCCTTGACTAAATTATTTCTGTAATATGAATATAAAAATAATATAAGTTTTATAAATATCACGACTCTAAGCTCCATATTACCATGCACGTCAAGGAAAAGGGAAAGTTGAATCAAAATTGATGGAGAGATTGAGGTCGTTTGAAAATGGCAGATTCAAGGACAAGAGAAAGGGAGCAGAAGAACTTGAACAAGAAGTGACTGGATTTGAAATGAACTACTTAAAGATATACTTGTCCTAAAAAGATCTTGAATTTTTAATTTATTTTGAAATATCAAAGGAAAAAAGAATTTTAATGTCTCAAAATAGCAATTTTCTCTCGCTGG
The DNA here is from genome assembly GCA_037074615.1 of Leucaena leucocephala. Taxonomy (NCBI): domain Eukaryota; kingdom Viridiplantae; phylum Streptophyta; class Magnoliopsida; order Fabales; family Fabaceae; genus Leucaena; species Leucaena leucocephala. The sequence continues at coordinate 18,827,628 of CM073569.1, forward strand.
TCCTTACATTATTAAAAATTCAAGTAAATTTAAGATTTTTAGCATAAACGAGGTTGGTCTTCTATACATTTGATGGAGTTGGAGAAATGATTTACAAATATAAATTAATTAATATCCTTTTTAAATTACATTTATATGCAAGAATCACATATTTAATATTACTGTTGTGGAAAGCCAATACTCTTAATATAAATATTTTTTTTTAAAATAAGACAATACTTTTAAATTTTATTAATATATTTATATATTTCCAGGTTTAAAATGAAAGGGTCTTGTCCTTTTGTTTTCCCCATATTTTATCGTGACAAACTCGCCGCTTTGGCAATGATAAATCCTCACTCACGCAAATTGCGAACGGAGTAAATGAGGGTCCCACTTAGCTGACGTGGATTCGACGTGCCGCCCACTGCTCCCAGAATTGGTAAGACGCCAGATGTCACCGTCACCTGCGAAGCCTAAAAGCAGAAAATCCATAAAAAAAAAAAAAAATATATATATATATATATATATATATTTTATATATAAAGAGAGGGACAAACACCTTTGTCTTCACTCTCACTCAATCAGCTTAGATTCATATAATTACATTACTTCCCCTTCCTTCCTTGTTCCTTCTCCTTCTTCTCTTGCTCTGTTTTGTTCAACTCTACCAGAAAATCGTCGCCGGTTTCTTCTTTCTTGCTACACAGTGGCTCCAGTCAAGTAATGCGATGGGATGTGGATTTCCCAAACTCTGTTCCTGCTTTGAACCTGTAAATCAGACGGCGACGGCCACAGCTAAGAACCAACCGGACCATCAGCAGGACAGGATTTCTTCCCCGACTGAGCATTTGGACGGAACTCTAGGCCACTCCTTCCATTATGTCAGATCTTCTGCTCGCTTGATTTCACCGGCTCACTCCGATCGCTTTGTCTCTCCTCCTTCTAACTCCCTTCGCTTCTCTCCCACCCGCGAACCCGTTATCAGAGCCCGACCCGATCATCCGGAAACTGGGTTCAGGGCCATTTCCGGAGCTTCGGTGAGTGCCAACAATTCGACTCCGAAAACTGTTCTTCAGATGGAAGATATCCACGATGAAGCCAATGATGATACCGCTCATGAATGTGGCGTGAGGGGAATTATTGTGAATGGGTTCGAAAGCACATCTTCGTTTAGAACTCTTCCGCTTCAGCCGGCACCGAGAGGGGAAGCTCACTTTCTCTCCGGTCCAATTGAGCGTAGTGCCCTCTCTGGGCCTCTTGAGGCAAACAACGCCACAGCAGAAACTGGAAGCGAGGTCTCTTTTTCGGCTCCTCTGGGCGGCTTTTATACCAAAAAGAAGCGGAAGAGAGCGTTTTCACAATTGCGTAAGGCATTTCATCTTGCCATTTCGGAGAAGAAGCAGCCAGGGGTGTTGCCGGTGATGAAATTCGTGGGCAAAAAGGAAGCTCCGTCGAACGAAGATAAGCCGGAGATAAAGAGTGAAAGCCGCGTACAGTGGGCGCTTGGGAAAGCGGGAGAGGATCGGGTACATGTGGTTGTATCAGAAGAACAAGGCTGGCTGTTCGTCGGGATTTACGACGGCTTCAATGGCCCCGACGCGCCGGAATTCCTAATGTGCCATATTTATCGTGCTGTTGACAATGAACTAAAAGGTTTGTTGTGGGAAGAAGTTGAAGAAGACACAGGGGAAACTGAAACTGAAACCTCAACGGGAAGAAAATCACAGGAAGAGATCAAAACAGAGGGTGAAATTTCAGTATGTTTAGAAGATACGAATCCTCAGATGTTCCAGGCAGAAGGAACTGAAAGTAGACGACGCATGCTATGGGAATTTCTTGCAGAGGAAGACGATCGTGCAGATGTTATTGATCTTTCAGGCTCAGAAAGATTTGAATTTTCCGTCCTTGACGAAATCAACGCAGGCTCAGCAGTTAGTAGACGTTGGCCATTACCAAAACATAAGAGGGTCCACGGTGGTGGTAAGTTTTCACCACCGTCGACAGAATATCATAAAGAGAAGGTTGACGCAGAAAACGACAAGTCTTTTGGTGGAGGAAGGAAGAGAAAGGTGGGCCCCGTGGATCATGATTCAGTGTTGAGGGCATTGTCTCGGGCTCTTGAAGCCACCGAAGCTGCATATTTGGAGATGACAGACAAGCTTCTTGATTCAAACCCAGAACTTGCTTTAATGGGGTCGTGTGTTTTAGTTGTTTTGATGAGGGACGAGGATGTTTACGTGATGAACGTGGGAGATAGCAGAGCCATTGTCGCAGAATATAAGCCCAGAGAGTTGGAATTGAGATGTGAGGTAAATAATGAAACAATCAAGTTGGAGAATGAGGATTCTGGTCAAGAAATGAGGTTAGTTGCATTGCAGGTTTCCACCGACCATAGTACCAGCATTGAAGAGGTACGCTCAACTTTAAGGCTTCTGAACTGTTTTGGTGGTAATTGAAATTATTTGTCATTTTTTTTAAATGGTTATATCAGTTGTAGGATCAAAATGTGAGACTTGATTATTGTTTTGTAGGAAGTGATAAGAATTAAGAACGAACATCCTGATGATAGCCACTGCATTGTGAATGGTAGAGTGAAAGGTCGTCTTCAGGTGACCAGAGCATTTGGGGCGGGATTTTTGAAACAGGTTCTTTTAATATTCTGCTTATTTGGCGTTTCTCTTGTGTGTGACTACGTAATTTTATATGAATTTATTTATACTTACTTGATGGTATGATTTGCATGGTGATGAGGCAGCCCAAGTTGAATGATGCAGTGCTCGAAATGTTTCGTAATGATTATATAGGCACTGCTCCATATATTTCATGCTCTCCTTCGCTCTGCCATCATAGATTAAGCCACGGAGATCAGTTCTTGATCCTCTCATCTGATGGCTTACATCAATATTTAACAAATCAAGAAGTGGTTTCTCAGGTTGAGAACTTTATGGACAAGTTTCCAGATGGAGATCCTGCCCAGCATTTGATCGAGCAGCTACTACTCCGTGCTGCCGACAAGGCCGGTAATTAAATCTCCCATCTCGTTCATTTTCTTCTTGTGAACTCATAGTCTCATGTCGAACATGTTGAGTGTTGTAGGAATGGCTGTGCGAGAGTTGCTGGATATTCCGCAAGGTGATAGAAGGAAGTACCATGACGATGTAACTGTCATGGTGATATCACTGGAAGGAAGGATCTGGAAATCATCGGGCAAGTATCTGTGAGACTTGAACTTGCTTTGCTCACAAATTGTAAAATCTCAGAGAGCCTCCATCACCATCCCAGCTGAACCTGATCCATTTTTTCATCAGTCCTGTTCTTCGATCTGTTCTTTTATTGGGGACTTGCACTATAAAGGAATGGCTGATGTTAGTGTCAATAAGCTACTACCATCAACAATGCAATTGAAAAGCAATCTGGACAATCGTGGATATGCCTTAAAGGTTCCATCATTGCAATGCTGGGGACTGGTTAGCTAACTGGTTGGGGTAGGAATAACTGGATCTGGCTTTAGAAATAAATCTAATAGTTCCTTTCAAGGTAGCCGAAAAGAACATTGGTGTACATTGGTGGGGATTAATATGCTAATTCAGAATTGTTAGGATTTTTTTTAATGATCTGACAGAACCATTAAGATCTGTTTGTTACAAAGCATTGCAATGAGATAGTGCCTTTGAGAAAGCTGAGCAGAATAGTGTAAATGTCCAAACGACATATTAATGCGTTAGTTTTTCTTGCTGTAATTATGTTTTGCCTTGTTCACAATACGGGTATTACTCCTGGTCTGATCTTAATTACCTAGTTGGTATATGAGGGATAAAAGAGAATATATATAAATATTTAAAGTTGATCTCATTTAAATTGTCTAGATTTAATCTAGACGATCTAGATTTATTTTTTTCAACTGACGTTTTTAAATTTAAAAAATTATTTTTTTTAAAAAATGATAGTCAAAAAATTATTTTTATTTTAGATTATATACCTATTAAAATATTTTTTTAAAAAATAAAGATTAAAACAATTAAATAATGACCGTCTAAATGAGATCAGCTTCCAAGAAAACACATGTAACCAGAAAAAGAATATTTGAACTTTTGAAACAAACTTTATCCATTTTCGAAATGCAATCCAAAGGGTCAAGTTAATTTTGAAGAGTAAATGTCCATTTTACCCATATATAGATATTAGAAACACTTCTTTTTGGTCTGAATTTAAAAATTTATAAATCAATTTTCTTTTATTTTGAAAATTTTTAGTGAATTTTTATTATGCAAAGCTTGGCCCAATCTTTGTTCCTTTGACCTGGCTAGGTGTTCATTGGTCAAACTTAGGGCCCGTTTGGATTAGCTTTTGAGAATAGATTCTGGGAAGAATAGATTCTGGAGAATAGATTTTGGGAAGAATAGATTTTAGGAAGAATAGATTTTAAGAAGAATAAGTGTTTGGATAGTTATTTTTAAAATGACTTTTTAGGAAAGTAAATTACTAAAAAGGGTATGATTTTATTAAAAGGAGGAGAGAGGAGAGAGGGTATAGAGGGGAGAGGAGAGAGGAGAGAGGTAGAGAGAAAAGATGAGAGATAGTAAAAAAGATAGAGGAGAGAGGAGAGATAGTATAAGAAAAAATTAGGGTAAAATAATAAAAGGGATATGATTGGATTTATAACTTTTTCATGTAAATGAGAAGAGGAGAGGAAACGCAGGGAGAGAAAAGGAAAAACTGCGGAAAAGACAGAACAATATGCCGAAAAGTTGAAAATGTGTGGATTTTATAAAACCATGGTTTGATATGAGAATTGATTTTTTAGAATATTATGGCTGTTTGGCAACAAAACTACAAAACCATGGTTTTAAGGAAAAATCAATTCCCTAACCAATTGCCAAACACACACTTAGCCTATAAACAATTAATATGGTTATATGATCCTATTAATATTATAAGAAAATTAATATGGTTTAACTTTTCTCTCATTATTATTTTTATTTTGATTTATACTCTCCACTCTCCACTTTCATTTTTTGTATTACATTTATTCTCTCCACTTTTTTATGAACTGGATTTGAATATTTAATTTCTTAAATAAGATTTTGCAAAAATTAATAAATAAAGGAAAAAAACAATGAAGACTCACCGCGGTTCGAACTCCTAACCTCTGGATCAACTACCTTCTGATTTAGACTTTTATTCAAAAAGATATTTTTGTGTGCAAAAGTAAGGATAAGATATTGTGAGGAAGCTAGCCTTGGAAATGGAGGGAATAGAGTACGTGGTGGTGATCTGAGCAAATGGCTTCTTGTTGTATCTCAAACTCTGCATTATTACAGTGCTTCAAGAGAAGCACCCCTTATAGCTTATTCGGCTGGAACATTGGCAAGAACAAGCCTGACGACAAGCCTCAGACTAAGTATCACGACATTGATCTCACTTTCCCCCCTTCTCTGCTCAATAAAACTTTCTTGAAGGGTCCATTCCCTCTCCCTCTCTCTAAGTTTCAAACTTGCAGGTTCTGAGTCCTGACCTTCAGAATTCTGTGTTTATTGATCAGGTAAGGAACTCAAATGCTGCTATAGGGCCACAATCGATGGTTTTAGCGCGACGAAATTTCACGAATGCTGCGACTTCAAGGGGCCATGCGTGATTATAGGCTACACAAACAAGTCTTTCAAGTTTGGAGCTTTTAATCCTGAAGGCTACAGAAGCACTGACGATTACTATGATACTTTCGATGCTTTCTTGTTTTATTGGTCTGAAACTGATAGTGTTACTCAAACCCAACAACCCATTGTTTTGCCCAAGGTTGGTGGCAGTGGTGCGGCTCTGTTCGATTATGCTCGCGGGGGCCCACAATTTGGGGCTGATGGGCTTCTCATTGGGCCCCCGCTGGCCCCAGTTATGGGTGGTTTTGCAGGCCCCGATACAAACTCTGGCATTGGGGACCTAAGGCAAGCCAAGTCTAGATTGGGATTGTCTTATGCTAAGAGGGAAGACGGCAAAGAATCTCTTTTTGGGGACGAGTCCAAGGCTACACTTGAAGAAGTTGAAGTTTTTTGCAGCCCTAAAATTGCTAGCTTGTACTAGAACTTACTGCATAATGGGTAAGTTCCATGATGATTGCATTGAAACTGCTTTCTGCTCAATTATGGTATAGTTCAAAATGTTTATTTCTTGAAGCTTCTGATTTATATACCCTAGGCTTGAAGTGTTAGCAGGTTTAATGAGTTTTTAGATGCTTCTCAAAGCAATTGCACAGTGAAAAAGCAGAATCAGGAGTCCAATTTGTTTGCATGCATAATGTACATGTTGGTTTTGCTTTCAACTTTGAGCTTTAGAAATTTAAGCATCAAGATATAGAATTCTCCATCATTACATATAAGCTTATTTTATTGATATTGATACATAGATGGCTCAATGTAAAATAGCTTCTGGTGAAGCCGATAAAAGTGATTATTTCCGGAGCAGACACTAGAACAGTAGGAGTGATACTAGTACTTAGGAAGGGATTGCACATGGAAAAATAGGTCAAAAGTCCCTGTTTGAAAATTTTATTTGTTAGAATGATTTATATATGAAAATATTTCAGGTCTTTTGATGAGTATAATTTTCAAACAGTAATTTTTCACTAATTTTCCTGCATTTTTACTCCAAGACGTACTTTAAAATGCGTTGTCCTAGAGAGAGATCCCCCTCCCAATGAAACACCAAGAAACTTTATCTAACTTAGTCGCACGGAGGTTGGACCATCAAAGGCATTAAAATAGCAAGTTTTCAGAACGGTTTTGGATATTTGAATGAATTGATTTGATCAAAGCCTTCATGAGACACATGCTCATTTCCATAGAAGTAGCCAAATTGACTGAGATCTTCAGCAAGTTCAATTTCTCCATTTACATTTGAGTAAGATGAAGAGGTTGAATTTTCTGTTGGTAGGAATGGTTGCCATGGAGTCATTGAAAATGATAAGTCGTACTCTGGAAAGCATCCAGACATGGTATCTGGTACTTGAGAGTAGTCCTGCAGAATTGAAGTCAGAACTCAGAAATGTCTCTGAAATTTAGCTAATGAATATGAAGTTACCTTCTTTCTTTATTCCTAGACTTAGAAACACAATACCTAGGAAGAATCTAGAATTAATTCAGGAGAGACATCAAAATGTGAAGAAGCTTGCTCTAGCTCTGCCATTGTTGGAGCAGCATGGTATGGAGAAGTCTTCATTGAAGCTTCTTCATTCCCACTGGTGCAACTACTTCCTTCTGCCTTGCCCTTTTGTTCTTCCTGCGAATCCTTCGCCTTCTCATTCTTCTTCATCACTCTGCACAATGCAAAACCAAAGCCACCCTACAAATTGCCATAAACAACCAACTTCAGCATCAATGTTTCAGCCGAATCAAGGCTATATATATTTAAAAGTAATAAATTTACATGAAAACTAGGTGATGAGAGATCAGAGTCATTGTTGAGTAGATACTCATGCATGATCCACTTGGTTCGATCTCCAAGTGGAGCTCTTCCGCGATAGAAAACAAGTGTCTTTCTATAACCTGTAACAGTAAATGGAGTTGACTGAGACACTATATTTCTGTCTTTTCCAGTGGCTTTCCAGTACCCATTTTTGGTAGCTCTATTTGTTCGCAATCCATTTGGGTACTTTCGATCTCGTGGACAAAAGAAAAACCACTCCATATCTCTCTTTGGGAGGAACGATTTCTCTGCATCATATGTTCAATTCTAGTAAGCACAATACATAACTTATAATGCCTCATATGTTGGTGCAAGTATTATTAAAAAAAAAATGAAATTTAAGAATACCTGGCAATTCCCATGGATCAAATTTGTACAAGTCAATGACTGGGATAACCTCAAGCTCTATTTCAAGCCCTTCTACCTTTCTCTTTAGATAATATCCAACCAGTTCTTCGTCTGTTGGGTGGAAACGAAAACCTGGTGGTAATGGTGCACTTCCCATTCAAAGATTTCTCTTTTTCTTACTTTTATCTCACTCAAAGGAAAAAAAACCCCCACAAAAACAGAGGCAAAGAAAGGGAAACTACTCACCCTCACGTAGGCCAAAACTTCAGAAAGAGAAAGAGAATAGGTAATAAAAATGTGAAAGATCCAAAAATGTAAGCTTTTTGTGTTTTTTGTCAAGAGTCAAGTATAACTCATTACATGTTAGAATCATGGTCTTGGAGAAATTCAAGGTATCTCTAATGGCAGGCTACCTCAATATTCAGTCCCTGAAAGGCTCTTGGCAGAAAAGAATGAGAACAAATCTAAAGACTTGACAGAAATCTTAAATGTGGAAGCTATTGTGAATGCCCAGCAAGTCAGCAAGAACTGAAATAGTTTCTAGAAATTAACAAAAGAAGAGAGTGAGAATGAAGAGTAAAATCAAAGGCACTAATCATATATATGGATATCATTTGGCGAGGGAATCAGCAGTCCAAAAACAAAAACATACATGATAAACCGAAAGTTTGAGATTGCTTGCCTCATTTGCACTGTGCACCCCAAAATTCCAAAGCAAGTGGCCCACCACATGAACCAGTTCACACAAAGGATGTTAACAAAAGTTTGGGGCATATAAAGAGCTTATAGGTCAGGTGTCACAGCTCAAAAAACACTTCCAAAGATATTTATTTATAAATATATGAATATGATTTAAACTCATTCTTGTGAAGTATTATGAGTCACCTACTTGCTATGGGATCAATATTTCTTTACAAATATACTCTTGTTTTGCATAGGAAGAGATGTGTACATGGACAAGTTAGTGTAAGAAAGTCAAGTGTTAGAGAGGGCCGCCATTATCGTCAAGTTTCTTTCACGTCATTACTGAATCAGACTAAACAACTTTACCTTTTCTTTTATTCACTGATTTCGTCACCAAAAGTGACTTTGAGAAAAGTGCTTTGGTGATTTTTCTTTTGTTTTGGAACATTTCAGAACTCATTCCTCCCTCCTCAATTCTCTTGAAGATGTTGTTAATGTTAATGCAGTAAAGCTCCCTAAAATCAAAACTACCATTTGTGGGACCAACAAGTCATTGCTTGCTGAATCAAAATCTTGGGTAATTAGTGGATTATCTTGCTTACGTATTACCAAAAGCTAAAGGGTGAAAGTAAAAAACAGAAACAGAAACTAAAATTAAAGGCTTGCTTTAGCAGCTGATTTAGTTTGTTTTACTTACCTTTATGCGATATACTCGCATATGAATCTATGTGCTATTATTATTAGTTTGTGGATTTTTGCAAAGAGATCAGGTATAATTAGGTAGAACGCTAGTCAATGCTTTTTAAGTTCAGGGTTGAGAAAAAAAGCACAGTTTTGTAACAATCATCTTTATATGAGATTGGGATCCTCATATCAAATCTTAATAGAGGGAAAAAGTTTCTATTTCAGGAAACTGTATGCTCTCAGGTTTAGTATTCATCTCTGAATTTTGCAACAACCAAATCTTATCTAATTAGGTGAAGTCGGTTATATAGATCATATAAAACTATATTCTATCAATAACTAAATCTCTAGACATATTGTTTATCATAATGTCTCATTTAATAATTTTATTGAGTGTTTTTTGTAATCTTGTTTTACTTTTTTTAGATACTCTACATTGTTTTATCTACCTTCTCTTAACTGGCTTCTCTAATAACTTTTTTTATATATGTCTAAGTCACCTCAAATAATTTTCTACTAGTTTAACAAATAAACAAAATGCTATGAAGTAATTATATAAAGTTTTTGCTTCTCTAGACCTGGAGGACATAAAGTGAATACAAGTTCCTAAATTATCACTAACACACGATGGCACAAATAGTTGAGAGTCTATGTCCCTTAACAATCACTTTTGGGTTCGATCTCTAGAGGATGAAAATGAAGCTAGCGTGCTTGGAAGGATCGCTCCCGTAACTAAGCATTTGCAGTACTCGGGAGATTAATCTCTCACCTATCGGGTGGGGATACTCTAATATACATTAAAAAAAAATTCTAAATCATCATTAATGATTAACTATATCTTAGGTATCTAAGTTGTTGAATTTTGTTTCGACTTTAATATAGATATGTTATTTTTCCCACTTTGGCACAGGATTTAAATTTGTCAAATCAATGATAAAGATTGCATGCATGTATTGCCACTTTTATTTCAATATGTGAAAAGGCAAAAGGAGCCAATGTTCTTATAATACTATTTTGATATGTTGATAAATGAAATTTCCAAAACTAATAATTGGATTCCTGCTTTTTCCCTTTTTGTGTGGTGGCGCTATGAAGCAGAGTTGTCATGGAGATTGATTTGTGAAGCCGCCGTGAATCAGTATAAAATCATTAAGCTAATAAATGCTGATCTAGTTGATAAAAAATTAATTTATAATTTATAAGTTCATAAGTTTAAATTTTATTTTTAATACGATAATTTTATTGGTAGATGATCTACAACTATCTCTATAATCGGCTTTTTCTCTGGTTAAATTATATTATACTTTTACTTTCTATATATATCTTAACTAATTTTACTTCTCTTTTTAATTACTTACATTAATCAAAATATATATAGAAAGTGATTCTAGAGAATAGATTTTATATGAAAAGTTATTTTGAAAAAATAAGTATTTAAATTATTGTTATCATAATAACTTTTTTAATAGGTAAATTATAAAAAATAATATAAGGTAAAATGGTAATAACAAAGTATAATTTTAAATTTATATTTTTTGTTTGATATTAAAATATAAATAATATACGTATATATGTTATTAGAGTAATTAATAATAAATAATTAAGAAATTATATTTAATATTTTATTTTCTTATACATAATTAGAAATTTATTTTTATATATTTTGATTAATAAAAATAATTAAAAAGGGAAGTAAAATTAGTTAAAATATTTGATTATAATCTAAATATACTATTTAGAAGCATTAGTGCAAATCCTATGCCCTAGAACTCCGTAATGTACCGCTTCAAGAGAACCAACCTTCCTACAGATCCATATCATGGAATTAACCATGAAGAAACACGTCAATTCAATGATATTCACTTTTTATAATAAAAAAATTATATATTTAAAAGACTATAAAAAAGACTCAGAAACAGCGATGTTAAAATCATCCATATGAAGGGAGTGAGCTGACAAATGAGATGGACAAATTAGCCAAATGAATCTTAAATAAGAGATGGACAAACTCCCTCTATCCAAACCCAAAACCCAACCACCCACACATTGAGAATACTGAACGGAAAAAGAGGGAAGATGCTGGAGACGAATAAAACTCCGATCTCCACCACCTATACGCTGAGAACAAGGGAGGATGATAGAAAAGAGACCAAAAAGAAATGAAGATCAGAGCACGAGGGTCGAAGTGGCAGTTTGGGTGATTTTAAACTTTTTTGCTCCAAACTAAACACACACAAAATTAAATTTCAAATTATGTATAGAAAAATAAAAATTATAAATAATTTTTTTAATCATCTATTATTAGTTATTCTAATAACATATATATGTATATATATTATTTATTATTTTAATATCAAATATAAAATATAAATTTTAAATTACATTTTATGTAATTATTATTTTACCTTATAATTTTTTTAGTAATTTATTTATTAAAAAAGTTATTATGATAATAATCATCTAAATACTTATTTTTTCAAAATTACTTTTCATATAAAATTTATTTTATAAAAAATTTAATTTTTAAAATCACTCTATAATTAATTTTTTCTAGAATTTAAATCGAATACACTTGAAGAAGTACATGTTAGGATTGCAATTAGGGAAGAAGGTATGTTAATTAGTTAAATTAGTTATTTGTTATAAATGTGATTTAATTTTTTTAAAATATTCTCCCATTTAATATATATAATTAGTAGAGATAATTTATAAAAAAAAATTATAAATTTATGAGATAAAATATATTTAGGTCTTACGTCTAGAATTTAGTAAATCTCTAACTTTTCTACGTTTAAAAGTAGAGGAAATAGTAATATTTTACCTAATACCTATCAAAATAACCTTTTAAATTTGATTCTCTAAGATTGTAAAGGGTTTCACACTAAATATTACTCCATCAGTTTCTTTTTAGAAGATACAATTTTTTTTTTTAATGGGCATGTTCATTTTTATAAGATAAGCTTTAGAAGTCTCTCTAATCTTTTTTCACTATTTCTCTTTCTCCCACATATCTTTTTTAAAAATAAGGGTATTTTAAAAAAAATAAAATTTTTATATATTTATTATTTTTAATTAGTTCTAATAAATTTTTTTATATAACGTTAGCTAATCCATGATTATTTGTATCTATAAAAGAACGGAGAGAATAGTACTTTGCATGCACCTGGAATGATGCTAAACTTGTATAGATTAATGAGGAAAGACCAACCCTATGCATGAATGTAGGATGTAGTTTGTATGTTTGAGTCTATGGGTACACACACAACTTGTGGGGATCATAATTACTTTTTGTTGCACAAACGTTGACCGTTGGAAGTAAAATTGATCAACCATAAGCTTAGACGCAGAATGTTGACTGGTTGGGAATGAAACTATAATTAGAAGGATAAATATGGTCCAACACTCTAAAATAATTTTAAAAAAATAATTAATATTTTAAAATATTTAAGGGTATAATTAATATCTTGAATTAATTTTAGAAGTATAACTAATATTTTAAAATATTTAAGGGTACAATTAGCACCTTAAATTAATTTTAGAAGTACGACTAACACCATAAAATATTTAAATTAGTGTAATTTTGCTCATTCACTAACAAAAATACTAACTTTTATTTGACACATTCACGTAAATTTTTTTATTTTGACATATTATTATTTAAAAGGCTATATGTATAATATTATTTTAATATATTATACTAAATAAACTATAAAATTTCTCAATCTTCACATATGAATTATATATAATATCAATTTTAAAGTTTATTCAGTACTCTTATTTAAATAATATGACACATATGACTTTTTAAATAATAATGTGTTTAGAAATTTGATGAATCTCATGTGATATGGATCGGATGAAAATTTATGTTTCTATCAGTAAAAGATGAAATTGTATCAATTTAAATATTTTAAAATAATGATTGTATCTGCAAAATTAGTTTAAGGTGTTAATTATATCCTTAAATATTTTAAAGTGCTAGTTGTACTTTTAAAATTAATTCAAAGTAATAATTATATTTTTAAATATTTTAAAATTTTAATTATTTCTTTAAAATTAATTTAATTTGAGGTGTTGGATGAATTTTTATAGATGTTCACTTTGTTAAAATGTACATTCAATGCATCGTGATCTGTATTCTTAAGCCGAATTGTGTTCTTTTAATATATGTACTTTGTTATTCCAAATGTTGACTTTGTTGATTTTTCTGAATTAATATATGTACTTTATTGTTCCGAATGTTGACTTTGTTTATTTTTTTAGAATTAATATATGTACTTTAACGAATATTGATTTTGTTGATTTTTCCGAATTAATATATGTACTTTAATATTTCGAATGTTGACTTTATTGATTTTTCCGAATTAATATATATACTTTATTATTCCGAATGTTGACTTTGTTGATTTTTCCGAATTAATATATGTACTTTATTATTCCTTTATTTTATTCCAATATATGTAGCTTTATTATTGCATTCTTAGAGAGGTAATATCAGCGCAAAACTATGGTAAAACCCACTCCACAAGAGCGTCCTCCGAAGAGCAAAGCCTTAGCCTCAGTCCCATCTTCTCTAATCTCCGACCTGTCAAGCCTTTGTTGCTCATTTTTTATAATTTATTGGACAACAAACCAAAATTTTATGTGATGAGAAAAATCCTTAAAAAAATTATACCCTCAAAATTAGCTATTGGAGTTAGAGAACCAAATATCGTAAGATCCCTTTTAAAAAGTTATCCTCTCAACATGAAACTCGTGACATTTTAGCAGCCAGATTGTGAGAGAACCAACTTAAGCCTGACCGTAGAGTAGTTGAAGATGGATTGGTGCTAAGTTGAAATTCAGAAGGCTTCATATATTCATTAATTCATCAAATATGATTATAAGTGGAAGCTATTAGACTATATATATTTATAGAAGGAGTTTTTTTCCCATTAAGAAAAGCCCAATCAACTCGCAAATCAACTTGCAAATATAATAAACAAAGTCAGAAACTTGCAAATAAAAACAAAAAAGTTAGCTACTTATCAACTTGCAAATAAAAACAAAAAAAGTCAGCATCTTGCAAATCAACTTGCAAATATAATAAAAGTCAAAGGGTAAAAAGTAAATTCATGTTTCCTTCGTAAGAATGAAGTGAACTTATATAATATAATTAAAAACACAAGCAAAACAAATTCAATTCTTTCTTTAATAAGTTTTCATATATTTCCTATCAAGATATGATCAGAGCTTGCACTTGTCTGTCGGATTTGTAATTCCGGAACTGATTGGCCTGTTGATGAGGTTGTAGGAACTTGGATTTATGGTCCAATTTGTAATAGTAAGTTCAAATAATGTGGCCAAGTTTTTCACATTACTAGCAGTTATTTTCACCTTACAAGTATCAACATAGGAACTTGGATCTACAGCCTCTGAATGCTTTTGAAACCTTGATTCTTTAGCCAAAAACAGTGACTCAATATCTGTAACTAAGCAGGATATAATCTTAATGATACTGAACTGATGAAAGGGTCACAATCTTCATTTTCATCTTCAAAAGATCACCATTCATAGAAAGACTAACCTAATTGAGCTTGCCTTTATAGAGATATGCAATTTCCTATAACTAACAGATTAACTAAATCTGGTTACATCACCTTACAATTTAGAGATATTCAAACACTAGAGCCATATATATATATATAATATGAAACTCATCATCATCATCGTTGTCAAAATCTCTATAAATTACTCTACTCCATGAGATGGCAAGTGGTTCTGAGTTACATCAAGCGGGGGTTGCTCACAAGTGACGACGATCTCATCATCGGCTCGGTACTCTTTGAAGCTCGCTAATCTGCCCAGTTCTTCAACTTCCTCTATCACAAGATACAATTTTGCAACGGTTTCCACAAGCAACGACGCAAAAGCAGAGAAAGGAAGAGCCTCGGAGAACTCAAGGCTAGTAATGGCGATTTTACTCAACTGGGGTCTCAAAACCTTTCTCTCTGATGATTCCTTGGATTGCTCAGGGTTAGCCCTTTTGTTCTTCCATTCAAGTAATGAAGAAGAATCGGTTTTAACGCTTGAAAATTTCACTCCTGACGATGATGAGTTCTTATTCCCACACTTTTTCTTTGATGCAGCTACGGCGTCGGAGCCTAGGAAGAGCCGAGGCTGGGACTTTATGGCTGTGTTAAGGTCTTGTACGGCTTCATGAAGATGATCGGAGAGTATTTCTCGTGAGTAGTGGCGGCGGTTGCTTATGCTGTTGGCAAGTTCTATCAGAACTTTTGATACCTCTGCTGCCAGCCTTATGCACGTACGGGTCCTTGAACATGGCTCGGATAGATAGTGGAGTCTGATAAACACAAATCGAAATCGAAACATTTTAATGAAAAAACTAAGTGAATTTTTACTAGACTAAAATATTAGAATATATTAAAGAGTCAATGCCAACTTAGGGTACGTCTCATATCAAATTGGCTTAACTATAATCTCTCTAAAATCTAATATGTTGTAGGAGTCATTGGATTTAGGACACCAAAAAAAAGAAGAAAAAATAAAATTATTGATCTAAGGCCTCTAGACTGAAAAGAACTACAAGCCTAGACAAAGAGAGAAAAATAGATGAAAGATGTAAGAATAAATAATAGAAAGAAAATTAGAATATATGAAAGACTTTCATATTGACTAATTAGACAATAAATTAGAGATACATGACTTTGAGATAGATTCTATCGAATTGACTTAAATTACTTTAATAGAAAGATAGACCTGATATATAAAAAACTAACTTTGGATTCATGCGCGGGTACTTAAAATGCAATACCTGAATTTCTGTTCTGAGACAACCATGGAGGGCTACCACTGTGTAGCCAAATTGGCGAAGAACAGCTCCTACTTTCACATACTGCTGCCATGGAAATCTGTGACAGTACCTTGAATGTCTCGGCTCCCAACTCGCATGCAATGCCTGCTCATCAGATATGAACAAGGATTGAGAATGATCTCGAAATGGGGTTTCTACTTTCTAAACATGTGTTTTGTGTTAAAATTAATTACCAGTGTTTCATCGGTGGATTTGAAGTCCAAAACAGCCTTATAACCATTGTATATAGGATCCTCGGATGAAAATTTAATGTCCTCATTTTCATGAATTACACCGCCTTTGAAGTACTCATTAACACAAGCTGCAAGATGTTAATTCATATTATAGATCTGCGACATGAAACAAAGAGGAAGAGAGAAGGTAGCGTAAAAGACTTGGTAATATAAAATACTAAATTGAGTCCTATGAGCATGTGAGATACTTAATAAGGTATTTATACATGCTAGTTTTCTCACTTCGATAGTAATAGGTATCTAAGTGGAACAGAGAATTCTACTCTAATATCTAATTATTCAACTGGAGAAACTAACTTACTTATTAAATACTTTATTAAATATCCCATATTACTCAATATATAATTTAGTATCTCATATATATTGCCAAGTTTATATCGTAGTGGAATCTAGTACGTACCTTGTATGGAATCAGCGAGGCCTTGGAGCTTGGAGACGGTGGACTTATGTAGGTCTTCTCCGGACCAATTGGGGAAAATGAGGAGACTCATGATGATAAGGCAAATGGCGCAGCCAATGGCGATGGTGTAGAAACGATCATGAGCAATCTTCATGACATCGTCCACTCGGTAGCTTGAAACAGTGATCAAAATGAAGGTCAACAGAAATATGACTATGCCATAGTCATAGTTCTTCTTCATGTAAGGAATGAACCTCATGTATGTTGATGCAGCTACTGTTTAGGGTTTTCTCATCAATTTTTCGAGGCTTGACATACATTTTACAAGAAAAGGTTGATGCAAATAAAAAAAATAAGAAAAAAGAGAGCATTTGCATCACTAGTGCCGCCATTTTCAAATTAATACTCCTTCCATCTTTAATATAATATATATTTAATTAATTTAATTAGATTAAGAAAGTTAGTTAATAGGTCATATTGTTTTTAAAACTCATAATCATCTTCATTAATTCCATCCCTCCTTTTTTTTTATTTGATTATTGTTGAAGGAGTACTAATAAGGATAATTTTATAAAAAAGTTGATAGATATAGGAACTAAATCTTATATTTATAATTAATATTTTTTTTAATTAAATTTTATATTAAAGACTGGAGGAGTAAAAACTACAAGTATAATTTTGTTTTCACCATTAGATGGACATTAGGAAGTTATGTTAATGTACCATAGTAAATAAGTAAAAGTTGAAAATTGTGTAAGTTATTAATTGACTTGACCAAGTCTATGGACCCTACAAAATTAAATTTTTAATAAGACCAAAAAAATTAATGAGAAAAGAGGACAAAATACTATGCCCAATTCCAAGCCTAATATTTTAAATCAAAGCCCCCCTCCCTTAAGTCTTAAAAGGAAGTTATGACTTTGAAACTTCTTTAGATATATTGGGTTTATGATTTATGACCCAAAAAAAAAGAGCATCAAAGCGTTATTCAAAAGGGAATACACGAAGCATCTTCTTCACAATTTACATACTCTTTGTTTCTAATTATAAGACACAATCATAATTCATATATATTGAGAAATTAGTTAATGTCTAAAGATTTATTCGCTCTTTCCAATTTTGCCGTCAATTAATTTTTTTTATTAAGCAAGTGGGCTAACTTATTATATTTATTACTTAGGAGCATTTCACAAAAATATTTTAATTATTTTTAAAACTTAGTAAAATGTCTTGTATATATAAAGGGTCACCAAACCCTTCAAAATTATGTTTTATAATCAGGACAGAGGAAGTATATATTTTTTGTATGGTATACATATACACATATACTACTTATACACAAATTATATGTATTAGTATTCAATCAATTAGATATTTCCTTTCTACTTTTCTGGTATGCTAGTGGACCATTGGTTTTTCTTTTGTTCTAGAATTTCATCATATGCAATTAATCCAATGGACTAAGGTAATATGATGAGAAAATTATAATATTTTTTAAAAATATTATAATTATAGAAATTTTATTTATATTTTAAAATTGATAAAAAAATACTTAAGCTTAACTAAAATTGTACACATGTGCCCTAAATTTGATTAAACTTATATGAATAAAAAGTTCCTTTTGTTTTCAAAATCATCTTTTTAGAATTTAGCTAAAACTAAAAAGATATATTCTTCATTATTTCTCATGATACAAGTGAAATTGCACCCCGCTCTCATAAATTTTAGTTAAAATTACAAAAATATCGCTTTTATTTTTTAAAATATGTACAGTTTTTTAAGAATAGAAAGAAATTAGGTGCAACTGTAGCAACACAGCCCAAGAGTCTATGTAATTTGGTATTTGATTTTAGAGAAGTTTGTGTAAATTTCAAAAAATAAAATAAAAGTTGGTGTAATTTACTATTAGTAAAAAAGAAAAATAGGAAAAAGTCTCTCGTTGAATTTTTTTTATAAGATTGACCAAATCGAAGTACAGGTAATCTGTGATTACAAAATTTGCACGACACATTTATTCCTGCATGTTCCCCATGTATCAAGGGAATTCACCGCTCTAGTATTGTACTGTATAAGTACTTTCTGTATATAAAAGTTTATCAGATACTTCTCACTAACAAATTTTAGAAGAAAGACAAAGTTGATACAATTTCAACAAATTTTAGAGAAAGTTGATGCAATTTTGAATTCAGAAAGCTGCTGTTATTACTCATCAGAGAAACTCTCAATCCCATTAATTCAGAACTGTTAAAGCATATATATATATATATATATAGAGAGAGAGAGAGAGAGAGATGTATATATTACCTATAAGGAAAACTGCAGCCCCAATGAAAACCGCTTGAAAGACCCGACCCGAAGCTTCTGCAATATACTTTATAAGAAATGCTAATAATCCAGCCAACAGTGTCCCCAAGCCTCTGTTGAGCCCCTTGTATAATGTTGCCCCTGAAAAAGCACACACATTATTATTATAAAGTTTAATTTGCATGAATTTTGATAATCTAAATATGCACGAGAACTGTGAGAAACAAAAAGAATGAGAAAAGTATTGGAGAAATTATTAATGTGTGTATATTTAAATGAGTTGAGGAAAAATAGAAAATATATCATTCTAATAAATCCTAAAATATATCGGTCTAATAAATATAATAAATGCAAAGGTCAAATCAATAAATATAAATTAAATCAAATCATATCAATAAAAAACAAAAACAGATGGATGAGAAGATGAGAAAGTGACCACCTGCAGGGAATTCAAGCACCATGACGACGGTCATGACGGCCCAAATAGCGTTCTGGCCAATCCCTTTGAAGAGTGGTTCCAACAGATAGAGCAAAGAGACGAGAGTGAGAGACAAACCCACTTTGAGTGCATGAATCGGCCTTCTTGGATCTTCACGTCCCACTTTCCAAGTAGTTTTCCACGCCATGTTCATCTTCTTCTTCATTTTCTCACCCATTGCCATTTCCATTAATCCCGATTCAACCAACTTTGGCACCATTTTCTCTTCCTCTATCTTCTTTACACCTTGATGGCAAATGCAGTAATATATATTTTCTTCTTCTGGGGAGTCTAGATGCGTCAAGAATCCCGAGTTTCTTCATCATGCATGTGTGAACTTTATAATGCTGTGGTTTAGAGAGAGAAGGGGAGAGAGAGTCCGATGATGATGTCATTCTTGCACTCGCAATCCATTAAAGTACACATAACTTCAATTGAGGTGAGTAGTTTTCTCAATAAGCCATAAGCTTAGACGCATAATGTTGACTTGTTGGGAATGAAATTATGAAATTTTTAGATTAGAATTAGAAATATATATTGGGTTGTCTTTCTATAAAAATAATTTAAGTTAATTTGATACAATTTTCTTGACTTTATATACCTTTAATGATCCTTTTAATTAACCAACGATTTAAGGCAAATGGCACAGCCAATGGCGATGGTGTAGAAATGATGATCATGGGCAATTTCATGACATCGTCCACTCGATAGCTTGAAACAGTGATCAAATTGATGGTCAACAGAAATATGACTATGCCATAGTCATAGTTCTTCTTTATGTAAGGAATGAACCTCATGTATGTTGCTGCAGCTCCTGTTTAGGTTTTCTCGTCAATTTTTCGAGGCTTGACATGCATTTTGAATGAAAAACTTGATGCAAATAAAAAAAACCGTGAATACAATCTCCTATTTGGTCGCCCAAATTTTCATGAATTTTAATTTTTATTTCTCAAATTTTAAATTATAAATTTTAGTTTCTTAAAAAATAAAATGGGTCGGGTTTTTATTAAATTAAAAGTAGTAATATTGTTTTATATGTAAATAAATTTCAGGAGTCTAAAACTTATGGTTTGAAACTTAAAGTTCTAAAATTAAAATAAAAGTAAATTTGAGAGACTAAATATTATATTAACAAAAAAAATATTTATATAAATTGGTCTTTCAAATTAATATATACACTATAACTCTGTTTCCACCGTTGCATGGGAATTGGGAAGTTGGGTTAATGTACAAAAGTTGAAAATTGTATTCAAAGCGTTATACATAAATACAGAAAGCACCTTCTTTCAAAATTTATTTCTATCTATAAGATACAATTATTTAATTCACAAATACTGAAAAATTAGTTGATATCTAAAAAAAAATATTTCTTTATTAAGCAAGTGCACTAGCTAATTTTATTTATTACATATGAGCAAGTGGACTAAAATGCCCTGCCTAAAGGGTCATCAAAGCCTGCATTAATATTCCATCAATTAGGTATTTATTTCTTCCTTTTCATTAATTTCTATTTTCTAGTATGCTAGTTAACCATGGGTTTTCTTTTGTTAGAATTTGATATATATGAAATTAATCCAATGGATAAAAGTAGTATAATGAGTAAATTATATTATTTTAAAAAATTGTTAAAATTAGACAAATTTTTATCTATATTTAAAATTCATGATAATATTCAAGTGATTAAATTAAAGTGACTAAGAGGAGATAAGAGTGGAGAAGAAAGTTTAATTCGATTATAGGGATGATATGGAAAAGTAAATAAAATAGAGATCAGAGTTGTTATAAACAATTACCAATATGGTTAGGCTTTCTAAGGATGGATGGTTTCGGATATCATTACTCACAAATAATATATTAGAGTTATAAAAAAAATAATGGCTCATAAAAACACCTAGAACCCTAGAATAAATTTAATTTATAAATAATTATTCAAGAACCACTTAGCTTCTAATCCTAATATTAGTTATGATCTATCCTCTAAGAAAATAAAGAACTTTCAACGAAAATTCCTTTTAGGGTTTCTAACAAAATCATTTCAAAAATATATTCAACCAAACAATTTTAAAAAGAACTTTAAGAATATATATAAGAGAAATAAATATATAAATGAAGAACAAAAATCACAACTAATAAAAAGTACACAATAGTTTGATCACATATTTATGTAAAAAGACATAAATAGGTTTATAACCAAGTCTTCAAAATCCTAAAAACTCAGAAAATCTTAAAATTTAAAAATAAAATATTAAACCTTAGTAAAAATTATTACAACTCAAATAATATGAACATAGAGCTCAAATCTATAACCTCCATCCTCAAGAAAAAGGAGAACTAACCACTCATGTAGCTAGATGACACCATGATGAATAATGGAAACAAGTAAACAATGAACCAGACAAGAGATGGAATGATTATAAGTGAGATAGTGTATCTTAGTGTCCTTTATATAGTCTTTCGTGATGTACCTTGTAAAGAGTTCTTGTTGTGCTTGGAGAGCTGTCATCTTGAGCCATCTTTTGGAGATAGAATTATCTTCAATATCTTCATTATCTTGTATTCATGTCCTAGCTATTCCTTGATCAATGAAGACGACGTTGAAGCCTTCGAACATCTCTCGGATTATCTTCTTTTCCAAATTCAATCCTAGGATAATATAATATTTTAATACATGAATCTATTATCTATAGCGCCATATATTAAATTAAATCCCCATATCCAATTGCAAGATATAAATCAAGATGAATTTATATATTTTGTGTGGTGATTTGAAATATTTGGGAGAAGAGATTTCAAATCTTAAATTTAGGATACTGGAAGAATGTATTTGAAATATTCAAAGTGGATATTAATTTGAATTTTGAGAGATGCAATTTGACTAATTCAAATATTAATATCATACTAATATATTAAAAGAGGATAAAATAATTTTCTCTAATTATAATATCTAATTAGATAATAGTAATTTTTCTTTTAATAAATTAATACGTGATTTCACCATCTTAGTCTTCATTAATCTTAGTTGGCTCCTCTTGCAGGTTAGTAGATCCAGTCATAATTAATTATTTTTCTCTTCTTAAAAATCATAAAAAATAAAAATATTTTCGTGCATATCGGTGTGATTAAGGAAATAATAAAATTAGTAAAAATATAAAAAATTGATATTTTTTATTTAATTAATTTATATAGTTAATTAAAGCACAAAATGAGTAAAACTTTTATAATAATGCCTATTAAATATGATAAATATTTTTAAATAGATAAAAAATAATATAATAAAATAAGGATTCATAATGTGGAAGAAAAATACCTGAAATAGAGGGGAAGTGTCTATGTGCGTGTGTGAGAGAGAGAGACGAAAGGAGAGAAATCAGAAGGCTTCATATATTTATTAATTCATCAAAGGATGATTACAAGTGGAAACTATTAGACTATTTATTAGTAGGAGCTTTTTCTCTCAGGAAGAAAGCTCAATCAACTTGCAAATAGAATAAATAAAGTCAGCAACTTCCAAATGGAGACATGAAAGTCAGCAAATGGCAAATATAATAAAAGTCAAATAATTCAAAACACAAACAAAACAAATTAACTTCCTTCTATAACGAGTTTTCATATATTTTCCTAAATATATTAGCGCTTGCACTTGTCTGTTGGATTTGTAATTCCGGAACTGATTGGCCTGTTGATGAGGTTGTAGGAAATTGGATTTATGGTCCAATCTGCAATAGCAAGTTCAAATAATACGGCCAAGTTTTTCACATTACTAGTATCATTGTAGGACTTGGATCTACAGCCTCTGAATGCTTTTGAAACCTTGATTCTTGAGCCATTAACAGACACTCAATGTCTGTAACTAAGCAGGATATAATGTTAATGATACTGAAGTGATGAAAGGGTCACCAATCTTCATTTTCATATTCCAAAGATCATCATTCATAGAAAGACTAGCCTAGTTGGCCTTTATAGAGATATGTAATTTCCTATAACTAACAGATTAACTAAGTCCGGTTACATCATCTTAAAATTTATAGAGATATTCAAACACTAGAACGATTTATCTATATATTCATCGTCGTTGTTCATATCCATGAAAAAATACACTTGCTAAAGTCTCTCTCTCTAAATTAGTCTACGCCATAAGATGGTAAATGGTTCTGAGTTACATCAAGCCGGGGTTGCTCATAAATAACGACGATCACATCATCGACTCTGTACTCTTTGAAGCTCGCTAATCTGCCCAGTTCTTCAACTTCCTCTATCACAAGATCCAATTTTACGACGGTCTCCACAAGCAACGAAGCAAAAGCAGCGAAAGGAAGAGCCTCGGAGAACTCGAGGCTAGTAGTGGCGATTTTACTCAACTGGGGTCTCAAAACCTTTCGTCTGATGATTCCTTGGATTGCTCAAGGCTAGCCCTTTTGTTCTTCCATTCAAGCAGTGCAGAAGAATCGGTTTTAACACTTGATAATGTCACTCCTGATGATGATGAGTTCTTCTTCCCGGACTTTTTCTTTGATGCTGCTGCGGCGTCGGAGCCTAGGAAGAGCCGAGGCTGGGACTTTATGGCGGTGTTGATGTCTTGTAAGTCTTCGTGAAGATGATCGGAGAGTATTTCCGGCCAGCAGTGGCGGCGTTTCCTTATGCTGTTGGCAAGTTCTATCAGTACTTTTGATACCTCTGCTGCCAGCTTTATGCAGGGGTCCTTGAACATGGCTCGAATAGATAGTGCAGTCTGAAAAACACAAATTGAAATCGAAGCATTTTAATTGGAAAAAAAAAACTTTGCAGTGAATTTTTCCAAGACTAGTTGTTTTGGCTCATACCTGAATTTCTGTTCTGAGACAACCATGGATGGCGACCACGGTGTAGCCAAATTGGCAAAGAACAGCTCCTACTTTCACATACTGCTGCCATGGAAATCTGTGACAGTAACTTGAATGCCTCGGCTCCCAACTCGCATGCAATGCCTGCTCATCAGATATGAACAAGGATTGAGAATGATCTCAAAACGGGGTTTCTACTTTGTAAACATGTGTTTGTGTTGAGATTAATTACCAGTGTTTCATCAGTGTATTTGGAGTCTAAAACACAGCCTTATAACCATTGTATATAGGGTCGTCGGATGAAGGCTTAATGTCCTCCTTTTCATGAATTACACCGTCTTTGAAGTACTCATTAACCCAAGCTGCAAGATGTTAATTCATATTATAAATATGGGACATGAAACAAAAAGGAAAAGAGAAGGTAGTGTGATGGAGACTTGATATTACTAAGTTGAGTAGTATAAGATATGCTCAATGAGATATAAAAGTATATTGATTTTATCATCTCAAAAATTTTAATAAGTATTTAAGTAGGATGATAACCGTCTTTGAAGATATTTAAATGAGTTAATTTTCTCTCTTCAATAAGCATCTATATTATTCAATGTGAAATTTCATATCTGATATTACCAATTCTCTATATGATGAAAAGTGTTACCTTGTATGGAATTAGCAAGGCCTTGGAGCTTGAAGACGGTGGACTTATGGAGGTCTTCGCCGGACCAACTGAGGAAAACGAGGAGACTCATGAGAAGGCCAATGGCATAGCCAATGGCGATGGTGTAGAAACGATCATGAGCAATCTTCATGACATCATCCACTCGACGATAGCTTGAAACAGTGATCAAATTGAAAGTCAACAGAACTATGACTATGCCATAGTCATAGTTCTTTATATATGGAATGAACCTCATGCGTGTTGCTGCAGCTCCTATTTTAGGATTTGATCTCATCAATTTCTCAAAGCTGTGACATACATTTTGTATGAAAAGATTGATGGAAATAAACTTATACAAAAATTATATGTATTATTAGTATTCAATCAATTAGGTATTTATTTCTTCCTTTTCATTAATTTCTAGCTTCTTAGTATATGCTAGTTGCCGGTTATTTTTTTTCTTCATTTATAAGCAATCATGTTTAAGATATCATCGGATACTAAATGTAGGCACATCTCTCACCGAGGATTCGAACCTTAGTTTGTCACGTTGCTAAGGTAGCTATTGATTTTCTTTAATTTGTTCTAGAATTTAAAATGCAATTAATAAAATGGACTAAGGTAATATAATGAGTAAATTATATTATTTAAAAAAGTTTATTAAAATTATACAAATTTTATGTCTATCTTTAAAATTGATAAAAATATTTAAACTTAATTAAAATTATACGCATCTACCTAAATTTGATTAAAATTATATGAATAAAGTTCCTTTTATTTATGAATCACACAACTCCAGTAAATTTTAGTTAAAATTAGGAAAATCACCCTTTTATTTTTAAAATATGCACAATTGTTTTTTAAGAATAGAAAGAAATTACGTGCGATTGTAGCGACACAGCCCAAGAGTCTATGTCATATGGTATTTTGATTTTAGAAAAGTTTGTGTAAATTTCAAAAATCAAATAAATGTTGGTCTAATTTACTATTCCCTCTAGTCTTTAATATAATAGCTACTTAACTAATTTATATAAATTTAAAAAATAATATAAATTAATTATAATAAATATAACATAATCTCTCTAAAATATTTTGTGTAATATTAAATTATATATCAATTTATAAGTTAAATAAATTAGCTTAAAAAATATGATAAATAATACAGTGGATAAAATATATTGAGATGTTATATGTAACACCATAATTAACTTTTGTATTTAGTAGCGGAGGGAGAATTGGTAAAATTAGGAAAAGATCTATATGTTATACGTTCTAAGAACTAAGAAGAAAGACAAAGCTTATAAAATTTGAACAAATTTTAGAGAAAGTTCATACAATTTAGTGTAATAAAATTTGATAAATTAAAACAAAGAGGAGAATCAGTAGTTAGCTTGAACAGAATAGTTCAAAAGCCATTTTGAATTCAGAAAGCTGCTGAGTTATCACTTATTAGAGAATCTCTCCCTGCCTGAACCCATTAGAACTGTTAAAGCATATATATATATAGAGAGAGAGAGAGAGATGTAGATATTACCTATAAGGAAAAGTACAGCCCCAATGAAAACCGCTTGAAAGACCCGACCTGAGGCTTCTGCAATATATTCTATAAGAAATGCTAATAATCCAGCCAACAGTGTCCCCAAGCCTCTGTTGAGCCCCTTGCATAATATTGGCCCTGAAAAGCACACACATTATTAGAAACTTTGCATAAATTTTGATCATCTAATAAATATGCATGAGAAGGACGAAGAAAAAAGAACCAGATCGAGAAGAAGATCGGAAAGTGACGACCCGCAGTGAATTCAAGCACGAGTGTAAAAGTGGTTCCAAAAGATAGACCAAAGAGACGAGTGTAAGAGACAAACCCACTTTGAATGCATGAATAAGCCTTCTTGGATCTTCACGTCCCACTTTCCACGTAGTTTTCCACGCCATGCTCGGAAACCTTTTCGCCTTCTCACCAATTCTGTTCATCTTCTTCTTCATTTTCTCACCCATTGCCATTTCCATTAATCCTGCATCCACCAACTTTGCCACCATTTTCTCTTCCTCTATCTTCTTCACACCTTGATGGCAAATACAGTAATATTTTCTTCTTCTGGATAGTCTAGATGCGTCAAGAATCCCAAGCTTCTTCAACATGCATTTGTCAACTTTATATTGCTGTGGTTTAGAGACAGAGACAGAGACAGAGACAGAGAGAGTCGGAAATGTCATTCTTGCACTCACATGCAATCCATTAAAGTTCACCCCACTTTAAGGTGAGTAGTTTTCTGAAGTCTCAGGATTCAAATTATAGCAGAAACATAACCACCAATATGCTGATTTTTTTTTAAAGTGGTCAGAAGCTTCTGTAATCTGCTAGTAATCGTGCTGGAATGTTGTTACAGAACTTGTCGGGAGCATATTTATGATTCTGTATAACATATATTATGACGGTGACTGCCACGGGTTACGTACACAGAGGTACGATAATGATACAGCTACTTGGTTTAGCAAGTCAATCAAACAGGTATAACTTTCTAGTCATTTAATTTGTAATATAAAACTTAATTTATATTATAAACTAAATCGAGCAGTATCCAACTTTATGGGAGTCTTTTCTTTTTTTGGCCAGAAACAACTTTTTGGGAGTTTAGTTGGATTAAATTGGATTGAAATTATTAAGATACACTTGCTTTTCTAACTTATTTAGTGGAGCTCCATCAAAGTCTGAGGTTCACGGGAAATGAAATGAATAATGGACCATGTTAACAATTAATGGACGACATTGCCAACCAAATTGGAAGCGTGTGACTGTTATTTTTGTTAACTTTATGAATCAGAGTCGTCGTCTTTTGCTTTTTTTGCTGTTGTCATGTATAGTGGCTGTTGTTCTCACTACAGCTGGGTTAATATTTATATATAAGAACGGTTCTCTAGTGCTTTCTCAACTCCTCCATTTAAATGTAAGTCTCCGACTTCGCCATGTGGCCCCATTTTTCATTTGACACCTGCCCCTCTTTGGCTTGTATGTCTTCTTCTTCTTCGGGTAAAGGTTTGTGTTTCTTCTTTAATCAAATAAAATTTAGACATGATTAAATGGTTTATAACGTGCCAGTGCAAAAAAAGTCAAAAGAAAAGCAAGAGAGAAGAGAATGACTTATTGACATTGTAAAATTGCTTAGAAAAGTCACTCCAGTTTTACAATATTTGAACAAGGTGAATTCTCTTCGGTATTTACAAATTGGTGTTAGCCTTGTTGAGGAGACGTTCAAGATTAGGAATTATTCATATATGCTCCTCAGAATATGATCTAAAATTTTAGGGATTATTACTCAGAGAATCGATTTAGACAAGTGCAAATGCAATATGATAAAACTATTTTGCAAATACATATACTTTTTCTTAATTTTTAAAATTGAGAACTTGTACTATTTTTCTGTTAACTAAAATAGAAAAAAAAAAGTATCAAATATATATATAGATTGAAAATGCAAATATTAAGCGAGATTGATCGTCCGTATATAAAAATATTCGCGCAAATCCACTTCTATGTCCTGATTTTTTTTTTTTTGAGGTAAAGGCATAATGATATTAATACCACTTAAAAGGAATCTCATTGTCCTGACACGCGAACAATAACGGTTTTATGTGAACATACATATATACATATATATACGTACGTACATACAGGTATATAGGCCTTGGTTTAATTTATTCATGATTAAGAAGTTGAAAGTTTTCAAAAGAGAACAAATCCTCTCAAGCGCTCTCTAATGCCTAAAGTTATGCCATGATTTCAGTAGAAAACTGACGTCTACTTCACCTAAATTTTGTTTGTACAAAAAAAAAAAAATCCTATCAAGGGTAATTCCCCAGACCTCAATATTCAGATGTGTCTGATCAATGAGCTAGCTCCTGCCTTGAGTAGGAAGAATTGCTAATTATTACTAATAGTAATTTTAAAAATCCAATATGCTAATTATGTCCAAGAAAAGGCCATCCACATGACATTTGATATAAATATATAATGCAGTTGCAAAACTGCAAGCATACCTGAATGCCAACGCATTTCTTCAAGTCATCCTCAATGGATCATTCTTCTCCAATATGCAGCTATACACAAAGCATCACCTTCGTATTTTCATACAAGCATCAAAAGGTCAACTTTTTTATTTGCGGGAAAATTGACATATGTATTGCTTATTTTCAGCAGCAAGCAAACAAAAGTTTGAGATATTCCAGGAGACGGGCTAGCGCCAGGACTAGGCTTTTATTTACATAAATCCTGATTATGCTGTCGCCTCACAGCATGCAATGTAAGATGTAGGACAAGTATGAATAGCATATATAAAAAAAAAAAACTATCAGCTACGAACTTGCCCCAAATACGCGAATCCTCTGCTCAATGGGAACGTGACAGCAAGGACATGCAGCTCTGCCCTTTCTCAGCCCATACTCATCACTGCAACTAGCACACATAACTTGGTGAGCACAAGGCAAGAAAACAACAGAGACTTCATCTTTCATGCATATTATGCATTCCCTATCACAGTTTACTTGTTTATCTGAAAATGCCTCCAGTTTATCTAATTCTTGAAGCATCTTTGCAATTGTCTCTCTTTGGGGCTTTGCACCCTCAGATTCGCTTGTAAGTGAAGTGTTAGATTGATTTTGAAACTCAGCAGACTGAACAGATGCTCTTAAGCGTGAGAGCTCCTGCTCAAGTCTAAGGAGGTCATCCTTGTGGCGCTGGAAATCTATCTCTATCTTTAGGCGCAAAGCTTCCAGCTTCCGCTTATTATTAGCCTCCGCGGCTTCCTTAGCGCGTCGCTCCTCCTCAACTAATCCTAAGGCTTCCTCTTTAGCCTTCAACTCCTCCCTCCACTTGACCTGCCATAAGATGCGTGGCAACATAACTGATTCAGTGGAAGCACTTGGGAATTGGGAACGCAAGGGGATGGAATCCAAAGAAAAAGTAAGGGAAGAGAATGAAGGAAAAGGAAAGGTCGTTGCATTCCCTTTGGTCAGGGAAAACTTGCTCATCCAAGATCCCACAACTTGGAGGAACTTAAAATTAGAAAAGAAAGAGAACTATGGAAGACTTTGGAGGTTCAATCTTCAATCATCCCTCCCTTTGTTCAGAGGCAAACTCCTCCTCCAAGACCCCCAAAATGGGGGAACTTAAAACCATAAAGGACCCTCCCCTTCTTTTTTCATAACTTCCCATCTGGCGAAGACGTTTCAAGGAAACTTTCCCTTCTCACCCATATTCCCCCATCAGAACACACCTTTAGAAGAAAAACAAAGAAGCACCAGACAGAAACAGCAGTTTTCACAGCATCATATTTATATTGGAAATAAATAAGTGGTAACCAGAAAAAATTTGTTGTATCAGGTTGAATGCTGGCAAAATCATAGAATACTATTCAGAGAATTGAATGACGTTAATAGAGGGAAATTTCAGGAAAACCATTATCATATTAGCTGCGATTAACCACATAATTTCATTTCCAGGATTACGGATGAGAAAATAAATATAGAATATGTATGATATAGGATCATCAGGGACATCAGTTCTCAACACGCCAATATAAAAGTACATAGATAAGCAAAGTTCCGTTGTTGATAACTGGGGACCAATTTATCCGCAGAAATTATCTCCAAAATATAAGTAAAATTAGTAGAGTTCATTCAACTAAATGGAATTCAATTTCCATTTGATTTTAAACTGGGCAAAATAACATTAAAGGGAGAAAGACATATAAACTTTATTTGCAATTTTGCACTCAAAATAAAAATTAAAACAAGAAAGACATAAATTAGATCTTGATTGAAAGCAACATATTTCAAGTTGACGAAAACTAGTGACAATGATGATAAATACACTTATGTTCAAACATACAATCACACTGTAAATATGTATCTGAAGACATCATTAAGAAGAGTTTAGTTTGATTGGCATTAGTTGAATGTAATATAAATCTATAATCATATTGAAAATTCCACCTAAAGAAAGATCTTAGTTACCAATAAGAATATAATGTTAAAAAAATAGTGGAAAGCTTAACATGTTCACGTACTACCTGTTCCCTTTCACTAGCCCAAATAATATTAGAAAATAAATGATAGATCCCACATAAAGGTACTACAGTATAAACATATTGAGGAGTGTTTATTAGTATACTACTCCTTTTGCCCTATTTATAAATCACTTCAAACATATTTCACCAAAACCGAGAAAAATCTTAACCCTATTAACTTTGTTTTAAAATTTAATGACTTCTCAACTTTAACCCTATTCAACGCAAACTCTACTCCAGGAGTAAAAAGTTTACACAATAATAAATGAAAGGTAAAATTCAACATTCATGTGAAAATATAGTAATGTGACTTATAAATAGGACTAACAAAACATTCTCTTTCTGCCTTATAAATAGGATTAGAGGAGTATATACTATGCTACATTATCCCAAATTATCATCAAGAGATGGTAATATTTTATAGGCAAGTAAAACATCACATTAAATCATAACATAATCAAAGATCCCACCTTTAAGGAATATCTTCTGTGCTAATTGGAATTTAAAGTTGAAATCCATGGAGCCAGGTACAGAATATTCAAGTATGTAGTCGCTCAATTTGACGATGTAGAATTGAACAAGTATTGATAAGCACATTATCCTAAAATCCCAAGCACATGTCTATGCATACACAAACTACTAGTACATTCTAATGTCCAAAATGGAAGGAAAAACAATAGCGTTTCATCTTTCTAAAATCCCACTTAATAACCAGTGTTGTTACTATAATTAAATGTAAGTCCTGTAATGAAAGACATGTTAAACAACACACTTGGGACTCTAATTTCAAATATGATTTAAACATGAAAACATTCACAATTATGAAGAAAAGAGCCTCATGTAGAAACTAGAGATCACAAGATGACAATAATAAGCTGTGTTTAAATATGATACCTATCCGGGCTGCATTGAGATATCTGATCTTGAAATTGGTTATATTTGTTATGACGTTAGAGGTGTAAATGCATATGATCTTTTTCACCTTCTTTTCGTGAGGTATGTGCGAATGATATTGTTGATTAATAAACAAATTTAGATCAACCAGCAAAAGGATGGTGGAGTACACACCTCAGCATCTTTTTGACGCTGTTTAATCCGGACCAATTCTTCTTGCATCTCCAATATCTTCTCTTTCTCAGCTGAAATCTCTTGCTGTAGCTGAGCTTTCTGTTTTTCCCAAGCTACAAGCCTCTTCATGCACTTTTTCTCCCTCTTTGCAGCTTGCAAGCAAGTTGTGACTGATTCTGATGCACTTAATTTGGAAGCCTCCATCTCTGCTTTAATTTCTGCATTCTCTGTCTCGAGCAATCTCACAGCTGCATTTGCACGGTCCACTTGACCACTGGCCTTTCTTAAAGCATTCTCCATCTCTAAGAGTCTTTTCATGGTTGTGTCCTCAAGCGCCTGTTTCCCTTTCTTCAATCTCTGAGTCTCCTCTCTTTCCATCCTCAACATTTTCAGCTCAGTCAAATCATTGCTAAGCTTTCTTGCGGCCTGCATTGCCTTCTGATGGGCCCAATCTTTTCGCTCCTTTACCTGTTTCTCAAGATCCTTAATCTGATGAAATAGAGTGACAATTACCTCATCTTTCTGATCATCTGTCACAAACTCCAAATTCTCATCAAGATTCAGATCACGGAATTTGCTCAACACTGAGTTCACGGCATCATGGTTATTCAGATTCTGAGAATTCCCAGACTGCTCAGTTGGGACATTAGTCCCAGATACAGCTGGAGATTCCAAGCTTGACAAAGTGCTAGCGCCAGGAGAGGCCTTAGCCTGTGCCTGCAATTGTTTTGAATTTGCCCTAAAACCAGCAGCAAACATTGCAACATTTCTTCTCAATAAAGACTTCATTGAAGGAGAAAGATTAAACCTTTTGGGAAGTTCAATATCTCTTTGTAAATTCATCTCTGCACTATAAGAGAAGAACTCATTGAAGGGGAGATCTGAGCCTCCCCCATTTCCAAATCCCCAACCCCCATGAAACCTACACAGGGCAGGGGCCAAAACACCAACTGAATTGCTAACAGCCTCAGAGGCACTAGGAGCTGGACAACCATTACCTGGAGCAGGAAGCACTGGAATTTCCATAGCACTTGCCCGTCCTACATGAAGATCACTCATAAGCAAACACCACATAGCATCGCCTTTACTCAAATGCGGCCTGATTTGTTGTAGCAAACCGACCATACCTTCCAGAGAGTACTCCTCCAACTGCCTCAAGTCAGAGAAAACAGGATCGGACTCATCGGAATTGCCATTAATACTAGTACTAGTACTACTACAGTTACTATTCAAATAAGCCAACGAATTATGTAATATATTGGTTATCACATCCATTCCACCATAACAGTGCCCATTTCGCAATATTGCTTTGATAGCAATGTCCTCGTCGTAGCCCAACGCAACAAGCTTTGATACAGCTTCATTATATAAATATTCCAAGTTTTTTAATAGAATTTCTTCTAATTGTTCTTCGGTGCAGTAACCCCATCCGGTTTCCTCAATATTAAGGGAGAAATTAGGGTTAAGGGTAGGATTAGAGTTGGAATTTAGATTTTGAGAAGAATCGTTGAGAGCGAGATGGTTTTCCAAAGGCTTCATGCTTGATTCCAGCATAGATTTGGAGATGGAATCCTTGTCGAGATAACAACAGGAATCCATATCGGGCTTGGAGGATCGAGGCCTCCGATTCGCTCGGAGGTGCTTTTCCCTTACAGTGCAACCCATCTATCAATTTATATACAGGGTACGCGAGGGAATAACAGATATATATAAGCAGGGAGAAATAAAGAGGGGTAAGGAGGACGGAAATGAGAACGAAGAATCAGAATAGAAGGGGCGATGAGAAAGACTCACAGAGGAGGATGAAGATCGTCGTCTGAGTCTGTTCGGTGTATAGCTGTAATTAAAAGAGAAGAAAGCCGTCAAATTTTGATATCAAGAGGACAACATGCAGAGACCAGAGATGAAAGAATAATAGTATATGTTTTATATCTCAAAAATACTTTATTCTTTGCCTGTGGTTTGGGGTTTTTGGGCTTTTTTCTAAAATGTATTTCAGTATTTTTTTATGCATACAAAATAAAATTTGGGCGGTTTGGATATGGATCTTTCGCTAAAATTAAGGTCATTCAAATAATATTTATAAAAAATTTATAAAATTATTTATTAAATTAATCTTTATAACAATAATAAAAATTAAACCTATATTTTTATAAATATAAATCGTTATTTATTATATATATTAACTTTTATCGGTGTATTTTGATATTTCTTTTTTTTATTTACTCAGTTTATCAGAATTTTACTCCGACTATATTCGAATCTGAACGCACATTTAGTCATAATAGATGAGTCTTTCCATAAAAAATTTTGATATAGGCTAAAATTTAAACTCCACTACTTAACATATTTCAGTATTTTTGGTTCAGTGATTCGCCACATGTACGAAAGCTTGCTTATTGAGAGACATTAGGAGCGTTCCCTTGCATTTTTGGGTCCATTAGGAATGGCCCATGGTCAAAAACAAGTAGTTAATAGTCTCTTATGTAAACTTAATGTTATTAGTCAGAGCCCGAAATAGTGAATATTGCTTTTGAGGGAGTGTTTGGCAAATGAATTTTCCATAAATTAGTAAATGTATGCATTAAAATTAGTAAGGTGACGTGGCATAGTTCACGTGATGTAAGGCCAATTATTAAGTCACAACATCAGCTTGTTCTAGTAATTTCCTTCATAACATTCATGGTAATATCACGCTCAACCCGTTTCTCTGCATTAAACGGCAGCATTTTCAGTGATATAGACATTATCGGTATTTTTTAAGTCAACATTTTGTGCCTTGTATTTTAGCCGTCCTGGCTCTAATACGTCACAGCTCAGTGGACAATTTTCCAGCGTTCTCTCACTTAATATTTAAAATATATCAAGAATAATGTTACCCGTTATCAGAGTATAATCTCTTCTAATAGACTTGTAGAGAATAATTTTTAAATGACTTTTAGATAATTTTTTGTAAAAAATAGTTTACGAAAAAAAAAATTTAAAATAAATATTTAAATAATTATTATTAAAAAATTAAAATTAATAAATTATTATAAAAAATATGAGATAAAAAATATAAAAAATAAGCTATCAATTCACTTATCAATCTCTGTTTTTCCTGTTCATTTTTTTCTCTCTTCTTCCAACCAGCAACCAGAGATAAGAGAAACCTGATGTTCAAAGATGATGTCGACATTGACTCCAACTCTTGTCCTCCGTCTTCTTTCTCTTCCTCCATCATCCACTTCTCCTTACACTAGATATGCGACCCACGATGATTTTCTCCACTCTGATAGAGAGAAAAATGACATAGGAGTTTATCTGACAACAACGACAAAGAAGAAGACCTAAGAAGTCGACGACAGTAGAAGAGGCAAGCGACATAGAAGAGATGAGAGATAAGAGAGAGGAAAAAAATAGGAGTGAAATAGTAATTAGGCAGTCTATAAATTATTTTCCTGTCCCAAAAATTATTCTTAAAAGTTTATTCAAAATTATAGTTTTAAATTATATATTGGTCCATAAGTCATTTTGGACAAATATAATTTTTATTTTAAAAATTTTCTAAATCAAAATTTATGTCATAAGTTTTTTTAAAACTTTAGTTTACAGTTTACCTAAATATACGCTATATGTTATAGTCATGCCGTTGGGAATAACTAAATACACACACATAAAATGATTTATATTTAAATTTTTATTTTTTTGTTATATTGAAAAAAGAAACAAAAACTAGTTCTCTATTTTTTACGAAATAGATATAATGAAAATTATTATTATTATTATGATCATCTTCATCATCAATTTTAAATAAAAATAGAAAAAATAAAATTTGTCCCATGAAATTATTTCAAAAGAATAACACAATAACGATAATTGCAAATCATCATCGTTTTATCTTTTATTTAAATAAATTGGCTTTTATAAAAAAAATCTTCCTTTTTTTTAAATAAGAA
Source organism: Leucaena leucocephala (assembly GCA_037074615.1). Classification (NCBI taxonomy): domain Eukaryota; kingdom Viridiplantae; phylum Streptophyta; class Magnoliopsida; order Fabales; family Fabaceae; genus Leucaena; species Leucaena leucocephala. The sequence continues at coordinate 18,863,619 of CM073569.1, forward strand.
ACATTTAATAGCTACTCTATATTATTAAAAAAAATCTTCTGATGGACAAAGTTTCAAACAAAATAATATTTTATTTATTTTTAATAAAAAATTGTCAGAAATACATGTCTCTTTTTTTTTTCCTGTTGTTTACCGGAGCTTTACCCCAACTACATCTGAATTCGACCCGCGTCGCGCACCTGGCTGTGGTGGGTGAGTCTCCTAACGGGGATTTTCTGCATTCGCCAAGGCTCGAACTCAAAATTTTGTTTAAGCGATACTGAGCCGCTTATCACTAACGCCGTTGGTACATCTCTCTCTATACACGCGCGCTCTTACTATGAAAATGTGAGAATATGTTTTATCATATTTATCAATTTCATCAAAACTGCATGTTAGGTAACCTCGTGATTTAAAAAAAAAACATGAGTCTAAATTTTAATTTAAAAAAATTAAAATAAATAATTATATTTATTTAAAAAAATTTAGACTAAATTATAATTTAAAACTAAAATTTTAGATAAGTTATTGAGATTAACTTATAAAATAATAAAAAAATTTATAAACTATTCAAGTATTATTTTATTTTTATTTTTTTTCGCTATATCCCATCTCTCTTCTTTTTTCTCTATCTTCTTTTCTCTCTCTTCTCTCCTATCTTATCTCTACCCTTTCTCCTCTCTCATATTTTCTTTCTACCATTTTTTTTCTCCTCTCTACTATCTCTCTTCTCTCTTATTTTTAATAAAATCATATTATTTCTGATAATTTATCAATTATAAAAACTTTTATAACAATAACTATATAAACACTCATTTATTTAGAATTACTTTTTTTCATAAGCTCTTTTCTAATTTTTTTTAAAAAATATTCAAAAACTTTTTTTATTTTATAAACTATTTTCTAAACTCTTATCAAAATAACCCCTATGCTTTATCCAAAAAAAAAAGAATTATTTTAAATCAATGCCATTGTCAACGCCTTTAGGAAGCGAGAGTATTATAACACGTTAGAGTATGTTTTCTGGCTGCATAACTGTTAATATAACGTTTTTCTGACAGAACGAATTGAATCTTTTTTAAAAATATTTTCATATAATCTAATATTTTAAAATTTATGTACCTTTTTTTATGCATCGCGTGTTGGTTAATTTACATACTAATTTAATTGTGGTTCTACTTACGGCTTTTGGAGAGACATCCTAATTCTTAGGTACTTAGGTTTACGCTTGAGTGTAATAGACGGCTCGCCCTGTCCGACATTAGTATCGCTTAAGAGGAATAGAGATTTTACCTTACCCTTAGATTGTAGATAAGCCCAGTCTCTTTTTAAAAAACTTTGTACAAAAAAAAAAAGTTGTTTGCAAATAATATATTCTATCTCGTTTTTTAACGGAAAGTTCTTTAAGGCATATCTCAATTTATCCACTGTAACGGTTTCACCAATAGTGCATGCGTTTAAGTCTATGGCCCCTATTTTGGGGTGACAAACAGATAATGAATGCATATATTGCTACTACCCCAATTCTAGCTTACAAGTGTTTAGTCATAATCAATCCAAAATCTTCTTTTTCATTTTGAGTTAGAATGGGTTATTGGATCATTATTCTAATTTGAAGGTTGATCGTCTAAAAATATTACTTAATTGAAAGTTTATGATACCAATTTCTTTTCTAAACAAAATTTTGGGACAAAATTATCGTTTAACCCTTGGAATTATGCAACTTACGCTTAATGTTGGTCAAACTATCCTATAAAGTGATATTATACCATTTTTGACCCTTTGAGAACATTATACACCAATTAAAAATTAAAGATACCAGTTGCACCTAGAGGAAAACCTACCCATTGAATTTTCCATTTAAGCCTTTGAAAAGTATAATGACATTGCAGACAGAACATTGTTCAAAGAGCATGACAATTCTTCTGGTTGCTTGTGTGGGTGTGTGTGTGTATTATTTTATTTATATTAACTATTTCTTTTCACGAGTGAGAAAAGGAATAATTTAAAATTTTAATGATTTGATTGATAAATTTAATATTTACAACTATGGGAAAATGACGTGGATTTCTTGAATTTGCAAAATGACACACAAATAATTAAGTTTCTTAACTATCAAAAAGAAAAAAGAAAGTTTGATAGATAAGAATACCTTTATTAATTGACAACATAGTTTAGTTGTAAATTTAAATAGATATTATAAATACTAAAAATTAATTCATAATTCTTAGCTTTTATATACTACCTTCTTTAATATAAGATATATTTAACTAATTTAGATATGTTAAAAAAATTAGTATTTATAATAATAGTTTATTAATTTTTTTAAAATAACTCATTTAATCATATACATTTAGACAACCTTTGATAAAAAAAAAATTTAATATGTGCAATCATATAGATATACTTTCAGGGAGAAATTATAATTTTAAAAAATAAAATATATTATAATATTATATTTATGATCATAATAGACTCAATATTTAAATCTTACGTTTAGGAGCGGAGGGAGTATAATATGAAAATTAAATCATAATTCTTAGCTTTTATATATAATATTAAAATTTAGTTGTAAATTTTAATAGATATTATTCAAAAACCAAGTTTATATATAATATTAAATAGAGTTAGAAATTTTAAACAATTAATTGTAAATTACATTGACATCAGTTTGTCTAATTTATGACTTAGCTTTTAAACTTTATAACTGAATTGAATTATTAATAACTTAATTTTTCAAAATTTTCAAGCGAGCTTCTTAATATTTTCATCCATCGAGCGTGTTTTTCCAAATTGGACCATCAAAGACTTTGGGAATCATTTCACAAAACGGATCTAGTTGTCACTTTCCCAAAATTTTATTGAAATATAAAAAAATGCATAAAATTCAATAAAAATCTTTAAAGAAAAACAGGTTTACCGTCATGCTGCCCTCTTTTTTGATAAATAAAATAATAAATACTAAATAGTGATGTCGTCCTCGAGATTTTTAGATTTTACATTGGTATTTGACCCCAATGTAATACTGAGTATGATTATTCCAATTTGCTTTCTTGTACAGAGGTCAGAGCACACTTCGTAAAACCAGCCCCTTACCTTACCTCTTTGCTCCATCCTCTCCACCTTGCTCGAGGCGTGGCAGAGAAAATCATAGCCAAGGCCATGGCGCCTACGAAGGACCCACCATCACCGGCCTTTCTTGACACCGTTGAAGAGATTACGAGAATTTACCGATCACTTCCTCTTCGACCTTCGATTGAAGAAGTCGAAGCTGCTACTTCTGCTATCGAAACTATCAATAGTGAGGAGAATATGAAGCTCCAGGAAATCTCAATGCAGCAAGTCCCCCACGGTGTCCCCGAGCAGCTTTTCTCTCTGTTACAAGAATTGAAGAAGACCGTTGTCTTGTTCCAGAGCCATGAACAGAGGAAAGAAGCTCTCCACCTTCTTAAACAAGAGGAGATGTTTCAAACCCTTGCTGATCTTATTCAGAGGGCTTCTCAATTCGTTTCTGGGGACGCTACGGAACCGGAAGTGCCCAATTTAGCCGAACCGGCGGGGAAAATCGAGACAGATGTCGGTATCGGTGATGAAAATCTCATGAAGGGAAAGGAAGACGGAGAAAAACCGGAGAAAATCAATCTCGACTTTGAAAGAAGATCCTCCGCGAAGATATCTTTCTCTGCTGGTTAGCTTCTCTCTTGCGATTTTTTTTCCCGTAAAGTAATCCAATAACATATTTAACACGGATTATGTTTCCTTTGCATTTCCTGTACTTATTTTATATCCGGATTATGTCTTGAAATTGGAAAACGGCCAAATCCATCATAATTTAGTCAGATTGTGCTCTCAGTTTTTTTATGTATAGAGGTTTTTTTTGGCCTGATTAAAGAGGTTGATTAAAACAACTCATAGTCTCTCTAGACCACAATTACTGTTGTTGACCACTTGTATTATCTCTTATTTGGCCTCTAGTTTTTAGGATTTGACAAGGTCGAACATGAAAGCCAAAAAAGACAACGGAATCTGGTTTGGTATGAACGGTGTTTATGGTAATTTTGAATTAATCAATTTTATGGAGCGATTTCATCTTCCTACAGTAGTGTATGGTGGCTTCTGTAACTTGCAATCCTTATCTTATCAATCATTTTTCTCAGCTAAATTCTCATCCTCTGACTTGAGAGTATTTTGCAGATGATGGAAACTCGGAGAAATTAAGTCTCATGAAAGTTGCCACGGTTATTGAAAACTGTGCTAATAGTGGAGCAGAAATCCTTGAGCTTAGAGGGAAACTTGTGGACCAGATGGAATGGTTGCCTGTTTCAATTGGGAAACTCTCTCATGTCCGTGAAATGGACCTATCTGAGAACAGAATCATGGCTCTTCCTTCCACCTTTGGAGATCTCAAGGCCTTAACAAAGCTTGATCTTCATGCCAACCAGCTTATAAACCTTCCACACACTTTTGGGGAATTGATCAACCTCACTGATCTTGACCTCCGCGGCAATAGATTGAGATCACTACCAGCTTCTTTTGAAAAGTTGGAGAATCTCGTTGATCTTGACCTGAGTTCAAACGAGTTCACACAATTACCTGATTTGATTGGGAATTTAAGAAGCTTGAGGAGATTAAATGTTGAGACAAATGAACTTGAGGAGCTACCTTATACAATTGGAAATTGCTCGTCACTCTCAGAGTTGAGATTAGATTTTAATCAGCTCAAAGCCCTCCCTGAGGCAATTGGGAATCTTGAGCTCGTAGAGATTTTAACTCTGCACTATAACAGAGTTAAAAGGCTGCCTACTACAGTGGGGAACCTGAGCAGATTGAAGGAACTTGATGCAAGCTTTAATGAACTGGAATTTGTACCAGAGAATCTATGTTTTGCTGTGAGTCTGAAGAAATTAAATGTGTCGAATAACTTCACAGACCTAAGAGCCTTGCCAAAATCAATTGGGAATCTTGAAATGCTTGAGGAGTTGGATATAAGTGATGATCAAATAAAAGAATTACCAGAGTCTTTCAGGTTCTTGTCCAAATTGAGAGTTTTCCGTGCTGATCAGACTCCTCTTGAGGTACCTCCCAGAGAAGTGGTCAAGTTGGGTGCTCAGGTATATATTAAATTTACAGAGAAACTGCATTTTATCTCACAAACACTAAGCACTAAACAGTGCTTTTTGGGGAGGGGTAGGGAGTGGATTTATTATTTTAAAGTTTAAGAAGTATTTAGTTTAACTAATGAGAGGTAAAATATAATATTCCTGGGTGACATTGGAACTTTTTTCTGTTCTCAACAGCACTGAACTAAACTTCACTCTCTTTTTTTCACCAGGAAGTTGTGCAGTACATGGCCGATTTTGTAGCCAAGAGGGAAGCGAAATTTCTGGTACCAAAGAAGAAGAGGGGGTTTTGGTTCTGGTTTTGCTCAGTATTTTGCCCCCAACAGAGACGATTGTGAATGAAACCATGTCATTAAGTTCTCTCACATTCACATTATATTTTACCCTCGTGTAATTTGGAAACTGTTCAATACTTGTGGACTTTTGCTTGATCGTGTTGCGAGTGTTTATATCAGAACACTGTAAATTCCTGGTGTGCCTGTCAGTTGAAAATGAAGTGTACGAAAACAAAATAATGTGATATAGTAATAACAGGAACATCATCCTGGTCGTGCTCTGTATAAAATGATTGTGTTTATGTTGTGATTCATATACTTTACAGTGAGTTCTAGTGCCCCTGTTCTGACAATTCTCTATTGTGTTTATGTTTTACTGGACTTTTGAAATTTTGTGAAGTCAGATTTTTTTAAGGGAAAATTTTGGCAAGATGATAACCAATCATAAATATAAAATCAGAGTCACTTCAAATAATGAAACTTTGTGCTCAGTTCATGTTATATAATTAGGTTGGATATCATGTGGGATTACTATATGTTCTGGATTAGTGGATTACGTGAAATCTTCAAATCAGCATTATGTTTGTTTATTCTTTTTAGTGATAAACGGTACAAGAACTTATTATTAAAGGGAGAAAAGAGTAAAAAGTTAATTAATTTTAATAGATTAAAAAAATTAAATAAATCAGTTAACTATAATTTTAAGAGTTAGATGACTAATTTATGTAAATTAAAAATATATAATATAAATTTGTTTCGTGAGTTTAAATTTAATTATAATTAATGGATTCTTTTTAATTTTTTTAATTTTTTTTAAATTAATCAATTAGTTATATATTATTTTATTATACTATTGTTTCCGTGTTTGGTAAATTCTTGCATGTGTCATTGATTTCGAGAGGAATTTGAATTTCATGATTTATAGGAATACCCAAGAAAGATGAATGGATGAGCATGAGGTTTGTAGGAAAGAGTAAGAAATAAATTATAAATATCCTTCAGTGAACAAGCAACACTGATTTATACATTCGTGATAATGAATAATGATAGAGTTTAAGAAGATTCTAATTATAAATAATTCACTAATAGAAGTTTTCTAATGGCTCATCTGCTTTAATTTTTATTTTTTATTCTCATAAAAAGATTATTTCTACAAATGGATTTGGATTAGGAGTCTATCAATTCAATGATAGTGGGCTGAAGAAATCTTATCCGTACGGTATAATTTTATTTATTTCTTAATATATAATATATTTAACTAATTTAATTAAATTAAATAAATTAGTTAATATAATATATTTTTTCTAAAATATACTTGTCATCTTTCTTAACTCCCTCGTTCTCTCTTAATTGATTATTGTCGAGGGAGTATTAATATATGTCATTTGGGGAAAAATTAATGAAGGTAGAAAATATGCCATATATTTAGGATTAAAACTAACTCTCCAATTAGATCCTATAGTACAGAAGGAGTAACAATTATCTTATAACATGTTTGGTCTTCATTTTTGAGAAATTAATTTTTTTAAGAAGATTTCAAAAGACGAAAGCTGTTTGGGTAATTTTTTTCTTTCAGAAAGTCCATTTATAATGCTTCTGAAAATCTATTTGTTAAAAACTAATCTGGATTGCTTTTCAATAGTTACTTTTGACTTTTAAACAACTTTCAATTACTTTTTAATGATAAAGAAACTAATTTTACTTATTTTTTTTAAAAATAATGTATGGAAACATCAATGAATGTTATTATAATAATTATTAAATTGACTGTTCTTTTGATAAACAAATTTTTGATAAATTGCAAACCAAACACACATTTGCTGTCAACGAAGATATAAGTATAATAATAATAATGATCTAGCAGTTAGGTTCTCGCCAATAGTGATATAAAGCGCAGCAATAATGGTTGACTAGAAAAAATAATATAATAATTAAGAAAGCATTTTAAATGAAAAACGGGTCTATTAAAACGATGGGCTTAAACCGGGGCAGCTCTTTTCTTTACTGTGTGTTATTTTAATAGAAAAAAATAAAAGGGAGAAAAAAAGAGAGATTTTCTTATTAGCTTGTTTGGATTAATATTAAAGGAGAGGAGGGGAGGGATTTTTATATTACCTTGTTTGGTTCAAGAAAAGAGGGGAGAAAAAATACTTTTATATAGATAAATTTATCTCATATTATTTTATATAATATTTTAATAAAATATAATATAGGGATAATATTGTAATATTAAAAAAATTATAGGTATATTAATATTATAAAATAATAATATTACAATTCCCCTCTAAATTTTCCTAATTTTGAAGGGGAAGTAAAGTTAGATGGAGGAGGGAAAATTTTAAAATTGTTTACATCCCCTCCTAAATGTTTTAATGAGCCAAACAAAAGGAGGGAAACAAAATCCCTCCCCTCCTCCTCCACCCAAATACCCCATGCCAAATGAACCCTTAAGCTTCAAATTTCCTAAAGTTCTACAAAGAAACAAATTATTTAAAATAAATTTTAATGTTTTGAATTATCTCAGACAGATAAATATTTTGTTAGTTGATATGAATTGTAAAATTAATTAAATTTATTTGATGATGATGATTTATTTGACCTCTACAAAATAAAATATTTCACTCTTTAAATATTTGATTTTATTAATTTTTTTCCAACTGATTTTATTAAATTTAAATATATTTTTATTTACAATTTTTTTTAAAAAACACGGTATCAAAATGTCCAAAGAAAAAAAAATCAAACTATGAGAGCTGTTTCTGACTATTTATTAAACATAAAAAGTCAAAATTTACCCCACAAAATAATGAAAAGTCAAATGCCACAATGTTTGCATTCACATGCTTTCCCCCCAAAGCCTAACCTCGAGGACATCCTTATCTAATTCGTGTTACAAAATTTATAAATTAATACAATTTTAATTTGAAATTTGATGACATTACTTGCAAATTATTGTGTTGCTTATTTGAAATTATTTTTTTTAGCAATGTTCATGTGAGATTTCTTGTGACATGACATTTAAAATTGGAAAAATACTAAAAAAATATTACTTAAATTTTAAAATTTTAAATCAGAAATTATTAAAAAAATATGTTATTATTTGATTTATAAGAGTAGCCAATAATTTATAAAATATAGTAAACAATCTGATTTTGAATTTTAAAATTTAAGTAATAATTTTTAGAATTTCTCCTTTAAAATTTAAAAATAAGACACATTTTCTTACACAAAATTTGAAGCAAATTGCATCACATGTTTTTATATCATTTAATAACGCATATAAGGTTCAAAAGAATAATATAATCGAGAGAGGCAAATAAATTTTGAAAGAGAAATGTGTACTTTTGATCTCTTACTTTAAATATTCAATTAAAAACTGGTCAAAATTTTCATAATTTTAAAGTCATTATCCTCTAATGTGAAAAGTTCAAAACAAAAATAATAAAGGTTAAAAGTTTAGTCAAACACTAAAAACACAAATAAGAAATAATTAATATATATTATATTTCTAACTTATAAATCGAACCATTTCTCCTACTTTATGCAATGTATTTCTGCTTATCTATTTATAAAATTATTCTAATTTTCTATAAGTTTTTGTGATTATTTGTTTGCTTATTAAAAGTTGAAGTGAATATGATCTAATGTGCTCGTTAGAGTTAAAGAGTATTTTAAGCTTGATAAGTGCTTATAGAAATACTTATGGTGTGTTTGGTAGGATAGTATAATTTTTTATAGAAGTGGTAATAGAAATGGAAGTGACAGTAAAAATAAATTTATGATAAAAATAGGTTTTAAAAATTTGTTTGGTAGATTAGAAATGAGTATGGAATTGATATATATATTTTTTAAGAAAAAATAGGAAATGAATGAAAGTGGAGGAAAAATACTTTTTTTTTTATTTGATAAAGGTTAAAATTGTCCATGAATTTTATAAGTTGGGGTAAAATAGTTCAAATTATTTCATCTCTATAGAACCCATCTCATTTCCCAGCTTCATGGATGAAACTAAAATTAGCTAAAATATTGAAAGTGGAAGTAGAGGTGGAACTGAGTTCCATGATACTAAACAAGAAAAATACTTGATTCTACTTCCACTTCCACTTTTCAGCTCCAAATTTCATCCTATCAAATGTACCTTTATGATACGTTTGGTAGGATTGAAGAGTTTTTTTATAGAAGTTGAAGTAGAAATAGAAGTGGCAGTGAAAATAAAATTAGGATAGAAATATATTTTAAAGGTTTATTTGGTAGGTTAGAAATGAGTTAAATTGCACCAACATTTTAGCCAAGAATTGCACTAATTTAAAAAAATTATGTGTGAAATTATACTAAATTAAAAAGATTATGGGTAAAATTATATCACAAATAAAATTAGGATACTAGACGCATATAAAAAATAAAATTTATATATTAGGTGTCATATAACTCTAAATACTAAAATAAAAAAATCATTGAATAATATATATATTAAATAGATTCCTTTTCTCCACGCCTTATGTTTTGTACAAAAATTTAAGACAAACTAAATATTATTTATGAATACCTAATGGCAAAATTTTACCATTTAAAAATAATATCAGAATTTCTTTTTGTTTTTTGTTTTTGGTTACAAATTTTTTGGAAAAGTATTGGGTTCACCCACGATCTAAAGGCAGGGCGAAGTCTCATTTCCTCGTAAGCGATACTAATGTCAGGTAGGGCGAGCTATCTATTACCCTTAGATGTAAACCTATGCACTTAGGAGTTAGGATGTCTCCCCAAGTGCCACGACTAGAATCACAATAAAGTGATATTACCTAGAGATCGAACACGTTCTAAATGATCATATGTCTCATCTTTTAACCAGTTAAACCTATAGACGATGGTAATAATATCATAATTTCTTTTGGGTCAATGGTGATAGATTTTTTTTTTATACTAAAGATGGCTAACGTCCAAAAATAAAAAGTTTTAAGCTAATGAGGAATTTAATCTTAAACCCTCTGAAATTACTAATTGACACATCTGTATTAGACACGTTTTAAGCATAACAGATTTTTTTTTTTTTGGGTATACAGCATAACAGATATTGATAACCTTTCTTTGCAAAAATACACAAAATGAAAACTAATAGAAGCCCAAGTGTTCGTTGGGCCTCAACTAGAAATCAACTTCCGAGTCTTTGTTGAAGGCCGTCTCCGATTTAGGAATGAAAACACCTGATTTCTCACTGCTTTTCATTTTCTTACTCCCTCGCAAATCTCAACTCTTGTCCGACCAGAAATCACCAACTGGTTTGTTTCGCAGCTCCTTAGTCCTTGCTTTCTAATCCTAGGTACCGCATTTTTGTTTGTCTTCGCTTTGTATGTGCATTTGTTGATTTGTTTAGTCGATTTTATGCATACAGTAACATTTGTTTTAGTGATGGATTCTTGCATTTGAAATTAGGTTTTGATTGTATGAGTCAAATTCTATTTGGGATTTAGTTGATATCGCCCTACTATGTATATAAAGGCCTGATCAATTGGACCACTAACTGATTGAATAACCATTACACACGTCAATGGATGAGCATGTTTGGCAATTCCGTCTGGAAGAGATAATGTTCGCTCCGTAGTGTTTCAATGCACAATCTGTAAGCTAAAACTCATAAGGGGAGAGTGCTAACAGCATGCAATTATGTGAACCTTTTCTAATATTTGAAGGTGATTTGAACATGTAAAGGTTTAAAGATGTTTTTTTTATACATGATCTTTTTCTGCCAAGCTAGCTATTGATAAGATTCTGCATTATAGAGCTCCAACTGGACCGGAATGGATGAGAAGTCCAGAAGACCTGATGAGGAGTTGAAAGTGCTTGGGCAAAACTCCATCAATCAAATTTTGGATGTGTACGTATGGGACATGGACGAGACCCTTATACTGCTTAACTCTTTGCTGAAGGAGTCCTATGCAGAGGCTTTTAATGGCTTGAAGGATGTCCAGAAGGGTGTGGAGATTGGGAGTATGTGGGAAAAGCTCATCCTGCAATTATGTGATGGTTATTTCTTCTATGAGCAAGTAAAGTTTGGCTATCATGTGGAGATCTTCGTCACTTGTATTATTTCTGGAATATTCATAATTTGATGTGGATTTCTTTTTTCATGCAGATAGAAAATTACAATAAGCCATTTCTTGATATCTTGAGCCAATATGATGATGGAAGGGACCTCTCTAATTATGACTTCAACCAAGATGGTTTGGGTTCTTCCCATGATGACGATGACAACAAAAGAAAGCTTGCATATAGGCTTCGAGTTATAGCCCAAAAGTACATATTGGTAAAAATAAAAATATAGCTTATGCTGTATGTAACTTTGTATGAGTTCACTGTTTTACCTTTACGCTTTATGGTGCAATGTAGATCCCCATTCTTAATGTAAAGAAAACGCTTCATTAAATTTAAAAGTGGCTACTGCAACAAACTGTTAGTTACAAATGATGATAAACAACTTCTTGACAAATTAATTCTTGTAATATAGAATTAGACTACCTTTTCAAAATTTCCTTACAAGAACAAGTTCATCAAATGCAGATAGTAATTTTAATGACTGAAAGTTGATGCACTTGATGGAGCATGAATTGTTGGAACTTAGAATAAGGTTGTAACCAAAACAAGTAGCGCTTTGCTTTTTCTCGCAAACTCATTCATCACTAATATGATCTGGTGTGAAACTTAGCCCCTCTTATTCTTGTTTCAGGGTTTAAAGAATCTCTTGGACCAAGAGACGGTGACTCTCTGGGATCAATTGTATGAGACAACTGATGCATATACTGATAGATGGCTTTCCTCAGGTATTTTTGACTCTGACAATCTAGTGATGTTAATGGTGTCATATGACTTGTTTTATTTATATCCTTCATCTTTAAATTACTGTAGCACGGGCATTTCTGAAGGAGTGTATGGATAAAAATAAGGTTGCGGATTCCTCTGTTGCGCTTCCTGAGACCAGTGCTGACTCAACCAATATGACACGCCAGCATGTTAACGTTTTAGTGACATCTGGATCACTGATACCGACCCTTGTAAAATGCATGCTCTTCCGTATTGACGGCCTGATAACTCGTGAAAATAGTGAGTCCAATTTTCTTGTGTTTGACTACCATGTCTCAGAATGGACTTCTCATGCCAAAATTGATTACAATTCTTAATAATTTAACACATTTCGTTGCAGTTTATAGCTCATGGGACGTGGGGAAAGTTCAGTGCTTCCGATGGATCAAGGAGCGTTTTGACCATCCCAATGTCCGTTTTTGTGTGATTGGAGATGGATGGGAAGAATGTGAAGCGGCAAAAACCATGAGATGGCCATTTGTGAAGATTGATCCACGGCCAGGCACACCATACAGGTTTCCTGGGCTCACGTTAAGAACAGTGAGCCACTACTTTTCTGTGGTGTATGGAAGTCTGAATAATGAGAACGATGATGAAGAATAACGCTCAGTCAATCTTCTTGATGTCTTCATCCCCCTATGCGGGATTTCAAATCTGTACAAAAATCTTAGGCCTTCCAAGTTTCAGCATATGAGTAAATCACAGCCGTTAGATGGTCGTCAGAACTTAGTACCCTATGCTGCTAGTTGATGTTGAAGAGATTAAGGGGAACTACTTTTCTCTGACAATTGTTAGATAGTAAGTTGTAGATATGAATTTAAGTTGTGGATCGTTCGTCACTCGGAATAATGAATATAAGGTGTACTTTGTAAAGGACCTCCTTTGTCCTTTTCTGGTATTTGGAGAGCCACAAGAAGACAGCTACCCTACGGCCTTTTGCCACACTATCATCCAAAGCGAGATTTGGAAGATTGGAAATAGGATAGTTTTCAGGAAGAGGTAAATCGACCACGTAACTTGAATCAATTAGTGCTTTTGAATGTTGGTCTAAGTGGTAAACAGCTTGGTATCGTTTAAGCGAAGTCTCGAGTTCAAGTCTTGGCATACGCAGAAAATTTCCGTTGGGAGACTCACCCACCATAGTCAGGTGAGCGACACGGGTCGGATTCAGATGTAGTCGGGGCAAAGCTCCGGTAAACCGGGTAGGCAACTAAAAGAAAAAAAAAATTAGAACCTTTGAATGTCAATGTCCCTGGGATTTTTGTCCCGATGGTTTCATGATTTCAATATTTATAACAGAAGCTGAGTTCCGTCCTTTTCGGTTGATCCCTAGTGGGAGTGACTCAATTCGCAAAGATATTATTACGTGCTTATCTCGTTTGTTTAGTAATTTAACAGGTACTGTACAACTAGGTTCGTTTGCTAAGTTATTCTCTAATTTTGGTTCTTGTATTCGCTATCGTTTGTAATCTGATATTTAATTGTGCAGAAAAAAAAATTGTTCACTTGTTAGTTTCTGGTTTTTGTAAGTTGATTCACTCTCAAGGTGACTGCAACAATTTTTTTTTGTTTTTTTTGTTTTTAGATCTATCTAGTAAGTAAAATTAACTCTTTTATTTACAAGACCCGGATTTTAAATCTTACTTAGAATCATGGAGTTCTTTTCACTTTATAAATGTGGCTCGTAAGAATGTAAACTTTGGCATAATATCTTTAACATTTTGTTCTTACTCTTTTTTTGGTAAGTGATTTTTTCCTGTTTCCAAATTTGAAACTGTTCATTTCATTTGATGGGTCCATAACGTGTATATAATTTTCACACTTGCAGTTGTACATACTTTTTTGTCGGTTTAAGGCAGATAAGATTATCCATTCAATATTTCAATATCGACGAGATTAACGCAAAATCTTCATTTGATTAATAAATTAAGTACTAAGGTAAGAATATCCTTCCAATTTGTATATCAACTTCGGCTTTTAATGCTGATATTGACTCTGGATCCTGCCAATGGGGTTCCCCCTCTTTCTTGCTCATTTTTTTAATTATATCTAATAAAGATAGATTTCTAATAGGAAAAAATTAAATTTTGAGTCCATATAATTTTGATTCGATTATAACTAAATTTTTAAACTAACTTAGTACAAGTTACTCCATATATTTTTTACTCAGTTAAAACTTAATTTCTAAATTTTAACTTGCTGTCACTCAATCCTTATATTTTTAATCATTTAAACATTTTGTCTTTAAATTTCATAAAATATATAATTTTATTTTTTAAAATATAGGGATTAATATTTTAAGTCGATCATACTATTCAGTTTTGCTTCTGCTAATGAGAGTTGGTATAGATAGTAAGGAATATACTCGTATCTTATAAAGACATGAGTTTGATTCCCACTAGAATTCTTTTGATAAATGATCTTATAAATTTCTTGTAAACGCTCTTTGAGCTTTGAGGATTGGGCATCTAAACTTTTGTAAAAAAGAAAAAGTTTTGCTTCTCGGTGGTGATTGGCATTAATGGAAAATTGTATTGTCTTTTCATTCCTTTTAATTCCATCAATATTTGTATTACCTTTTCCTCCCCTTGTATTTGAATCTTTACATTCTCTCCTGTTTTTCCAGGAATTGTGAAAATGGGAGAGAGAGTTTTGTTCTCTTCGTAAATATTGGAAGAGAAAGAAATAATCTTGTTGAGAGATTATAATGCCAGTTCCACTTGCCCCTTACCCTAAACCCCCAGCTCCATATACGCCTCCAGCTAATGGTATCTTGCTTTTTCTGTGCTTGCTTTACTCATTCATGTCGCTCTTCTCTCTGGTTGGTGGTTGCTAAGAAAGTAGCCTAGAAAATCTTAGCATCTAAGAACTTTGTGGTGATGAACAGATTGAAGGGAGATTCGAACTCTGATATCTTATTTCATTCTGGAAATTGCCATGTCCTTTTTTTGTTATTAGTAGCCAATGTAGATAAGAGAACAAGTAATTAGATAAGACGTATAGAAGATTGAAAGGAGTAAACCAAAAGCAATTCTGCTTTCCACTAGCCAAGGGAAAAATGGTGGATTAAACATGATGTGTTTGATAAAATTCCTCAGTGACTCTGTTTTGTATTGAATATGTGGATTTGACATATCTGATAATATGTGTTTATATAAAGTTGTCCAATCAAGTCCAGTTTCTCACTTGATCTGGAAGCTACAATCTTAATTCTTATATTATCAAATTTAAAACGTAAAAAGATTATGAAACTTACATATGATTTGTGGAAACCTGGGTTTGTAAGGAGGTACACAACAACAGAGTCAGCTTGTGTGTTGTGGGTGTAGAAACCTTCTTCTCTATCCAGTTGGAGCAACATCTGTGTGCTGTGCTGTTTGCAATTCAGTCACTGTAGTGCCGCCTCCTGGTATGCTTCTGCTTCCTCTCTCTTTCTTTCATTTTTTGGTCATAAAAATTTAGGTGAGTTAGGTTCAGGGCTCACTAGAGCTGGAGCATATCTTCAGGTTCAAAGAGTACTTATAGAGATACTTACAGATAGCTCACTAATAAGGTCCTCATATCTATAGCAAGATTTGAACTCACGACTTTTTGAATTATGAGCTAACTCTATACCAATTGGATCAACCTTTATTGTTTTATGTTTCCTCTCTCTTGGTCTATATGTTTTCTCACATCAACAGGTTATATGAACTTAATTCTCTGCCTGTGTGACAATTAATAAATCCTTTTGATGAATGATATATCTAAAAAGTTTGTTATTGATAGAACATAGTGACATCAATAGGTTATATAAGCTTAATTCTCTACCTGTGTGACAATTAATAAACCCTTTTGATGAATGATGTATCTAAAAAGTTTATTGTTGATAGAATATAGTGACATAATACGATCCATATAACTAATCCTACCTAGTAGAATTAGACTTTTTGTTATTGTTGTTATAGCCGTCACAATCCACAAACATTTCTATATGGTCAGGCACAGAAATGGCTCAGTTGGTTTGTGGAGCCTGCCACACCTTACTCATGTACATACGCGGGGCGACAAGCGTGCAATGTTCCTGCTGTCACATTGTGAATTTAGCTCTAGAAGGTATTCAACTGTTTAAGGTTGTACCTCTATATAAATGACATCTGGATCCATACATGTCTTTCCAGTGAGCTATTGTATTGTTATGAACTTATGATCTGAATATCTGTGACAGCAAATCTAGTGGCACGTGTCAATTGTGGCAACTGTAGGATGCTACTGATGTACCAATATGGAGCAAGATCTGTTAAATGTGCAATCTGCAATTTTGTAACATCTGTTGGGGTCAGTGCAATCTCCTAATTCTCATACATTTCCCTCGTTTGCTTTTAACACATCGGTAAACAATCCCTGTTCAAAGATTTTATGGTCAAAAGGATATGAGATTGACTGTTCTCTATATATAATTTTTTTAGAATACCAGTATTTTATGTATATAAAAATATAACAAGTCTTTTTTGCCAATAAAATTTTCAATAGTGATTTCCCACCAATTTTTCCAAAGTATACCTTAGTTTGTAGAAATAACTAAATATCTGTTTTTAAGCGGTTCAAGACTGCATATTAATCAATATCAACATACTGTATAATATAATATGAGCTTTTGTTTACATTGATATTACTGAATGATGCAGGCCACAGGAAGCACAATTGAGCAGAAGTTCAGCGCCTAAATCTTCACAAAAACAGAGTCATATGAGAGAATATACCACTCTGAATGAATAATATGAGTGGATATCAGAAGGCAGAGATGATTATTTTTGTTAATCACATCATTGTATAGAGTTATTGCCCTGTCTTGATTTTGTCAAATAATTTTGATGACTTGGGTGTACGAATAACTATTCATGATAAGATTCTTGATTCTGTGTGCTTTGAAAATCTACATGTTTAGATAAGGTGAGTTTCATCATTTTCTCTTGTGGCCAACTTTTTTTGAAAATAATCTCCACAACTGGATTTATATTCTGTCTTTTGAATTTGAATCAGCGTAAAAGTCAAAGTATAGCCATCAAAGTTCATAAGCAGTCAAAATAAGGTACCAGATGGTTTAATTATGCAGGATAAGTACATCTGGGTTCGTTCAAATAGAGATTTTGGAAATTGATTGAGCTGAGGATTATAACGGTTATCTTGAGTCTTCTAGAAACACCGACAACCAGATAAACACTACAAACCTTATCAGAATCCAGCACGAAATTTGTTTTGGTTTGACCAACTTGCCCATGCTACTGTAGTGAAACTCCAAAATTGGTTTCTGAATATTGTTTTTTCCAAACAATTTAGTTTCTTTATTTGTTGGCATGAATACTTGTATAATATATACAATTTTATGGCAAGCTGTATTATTTGTATTTGAAAAGTGTTTATGAAGTAGATGTCGGTGCTCCAAACTTGCATTCAACTCCCTATTTCTACTGATATCTCTTTTTTTCTGTTTCTTTTGGTTTTTTTTCCATTGTAACATACAGAAAACTATGTCTAGTTTAATTTATTTGTTGACTTGGTCTTTAACAAAGTACCCTCTTGACTAGCATAATGATGGAGAAGCCTTTGCTTGAAAATTTTAAATTTAAACCATCAACTTAAATTTAACAGTCTAAATCTCATCGCAACAATGATTACGCCATGATGAACACCAATTGGAGACTGACTAAATTCGTGTGGGTTTAACACAAGGATTAAATTGAATGAAAATAATTATGAAGAGATAAAAATGTATTTTGTTTTTTTTAATTAGAGGAATAGATACTAATAGTTTGAGATTATAAATAAAATTAAACTCATTACCTGTCGCAAGTGAACTCTCATGCACTAGGCTGCAAGGATAAGAATTTCTAAAGAAAGGAAGGAAGTGTTTAACTTGAGCATATCTTTTATTGAGTCACATAACAAAAGCAACCTTTTTGGTCGTTTAAATTCTAAATCATGTCATTTTCAGCCTCTTTGTTCTTCCCATCCACTGGGTTTGGAGGCATGCCAATCCTTGAGGAAGTTGCAAAAATCAACAACAGTGAAATGATCTGATATGGACATCTCTTCATTTAATAAACGTCTCCATTATCTGACAATTACTCTTTTTTGATTATATGGCATGCCTTATTCTATGTAAGATACTCCAATCTTTGATAACAACGACAGGCTTTTTTTTTTATCATCTTGTTTTAGTACAAAGAGGCAAGCTTAATTGGGCAATCTATAAATATTTTTATAAGTGTTTTTTGAGTCTACAAGTATATTCTGATCCTTATAAATTACTAAGATTTAACTCATTTAAACTTTTTGTATTAAAGAAAGATATAAATTTAACTGCTTGAAAATTATCAAGATTAAACCCGTAACCTCCCAGGGCGACTCGAAACCTCCATAGGTAATTGAATTTGTTCTTTATCTTTGATTCAAGCCTTCATTGATTGATCAACACAGTATGAAGAAGCATCAAGTTCTTCAATCCTGTTAGCTGGTGCAAGCAGTTATCAGTGAGGGACCCATTTTCATGCTGTGGGACCCCAGAGGTTCAATTTTTGAGAATTTGATTGGCTTGTTGTGGAGTGAGTTGAGTGACTGGCGTTTCAATTGGGAAGAGGACCACAAAAGGGTATATGCTTCTGCCTGATGCTCTATGTAATCAAAATCATGGACCCCAAATTCAATCCAACGCAAATTTGCCTTTTCCCAACATCAAAGATGAGCCATGTTTGTCAAGCTGGGTTCATAGTGCCACACAAAATTCCAAAAACTCATAATTCGGTTCCCATGCTGCTGTTTTCTTTTCCTTTGCAATTGAAGAAAAATAAGTTGTTAAATAATTTGTAATTATAATATTAAAATTAGAAATTTCTAATTTTGGGAAAATTCCATTTAAATCTACTTGAAATAGCCAAATCTTATTTCAGTCCGCCCAATTCAATAAAATCCAAATTAGTTCATGGGGACCAATTTGAGCTTTGCGAATGTTGTGAGGGGTAATATGGTAAAAGCACGGAATTCACAAATCTCAAATTGGTCCCTTTGGAGTTTGGACTGAAATTGGGTGGAGTAAAATGGGATTTGTCTATTTCAAGTAGATTTAAATGGGATTTTCTACCCACCGTTCGTAGGTTCAACTAGTGAAGGGGTGAGACATACGACTATTTGGAGCGTATTCAAACCCTGGAGAGTACTACTTTGTTGTGGTTCCAGTCGCGGCGCTAGAGAGACATCCTAACTCCTGGGTACCTAAGTTTACGCTTGAGAGTAATAGACGGTTCACCCTACTCAATATTGGTATCACCTAGGAGTAAGGGAGATTTTGTCCTACCTTTAAATCGTAGGTGAGCCCAACCTCTTTCTAACAATTTTTGTACGAAAAAACAAAAAAGATTTTCTCTTTAGATCTGCATCTGCATACATATAACAAAATAAAAAGAGCAAGCATGGTTAATATAGAGCAGGCCCAGCCCAATCAACATAACTTTCTTTAAAATATTCTTTTTTAGTAGATAATCTCGTCAATTTCCTATAAACGCTCTTTGAGCCCTGAGACTGTACCCTGACTTTAGAGAGATTTGTGATGAGCCTACCTAAATTTTGTATGTATAAAATAAAAATTATTATAAAATGAGAATAAAACTTAAAAATGTCTAGTCCTCTTCTTATGACATCATTGTGATAACAATATGTAGGAATATCATAATCTTGCATCAAATTTATTTATTAAAACAAACAAAAAAAACTTGCGTCCAAGTTGAGATCATAACGCGTAACTATAATTTGGTTTGGGCGTCAAAATAACTTAGTTGAAAAATGATAAATTTGGAAAAAGATTAATTTGTAAGTTTGTATAGTTTCACTTTATTTTTCATCAAAATTCCTGTAATTTTTTTCTTTTTTAAACTACAAGACCTAATTAAAAATTAGATAAAAATATAAAGATATCATAAAAAGAAATAAAAACTATGGGGACCTAATTAAAATCAGAAAAAATTATAGGGATTAGATAAAAAAAAGTGGAAAAAACTAAACACTTAATTAAAAATTAAGTAAAATTATAGGGATTTATAGATTATTTTTTTCATAAATATATAAGGATTGAAATGAGATTGAAGAGAACCAAAGATTATAGATACGTGTTCGGTGGATATCTATCCGTTCGACCTATAAATAGAAATAGCACTATACAATAAAATGCTGACAAAAGTCAAGAGACATGCTCAAAAAGAAATCAACTTGAATTTGTAATTTTCATTTTTTTTCCCATTATATGGTAACTGATTAACTTGTAGTGTTCTTTGATTGGTTTCAACAAGTAAATGGTAATAGCTCTGCATGTTGAACAAGTGTTGCCCACGGGCCCTGCTCCGAAGTCTTCGGTGTCTCAAAAGCTCTGGACTTCAAATTTTCCAGGACCTGCATATAAATATAGAAACACCACTGTTCCTCATCACAAACGCATTAATCAATCGCTGTTAAATTGATTCATTCTTTGAAAGAAAGAAAGAAGAACAAATACAGAGATGCAATCTACAAAGAAGAAGCTGAGCAACATGGCCAGTGCAGCCAAGGAGCACATTGACATCTACAAAACCAAAATAGATGAAAAGGTCCGATTTTGAGCTTCCCCATATATATATTTTTATGCCTTTCAATCTTTAATAAAGACAACGAAAAACAATTATAGTTTTCAAAGGATGTAACAGTGCATGATTGATTAATCGTGGAATTGAATTAATCAATAAGGTCATTGAATGGTGCAGGCAGAGAAAGCATCGGCAAGAACAGAGGAAGAGAAGGTAATAGCACATGAACGAGCCAATGCTAAGGAAGCTCAAGCAAAGATGGAGCTACATGAAGCAAAAGCCAGGCATGCAGCTGAGAATCTAAGCACCAAGCAACAACCACATCATTTGGTCGGAGCTCACCAACATGGGATGATGAACCAGCCGGGATATGGGGCAGCTCCGGTGCCTGAAAACTCTTACCCACTTGCAGGACACTATCCTGTGAACAAGCATATTTAGATGTCATGTTTCGCTTTTAAGTTCCTTCTAGGAGGGTCCTTTTTTAATGTAGTCCCTTCTAATGTATCGGAGGATGTTTTGTATCTTGTGGTTTCATTAGATATAAGGTTCGTGATGCTGCTAGGTTGTCTTTGTCATAGCTGTACATTCATGTGGTTCTATTCTATCACAAAGGTTTGTTATTTGGTCAAAAAGAAAACCAGAAGGTTCATTTTTCTAAATATTGAATTTCATTAAATGGAAGAGTCAAAAGCACCGATAAAGAAATTGCTACAAGAAACAGTTAACGGATACTCTCACGCATACAACAGATTAGTTACAGGAAAATACAAAGACTCCCCAGGAACTTCTCTTCAAAGCGTCTACTAGACAAGGTGGCAGCTTCAAAATTAATGCTCCATCTGCAAGTTGCTCAATACGAGATTTTGCAGTTTTAATGTGAGGAATAAGAGCTCAGGCTTCCTTATCCTTAACGTTAAAGCTCATTTTAGGATGTGTTTTAACTGCAGGTTACTACCAACATGAAATACTAAACAGACAAACTCAACCCGTCAAATGTTCCACACACTGCTTAAGTTTTACCATCAGAGAGGACGTGCCTCGTCACTTTGACGGTTTGAACGGCCTGGGCTTACACTTCACTTTAAACATGGCCACTGTTTCATGAGGATCCACTGACAGTGTTCATGGTTCAGGATGAAAACCTCATCAAATTCATCTGCTACACCTCCATCTCCATTGATTCTAAGACGCTTTGCATATCATCAGCTCAGACAGACCCTGGAGTCTGAAAAACATAAGAACTCAGAAACATGAACCGCCAGGAATGACTGCATGCATCAAAATTCAGAGTTGCCTGGGGAAAATATCTACAAATAAAACCTACTCTCTATTAGGGTGTTCAGAGGCTGGGCAGGGTAACCCCTGCCCCGTGCCCTACCCGAAAAAAGTATGAGCCGCATTTTGCAGCCCGATACCCGGCTCTACCTGGTAAAAGCCCTAACCATTTTGGACTAGGCATGCCCGAGTTATGATACTATGCTCATGTTGTGAAAAAAAATCTGTAATTATAAACTTCTAAAATAATATCATATTCAGATGTCTTCAAGAGTTAAATAATATATATAATCCACTAAAAATAAGGTAACAAAAAGATAATAATTAAAGTCTTAAAATTCATTGTATATAAAAAAAGCTTTGAAGTCAAAGTAGTTTATAATTACAACTTTACATCAATTTCCTAAATGTTGACAAGGATGAAGCATCTAAAAAAAATAAAATAAATAA
Organism: Leucaena leucocephala; assembly: GCA_037074615.1. Taxonomy (NCBI): domain Eukaryota; kingdom Viridiplantae; phylum Streptophyta; class Magnoliopsida; order Fabales; family Fabaceae; genus Leucaena; species Leucaena leucocephala. The sequence continues at coordinate 18,886,167 of CM073569.1, forward strand.
TTATAATTTGTAATGTAATCATATTATGATTAGTAAAATTAAAAAGAAAAAAAATCAATATAGTTATAAATATTAAAAAACGCAACTTACTTACTTAACTACTATATTTCTAAAATGACCCTTTAGTCATCAGTAACTATTATATTCTCCCTTCCAAATGTATCATCTAGGGAGAAAAGTAAAAAAATAAAAGAAGGGATGCTCATAGGCAGGGCAGGGCAGGACAACCCCCTGACCAGTGCCCAGCCCGAAAAAAGTATGGGCTGCATTTTACAGTCCGATGCCCAGCCCTACCCTATATTTATCGGGCTGGGCAGGGCCTTTTTTTCGCGGGCTCGAGTGGGCAGCCGCGGACTTTATGAACACTTATACTCTCTATTCATTAAAGCACCAACTAACCATAGTTTCTCGTCTTCCCCCATCATAATTTACCCAGGTTTATAACAGGCAAGCACGTCGAGATGTTAATACGCTTAGACCATCTGTGCATGCAACATTTTTTCTTCAATAAATAACATTTTAAACACCAACAGGAAAATTCTTCACAGAATCGTGGAAACTGAGAGGAGAAAATAATATGCGACAGTGTAAAACAAATTACTAATTACGTATTCAATATGCGTGTAAGTTGGTAGAAACCAGACCCCCTACCCCACTCCTCAAAATGGACAAATTATATCGCCACTGGTTGAAGGATGGCGCTAAGTTATTAAACTTCAGGATTTGAGAATAATTTTAAATTTCTACCATAACAGTAAAAGGGGATACCTTTATTAGGTTCCCAATTCGGATTCAACAGTGACGCAGAAATAAAGCCAATACAAATATACAATGCGAACCCAATAGATTCTGGAAAATAAAGGCTTGAGGACGCGATGGCACATGGCAGCGTAGACACGACATGGTGCTCCATAAAACACAAGCACACAAATGCAGGGAATCAAAACAAAGGGATATAATTGAAACGGAAATGGAGAAATGAAGGACCTGAAATCCACCATCGCCTTACGTACAATGAGCAAGAAGAGGAGCTATCTAATTCTGCGGGCAATCGACGATAATGTGATCAGTGACGCTAAAGCCTTTGCGAGGAAGTCCAGATTTTTTTTTTCAAAAAAATAAATTTTAAAAGGGTTAGGCTCACTTACGATTTAAAAGTAGAACGAAATCTTCTTTCCTCTTAGGTGATACCAATGCCGGGCAGAACGAGTCGTCTATTACGCTCAAGCGTAAACTTAAGTACTTAAAAATTAGGATGCATCCTAAACATCGTAACTTAACTTGAACTACAATAAAATAATATTCTCTAAAAATTGAGATGTTCTGTCTCATTCTCTGGCGGCCCAGTTAAACTACACAACGAAGTCAATTTCTTTCCTAAGAAGCAGTGCGCGAGCATGGGCATGAGCTTGAGTTTGATCATCGGCTTCGTCCTTGGATTCGTAGAGATCGTTCTTGGGTAATTACGTATCATTAATTAAAAAAAAAATCAAATGCTTATCAAAGGGGAAACGTCCGTTTCTAACAGACATGTGAGATCAAAATTGTACCCTTAAGGTGTTAATTAATAATTATATTTTTAAAATTAATTTAAAGTGTTAATTATTCTTTTAAAAGAAAAAAATATCAAAAACCTTTTTAAAAATAATTAGTAGTCATTCCTTGGATATTCAGTACTTAGACCAAAGAAAATTAGTATTGAAGCGTCATCAAATTTTCTTGCTTTATTCATATTCGTAATCTTTTCTGCCAACATGTATTAGTTTTGTAGAAAAATTTTAAAAAAATTAACCATTTAATTCCTGTAGTTTTAATTCACTAATAACTCAATTTTTTGTATTTTTATTTTACTGTAATTTAAATCTTATAGTTTTAAATCACTTAAAATTTAGTATTTTTCCCATGACCACATTTTGGAACGAGGAAATACTCGTTCCCTTTTCAATTACCTTAATATATAATACAGAGAACATTACTCAATAATCATTAGCATTACAAGAGTCACATCACAACAAAATATTAAGCGTACAAGAAAGAAAAGGAGAGGGGGCGGGAAGAATCAATTTAATATCCCAATAAAACGGTGGCCTCAGAAATATCAAACTAAAATTTCACACAAGCATTCACATCAACAGCACGATATGATGAGTAGCCCCTCATCCTCTCGTAAACAGTAAAACACTGCAGCAAATGGATAACTCTTTTGGGATTGCTTCAATCTACATTTCTTCAGCATCTAACCTCGTATGATCCTGCTTTTGTAATATAACGAACCCACTCAACGGTGTTATACCCACTCTTCTCCCACACCTGCGCACACGGACAATTTAATTAAACTGCAACTTAAAATTTCCTCCTCCAATAGGAGGATATACGTATCTAGCCAAAAAAACCAGAGGATGCATGTAAAAACGAGAGGGGGAAAAGGTCAGGGTCGATACCTTCAGAAATCGAACACGTAAGCCAGATGCTGTGAACATAGGAACCTGAGCGTACAAAACAAGGTTAACCTAACGTGAAAAGGGGAAGGACCAGTTTGGAGATAGTACAAGCTTAACAAGGGAACAGAATTGTTTAAAAATGCCATCAGAACTATAAGATGTCATATTCCCCACTCTCAACTTGAAGAGAGCCAATATGACATATGAGCAGAGATTATATAATCCACGAGATGGAAGATTCCCAAGAATTAATTTTCTTTTCCAATTCTTAGATATGATGAGTGAGAAATTGCATAATGCAGGATAGAACAAGCCGTCCCGAGTACTGTAAAGATTATAAGCAATTGCCAGCCCGTCTTTGTGGAATTACTAGGAGTAACAGATGACACACCTGAAATTCCATCTGAATTGGTGGTCTTGTCCAAGATTTCTTTTCCGCCATTGTGGAAATAAGTTCAACTTCTGCACTTAAGGTTGGCTCGGTTTGCCCAGGGAATTTTCTAATCCTATAAATAAAAAAAGTATTATCAGAACATAGTTGACTAAAACCATAAAAATATTCAAATCAAGATTATTGGAACTTTCAAATATGTAATTACAAAGTGGGCTAACGTAAACTTTTCACTTAATATTCATAGTAAATGACACTCACTTCCAAACCAAACAATCAATAGCAGCATTGTATTTTGCCCGGCCAGATGTTACTGTGAAACTTGTTTTTGCTGTTTGTTTTGGCACAGGAATTTTCACAACCACCCCAAGTGCGAACATTTTTGCACCAAAGACACTCTTCACCTGAAAAGGATTTTTTAAGAAACTCAGAAAGTGGTACAAGTGCAAACCTCAGACCAATAATTGGACCTTCATGTAAAATTCCAAACCTTAACATTTACTTCCATCCGTGTTCGTCCAAGCTCCTTGATGGTAGGTAATACTTTGAAGGGGAGATTGACACCCTCAGTGATACGATACCTACCCAAGACAATCATGTTAGTAGATATCGCTAGGGCAGTTCTAATATCAGGCAACAAGAAATGCTAAACATCTTACTGGAACTACAAAAATATCTTTAAAGGAGCAGGCATTGCTACTTTCTAGCAATGTCAAAATTCTAAGTGATAAGCAAATGAGAAAATCATCTTATTTGAGCTACCCAAAAGAATAAAGAACAACAAAATAAGATTTGAAAGTAGTCAAGAATCGATCTGATCCACAAAAAATACATGGATGGGGAAAGCAGTCTAACAACTAAGCAAGCATAGCTCAGCAGTTTGAATAAATGAAATTAGAGATCCCAGGAAACTATGACTGACTGGCATGAAGAAAAAGGTAATTTGAGTGAAAGTACTAGGTATTAACAAATTGTTCAAAATCATAAATGGTTTGGGAAAAAACAATTTTCTGAAGAAATAGGTGCTTACAAGACAGATTTCAGTTCAAATGAACCTCTTTTGACTCTGCTCCAACAAAATTTAGGGAACTGCATTTATATTAAGTAAAACTAGCCAGTTTAATGCAGTTATTACCTAAGCTCAGCAGCTTTCAGTTCTCTTTTAGTAAGCTTAATGTGGGGCAACAGAGGAAATAAAATGCTTATGAATCAAAGTTTAATACTGCTGGTCTATCACGAACTACATCATTTGGCTATTAAAAAGCACCAAAGACTCAGTGATTAACAGTAGTTTATTGATGGCTTAAAGGGGCAGAGCAAGGGAGTCACAAGCCACTGAAACCTTCTCTTTCAATTCCACTGAGACATGAAGTTATGTGTTAGAAGTAGATTAACCAAAAACATTTTAGATGTTATGACATTATAAGAAAACATCTTACTTCATTAGTTCAAATTCACCATCAGGCGGCACAAAGCTAACAGTCTTCTCTGAGTTGAACCTCGTCAAATTTACACATTGATGGAAAGTGACATCATCAAGCTCAATAGTTTTACCACTGTAAAATATATTTAGTTGATGAGAAAAGGGACTGTATAAAAACTGAGAAAAAGGAAAACATCAATTCTCTGGAAAATTATTTTGATGATATTTTTAATAGATGAAAAAAGAGAAGATTTGAGAACAATAATATCAAAAAAGAAAACTATCATTAGAAGCAAGAAAAGTAATCAGGGAAAACAGCGCATATGAAAACAACCTTTTGGTAGGACGAGATTTAACCTGTGACTCTTTTTCAAGACCAATTTTGTCATTCAAACCCAACTTCAAATCAGGCATTCCAGAAAGGAAGCACTTCATGAGAATCTTCCCTGTCACATCGCACCGCAATACACTACCTAAAATCATAAAACAGTTAGTATGAAACACAGTAGACATCAACATGGAGGCAATTAGAATGCACAACCAACCTTTTGAAGACATGAGAAGATTTACACTTTCCACAATATCCAGGAAAACCTGCAATAAGTTAATGTTAAGAGTTACTGTGCCAACATTCAATAATCAATAAGATAAGATACTAGGTAACATAAAATTCACCTCATTCTTTTTGTAGACAAGACCTTCTCTCCGCCATCCAACAGCTCCAGTTACTTGTAAAGTTGCATTTGGAACGGGTCTATCTGTGGGCTGTTCCCCCCATTGCAGGCAGCATGTAATAAAGTAAAGGATTTAACAGGATACTCAATCGAGAAAACATGTAAGAATTAAATTTGGAAGAGAGAATGGAAATTGTGCCAGAAAGTCAGCTGTATAGACAGCAGTTACAAGTTTATGTTAGCTTTTTCTCAGTGGTTTGACAGGCTACTGTTAAGAAGTGGAGTAGAAAAGTGGTGAAAATATAAATATGCCAAACAAAATGTCATCCAAGAATTAGGTGATAGTTCAATTTCTTATATTCAAGCAATCATCTATGATGTACTCTGGGTTTCCCTTTTAACATTGTCATTTCTAATGACCATCGTGTGTCCTACCCCTTCCAGTTCATGTTCTTTCTTCAAGGTAGTTAAATAGCATGTGTGGACTAACCTTGGATGAGAAAGGGGACCGCACTCCTTCCTGAGTAATATAAAGCTTTAAGATCTCTGGTGAAAGATTTTGTGGGTAACCAAAGTCCATGATTTCTGCAAATACACACCATGTTAATCATCTGTGATTTTCCCATTTATACAACTAATATTTCTCCTTTTAGCAAAAGTAGGCTAGGTCTTTCATTGTTATACATGATTTAACTTGGCAAAAACATATTTTCCCAGTTACTTATCTGCATAAATATAGAAAAGCCAAAACACCTCATACTTATGGGGCAATAAAATTATATGCAAAGCATTAGCTAACACCCATGACCAAAGTGGTTCACAACTCACAAACAAAGCCATAACTTGTTACCTATTTTGATCTAGAAAAAATCGTCAGATTCTAATAACAGGGTGATTCGTCTAGTTATATCAAATCATGAAAGTGGAAGGACTTTATGTTATAAAGTTTTACTGTTAGTTTTACTGTAGGTAATTACTCTAGGTAATCACTGTTATTACTATGACAATAGTCTATAAATAGTAGCATACCTATTGTAACAGGGATATGAAATGAGTTAGTAAATGAGTACAGTTACTTGATTCCCTGTGTCTTTTCCGTTTTTCTTCTCTTCTCTTCTGATTCTCTCTTCTTCTACCTACCTTTATCTGATTTCTTCTCTCCATTCCTTCTTTCTTCTTAATTTCTGATCATCGAGCGCATCAATGGTATCAGAGCACTCTTTCCTTGGACTCTCCACTGTGCGACACTAATTGGAAAAAAAAAAACCGTCGGCAAGAAAGTGCAAGAAAGATGGACTGCAAGCTACAGAACGTGGAGCAGCAATTGTTCAAGGTAGATGACCTGCAAGAAACGATATTGGGCTTCCGGGAGGAGATGCAAATGATGGGTCGTTTATTTTGTCAAGAGTTACAGACCATGGCGCAAGAGATGCGTGATATCGCCAATGGTGCTTCCCCCCGTAATGGACACCAGAGGAACAATGAGAATACTGATAACGGGCGTTGGACCCAACTGCCCAGAAGGGAATTCCCGAGATACAAGAAGCCCATGACAGAATTAATGCATATCAGGAAGGCGGGGGCGCTGACGGAGTTTAACATCATGTTTGATACAATCTCGACGAGACTGGACCTCCCAGAGATGTATCTGGTAGATGCGTACGTGGAAGCGTTGAAGGAAGACATCGCCGACTCGGTCCGGTTATTTAATCCAAGGACCATGCTTGAAGCACGAAGCATGGCCCGAGTTCAAGAGCTTTCTTTGCTATGGCGGAGCAAGAAAAAAATGATCCCACCGATCAAGAATGAACCGCAAGGAAAATCCACAAAAAGCCAAGAACGCATCGTAATGCAAGAAGAAGCTAAGAAAATGCAAGAATCTTTTAGTCAAGAACCAAGCTTCTATAGCAGGCAAAGATTCTATTCTTCAAGCTTTCCGAAGTCAGAGGCTGGGTGTGCGGAAAGTAGTGTAGGAAATTCAAGAAAATTTATTGCTTTTTCTTTGCCTTCCCTGCCTCTGTCCTTACAAGTTGAGCAACGGCAACAAGGAGTTCCATTGCCAAGGAATGAACGAACAGGGCGTTCTCATGTTGGGTCACACAACACGCCTTCAAGGCCGCCGCAGTCAATAATTACTACTGTTTCCCCAATGTTGGTGGATGCTATACTCCGTGAGCCGCTGAGTTTCTTGCCTTTACTGTTGTCTCTGCTTCGGTCGCGTGTTCAGAAGACTCCACAAAGTGGAGATAATGGGTAGACTTTAAAAAATAAGGAACAGCTTGTGGATTGTACGTAGAAGTTCACGTGGCTGCAAAGATCTCAATTTGAAAAGTCAGATTTACAGCTGGATAGCAATTTTGTTAAGCTTAAGCAATATTTTCGAGGCTAGACCAGAAATTGCAATACCCAATGGGCTTATGGACTTGGTTGGAATAGTAAAGAGGATAGCCCAATGTTATTGCAATTGTGTTTCACAATTCCTTTGGGTATCATCAATAATGATGGATTATTTCAGAAGTGGGCTTCGTTCCTGAACTTTATTCCAACAAGAATTATGGTATTAGAATGGTTTAAGGGAGAATTAATTACAACGCTTTTTGGGAGGGTTTGCTCTCTAAGTAGGAAGAAAAGAAGGAAGTGAAGTGTGCAGTGCCGCAACCAAATACAATCCTCTAGATCCAAGTCTTAGAGACTTCTTCACCGACTAGCAGAAGTCTTTGTCAGAATTTAAAGCCTATATTTTGCTTTCAGATTTGTAATATTTGATCTTGCTTGATCCTTGGGAGCAAGGATCTCTTTGGGAAGAGGGTATTGTTATAAAGTTTTACTGTACGTAATTACTGTTGATTACTGTAGGTAATCACTGTTATTACTATGACATTAGTCTATAAATATATGAAATGAGTTAGTAAATGAGTACAGTTACTTGATTCCCTGTGTCTTTTCCGTTTTTCTTCTCTTCTCTTCTGATTCTCTCTTCTACCTACCTTTATCTGATTTCTTCTCTCCATTCCTTCTTTCTTCTTAATTTCTGATCATCGAGCGGATCACTTTATAGGAATTATAGTTTTTGGCCCTTGATGGATGTATGCCTCAATTATTTAGTTTCTGAATCTTAAAAATATACCATTCTGTCATGGACATGTCTCAGTCATTTGCTTCTCGAATCTTGAAAATATAGAATTCAGTCCATTATGTTCTTTTGACACACTAATCACTAGTTCCCATCAATAAATGCTCAAGGATTAATTGACATTTCTAAGATTTAGGGATTAAGTCATTGAAACGTAAATCTTTCAAAGACCAAAAATACATTTTCTCTTAATTCAATTGTCATATGAATCACATACCATCCAGAAGCTCATAAATGAGAACAAAATTATTGCGAATTGCATCTTCATCAAAAGCTCCACCAAAATATGACTTAAATAGTGTAACGGCCTGTAAAGAAAGAAGTACAAGTATCATGGACCTCAAAGATCAAACTTTTGTATCAACGCAGATGGTGAATAACATATGAGGAGAACAGCAACGGTTACAAAAACAAGCTGAAAAAGTTATGACATTACAGACATCATTATCACAATGTTGAGAGCGGAAAATCATAATTTTTTTTGGTACAAGAAAATCATAAATCTTACATAACAGTTATATTCTTAGCCTTAACAGTTTGTCAAACTTAAGGTTATAAACTAATGATAAAGAACTATAGCGTGACAGTGAAACGAAAAATGGGGAGTGAAAATCAAGATTGACATATCATTGTTGAGTGAACCTGCCCAAACTGTCCTTTAACATCCATTTCAGGCAAAGACACAGTAACAGGATCAAATCTTTCATGCTAACATAACAAATCTTATTCAAAGAGCATAAAATTACATTGGTAAGTCTATGAGATCAAAATATAGCATTCATTTTCCACATGTTAAATGTTTTATTACCCTTGTGACATTCAATTGCATCACAATTAAACAGCACTGACATGACTAGCCCATCGAACACCTTTGTTGGCTAGCAACGTACAAAATTACTGAATTAGATTATGGGATATTCAGACAAGATCACCACTAATTTCTTTACATCTTATCTATAATATAGCCAAAGCATCAGCTGTCCAAGAGCCTTGTAGTAAATGAAGCATAGACAGTTAGACACATCATAAAAGGAGACATCTTCATGTCTAACACATGTCAAACTAGCATGTGCTCAGCATCTTTCTTTCATTCAAATAATTGGTTGCCCTACCAAAGCTAAAGTTGTCCAAATATAAAAGACATAATTTCTCAATCAAACCACCACCATGAAACTTCAAACAACCCAAAACTTCAAATGAACATGATAGAATTGCCAACAAAAGTATAAGCTCAGACCCACAGGATCATGAATGTCAAATCTAATCAAAAATATTTTTGCCAAAATAGAGTCCTATGAAAGAACTTAAGGATGTGCAGTCATTTAGATAACCAATAATTGCAGTTAAACGATAATAACAAATCAAATAGCAATAGTTAGAACTCAAAAAATTATGTACAGATAATCTATGTAAAGTGATACAAACATCATCCAGATTTATCTCGCAACAATAACAGCAATAATTTAATGGACAAAAAACAGTCATCAACTAAGTGTCAAAAACAAGTAGATGTCAACTACCTCAACAACAAACTTAAAAGCACAAGCGACATTAGCATTGCTGCTGACAACAATCACAATGTAGACATTGCTTATCCTCATGTAAAAGAAAGAGCAGCCACCTATCTGCCTCACAGGACAAGTACCAAGTTCTTTTGTCTGCATTATATGAGTCCGGAAAGCATCCACCATATTTCCCCTGTAAAATTACGTATTAGTGGGGACAATATAGTACATGATTGAGCTCCCATCACCCACAAAGAAGTAAAGGAAGACCAGAAAAGAGCATAGGTGATCTCTGGTACAAGGGAAATTTAATTTCCCAAGTACTTAGAAATTTAAAAGATGCTTGGGTATAAGAAATATGAAAAATAAAAGTCTATGTATTGCATGAACCAGGAATTTCTAGTGTGCAATTTGGCATGTGCGCTTGCCACACCACAAGGCACTGTGGTGCCTTACGTTGAGAATGAAGTTTACACTACTTGAAGACAAATGTGCAGCTCATTGTAAACACAATGAACTAGCGACTAGCAGTGCAGCAGCGCCGCAACACCAATTGCGCAGCAGACATTCCAGGTTTGCATATGTCTTAAATAACATAAGAATACTAACTTCTTTATAAACATCACATTAAACTTCTGATAAATAGATCTTCAAGCCTCTAGGAAACAAAATGACTAACAAACGCCACTCAACTAAAGCTCTGCTACCATAAGAAGGAGCGTATTACAGCATTCCAAGATCTTATGCAAGGTAAAACCAAATTCCAGGGCTTCAATAAAGGGCACCCTAAAAGTAATACCCGTAATCAGAAGGCCTGGCTGCATTCCTAGCCAAGTGGAAAGCTCGTCGGGACAAGAATTGTTTCAGAAGGGAAACCATGCTCTACATTTAAGTTTTTATCAAAGCAAGCTATTTGTTTTCTGTTGAAAATCTACATACACCGAGGACAGAGCTCTACTAATATATGAACAGGCCCATCCCATTTAATAATCCGTTTCCCAGCTTAAGATCAAGAATTAGCGACAACGTACAAAGAAGTAGGAAGAGCAGCGAAAGTAAAAGATTCAATTACCCGACATCGTCGCGATAAAGACGATTGATGAGAACGTCTCCTCGGAGGTTCAAGAAGTATATAGCGGAAGCTGCAACCGGCATCTCCGATCCAGCGTATCGACTTCCAAATTCGCCGGCAGGGAGCTTTGGAAGATCAAACAGAAATGATCAAAAGGCGTGACTCCACAGGAAACCCAGTAGATCTGCGGTTCAGAAGTTGAGGCTTAGACAATGAACAGCAACAATTCTGCAATGGCAGCAACCAAATGCTGTATTGGACGAAGTCGTCGTCGATATGTAGCTATGTGGAAATGAGAATTTAGCGATGAAAATTATACAAATAAATTTGAAGGAAATTTGCAGAATACAATTAGGCTTTGTTTGGTTTGGGGGGTTTTGAAGGGGAAGGTAGGATAGGGGAGATATAAGTGTGTTTGGTTGGAAAAAATAGAGGGGAGGGGAGGTGAAATTTTTTGTCTCACCTCCCCTCCTCCACCTCCCCTCTAAAAGTGGAGGTTTTTGGAGGGGAGATAAATTTTTTATATAAATTTGACAAAATTACCCTTTGTAATATTTTAATATTCTAATTATACCCTCCTCCTCTCCTCACACATCAAGCATCAATTTTCTCTCTTTTTCTTTTTTTAACAATTTTATATTGCTCAAGCATTTTATTAATTTATATATTATATTAATATATATAATAATTATTAATTAATAAGAGACAAAATTAAAATTTTATCATATTTTTTATTTTTTTAATTTTATCATTATATGTAAATGAGATAAAAAATTTTGAGATTTATAAATTAAAAAATAATAATTTTAATATAAATATTATAAATAAATTTAAATAAATAGGTAAGGGCATATTTGTTAACTTTTAATTAACTCCCCTACCCTCCCCTCCCGAACCAAACAAAAAGTATCACCTCTCTTCCCCTACCTTCACCCCCATAACCTCCCTTACCCTTACCTATTCTCCCTTACATTAACTCAACCTACCCTCTCCTAAGTTGAACCAAACAATGCCTTACGGTACAGTCGCGGGGGTTCCAGTTAGCGGAATCAACCTTCACACCGTATTTGGACTTTCACGGCACGTGCCGGGCCTTGTAGGAGCGATGTTATTATTTATTTTCGATTTTTGCTTGTCTAAAATTGTCTAACTCCCTAGTTTTTTTTTATTTTCTTACAGAATTACTAGCTAACTATTCATTACTCCTCTCGTTTATTTTTATAAAATAAAATTATTTATTTTACATATATTAATAAAACAGATTAACATAATTTGTATCTTAATTTTTTTATTTTTTTCTCCAATTAATGCTCATGAGTTTTTTAACTTTGCTCTAAAGTAGATAAATCTTTTTATTTATTGATTAAGGGTATTTTAAAAAACTTTAATTATTACTAAAGTTTTGTAAATTGGTTTATACCATATAAAGTATGAATATTACACCCACCAAAAATTGTTCTATAATTAGAAATAGGAGGAGCATTTTTTTTATAAAATAATCGAATATATTAATAAAACATCAATTCAACATAAAAAAGACTACAATAATATAGACTGAATAATAAAGTTGTTAGGAGGGTTTTAAAGCCTTAAGTCCAAATAGGCAAGGTGTTTGTAGATATCAAAGGTTTAAACATTCTTGATTAAGAAACTGGCAAGTCAAAAAAACAATAAAAGGAGAAATACAAACAATATTTAAGGCTTTACTGAATTTGTCATTGGGCGTTTATCCTAAACTATAATTTTAAAAAAAAATTTGGACAAAATTTTAATTTAGAAAAATTTTAAAACAAACAGCCATATTTATCTATAAGTGCTTTTGGGGCAAAACCATAATTTTGAATAAATTATTAAAACTAGCTTTTTGAACAGTAAAAAAAACTTATGAACTATCCAATTACTATCTTACCCCTATTTTTTCTTACCCTCTCTCTCCTCTCTCATCTCTACCCCTCTCTTCTCTTCTCTCTCTTCTTTTCTCTCTCTTTTCTACTATCTCTCCTCTCTTTGCTCTCATCTACCCTCTCTCCTTTCTCTTATCTTTTCTCTATCTCTCTCATCTCTTTTACTTTTAATCAAATTAAAATCCTTTTTGATAATTTACCAATATAAAAAATCATTCTAAAAATAACTATCCAAACACTTATTTATTCAAAACCATTTTTTTCCATAAACTCTTCTCTAAAAGTCATTTTTCATAAGCTGACCATAAACTTTTTTTTTATAAGTTTTTTTTTAAATCCTATCCAAACAGGCCCATTGTCTAGAATCCAACCGATCCAAATCGTTGTTAAATAAAAAAAAGGAAATTAAATAACCAACGAGGTAAGGAAAAGCAAAGACGATATTAATTCTTGGTTTCAAGATCATGAGTTAATTTCCATAAAAAAATCATGAATTAATCTTGCATGACAAGAGGATAAACATTTTATAAGCCGATTTCTGTATTTATTCGCCACGAAGATTACCTGATAAATGATGATATTTTATTGCTTCATTAGAATCTAGATAATGTCATTAAATTACATGATCATTAGTAATCTCATACAACATTATTTTGGTGATTTTCATAACGTGCAGCTTCTAATAAAATAGAACTTCAAATTTAAAATTTAATGTCCAACCTATTGAACTTTTTTTTTAGTAAAATAATTTAATTTCTCATATAAAATTTTATTTTTTACCTTAAAAAATTTTAAAGAATTTCTTTTTTTTTTTATAAAAAAGATCAATATCAAAATTTAAAAAAAAAAATCTTTTTTTTTTTATAAAAAATATTAATATCAGTTTCACTAAGCCACAAGGTCCATCTCACATATGATCGGCCCAATTTTATTTTTTATTAGTCAAATAATTATTACATAAGCCAATGCGAGTTTAATTCTTATTATTATTGTGAGAGTTTTTTTAATAAGCTATCTCATAAATTTTTTATAAATATTCTCTAAGTTCTGAAGCTGTGCCCTGATCTTAGTAGGGGAACAGTACCGAACTCGCCTAAATTTTTTTTGTAATAAACAAAAATTATTACATAAAATCTAAGTAATTTACTTATTATTGTTCTATGATTATTTATTAATTTAGAGACTGGAGAGGTGGGACTGGGATCAACTGAATATATATATTTTTAAAGCTATAATTTTTTAAAATATAATTGAATATTTTAAGCAATTTATTATTTTTTTTAGCCTCTATATGGAAAAGTTCTTTATTGAACTTAATTTTAGCTATTTGAAACTAACCACTACAATCAAGTTAAGTAAAACCTTAACTAATTGTACCATTTAAAACGACTGATTAGAAAATGTCAATTACTGTAGCTTTTTTAATAAAAATATGAGATTTTTTTTTTATTTTGCATGCAATACTACTGTGCAAGTTATTAGGAACAAATGCAATATATATATAAGTGTAGATAAATATAAAGATATTTTTTAATTTATTAGTTAGGATATCTTAATTATAAAATTATTTAATTTTTATTTTTTAACACACAAAATAGTTTATAAATTGGAGAGAATCGCAGCAAAATAAAAATTTGTAATATTATAAAAGTTATTCTTTTAATTAAGATAATTTTGAATTCAATTTTATCCAATGGAATCGTATGCATATTATGTTACATGTTAATGTTATAGACAATTAGACATCAAATAACTTATTTTTATTTGTATTGATATAAATCATACATATTTCAAAATACGAAATAAACCCCATGGGGTGCCAATTTAGCTACAAAAAATTATTAATAGGGCTGAATTATAAATTAATAATTAAGTTTTTTATTAAATTAAATTAAATATATATCGTTTATTTTTTTTAATTCTGAACTTAAGTATAAAAATTTCTCTTTTAATTCTTGGAAGCCAAGTAGCAAACTTACTTGATATAATATCCCAATATCCGATATTGTTTCTAAAATTTGACCAGAGAAGATATTGTTTCTAAAAATATAATATACTCTAATTTAATGCAGTTGCAACAAAATACCAATAATGAAAAATAACAAATTCAACAAAGCGACCGAAAAAAAATTCTAAAACCCTAAAAATATAAACCCTGCTTTGTATAATGTATAAGCTGAACCAATTTGGACCCGCTTTTTCATTCCTCAGGTTTTTTGTTTTCCTTTTCGGTTTTCTTAATTTTCTTTTCGATCGTACTCATTGTCCTTCTCTCCCAGTGTCGTGAGCGACTCTTCTTTCTCACCAAAGTGGGTTTGGTTCCTCGAAGATAACTCACTGAATCCCAGTAACCTGCATTTTGCTTCCTCTTTCGCGGGTTTCAAGCATTCGCTTTAGGAAGCTCCGAAAATTCGTTCTTGTCGTTTTGATCTGCTGCTATGGATTCACGGGAACCGCCTCAGCCTCCTCACCCGTCGCAGCTACAGTCGATGGCACAAGCACAACCACCGTCGACGGTGCCAAGCATGATGATGGGACCGCCTTCGTATGGCTCTGCCATGCCGAACCCGAACACATCTCCCATGATCAGCCCCAATTCGACGGCCGCGATGATGGCCCCTGCCACCGCCGCACGATTCCCTTTCAACACCGTGGTTCCACAACCCCCTGCTCCGTCTAAACCTATGGAGCATCTGAACAACAATGTTAGTCCTTTCGATGGGTCATCGTCCGCGATGAGGCCATGTGGGTTTAATAGTGATTCTACGAAGAAGAAGAGAGGCCGGCCGAGGAAGTATTCGCCGGATGGTAACATTGCTTTGGGTTTGTCTCCCACGCCCATGTCTACTTCTGCTGGTCAAGGAGGTTCGACTGGTACACCTTCGACGGAACCTGGAGCGAAGAAGCACAGGGGAAGGCCACCGGGTTCTGGAAAGAAGCAGCTGGATGCTCTTGGTATTTGTTATTTGAGCTAGTTTGTTGTGTGGGTTTTTTGTTCAATTGATGGAATTTCTTTCGATGGTTTATTATTCTGCTGATGTTCAGGAGCTGGCGGTGTTGGTTTTACTCCGCACGTAATATTGGTAAAAGCCGGTGAGGTATGATGAGCACAATACTGTTTAATGTTTAATGGGGTTGCATTAACTTGCAGATAAATTTGTGTTCCGCTGCATTCTTATAACAAGAAATTCCTAGTTCCCAGAAGCCCAAAATTTGATAATTGTAGCAACTGAGTCTTCTATTCACACGATGTGGATATGAGGGGAAACATATGCTATATCTACAAATAGAGCATTAAAAATTTCGACTTTTGTAAATAAATCTGTGTAGATTCACTGTTAACGTATATGATTGGAATGATTTGAAATTGTGGTATGTTATTATTGCTTGTAACTCTAACTCGTCCAATTTTTAACAGAGTCTTTTGATGATTATTGTCCTGTTTAGCCAAAATTTATATTTTGTTTGACTAATCTACATTCCTTTTAAGGTTATTTCAAGGCTTTGTTGTATTTTTCTATAAAAGAAGATTTTCAATACTTTCCAATTAGGCTCACGGATGTTTGAATTGAGTATTCAATCAGATCTTTATCTGTACAGGAAATGCTAACGTTTGTTTTCCTCCTTACGAAAGTACAAAGGAGTTGCCCAGCTTAGACCCCAAGTAAAGGAAATCCTAAAAGCATTGTCAATAAGAATGTGATAACAGCCAGCAACTGGCCTCCTCAAATATTGAAAGTCAATGTCTTTACTGCGAGCTTGATTAGCTAACAAGTTCGCAACTTTGTTTCCTTCACTGTTTGTGTCTCTGTAATTCTAACAGCGCAATCCTTTTGTAAAGTAGTTTTACTAAGAAAAATTGATTGGCTCATAGAAGACGCAGATGATCATCCTTTATCAAGATTCATATCCATCACAGAATCCATCTCCATCCAAGACTTGTTTTCTCCTAGATGCCATGCCGTCTCAATACCCAAAGCCTGCTCTAGGGCTCTGAACACAGAACCCCACCAGAGCCTATATGTTGAATTAACCCTTGAGCCCACATGTTATATCTTTTAGAACTCAAGAGTGGCCTTTGTTTCATGTATCAATGCCAATCCAGTGCTTTTGTCTTCTCTCCTGCATTCTTAATGATCTCCGTGCTTGAGTGCATCAAATTCCCATATGATTATTACTGTGAATGGGGTAAACTCCTTCATTTAACAAATTGGATAATTTATGGGGTGTATTTGTTTGTCCTATTTTATGGTCTGACCATTACGTTGTGGAGATGATTAAACTTAACTGGATCTTCTATAAAGTAATGCAGGATAGAGAGAAATGGATTAGTTTCTCTCTCTCTTTTCTCCTCTGTTTAAATTTCCCTAAATGCACAAGGCACTTTGTTATGTAAATATAAATGGACCTAGGAATTAGTCATGTTAGTTATGTTCAAAGTGTGTTAATGACCATTCAGCGCCTATGTTAGTATAACTAAGGGACCTATCTCAGAATGCATGTTATTTTGTTGCTTATTGACAGTTAATCAAATCTGAATTCTTCTATTCCTCTCTGTGTCTCCCTCTTCCCTTCTCCAATTCTACTCTCCCTTCTCTCTTCTTACCTTCACACTTGGTGGAATATATCGTAATTTGTTGTACATCTTCTGCCTCTGCCACAGCGAGAATGGAAGGAATTAATTATAATATTGAATTGATAAAGTAATGATGTTATTTGTCAAGCTTCTCTTGGAATAAAGCTAAATATCGGGTTTATTCATAGATTTATACTTTTGATGTGGAATTATCATGTCATATAGTATGAGTATAATTTTATATGCTTACTTTTGGTTTGGGGGTGGAGTTTTGGAATTAATGTAAGCTATTTATTAAATTTCTATTGGCAGGCTCTGGGGAGGCTTGCTATTTTAACAAATCTTCTCATTAGTGCTTCTGTTGTTTGTAGGACATTGCTGGAAAGATTGTGGCCTTTTCACAGCAAGGGCCTAGGACAGTTTGTATTCTTTCGGCAATTGGTGCAATCAGCAATGTTACCCTTAGACAGGCAGCAATTTCTGGCGGTACTGTGCAATATGAGGTACAATTTTTATGTCCTAGAATGAATTCCATATTCATTTAGCCATTTTATCAGGTTTTCCTGTTTATATGATAAGGACATTATGCAATGCATTATATGTTCAACATCCTTTCTCCTAGTTTTTTCTTTTATCTCTTTTATAAAAATTAAAAGTCAAACTTCAATTTAATATCTCCCATATCACATATTCACTCTTATGTTAAATGTACTCTCAGCTAGTATTTTTCTTCAATTTTTTCTGCCTACACACTCTTCTGCATTTCTTCATTCTCTCACATAAATCAGCCAATATTTACTTGGCAATCTCTTCAATAACTCTCTCCCTCTTCACCTTTTCCAACGGGCCAACATTCTTCCTCTCACTCTGTTCAGTTTTGTTTCATCCCTTGCACTGTTTCAGTTTTGCATTTCAATACGAGGATTTTCAGTGAAGTTAGGTGAATATGAAAATAGTAATTCGCTGTTATCCTTTATTAATGTATTATTTTCTTGTTCTTATTTCCCTGATTCTCTTTGTTTTGTTTTCTTAAAAAATTTGCCAACACTTCTTTCTGTGTCATAGGAGGGGTATTGGAGTTTACAAATTCAGAATGTTAGTGGAGCCATTTAAGAAAATGTGGTATTCAAATTTTTATTCACAAGAGTTCAACTGAATGTATCTCACACTGTTATGTTTATTGAGCAAATCATTCTTCATTTGGAAGTCGTTGGATGGATATTTGCTTCCCTGGTTATTAGTATATTATGAAATGGCTGCCTTTTTGAATTTTAACATTTCCAAGAAAAATTTGAGTTGTAAAAAATGTGTCATCAAAATTATGTTTTTAATTTAGCATGCCACATCCTGATAGGAATACTGTCTCTTGAGTTTATTCAGCCCTGTGGTGCAAAGTTGTTGCTGAATTGGAATTGGATGTGAAACAAGATTATCTGATGCAATAGACATTTGGGTCTTTTGGGGCATAGCCTTTGCACCCCCTTTCCCATAGGTAGACAATTATCAAGTCAATGCCACAACTAACCATGTCTGATAATAATTTTAGATTTAGTGTGTTATTGTAATTGGCCTTATCCTAAGAAATTTTCTTGGCTGCTTATGAACCTTGCATTATGGTTTTGACCATGTAGGAGGGGCAGCCTGCTGACAACTGGAACTAAGGGTCATAAAATTAGCCACAGTTTACAATCTTAATTTGTATTACGTATTACATACCAGAAAAAGAAAAGATTGTTAAGGATTTACGAAAATGAACCATAGCTTCGGTTAAACTTGCAACTTTCCGATATCCCATATGTTTGGCGCAAAATGGAGAAGTGTAAATGGTTGTACGAGATAGGCCATTTTGATGAGGCATGGATATGAAATTACTTTATGATGAAGGCTATTTGCTCCCTGGAATTGGTAGTTATAGAAAATAGAATCTGGGAACAAAAGTTTTGTGCTGGTGAATGTGAGGTTTGGGCATCTGGAATCCTGGACCATGGTAGCTGGTGGTGTAAATTTAGGAACTGAAGCAACAGAGAAACTTATGTTGACTTGGTAGCCGTGTAATGTGCTAGGAATACTTGGACTTTGAATCAATCAGGGATGGTGGGATGAGGGGATTTTATATTAGAGCTCTTCTGACTGAGTTTGTAACTGACACTGGCTGAAACTTGATTAATAGACACGAGTTTGTCTGTGTGGTGCATCTTTTTCCCATTTTGTAATTTGCTATTGTGTCATCCTGTTTGTAACGTACAATTTTGTTTCTTTACCCCATCTCTCTTCCTGCCTTCTACACTGCAAAACTGGTTGTTGAATAATGATATCTACCAAATCAACAACCCTATTGATTTGTTTTTATTGAGGAGGAACTGCATTTATTGTTTTCTTTTTTTGTAATAAATATGGATATGGCAAAGTAAAAAATATTAATCATTTACCGCTGGTGGTTAAAATTAATTAAAACTATGTAACCTAACATGTTTTGACATCCACTTCTCTTCACAAGATGCCAATTCCCTTTACAGGGCCGATTTGAGATCATATCTCTATCAGGTTCTTTCCTGCCATGTGATGATAATGATCGTAACAGAGCAGGTGGTTTTAGCGTGTCTCTTGCGGGATCAGATGGTAAAGTTTTAGGAGGTGGAGTTGCTGGAATGCTAATCGCCGCATCACCAGTGCAGGTATTTCTCTCAATGATAGAAAAATTGTCAATCATGAAACAAAACTCATTGAGTAATATCATTTTTTGCTTGTTACTGGGAAATTTTTATGCCTGATGGATAGCCAAAATTACTATGTTTTCTTTTTGTGACTGCTAATTATCAACAGGTCATTGTGGGTAGCTTTATTGCTGATGGGAAAAAGTCAAGCTCAAATATTCAGAAATCAGGGGCTTCTTCAGCACCAGGCTCCCAAATGTTAAATTTTGGTGCATATACAACTTCTACCAGCCCTACCTCTCAAGGCCCTTCATCTGAGTCCTCTGAAGAGCATAACAACAATAATGGTGATTTTAATAGGGGACCTGCACTCTACAATAATAATAATAATACTAACCAGCCCATTCACAATATGCAGATGTATCATCCTCAACTATGGGCTGGTCAAACCCAGCAGTGAAGAAGCTTTTTATATGACTTTCTTTTTGGCCTGAAAGATGCTCTATGACTTAACGATGCAGAGAAGGGGTATTTTCAAGGCAAATGTATGGATTAGTGGATAGAGAGGGTCAATTCTTGAGTGCTAACTTTCATTATTGGGGGCCAAATCTTAGAAGAGCCTATCCTGTTAGGCTACATTACCGCATGAATTGTGTTGTCCTTGTTTTTTAGTCTCAGTTGATTTAGGAATATTTTCTTAACTGAAAGATTGTCACCGTTTTATAGCAGAGAATATGCTTTTATTCTATTATCGAAATTCTGTCATGCTGAATTGCATTTACAAGTATGTTTGATTTTATGTTCTATTTCTTGTAGCAGGCCGATTGATCTTGGTAATTTTTAGGAAGTTTATGTTTGCAACTTAGCTGTGTTTAATTTGGATATCAGGTTTAGATTTGTGTTTTGGGGGAACAAACCATTGGATATCCAATAGATAATTACTTTTTGGTAAAAAATTTCCAAGGTTTTTCTTGTTTGGTGTTATGTAGTTATAGTTTAAGATGGTCGATTCGATCTGCATAGCTGAAAACTTCCTTATTTAGATCGTCAAGTTCTGAAAATTGTTACCAGTTTTCTACTAATAATCTATTATTATTTTGTTAATTTTTTTGACACGCTCAATCATGTATTGTCTGGATATTTTAAATATGCATGATCAAACCAACTTGCCTTATCTGTTATATTCATTACATGCTTAATGGGTTAGTTTTGCTTTAATATTTCGTTTTTATTTTTTACTTTAGACAAATTATTTGGATTTTTTTTTAAAAAATGCAATTGTAAAATTCAATAGAATCTTGATGTAAGTTTTCAACCAAGGAATAAATTAATTTTTGTCTTGGGACATACCTAATTTTCAGGAATTATGTTGGATGTTGATTAATTCAAATTAGATCAAATTAGCAGTGTAATGCTCTCAATAATTTTTTCATTCAAAAGATTTAAATCCAAAATTTAACACCCATGCCTTTAATTTAATATCGTTTGGATATTACCTAGTTTTTACTACAAAAAAATATCATTTGGACTAATAATGGTCCTTCTTTACTCTGTAGTTGTCTTAAGGGGTTTCAACTAGGAAGGGACCAAAAGGCCCAAAGGAAGTAAAAATAAAGGAACGAGAAAACAGAGAACAAATTATTAACGGGGTTTAGTCTCAAGGAATATTTCCTCACATACCAAAGAATATTTAAATTCTTGTTAAAAGATATATCCATATTCAATATATAATAATGTCTCGAATATAACTATGTACATGTTTGGTAACCACTAAAATCGTGATTTTAAAAGGACTTCTGACCTAAATTTTAAAGTTTAGAGAAATTTTAAAATAAACAGTCATATTTGTCCAAAAGGGCTTTTGGACCAAATCATGGTTTAAAATTAAGATTTTAGATAAGCTACTAAGACTAACTTCTAGAACAGTTAGAGTTTATGAACTAACTAATTACTATTCCACATTTACTTTTTCTTATACCCTCTCTCCTATTTCTAATAAAATCATATCATTTCTGGTAATTTATCAATTACAAAAACTCTTATGGTAATAACTATCTAAACACTCATTTATTCAAAATCATTTTTTTATAAGCTATTTTCTAAAAACCCTTTTTTTCTAAACAATTTTTTAAACTCTTATGACCCTATACCTATGAGAGAGTGAACAGATGCAAACAAATTTAGCCTATGCGTATATAGTGAACCTTGATCATATACAAGTAGTTTGGTTATTAGTTATGAGGCATACATCTTAAATATTTATTACTTTCCATATTGTTTTTGTCCCACATTATTAGACTTGTACGCAAAAACCAAAATATAAATTGGATTAATTAACTCGTGCGACTGTGCTGGCCAAGCAATTCAATATATATTCATTCCTAGGAATCAACGGAGGCCTGCCCTATAGAGTTCATGAACATGTCAGAGTCGGCAAATAAACCTGAGTTTCGAAAGAAGCCTGTTCTATAAACTCCATCTCAAGCCAAAAACACAAGCTTTAGAAGAATAATATTCTCTATGGATTATTGCAGCTGCTTATTGTGGACGAGAAAGTGTGGTCGTCTGAGGTACGAGGTTTTAAGAAAAGATGATGATTTTGATGAATATTCAGAATTAGTGAGTGTGACAGTGGGGAAAAAGAGAAGAGGGTGTTTGTGGTGGAGGCATTTGTTCCTGTGGAGAAGCCTTTGAGGGTTTTGATGGAGACGACGAAGTGCCATTTCAGCAGAAGAGAAAGAGCCATTCTTGTGAATAGTGTGAACTCCATTTTGTTCGAGCACATGTTGTGGCTCTTCCATAATGACTTGTCTTCTTCCTCCAAATTCTCTTGGAAATATATCATTGATTCTATTCTGATGACTCAACCATATTTAATTCTCTTTTATCCTCCAATTAATCCCATGATGTATTATCTCTTAAATCTTAAAATAAATTGTAATATTATATAGATGTTGTACATTTCCCACCTCTTCAATATTTATATAATTTTTTTTATATAAAAATTTAGGTGTGTTCGACACCGGTCTTCCACCAAGGTTAGTGCACATCCCCAGGGCTCAGGAGTGCTTACAAGGAACTTACAAGATCTTCGACTAAAGAAGTCTTCACAATGGTAACGAAAATCGAACACGCATCCTTTTAGGAGTCTTTACCATATGTTCTAACTCTCATTGACTTTATATAATTAAATATGCATATGTTATCTCACATGAGTTACACTGTTCATGACTTCTTTGAAATTTTATAAATTTTATGTTTTATATTAATATTAATCATCATTAATTCCCCCTAAAGGATTCAAAGACATGGATCCTTCTGAGCTAAAGAATGTTAAGTTTAATAAACTTGACCAAATTGATTTTTTTTACTAAGTACAGGTATCATCTTATTGAAGATAATCATATTCGAGGTATTATCAAACACTAAATGTGAGTATATCTTCCAACTATAATTCAAACCTTAATTGTGTAAAAGACTAACCCCTTCTATTAGATCTAACTCATTAATTCAAATTGCTTATTTATTTTTAATTTTATCAACTGAAATCCAATATTTTTTTTAAATCTTATTATTAGATATCTTAGCAACTACCTAATGGATTAATTTTCATTTCATAAAGATTCATCTTTCTTATGTTTTTTTTGTCCACCCGGTTCACCAGAACTTTCTCTCGACTACATCCAGATCCGACCCGTGTCGCGTACCTGGCTATGGTGGGTGAGTCTCCTAATAAAAATTTTTTGCATACGCTAAGGCTCAAATTCGAGACCTCGCTTAAACGATATCGAGTCACTTACTACTCGAACCAACCTCTATTAGTGATTCATCTTTCTTGTTGGTTCTTTTTTTTTTGTTGCCCACTCGGTTCACCAGAGCTTTTCCCCGACTACATCCGGATCCGACCAGCGTCACGCACCTGGTTATGGTGGGTGAGTCTCCCAACGGGGATTTTCTGCGTACGCCAAGGCTCGAACTCAAAACCTCGCTTAAGCGATACCGAGCCGTTTACCACTCGAACCAACCCCCGTTTGTCTTTCTTGTTAGTTCTTTTTTTTTGTTGCCCACCCGGTTTACCGGAGTTTTGCCCCGACTACATCCGGATCCAACCAGCGTCGCGCACCTGGCTATGGTGGGTGAGTCTCCCAACGGGAATTTTTTGCGTAAGCCAAGGCTCGAACTCGAGATCTCGCTTAAGTGATACCGAGCCGCTTACCACTCGGACTAACCCCCATTGGTTCTTGTTTTTTTTTTTTTTTTTTTTTGGTAAATCCCATTGGTTCTTGTTGATTCTTGAAAGGAGGTATGTACTTTTAGGGGGGTAAAAAACAGGCCTAGTCTAATATAGTTGTTTTAGTTGGGTCACAGGCCCAGGACCGTATATGAAAATATATTGTGACTTGGCTGCCTCGACTTTATTTAATAATAATAATAATAATAACCAACGGGGGTTAGTCTGAGTGGTAAGCAGCTCGGTATCGCTTAAGCGAGGTCTCGAGTTCGAGCCTTGGCGTACGCAGAAAATCCCTGTTAGGAGACTCACCCATCATAGCCAGGTGCGCAACGCGGGTCGGATCCGGATATAGTCGGGGCAAAGCTCCGGTGAACCGGGTGGGCAACAAAAAAAAAATAATAATAATAATAACCCATCGTTCGTTGGTTCAACTGGCGAAAAAATGAGACATACAACTATTTAGAGCGTATTCGATCCCTAGAGAGTAATACTTTATTATGATTCCAGTCGCAGCGTTTGAGGAGGCATCTTAACTCCTGTGTGCTTAAATTTACGTATGAGAATAATAGACGGTATGCCTTGCCAGACATTGGTATCGTTTAGGAAGAATAGAGACTTCAATCTGCCCTTAGATCTTAGGTGGGTCCAACTCTTTTAAAAAAAAAATTGTATCGAACAAATAAATAATAATAATAATAATAATAATATTTTAGGTTGAGGTCTGTTTTCTTCCTTGTTGAAAAAATATTTGCGTGAGCTGACATTTGGTTATTTTTATGAAAGCAAAAGGGAAAACAATTCAATCTAAGCCTAAAGTCAGGTTAAAATTTTGGTGTTGAGATCTACTTTGTTGGGTCAAAGTTTACTAGCACAGAATATTTGACTTCAATTTCTTTTCTTGAACGTTTCAGCTCTTCAAAGTTTACCCTTATCTCACATTCAAAGGTTATCTTGTCTAGATTAGATTCTACAACATCAAGGCCTTTCAATTTCAATGGCCTAGCCTTAACCCTAGCAAGCTACAAAGTACTAATTCTCCTTTGTTCTCCACTATTTATTGGTATCAACCATTCAATATTGTATCTTTACCCCTAATTATGACCTAATTCAGCCGAACAAGTTAACAACTTAATTAGACTTAAAAAAATATTAAAATGCTAACATAAAAATAATGAAATTGCTAAATTAGTATTTTGCAATAGTGTTTTCTATTATGTCATGTCATCGTAGGTGAATTTTTTAGAAGTTGGCCGTTTGGTTTGTGTTGCTGTTTTATGTATGATTATTTGTTTGTCCTAATATTTCATATAATATAATTGTCTTTTTATATATATATAAAAAAAAAAGGTTAGTATAGGTTGTGTGTATCTCTTGCATCTTTTTTAAGGACCGCATATATGTCGTTTCAACAATAAATCTACTCATAGTGACTTGGATTAATGATTCGAGTCTCCTTATTAAATGAAGCTTAATGAATAATAAATGGCTTTAACCAGTTAATCCGTAGTACTTAATTTGACATGATTACCATTTTGGCCCCATCATGGTGGCCGCACAACATCACACAGCCCTCTAAAACATGGTTACATATTGTGTATATTTAATCACTCTTTCTTGTAAAGCCTATATTACTTGTTTCTTCAACACAATTTGATTACTAATTAATTTCTTGTAAATCCTATATATATATATATATATATATATATATATATAATGACACTGACAGCTTAGAATCAAAAGGGTGGAAGCATAAGCGTAATTGGATCTTATATTTGCCCGCACGACTAAGTCAGTTCGATTCTTTTATTCGACCAATAAATTATTATACCTAATTATTTAACCCCACTTGAGCTATTGTATTGGTAGATGTACGTCACAATGATCATGATTTAACTATATTTATATATAATGTATTGGTTTAATAGTATAAGGCCATTCAAAAAAAGAATTTATCTCGAGTTCAAATTCT
Source organism: Leucaena leucocephala (assembly GCA_037074615.1). Lineage (NCBI taxonomy): Eukaryota > Viridiplantae > Streptophyta > Magnoliopsida > Fabales > Fabaceae > Leucaena > Leucaena leucocephala. The sequence continues at coordinate 18,912,143 of CM073569.1, forward strand.
AGATGAGATATTTATATTAAGAAAGACAGTTAAAAATCTTAAAAATAAAATAATAGGTGGTTCGAATACTTGATATAATAGGATTTAGAAAAAACGTTAATAACATTAAAAAAAACTCTTATAAACAATATCACCTCATTGTCCCATTATCTCTTTAACTGTGTATATAATTAAAGATCATTTTTTAATTATGTATAATAATTAGATAACATTGGAATCTTTCTCCGTTTAACAACTCTTCAGGTGTCACAACTCTTGTCTTTCTCTCTAATTAAATGAAAGGTAAAAGTCCGTCAAGCACCCTAAATTAATTTTATAAGAGTAATTAACACCCTAAAGTATTTAAGAGTACAATTAGCATTCTGAATTAATTTTGGAGGTGCAACCAGCACCCTAAAGTATTTAACGGTATAATTAGTACCTTGAACTAATTTTAGAGGTGCGACTAGCACCTTAAAGTATTTTAATTGGTATAATTCTGTCATTTTACTTACAGAAATATAAATTTCTGTCTGATCCATATCACATGAGATTTTTATTTTGACACATTATTTAAAAAGTCACATGTCTCATATTGTTTAAACAAGAGTACTAAATAAACTCTAAAATTGACATTGTATAGAATTTATACGTCAATATTATGAAATTTAATAGTTTATTTAGTAAAATTTATTAAAATAATATTACATATGTAATATTTTAAATAATAATGCGTTGAAATAAAAAATTTATGTAGCATGTATCAAATGAAAGTTAGTATTTTTGTTAGCGAAGAGGCAAAATTATACTAATTTAAATATTTTAAGATGTCAATTGCCCTTCCAAAATTAGTTTAGGGTACTGATTACACCTTTAAATATTTTAGTGTGCTAATTGCACCTATAAAATTAGTTCGGGGTACTAATTATACTCTTAAATACTTTAGGGTGCTAATTACTCTTTTAAAATTAGTTTGAGATACTAAATATACTTTTACCCTTAAATTAATGTTTTTAACGACTCAGTAAGATAAAATATTGACTCATTTAATATCTCTTATAACAATTTAATTTATAACACACACAGACAATTATAGAAGTAATTCTACTCCATATTAAATAAAAAAAAGTTCGAAAGTTAACTTGATAAATTCTTAAATCTAGCTAGGACCTTAAAATGGGTTCAGACTAACGAATTTGGCATCCTATTTTTTTAAAAGGATGTTTTGAAGTCCGACTCTATATATTCCTCAAGGTTAATTATAGGGTCAGGTAAGCTAATAACTAATTTAAATATCAGGTTTGTTCAAATAGACAACTAAAAGTCTAATCTCTCTATATTATTTTTTCAAAAAATTGAATATGTTCCCCAAAGATAAATTTTGATTTGTTAGTTAGACATTTAACGATGCTTTTATGGTTAGATGACTTAAATAACCCTTCTTGAATAGCCTTGTATTTAATATTTCTTAAATCAATATTTTTCTATTATTTTTGTCTGAAAGAGATGGATGATATTATAGCTAGTGGGATTAGTGCGGTTCAATAACTCCTTCGATTGGCTAATTAAAAAAATACCTTAATTTCATCTGATGGGTTTGTGGTTTTGGAATTGGTTTGTGCTTCTTCTTATTGCCTTCCGTTAGTATTTTCTTCCCACTATGGCTTAGTTTTTCCCAGATGATCTTAATATATTTGGTGGAATTAAGGGGAAAAAGTCCAATATTTCTTAATAATGATGGGGTGGGAAATTAGGTAAAAATTAACTAAAATATTTTATGTTTCATAACGAGTTTCAAACCCAAATAAAGAATTGTGTTAAGTTCCTCGATAACTAATATAAAACTCTATCAAATCTCTAATAAATATTATAAGAGATTCGATTTAGTGATTATTTCTTCTTGGAAAACAAAACTGAGTTTAATTGGTATTTGTACCTTTATTAATTATAGAAATTTGATTAAATACTGTATATGATAATGGGGCTTAAGCATTAATGGTCAAAGCACCTCACTTCTATAATTATATGCTAATATTTTGTAATTTCACTATCTTAATAATTTAATAATGGCAATCAAAAGAGCATAACCAGGAACTGTAATGAACTGATGACATCAAAAACAAACTTTATGAATTATAAAAATGACCCATCACAGTAGATAAAATTAATATAATTTAAATTATTGTCATTGTGATCCAATTCAAAGGCGAAGTTCCATTGAAGATTTTCCCTCTTCTGCATGCTGTGATCACTATTTGATCAAATTACCAGAGTTCATATATATTGTCATCTTTCTAGCTAGCTAGCTAGCATTGTGAAACGCCATTACAGTCGTCAAAGGGCGTGGTACGGCCTCACTAATTAAGTAATCACCATCGGGGTGCTAGCAAAGTAATTAAGCACTTTCTTCTTCATATATAAATATATATAATTAAGGAACTCCTTAATTAATTACATATATAAACACATTAAGTGGAGAAGAACTAAAGAGAAGTTGACATTACATCTCTGCAATATATTTAAGTCCTGGCCACCACCCTGAAACCAACCTAGCTACCCCATCCAATCCAACACTCATTTAGAAATTATCTTGATGATCTATTCACAGAAATATAACTCGTCTTACCCTAGAATACTATACTGTCTTTCCGTACATTCCGGTCCAGTCGAACCCTTAATCAGATTAAAGATAATATTTGAAAGTCTTAGGAGTCATTTGAGCATCATAAGATCGAAGTTCTAGGGCAAGTACTTGCAGGAAGATCATCAGATTCATGTCGTATTGTTTTAAATCAGAAGATTCAGAACAGATAGTTGAACTGAAGTATATGTCAGTAATTAAGCAAAACCTAAACTTCCATTTCAGATAATCTCAGATGCCCTACTTCACGCTCTAAACTGGCGATGGCAACTAGTTCTGACACGAAATAGCTACAGAGGGAAGCCATTTAATTAAAGACTCTTTGTGTGCATTTTTTTTTGGGGGGAGGGGCGGGGGGTGGGTTTATGCAGAAAATAAAAGATGGAAGATGATATGATGCATGAAATATAATATGCAGAGGCAACTAATTAACTACTACCGGCCAGAAAAAGCTTCCTAATTGAAGTACCAGGAGACTAGAAGATTATCAGACAGTAGACCTTTTTCGTTTCCATTTTGAAATTGTTCCCCTTTTCTTCTTGACATGTAGGGCAAATAAATATGAAGAGAGATTAATAATTAACACTCCAATAAGGTATCAGCTTAAAGATTCATATCATATAGAAACGAATCTGGAAATGTAAGGTTGTTTAGAATACAAAGGAGTGAAGTTCTTCAATATGTAATGTTGCTATATTCAAATACAGCTATATGTTAAGAAACGCTACTGTTATATATTATATTGTAAACCCAAGTTGCATACCTAACACGAACATCGTGTTTAATAATTATCATACTGTAATAACCAGTCAAAACCAATGACTTAATAATACAAAAGACTAGTAGTTGTTGTGAAAATTAGGGGAAGGTAACTAAGAAAAGCAAAGAACACGAGTGGTTACTTATAAATTTTGCTTTCATGTTTGACGACAAACCATAATAGTAGTCCTTCACTGAAACACGAAGTAAATGCATATGTTGCAAGCGAGCTGAACATTAAAACATTCCAGAAAAGGAAATTAAATAAACTGCTCATCAGAGATATAGATCCATGTGGAAACAATGAGATGCTAATAATTAAGAAGTACAGTAATTATAATAATAACTCCTCAAAACGCAAAACTACATCAGCAAGAAAGAAAATGGAGAGTAATGAAGCATATAAACTCATACAGTGGCAGTAGAAGTAGTAGTCCATGAATTTGCTGACCTTAATACGTATCAAAAAAGAAACCGACTCTTTCACTAATTAAAAGGATGGACCCGGACCGGAGTTTCCGGTCCAGCCGTCGACCGGCAACTGAACATTGTGCTGCTGCTGCGGCATATTAAGCGGCAAATTGAAGAAAGGTAGCCCGGAAGATGGGTCAGGATACGAGTTATTCCCACCTCCGCCACCGGAACCGCCCTGACCGGAGCCAGGTGTCTGCATCTGAAGCTGCTCCTGCTCCTCGTCGTCCAACGGAAGTCTCTCGTACGCCACGTTCGTAAACGAAGAAGCAATCACGATCACCGGACCCGCCGCCCTCAGCTCTCCCACCACGCTTCCTCCGACCACTTGTCCTTGCCCTCCGCCTAAGTATATCGTAAGACTGGTGGCACCGGGCGGCGCCGGAGGCGGTAGGAACGATCCCGACAACGACAATATCTCAAACCTCCCGTGAAGACTCGCTACAGCTCCAGCACCTCCAGGTTGCCTTAGGGTCACATTCGTCACCGTGCCACTTCCGCTTAGAATACAGATCCCACGCTGCCTCCGGCGAGCGTAGGTGGCGACGCAGTCGAACACGTCGCAACCGTTGCCGACTTCGAGAATATGAGCTCGGAGGGTGTTGGCACTCTCTCTGGTTATTATGACCGGTGGTTTGGGCTTGTTCTTGGAGCCCGGTGGCCTTCCGCGGGGTCGACGGCCCACGATGTCGCCAGGTCCGGCGGAGGCGAGCTCTAGGCCTTGGTGGGGACCGTCGTCGCCCGAAAAGGGATCGGGCCGATGCGCATCTTCTTCGGAATCGTGTTGCAGCCGCTGCTGCTGAGGGAGGTGCAAGTTAGGTCTGTGGAGATTTGGAACAAAGCGAGAAGTAGTGCCTAAATCCAGACCAGCCATAGCCACATCAAAGAGAGAGAGAAAGAGAGAATAAAATTATTAAAAGAAAACAGGAAACAAAAGGGAAAAATAATTTTATGATGGAAGGGATATTAAATACGATCTAAGTCGAAGGATTTTTTTTAAGAAACAGTAGCTTTGGTTTTGCGGTTTGCTTGCTTTTGTATATTTTAAGGGAAGAGTGAGATGGAAAATATATAGAAAAAAAGAGAAGAGAAGAGAAAGGAAAAGGAAGAGAGATCGAGGTGCAGTGAGAGATAAGTGTTATGGACGAAAGATTGAAGGTCTGAAATTGAGAATCTGATAAGATATATGTAAGACGAAGAAACAGGAAGTGCAGGGGATAGGTTAAGTTCAGAGAAAACGAAAAGGAGAAGAAAGAAGAAGAAGATGAAGAGAGAGAGAGAGCGAGACAGAGACAGGATGATGAAGAAGACAAGGGACTAAAAACGCAGTCATGTGTTTGGGCAAAGAAAAGTTTAAATATTAAAAACGAAGAGAATAAAAAAATAATCAGTTGGGAAAAAGGCTAAGACGCTCTCTTATTCGAAAGGACGACGACGAAAGAATGGTTAGTGGTGCTAATTGTTAATCACTCCTACCAGGAAGCGCGTGCTCACCACGCGATGTTTAATTCATCATCCCAATAAACCCTTCAAGTCAGTATACATTAAACCATCCTCTTTGAGTGAATTAGGCTTCACAAAACGTTGCAAGTACGGGGGGTTGGATCTGGAATATGTGGGGAGAATTTGAAACTTCAAATCTTCTTATTATATATAATTAACAATACATATATAGTTTTAATTCATTTTTATTATTATATTTTTATATAATCAGTTAATGTAATTGTATTTTATATATTTTTATATCTTTTAAAGTTTACTCAACACTCTAAAATATTTTATAATCCATCTAACGCCTTAAAATATTTTTTCACATATGTCATACATCCTAAATTGTCAAAGGAAAAATTACACTATAAAAATTTTAGAATATTGACTACTTCTAAAAAATGTTTTAAAGTGCTAGATTAATAATAAAATATCTATAAAAATATTTTAAAATATGGGATGAACAACAAAATATTTTAGGGTAATGAACACACGTAGAAAAATACTTGCCGACATTGGACAAACTTTAACCCTATATATATATTACTAAATACTAATATTAATGAGGTACTAACAGAATTTTAATTCTGGGAAGTAAAGATTATAGATTAGAAGAGATTAGTTATAAATTATTAAGCTATAAACATAAATTAAATTTGAAATAAATTTATAGAAGTGAACAGCATAATTTTCTCTCAAAACAATATAAATGTGAAAAATTCATAAAAATGACTGAAACAAACATGTCACCAAACTTTGACATGGTACTTTGAGAAACTTCTGTTTGCTTTAATACTTGACAACATTGTTTATATGCCCATTGCTCTCAAGTCTTGACTATATATACCATAGAAAGTGGCATTTCATCCTTTTCTTAAAAAAAATTAATTTAATTAGACAAATCTTCACCATAGTACATGTTACTTATTGATAATTATTTTCATAACTATCCAATAATTTTATATGGACATAACTAAATACACTAAAGAATCAGGCAAACCTGAAATGCTAACTCATACCACTAAAATTGTCATGAATTTCGGATTGGATCTATTAATTAGCAGAAATAGCCTTTTAGTTACCAGATTTTATGTTCCACACAAAAGCAGCCATTTTTCTCAAAGATTTCTGTTTATGGATATTGATTCTCAATATAATCAGATTTGAGCATAAAGTATGTGCGTGCGTTTAAAAATATATAGAACCTAACCAAAAAGAGATGCATATATTGTGACAGAATTCCTAGCTTTGATATGATAACAAAACCCTTTAAGGCTATCTTTTGCAAATCTATTAGTTAAATTTTGATTAATTAATCAAATTACGATAGAGCTTACATTGTAGATTCGAAAAGTTGGAGAAGATATATATCTAATTAGTTTTAATTAGGGTTTAGAATTTGGTGAAACAGAGTAATTAAGATTATAATTAAGCATGCAATGAGCTGTTAACTTAAAATGTTTTTAGTAAAAAATATTTTAAACTAGACTTCCCAATTGAATTTTGTATATGATACGAAGACAACAGTCAATTTCTGCTGTTTAGTCATGTCAACTAGAATTCAATTCCAAAACAAAAACCTAGTTTCGACACTTCAGAGAATTTTATTATTAATGGATTGATATTTAATAGAATCAACTGTTCAAATTTTCAATTTTGTCTCTAGTTCTATGAATCTCACTTGTTGCTCTCAGGTTAGTGAGAACATTAACGTTTATACCTCATATATAATCGACCAGTCACCTCGATGTTTGAATTTTCAAAGAGGGTAATAAGCCTTGCCAACAATATGCCATCCACTTTTGTCTTAATTTGATCACTGATCAAATCTTAAATATAAGAGTTAGTTTAATAATTTATTTTAATCCTAAATTCAAGACATCAATTTATTTTATCTTTTAAATTTATATTTTTAACTATATCAATTCAGTATACATATTAAGGAGTTTCTATTAGGAGGCAGACAACTTCAATACAAATGATTAAAGATAGTATTTTAGATAAACTAACACATATTCTTTTTTTTATATATAAATAACTAATTTAACTAACTTTTTTAATATATATAAATTAATTATTTAATTCCTATATTAAAGACCGTGGGAGTATTATATTTCATCACGTTTTATAGTTTTGACATTCACATACACCGATTTATGCTAATTTGAATAATTTATTAGTTTTGGGAAAATTTTGCAATATCAATAAATCACCACTTATTGTTTTAATTAGGATCGTAATACTTAAATAAAATATCTTGCCATGCATTGGTTTAAGAACTTGAGATGAGATTTGAATTGAACCATAATATATTCATGAATTAATTAATTAATTATAATTTATAGCTCAGTTTTATTGTTTTAAGATCTAGACCATAATATCCGGTCGTACATCTTCTAAAAATAAATAAGTTTGAGGGTAGGTTTATATATACAGTATATATTAATTAAAAGGTGTCATTGGCCAAATTTTTAAAGCAAAAGAGACACATCAAATTTAGTTTAACTGAATCTCAATAAAGTTAGCCTAATTTATTTGAAACTAATATTAAAAAGTTAACATGTTAAAAAGGTTAACATGATTTTGAGTGAATGATTTGATCTCCTATTTTTATTTTAAAAATGTTATAAACAATTCTTATCGTTACTGTAAATTATATAATAAATATAAAAAGATATTATAGTTTATTGAATATTATACATCTGAATAAATTAAATTTATTATTACGCGAGTATGGGTACGTAACGAGGACATCTTTGTACAGATATTGGAATTTTTTATATAAAAGCTATAAGTCTTTATAATATAATTAATTTAAGTCAATTTATGGAAACTATATAATTTGATCAAAATATCTAATTGGCACGTTGCCATAATAGGAAGCTGCATGGACGGTTGGTATTCTTAAACAGCATGAGTCTATGCATGAAGCCGTATAAAAATAAATATAATGAAAAATTTTGTTGCCGTACGTAAAAACAAATAATGATTTGGTTGTTTCTATGTTTAGTGGATCTTATTGAAGTGTGAGTTTTTTGACTAAAGAAAGTAACACTTTTCAGGATTAAAGAATATATTATTTTATAATATAATATAATATAATTAACTATATAAATTTGTACTAGGATTTACTCCATTTGGTCTATAATGTAGGACATTTTATACAATATATGACATTTTGTAGTTTTAATAAGTACATTTTCAATTTTATCCTTTGTTACTTAATTTGGATTGAGTAACTATGTTTGGAAAATTGTTGGTGTTAGTAGTAGACAAGGATAAAACTGAAAAAAAAAAAAACAAGTTAATTTTTCATTAGAATTTTTTTTTTAAAAAATGGTAAAATTAGAGGGATCCCGTTGAAAATTTTATTAATAAAAATAACCTAATAAATTTTTGTACGTATAAAACATTGATATTTTATAAATTATGTACACACAAAATACTAATATTTTGATTTATGTCATTCTTATTAAAAAAATTCGATGTGGGATTTTTCTCCAATTTTGTTTTAGAAAATTGAATTTTCTTAATATACATAATATATTTTGGAAGTATTTTACATTATGAACCGGTATATTTAGAAAAAAATTGAGAATTGGGACCTATATTAAATGAGAGAAGATTAAGAGCCTCAATCAGGAAAAAAGAGAGAGAGAGAGGTTCTTATGATAATAGACCATACAAATATATTTTTTGTTTTTGAAAAAAAATAAAACAGAGAAAGAGAAAGATGGGAAGGGCGCGTGGAAATGTGTGGCCAAAAATGGTTGTGCATGTGTGTTGAAAAGAGGAATTAATTAGAGGGTGCGGTGTTGAAGGTGGGGTGTTTGAGGGGGAGTGGGGGGGGGGGGGGAGATTGATGATGGGATATTTAGTAATTTATTAATTTTGAACTTTGTGGATATTGGGGGATGCTGAAACTAATTAACCATGGTTTAGTGATTGGGTTAACGAGCCAACTGTGCAAACTTGAATTAGAATTCTAACAAGGAATAACGAGTAATTGAGATAAACTGGTCAACGAAGGCTGTCTCAGTAGCAGCGCTATGTAATCGTACTTAAATTGATCATGTTTTTGTGTTTAGAAAAATAAAAAATTAAGATTTAAAAAAAATAGTTTAAACTTTAATTTAAAAAAAAAATAGTTATATTTGTTCAAAAATTTTTTTAGATAAAATCATAGTTTAAAACTAAAATTTTGTATAAACAACAGAGATTAGCTTATAGAATAGTAAAAAAATTTATAAACTATCTAATTATTATTTTATTTTACTTTTCTTTACACTCTCTCTCATCTCTCTTATATTTTCTCTATTATCTCTCATATCTTCTCTCTTCTCCACCCTCTCTCATATCTCGTCTCCTCTCTTCTATCTCTCATTTCTCCTCTCTTCTCCACCCTCTCTCCTATTTTCTCCACCCTCTTTCCTCTCTCCCCTCTCTTCTTCATCATCTCTCATCTCTCGTATTTTTAATAAAATCATACACTTTCTAATAATTTTTTAATTATAAAAAAAATTATATTAATATCTATCCAAACACTAATTTATTCAGAACTATTTTTTTCTATAAGTTATTTTTTAAAAACTGTCTAATTTTTTTTATAAATTATTTTTTAAACTCTTATCCAAGCAGTCATATAATAAAAGCTAAAAGAGAAAAAGAAATTTAATATTAAAAAAATATATATACGAATCTCGTGGATGAAAATTTTAATGAGATCTCATTTTAATTAAAATTAAACTATTCGGTAATATTAATGTTAAATTCTTTTTTTTAAAAAAAAAGACTACAGTATATTATAATATATGCATTCATGATTTTAAATTATTAATTGTAGAAAAGGTTAGGGAATGAATTTCAAATTAGAGGAAGTAGGAAGGAATGGACAAGTGGGAGTTGGGGCCGCGGCGCGTGGGTCCCACTCTTGTCTTCTTCCATTCCCCTCCTTCCACAGCTTACCTTTACCTTCGCTTCAACCAGTCTCCCATTTTAATTTCAACCTCTCTTTGTTTTTTTCCTTGTTTTATTAACTTTTAAATTTGTTTTATTTTAAATTTTAAGCCTAATTTTTATTGAGTTGAGTTGAGAACGTTAAAATTAAAATTTTTATAATAGATATATTTTTTAATATTTAAACTTATGTTGTTCTTTTGTTACTTACCTTTTCTATTTATACTTCACACTACTTTTATCATTTTAGTTAGTTTTTATTATAATTTTAATAATTTGTAATAATTCGCCTTAATTTTAATAATTTTAATTTTAATTTTTCACACCATAAATAAAGAAGGTTTGAAGTTTTAATTTTTACCTACACTCTACATCACCTTCAATTTGCCACTTACACTAAGTGACTTAATTTTATTCCTTTTGTCTTGTCGAAAAAATTAAATTCCTTTTTTTTGTTTAACTATATAATTTAATTTAGAAATTTATATGATGTATTGATAATATTCTAACATTTAGATTTATATAATTTTTAAAAAATTTAATTAAGTTGCACAAATTTTTTTACCATTATTTAATTTTATTATTTCACCCACTGCGACATGCAATTAATGATGATGAATTATCATAATTTTATTCTATATAGATAACTCTTAAACTTTGCATAATGTACAAATAATCCACCTACCATGTCAAGTTTGAAACAATATTTTTGTAGTAGATAGCTTAAAGTATCTCAAAGATATTAGAACTAATTAAGATTTTCATCATCTAAACTCTATTGAAAATTTTAGATAAATAGAAAACCATTAAAAAGCCATTAAAAGCATAAAAATTGCCTGGAGTTTAATACAAAGATCCAGTCCAGCAAAGGTTGCAGCGCGCGCGCTCACATACACACACACACATATATATATATAGTATAGACCTATCTTCCGTAGATTTAACTAGTGAAAGAGTGAGATATACGACTATTTAGAAAGTATTCGATCTCTGGGGAATATTACTTTATTGTGATTTCAGTCGCGGTATTTAGGGAGGCATTCTAGCTCTTATATGTCTAAGTTTACGCCTGAGAGTAACAGTCGGCTCGCCTTGCTTAATATTTGTATCGCCTATGAGAAATAAAAACTTCACCCTACCATTGGATCGTGAGTAAACCCAACATCTTTTTAAAAAATTTTGTACCAATATATATATATATATAGGATGGGTTCAAATTCTATAACTGATATGATCACCCTCATCACCATTAATTAATTAGTAATTTGTGAAATAATGCATGTCTTAATTAGCCCTAATAAGTTCAGCAAAATCCAACTTATATAATTTTTTATATAAAAAATGTGTTCAAAAATTCAAGGAATAAAAAAAAATTGCACAAGATTTAAACTTAGCTTCCTATAAATTGTATATTATATATTAATTCATAATAAAAATTATCTATACAAATTTTGAAAATTCATTGTCTAACCTTAAATTAAAAACTAAAATTTTAGATGAATTATACATAATTAATTTAACTTGTTGCTGTAAAATATTTACCTTTTATTAATATCACTTGCTTTAATTTGTGCTTGAACAAAGCAATAGAGTTAGATTAACAAAGTTTGATATAGTTGATAGATAATTATTTTTTTAAATATAATATTATGGGTTTGAATCATGCTATATGCATGAAAAAAAATTGTCGGGAGAAATAAAACTAACTTCGGTGATATCTATGTATCGGAAAGATTAATCTATAACAATGACTGAAAGATACCACCAGGACTTTTTTTTATGGCTACAAAAAGCATATAACAAATCAAATTACTTATTTCTTTAATTAATGTCAACATTATTGTGTTATCAATGAGTATCACATGGAAATCATTTTTGTAAAACAAAAATAGTATTTTTGGAGAGTTAAACTTACGCTTGGTATTTTTAGTCAATTCTTTCAAATATTATATTATAATTTTTCTTTTAACTTGTTACGTGGTGATTATATTCTACCTTTTGAACTCATGTTCCGGTAATTGTGGAAGATTAAAATTCATTGCTGATCTATGAAAAGTGTAAACTAGTTTATTGTAAAGGATAGACAAACAGGGTGAGAGATATATGCGTGAAATAAAATATTTTTAAAATTGGATTGATCATTGAATTTGTAGAAACTAAGTTAAGATCAGTCGGATTGAATTCTAAGAACATTAAACTATTAAAAAAAATTCATATATAATTAATTATAGCTTCCTCATCAATCAATCAATCAATCAAACTGGCATCTTCCGAGGTTGATGAAGCTACTATATTTTACAACCAATTCAAGTCTTCCACACAAGGAATAGCGTACTGCTTTCTGCTCAGAACAAGGTTCTATGTTTTACAATGGTCTGCGTGACTTACCTAAGGAATTAATTATAATTAATATCATTAATTTAATCAAATATAATGGTTTAGGATGTCACATACCACCCAAAACAAAAGAACTTCTCTGGGCATCAGTTAGCCACTTTCCACCCTCCCATTGTAACCAAAAGTAGTTGAATATGATTATTACTTTGATATATATCACTAATCAAAGTATAACGTACCAATACGCATCCATTGGAAGACTTTGAATTTAGCCTTACCAAAGTTGGGTTTTAGTTGATAAGAAATTTTATAATTTATAAAATTATGAGTTCATCATACCACGCTATCGTGAGATATAAAGATTTTGATAATAGTAAAAAAATTCTAAGGGCCTCTATAAATACTATTTGAATTTAAAAGTATATTTTAATCTAGATAAACTATCAGAACTCAACTCACAAATTATAAAAAAAATAAAAACTTAGACCTCTTTTTCTAATTACAATACAATTTTTATTGTGAATTAATAACTTTGCCATGTTTATCTAGGATCTCTGTGGATGGACATATGGTAACTAAAGCAAACAATTGCTTTTAAAAAAGCTTTGTTTGATTAGTGGAGCACTGACCTATTTGATATGGTAATTTGGTACATTAAATATAGACATATCCTTTTGTGTTATTGTGGGTGATCCAATAATTAAGTGAATAGAGTATGATATTTATTAATTCTTAGTGATGGTCTTGCTAATGCAATCATAAGCTATGGACTAAGGGAACATGCATGCACATTTTTGGAACTTTAATTTTATAATTAATTAGAGGCTCTTGCTTAATTACAAGATGTTGGGTAAAAAAAATAAAACTTATATCAAACATTGTACGAGGATTCTTTATTTATCTACATTATATTTTAATTATTATCTAATTGATATGATGTTTTAATTATATAAAACGATACGTGTCTCTCTCAAGTCTCTTTTCCTATATCATAAATAAAGATATCAGCAACGTGCGTGCTAAATTATTAGTGAAAGTAAGACTACATAAAGGGAGAAAAATATCTGTTAAAGGTCTCAGAGTATTTAAATATAATATATATCTGACATTTTTAAATTTAACATTTCCCTTGATTAGTTTTGACAAAACAAATTAAATATGAACAAGACGGGAAATAACCTTGTACGACAAGCGGATAAAGCATCAAATCTGAAGTTATATAATTATATGCACGCATCATAATTTTATAAAATTTCTTCTTTCTACATTAATTTTATAAACTTTGAAGTTAATTTTAACTGTTGAATGGATAACAGTTAATTATATCATAACACTCGTCAGAAACACCATGCAAATTGAATATGAAAGATCAAAAGTAAAATACTTGATCCTATATGATGATGGATAACTCGGCCAATCAATATTAAATATTAAATTTATACCAAATCGCACTCATATGATATGACAAATTGTAAATAAATGCGAAATTGCGAATCATTATCTAACTAATTCAACCGTAAATGCATAGGAGGCTAAGGGGTCGAAACTCGAGAACGTGTGGGCAGGATTAATTCATAGATAATAGTCTGCGACAAGTAGCTCCATATATATATATATATATATATATATATATATATATATATATTGATGTGAGTAATTGAGGCTTGTCTCCTACGCAAGTACAAAGTGGTTCGTAATCTGTGGAGTTGGAACATGGGGAAGGGATTGGACCATATTTTATTATTATATATGAGGGTGTGGTAGTGTCATTCTAGGCATTGTGTGGTTGGGGTTAAGCAGTAAACTGCCTCAGAAATCAGTACTCATATATACATATATACACAAACTCTTCCCCAATCTCCATCACACATTTAAAGTAGGAAGAAGAAGCCAAATCAAAATCAATATGTCCTTATCCACGTTATAATAAAGGCGATTCCAATCTCTCTCGCAGGTCAATTCCACCTTTCCTTTTTTCACTTGTATACAAACGGACAAGTCTTGTTCGGAGTTTCATATCTGAATTTCTACGTACTACACCCACAAGCATGTTCCTATTATTACATTCATACCATCTGAATTCTTTCATTCATAATATAAGTCAGTGTAGAGTGATTAATGTTTGAGAAGAATTGAGGAAAAATCTTGTATTAAAAATTTAATTCGTCAACAACAGTATAAGTTTATATATATAAAAATTTATTAACTCTTTCGCACTAGTTAAATTTCTCATGGGACTTTTTTCTAATTTTTCTAAATGTTTATGGGTCAATTTTTGACCTTCTTTATTTAATTACAGAGAGGGGGAGAAAATTGAGAGAACCAATATTCCTTCTTTAATTTAAGACAGATATGTAATGAATAACCAATATTCCTTAATCTCAATGAAGTGATTAAAAATAGATTATATTTTGGATTGGATGGAATATATTTAATAATGGATTCTCATCAATCCTTAAGATAAGATATAGTTAACTAATTCATATAAATTAAGAAAGTCAAAATAAATTAGTTAATCATAATAAGTATGACATAATTTCTCCAAAATATTCATATATAATATTATATTTTATATCAGTTTATAAGTTAGGTAAATTAATTTAGATAACAATAATAAATATTACATATAAAATAGATTAAGGTCTTATATTTAGAGTCAAATATAACTTTTTAAGTAGCTCTTATTTAAGGACATGAGGTAGTGCTCAATTCTCTCGGTCTTTAATATAGAATTTAATTGAAGAGTTGATTCTGATTCTAAATATAAGATATATTTTTTATATTTATTAATTTTTTTAAAATTATTCTGATACTCTATTAGTAATAATTAAATAATAGAGGGAGGGAGGGAGAGAGTTAAAAAATAATTAGTATATTTTAGATAAAATATATTATATTAAATAATTTAATTAACATATTAAGGATGAGAGGAGAATTAGTTTGAGATTAGAAACAGGGCCAATGGGGTTGAAGAGATCACGTGGGAGCATATTGAAGTCAAAAATGCAAAATCTAGATACACGGATATATAGCTGTCGGCCACGAGGCAGCTCTCACATCACTTTTTATTTTTTGTTTCCCATTGGGAATTGTTTTTCTTGCCTTTGGTCAGTACATTGATTTCATGATTAACAGTGTATCCAAACATCTTAAAAGAATTCAGTACCCTTGGCTCAGAATTGTTTCAGACGCAGTATAGTAGTACTTGTATATCATTAATGAAATATGAATTTATGATGATGATGATCTCTGTGAGGGATTGCTGTATAATCCATAATACGTGATCTTCCTGATTGCTGACGACGATTATATGTAAGACGCAGACACAGAGAGGAGACCCTTAAATCCCGGAGAGTAAAAGTTCTTTAACCACACATACAAATCCTTAGATATACCTAATCTGCCGCCACTGCACCTCTCTCAGCTCCCAACTGGTGGCGCGTGCTATTCACTCGCCCACTGGTAAACGAGAGTAAGTGAGGGCTCTCACTCTTAGATCTGAGCCTGACCATTTCAGAGGAGGGACGAGGCCATCCAGAAAAGAAGATGTATCATAAAACGACAAACCCACGAGGACGAGCCACTATTCGTAGCCCTTGAGAATCAGAACAAACAAATTAATTCAAGAGAGCGCACACACACACATGCACTAGTATTATAATATATATATATATATAATCGAGTAGTGACCGAGAGAGCAAGAAGAGAAACAACTACTACCCTTGCCTTGCTGATTGGACCGCTCCGATCCGACCGTCCTTGGAAGATCCACCAGACCAACAACTCCATTTCCAACCCCTTATCCTGTCAACATCCATCCATCCATCTCTCTCTCTCTCTGTTGACATTTGGTGAATTAATAACCTACACAATACAACGTAACAGATAAAGGAAATATGTGTGTCGGTGTAGTGTATCTACGGAGGTTGGAGGTTTGAAGCACGCTAGAGAAGTTACCGTAAGTCAACGATATGCCGTGTATGTGTATATTGCTGCCTCATGGTGTGTCATCTATATATCTCTCTTGCCTCTCTCTGCTAACCAAAGGTCAAGTTCAAAACTTTGTCTCTGATCACTGCTCACTCTCCCTCACCTGCATAGGATTCCTTTCTATTCAAGTGTGTTCAACCCCAAACTTGAAACTGTAATGCCATATATTTGGCCTAATACAAATTAAATACTATGTTGTGACCAGGGAAAATGTAAGATCTGTTATTAGTTAAAATGATAATCTACCTCGCTATTACAAGGAACATCATATAAGTTCAAATTTCAAAAATCTCATTTATTATAAAAAATAAAAATCATTTACGCTTTAAATTTTAAAAGAGTAGGGATACCTTGACTAATTCAAGGGAAAATGTAACATTTGTGGTTCAACTTGTCGATTTTCAATAATTTTCAAACAATTACTAGAGTCTTTCATGCAATTAATACACGCAATAACTTAAAAGTTTCTTCTTGTTATATCCATCTTAATTTTAAACATTTAAAACATATTGCAATATGTGAAAATATTGAAGGAATGAAAACAAAAAATTGCATATGGAGTCCAATAATATGTGATAAAAGTTGAATGAATACAAAAGAAAAGTTACGTCGTACAAATCTGAAGAAAAGTCGCTGTTTTTGCCAATAAAATCACATTATTTATGATTCATGAGTAACACAATTTTTAGTAAATTTTATATTTCATATATATATCTAATTGATTTCATGCACTATATATATGAATATTAGAAATATAGTTTATCTAATTTTCATGATTCCAAACATACGTTTATTTAGTTACTTGTTTTATACTTCTGAGTTTCTTTTATATGTCAATCATGGCAAAGTCACATTGGCTCTTCATTAATAATAACACGTCTAGTTTAGAATTAGTGCCTGCAAGACAGTACTGGAGTTGCTGATGAGATGATGTTACAGGTGAAATAAAAAAATCTTAAAAAAAGAAAAGAAAACATAACGCGAATTTAAAAAGAGAAGATAAACTTTATATTAATTATCACTTCAAAGGATCATTTTTTATCGTGTATATATTTATATAACAAGAGAATCTAATGACAAAATAAACTATATGTTTGGCATTTTTTTTTGTGAGAACAGTATGCTTATTAAATTGTAAAAAATAATACCTCCTCCTCTTTTGTTTTCTTAATCCGAAAGCCATACTAAACTTCAACAAATTTAGATTCAATTAGATACAACAACTAATTAATAGTGACCAAAACTTTTTCAAAAAGTATATGATATAGTTGCATATATATATATATATATATATCTTAAAATTCAAATCTAAAACTATTAGTTAAGTTATATATTATAACGTATATAAAGAGAAGATTATAGGGATGTTAAGTGCAAGTGAACTTAACTTGATGTAAAAAGTAGTCTAACACAATCCTATATAAAATTCGATTGAGTTTATTTAATTTTGAGATTATAAGTATATATTAAGGCTGCCTTTTTATCAAAATTATTTGAGTCAATTTGATAGG
The DNA here is from genome assembly GCA_037074615.1 of Leucaena leucocephala. Lineage (NCBI taxonomy): Eukaryota > Viridiplantae > Streptophyta > Magnoliopsida > Fabales > Fabaceae > Leucaena > Leucaena leucocephala. The sequence goes on from CM073569.1 coordinate 18,930,275, forward strand.
CCTACCTTTAATATTATATAGTTTTAATTATTTCTCTGATTAATCAATATGTGATTTCTTCTTTATATTCCAATAGAGTTAAAATGTGGTCTCAAGTCTAGTTAACTGTATGCTTCCTCCCCTTACTACTGACTCAGTTGGATTTTCTTTCTTTTTTTGGAATGTGAAATAAGTTTTTAACATAGACTGAGTTCGAATGTAGTAGCTAAGGGTTAAGCTAGATATCTAAACACGATTACGCTATTAAAAAAATAACAATTTAATCAAAATTACGGTTAGCTTTTATTTGTAGGTAAGGAAATACACACACACACACACACACACACACATATATATATTACTCAAACTAAGTTTCTCTTATAAACCAGATGGAGGTATAAGTAAAGTAACATGCGGTGTGAAAAAGAATAGGGTTCGACCTATCTCATATATATATATATATATTACTCAAACTAAAGCAGATGCAAAGTTCAAATGTCAATTATTTTAACAGAGATCGGCGGAGTTGAAGTTTTATTTAGCACCCTTGATGATGATTAACAAATATAAAGGTACATGTCCAAGTGCTTATGCAATTGCTTTTATATTAATTAGTGATTAGTGATGATTAGGACAGTGAATACAGCTTATCAATATAAAATTAGGAATTATGGTTCTCCTCGTCCTTGTTCAACTTAATAAATAATTGGTCGCACTTATGTGCATATTATTTTTTTTCCGAAGTGCTCTTATGTTAAAAATTGTAGTTTGCTGAAATTAATAATCTAAAATTCTGAATCAACAACATCATTATTATAATCCTATGAGTTAACATCAGCCTTGTCAGTAGCACGTCGTCGTCGGACACCAAAGTAGTCATTAACTCAACTTTATAAACTTGCTTAAATCCGAGAGTCCCATTATTATAATTAACTAATTAATTAAACTTCATTTTGCCATCAGGCATTGGCTAATTTAACCTCTTAATTAGGCTGTGAACAGTACGTAAATCATAGTACTACATTGGTTTGTGTTTAATATTGTTATCGGGTAATTAATAATGTCAGCGTCCATGATTTAATTACCGATAAGGCAAGTTTTTTTGTTAAACAACTGTCTGCTGTGTAAGCTGCAGATTTCACCTCAATTAACTGTCTTTTTTATAGCTAATAAAAATTGACACAAATAATAAAAAATACACTCATATCCTATAAAGACGTAAGTTCGATTCTCGCTACTATTATGATGGCTACTTAGTAAATAATATCGTAAGTCTTTGTAAGCGCTCTCTGAGCCCTAGAGTTATGCGCTAGTCTTAGTAGAGGATTGATATTTAACCCATCTAATTTTTTTTTTACCAAAATAAAAACTGCCTTTTATATAATCATTGTGTAAGTGATATAATATTATATATATATATATATATATATATATATATATATATATATATCAATGATAAAGTATGCGAGCTCTATTACTTTTTTATTTTAATATATTTAAGTCGAAAGTTTATTAATTAAATTAAATCGACCTGCGTCTTTTCAGTCTTTATATTTATAGATGGATATTGGAAAATGCGTAAACCTAGGATATTTTCCTCTTTCAGAACGGTCATTATATTATGAACACACACGCACACAGATATATATATATATATATATATATATATATATATATATATATATATTCAATGTTGTTATTAAATAACAAGAAAAATAATTAATTAGCTCACTGTACTTGGATTTGGATTATATTGGATCTTTGTTTGGCAAAAGTAACATTTAAATTTATTGAATCTGCTAATTAAAATAATTTGCTTCCGAATATAAGTTGTCATCTAGTTCGGCATGACTATACGTAGTTTTAACTTTCATTAATTTAAAAACGCGATGACTCAGACAGATAAATTCAAATGCAAAGTATTTATAATATTACTATTAATATCAATTACATAAAAAGCGACAGCCGATAGGTAAGGCTAAAATTAAAACTTAATTAGCTGTAAAAGATTAAACCGTTTAATTTATTATAGTTTTAGATTAAACACAATGCATAAATTAAGGATGAATATACCAACTTTTTTAAACTGGTGCGTATGTCAATTCATTAAGTGTGTTTTGAAAATAAAGAATATTAATGTTTTTTGCCCAAATTTTGTTTTATGAAAATTTTAAAATAAACAACTATATGTGTTTAAAATAATTTTTAAACCATAGTTTAAAATTAAAATTTTAGATAAGCTACTGAGACTAACTTATAGAACAGTAAAAAAATTTATAAACTACCTAATTACTATTTTACTCTTATTTTTTCTTACACTCTCTCCTCTCTCTTTTCCACCCTATCTCCTCTTTTCTCCATCTTATTTTTAATAAAATCATACAATTTCTGGTAATTTTTTAATAACAAAACTTTTTCTAGTAATAATTATTCAAACGCTCATTTATTTATAACTACTTTTTTAATCAGCTCTTCTTTATAAGCCATTTTCTAAAAGCTGTCTATAAGCTATTTTTTTATAAACCTTTTTTTAAAAGTTTATCCAAACGGGCTCTAAGTCTATTTTGAACGAATGAGAACTAATCACTCTCTTGATGCATTTAGAATAATACATTCTTCTGATTATTAATTAACTCTAATTAAAGTTTGAATCCTGTAATTATCAAGAGAAAGATTACACTTCCTTAATCATTTGTCCAACTCTTAAGAGATCAATTATATGTAATTCTAGGTGTAGCTTTTCTTAGAGACCATATGTGCTATTACTAGGTGTGCTTTCATTTAGTATAAAAGAAAACGAAATAAAGTAAATACCTCTCAACATATAATCTTCTTTCCTAGTAATTTTCTAGATGTTCAATTGTTAATTAATTTACATCACTTTAAAGTTTCATTTTCCCTCACATGATTGATGGGAGGCACCCCCGTCTATATATATATATATCTAGGGCAATGTAACACGTTAGGATCATCGTTTAAACCTAATATAACCCAAAAATTACTATTTATGCTTACAACAAGTAATTTCACATAGGAAAAATCTGTCCATATTCAAAAAATTTATTGGCTAAAATAATATGAGTTCATAATATTTTTTGTGTATAGTATTCTTTAGAATATAATACTTTTTAGATATAAAATATATTAGGTCATTTTTATTGATAAATTTTTTAAACAAAAACTGTTTATTAATTTTTTATTTCACATAATCGCAACTACTTAATTAGCTCTTATAGCTCTTGGGTGTTGAGAGATTTTCTTGATGGATGCTCACAAAACAAGATTTTGGATGATTTCAAAAAGATTTGAACCTATGTTCATGGCTGTAACTAGAGCTTCCCTCCATCGTTTTTTTTTACCAATTGTTCCAACCTAAATGGAAAGATCACCACTTAAAGTTTTCAATGCATGATTTTAGCAAAATAACTTTTATATTCACTTTAATTATTCCCTTAGGTGCAGGACCTCTCTCTGATTAAAAAAAATTAATTTGTACTATGAGAACCGTAAAAGGGGGGGGGGGGAGTTCGTCAATTCTTAACTAAAACCACACATCAATCGAATCATTATTTAAATATTTCAGGACATAGATCTGAGGGCAACATTTAAGGACAGCCTCATCAATAACTTTTTAAATAAGATATCTAATTAATTAATCACTATATTAATCCCCAAAAGTGCTTCCCCCCCCCCCCTCCACACACACAAAATTCATCAAACCACGCCTGTTTAGGTGCTTGATGAACAAGCAAGAGAAAAGTAAAAAAAATGGCATCCTTTTTATTCAAAAAGCAAAAACCACGTACAAAATGGCTATAATATGTAAGATCAAGTTTCCAAATATGATTCTTCCATCAGTTTCCAGATCAGGACAAACATGTACATAATAATTCAACCCTCTTCCTTATCATCCAGAATTGACTTTCCACACACACATTTATCTTATTTAGATCAATTAAAAGCTTAATATAATATAATTAACAAGTGTTTATGATTGACTTTGATTGATAATGCATATTATACTCCTCTCTCTCCCTCTCCCTCTCTCTCTCTATATATATGTCAAGCTAATCTATCTATGGTTGGTATTAATTAGGTGTAGAACTGGTCTAAAAGGGTCTGAATTCGAATTGAACTGCAAGCTAAAAGGTGAAGAATAATTAAATGAAAATCTGAAAGAACCCTAACGAAAGGGAAAATTAAAAGATGCTTAACTTTGAAATATAGCTGTGCCAACTTGTAAAGAAACTCCAACAACAGCTACTTCGTATCGTTTTGTTGAACGCAGGCCACTGATCCATCTAATTAATAGTCTCTTACTAGGACCATCATTTCGAAGAAAAGCCAGCTTTAATTTATTTAATTAATTATTATTATTATAGTAATACTTTATTAATGCCAACTTGTTAACCCTATTTGATATTCAAATTCGGCATTACAATCTATCATTTGTTCCTTGGTTCCTTTCATCAAAGGCCTGCACTTTATTATAGAATTTATTTTATTTTTTTCTTCTAATTAATAATAGCTAGACCCCTTCCAAGAATAGACTCTCTCTGGTTTTATAATTAAAGAACAAATGGTGTTCATCAATGGAAGGAAGAAAAGAAATAAATAAAAAGTTAAAGGAGAAAACCATGGGTTTAATTAATTTAGTGGACCATGTGGATGATAATGACCACAAAATTGTCGTTTTATTATCATAATTAGACTAGGCTAGCCTTTATCTTCTCAACTAGCGGGTCTTCTTTACATTAATTTCTCAGTTCGCACAGGTATCAATGTTCTTACTATTTTAATTTGATTAAACTAATTTATATTATATTATACACATCACAAAGTCGAATCATTAATTACACACACACACAGTATTTTATAATCAGACTCATGCACTATAATATAATGAGTTGAATATAATCAAAATATAAATTAATAACAATGTCAAACGTCACCGGAAGATTAATGAAGTTAAGGTTAAGGAGATCCAAACATGGGTAAGTGGATTGATTACGAAGAAGTTAATTAAATAAATAAAAATTACCTGATGATTGATTAGAAAGCTTGAACAAGTTAATAATCTGGACAGGTTAATTAGCAGTTATCAAATGACAAGCTTGTCAGTTGTTACCTTACACCAGGGGGACCCTGTAATTAGAAAAGGTTATAGTAACTTATAAGTGATAGAATAAATGGGGACACTGAAAAGTTAACATTAATTATTCACGGTTCAATGAAAATTGTCATATAAATTAACGTTTATATTAAGAATAGGAGGCAATATATGCTTTTAATCTGTTGACTTTTATCAGATAATCATCATGCCACAAAAAATTATTACAAATATTAACTTGTTTTAGATTTAATAAAATGAGTTAGTCTTTTATATTATAATAAATTATGATTCGAATATCTATTAGAATATATATTCATATTTTTTATATATAAATATATATCCATATTTAATATTTGAAGAGTTTTTTTTTGTTGCCCACCCGGTTCACCAGAGTTTTGCCCCGACTACATCCGGATCCGACCCGCGTCGCGCACCTGGCTATGGTGGGTGAGTCTCCCAACGGGGATTTTCTGCATTCGCCATGGCTCGAACTCGAGACCTCGCTTAAGCGATACCGAGCCGTTTACCACTCGGACCAACCCCCATTGGTATTATTTGAAGAGTTCTTTTGTTAGCAGGTGGATTTGGTATTGGGCCCAATAATGTCGTTGATGATTGAAGGCCCAGTAAAATTAGATGGGCTATGCGTGGATCATGTGCCGGAATATTAGGAGGTATCCAATTTTGACTAAAACAGAGTTTACTGTAATTTAATAATTAGCCACATATTAAGGGGTTGATCTGAGTAGTAAATGACTTAATATCACTTAAACGAGGTCTCGAATTTGAGCCTTGGCATATACAAAAAATTTCTGTTGGGAGACTCATCCACTATAACTATGTGTGCGACGTGGATCGGATCTGGATGTAGTCGGGGTAAAACTCCGGTAAATCAGATGGGTAACGAAAAAAAAAATAATTAGCCACGTGATCACGTGCTGCTCATCAAGTTCTTGAACTGGAATAAGAAAATTTGTTACTCGTATTATTTAAAATATATTTAATTACATTTATGTAAGTGGGTGGTAGTTTAACTAGCTATCACTTTGACATGGGATTACAGGTGTGGAAGCAGTTGAATTGAGATAGAAAGAGATCCAAAAAAAAAATTTAATATTATTATTTTTATTTTAAAATCTAACAACTTTTTAACTTATAAAGTGTACGTAATAATAAATAAAATATAAAATTATATATTTATGTAAAATTTAATAAAATAATTATCCCTACCTTATATATAAGACGGTGGGGTACTATCAATCAATAAATGATGAATAATAGGGGTGTGCATGGGCAGGGCAGGCCCCATGTCTGGTGCCCTGCCCAAAAAAAGTATGGGCTGCATTTTACAGCCCGATGCCCTGCCCTGCCTGGTAAAAGCCCTAACTATTTTGGGCTGGGCATAGGTAGGCTGGGCATGCCCAAGTTTTAATGTCATGCTCATATTGTAAAAAAAATCTGCAATTATGAACTTATAAAATAATACCATATTCATATGTCTTTAAGATTTAAATAATATCCATAATTCACTAAGAATAAAGCAACAAAAAGATAATAATTAAATTTTTGAAATCCATTGTATGTAAAAAAAAGTCTTGAAGTCTAAGTAATTTATAATTGTAACTTTGTGTCAATCTCCCTAATATTGACAAAGATTAAGTATTTGAAAAAAAAAAATAATTATAATTTATAATGTAATTATATGATGATTAGCAAAGTTAAAAAAAAAGAAAAAGAAAAAATTAATATAGTTATAAATATTAAAAGATACAACTTATATACTTAACTACTCATATTTTTAAAATGAACCTCTAGTCACCAGTAACTATCATATTCTCCATTTTAAGTGTAGCATTTAGAAAAAAAAGTAAAAAAAATAAAAAAAATGGTGCTCATGGGCAGGGCAGGGCAACCCCCTGCCCGGTGCCCAGCCCAAAAAAAGCATGGGCTGAATTTTGTAGCCCGATGCCCAGCTCTGCCCTATATTTATCGGGCTGGGCATGACTATTTTATTGCGGGCTGGGCTAAACATACCGGGACATGGACATTATGCACAGCTCTAATGAATAACAAGACCTTATGTGTTTTTAAATATAATGTATTCAAAATTTTTAATATGAAAAACGAGAGGGCAACATAAACTTGTAGGTGAGGCAGAGGCAGACAGAAGAGGCGTAAAACGAGGCTTTCGCGTTGGAAAAAGGCTTGGCACAAGACAAGCTTGTACTTACCACACCAAATCTGTATCTTTTATTTGGCATAAAAAGTCAACAACTTTACTTTGATTTGACCTTAATATTTGTTGTTGCCAGGTCATCATCGCGTAACCTTGTGTTTAATCAAGACAAACGAAACAGCAGCCATCGTACGTAGGTTTAGCATGTAAAATATACGATTATTTATAATATATTTTATTTTAAATAATATTATTTTATTTTAATTTTAATCATAATATTTAGAAAAATATCTTAACTTTTAAATATCTAAGTTTATATTTGAGAGTAATAGACGACTCGTCTTGCCCGATATTAATATTACATAAAAGGTAAGAGAGATTTCGTTCTACTTTTAAATCATAAGTAAACCCAATTTTTTTTTACAAAATTTTATAAAAAAGGAAAAAACAAACAAAACAGCACTGTTTACCTACATACTTAGTTCAGTATAAAGTCATAATGTATCATTCTGAGTTGAGTTTAAATTTTTAAAAAAATATTTATACTAATTCACATAACTATAAACTTTAAAATTAGATTAATTAATTATTTATTTATTTATTTAAATATATAATAATATAATTTAGAATACCAGCTGATATTAAAAAAAGACAATAGTCCTTGATCTTCTGTTCAAAATATCAAACACCAAATAATATAATTAAAATGATAGAAATAAACTGTACTCTTTTAGTCTTAATTGTAAGAATTAGATTGGGATTAAATTTAATCTTAAATATAAAACCTAAATCTACTGTCTACTAAAATTATAATTTTTCATAAAATATCTCTATATATTAAAAAAAATTTTATTAAAGATAATTTAAATACATATGATTAAAGGGATATTTTAGAGAAATTAATAGATAATTATTATAAATAATTCATTTAATTAATTATTTAATATATTTAAATTAGTTAAATAAATTTTATAATTAAGATTAGAGGCTCGCAGGATATTTTTTACTATTAAGTAATTCAAACGTCTCACTCAAAATAGAAATGTTAGTAAAGACAGAGTAGTGTTAATATAATAAGATGAAAAATAAAAAAGATAACAATACACAGTACTGAAAGGGAAAAGTAGATGTGAATTATTTATTGTTTATATGTTTTTTTTGGTTACATTTTATTGTTTATATGTTGCTAGGCCTACCTGGTACACTGCGGATTATCAGGCCCAAATATTTATGGTCTCGTACGGGCTGAAGGCCCAGATCAGTCAATCAAAGGCCAATGTTGAGATTGTTTGTGTATTCTAGGCCCATTTCTATTTCCATTTTTCCTTTTTAGCTGTAATCATTCATTTTAATTTGAATATTCTTAAACCAACGAGAGTTAGTTCGAGTAGTAAGTAACTCGATATTATTTAAATGAGGTCTTAAATTTGAGCTTTGGCGTATGCAAAAAATTCTCTTTAAGAGATTCACCTACCATATCCAGGTGCACGACGCCGGTCGGATCCGGATATAGTCGAGGCAAAGCTCCGGTGAATCGGGTGGGTAATAAATTTTTTTAAAATATTCTTAGGTTTATGTGTAGCACATATTCCTATTGTTGATTCAAAAAGAAAAAGACTAAACAGTTAACACTTTTTTCTTGTATACACATATCTTTTTATTAAAAGCGATCATATTTGAGATATTATCAGGTATCTTTTAATAGAAATTCTAACCTTAAGCTAATTCCGTTAGATTCAACCCTATTAGTAAAGTTAACACAATTTGTTTAGTCCTAACATACACATATATAGAGGGATCTCCCTTTCCAAATGCGTGAGAACTTAAATGCTTTCTTCTTCTTCTTGTTTTTTCTTTAACTTCAGAAAAAAAGGGAAAAACATCATAAACCCCTTTACTACCCTTCCTCTTGAAAAGCCTTAATTAGTTATACTTTTTACCATGGTTCATTATATATGTCATTATTTAATTTTGTGGTGAAATTCTCCATTTATTTGATTATTTATAGACATAATAAATAATTCTTATATGAGCTGACGAGGGAAGGAATAAGTGAAAATGAGAATACTTATAAACTCAACACTTTAAAATTTCGAGTTAATAAGTTAATACTCCTTCAATAATAATTATAAGAGTTAGTTAGGAGGTTGATCTTGACTTTAAATATAATATCATAATTTATTTTATTTATAATATTTATTATTATTTTTAAAATTAATTTATATAACTTATAAACTAATATATAATTAAATATTATATATGGATATTCTATAAAAATTAAGTCACATATAATATAATTAAATAATTTATATAATTTTTTAATCTAATTAAATTAATTAAATAACTCTTACTATATTAACTTCCTTAGCTCTTTGATGGTCTCAAATAATATACGGAGAATGTTGCAGAAATTTAAAAAATAACAATGTTAGTTAATGACAAAGCATTCGTTAAAAGGATATAACAGTCGAAAAGACAGCTAGCTGGAGACCTTTTTGAATCATCTGGATCCTTTATATATAATAGTTTTAGTTAACTTTTTTTTAGATATATTAAAAAATTAAATAAATAAATTAATTATAATTAATATAAGATTTAATTGACCAATTTAGATAGATTAATAATTATATTATATAAATTTATCTTGAAAGATTATATTTAATTATAATTAATTTTTTAATTTTTTTAATTTATCTAAAAAAATTAATTGGCTCTATATAGATATATAAATGCAAAACTATTTTTTTAATTGAACACATAAAATTCTCCAAAGCAGAATGCTACTAGTAATAAAATATATATGTCTTAATTTGACACTGGTCTATATAAAATTTTGCAGACTTAGTCCCGACAACTGTGCGGCACTTGTTAATTAGCAACTAAGCATTTTGCAAGGGAATGCAACGGATAATATATATATATATATATATATTATCCGTTGCCTTCCCTTGCTTGTTTATGCATGACGCCTTTGATTGTCAGGGGTTTATGTTGAATCAATCAACGATATTATATATATATATATATATAAATCAAGGATATATTATAGAATAAATCTCATCATACATAAAACAAGCGATGTGACAAGGGTCTCTCTCTCTCTCTCTCTCTCTCTCTCTATGGGGTAATATACCTGGCAAAGGATAAGATTAAATTTTAATCATCTGGTAATGTCATTCTCAAACCTCTCGTTACCCACCAGACTCAAAGATAATGAACCAAAAGAAAAAGAAAATAGAAAGAAAGAAACTCCTCCCAATTCTTAATGCAACAAAGCCTTTCTTTCATAATCCTGATTATAAGACTCTCTGTAAACTGTTTAAAGCATTAATTGATTTTTTCCTTGATACCCTTTATATATTCTGTGAGTTTCCTTAACTAACTAATCAACTCTTATAACATTATTTTCTATTTAATGAACTTGGCTAAGGACAATGTTTAAAATTTAAAAGTAATCTCAACCTTAAATATAAGAGTTAGATAACTAATTTATAACTTAAGAAAATTAGTTAAGTTAGTTATTTAAAAAAAATATTTATTAATTTTTCTAAAACACCTATTCTAATCATTTACATTAGAAACTACTTCATTAATAGAAAATACCTTAATAAAATTGGCAGAGGTCTTATATTTAATTAGTATCAAAATAAACATCTTTAGTAACTCTAACTCATATGAAGCTATTAAAAGGTCTCGGAGGAAGCAATATATAGCTGTACATGAATTTGCTAAAAGTTAAATCCGTATAAAAGTTAAAACCAAACAGACATTAATTCCTCAACAAGTATAGAATACAGAATTAATAATTTAATTGGGCAATGCAGAGTCAAGTGTTCATGATTTGCGAGTGCCACGATGTCGGGGTGCCAGGAAGCAAGAACCCAGAGGACGACATGAACAATGGCACACAAGAATTAATGTTAGAATAGGTTTTGTTCTTGCTTGTTTCGTAGGCGAAGAAAGCTATGTCGATTTTCTGGACCCCATTGTTTTCTTCATTAGTCAGATAGGAGGAAGGGAGGTACGGAGATTTATCTTACCCTTAGATCGAAGATAAATCCAACATCTTTCAAAACAAGAGAATATTTGTTTCTGATTGATCAAAAGGGGTTCTAATATATATATATATATATATATATATATATGTATATGTGTGTGTGTGTATGTGTGTGTAGACACACACACATAACACTATGACTTGCCTTCCTTAAAGGTGCCTACAATATAAATACTCTTCCACTCCAAAATAATATATGATCTAATTAAAGAGTTAACTTTAGTCATAAATATAAGATATATTTTTTATATTTATTAATTTTTTTTCTAAATTAACTATGTTGATACTCCCTAAACAATAATTAAGAGAAGGAAGAAGAGCGTTAAAGAAGATGATTTGAGTTTTTTAAAAAAATATATCATATTAACTAATTTAACCAATTTCCTTAATCTATTCAAATTAATTAAATATATTATATATTAAACTAATAATATTTTTGTGTTGTGAGAGAGGAACCATATCGACTAGGAGAAATCATACAAAAGAGAGCATTAAATTACGAAGGTAGCATTGTGATCATAAATGCTTGAAATGTTTATTTATAAGTCTTTAACTGTCTATGAAGCTGTCTCGTGTGGCTTTTTGTAACCTGTCAAACATCTACAGGGACATAGTGATCCACAACAATAAGACTGCTCCTAATATATATATATATATATATATATAACTGAAACAACATTAATTCAAACTATGGCCTGATTTGTTATAAATTGATTAACTAAATAAATAAACGGTGCAAATAGCATTATGTATAAAGAATATAATAGAAAGCGACAGTAGTGTGACAGACGAATGAGATTGAAGTTGGATTTTCTCTGCTGAATTCAATTTCAATGGGGCATAGGAATTCAACCCCTATGAGCCCTAGCTCGCTTTAAGCGATGATATGATACAGCTTTGGATTACTTGATCCAATGCTAAATCATGCATCTTATTGAGCAAAACAAGGCACCGCAAAAGATCATAAAAAGATTATTACTAGCTAGCTCATGGCTTAGCACTGTGTTTATGAATCATAATTTAATTGGCTCCTTATAAAATCCTATATTAATTACCCCCAACGATTACTACTGAACCTTTTATTTCACATGGTCCCCCAGCACTTGTTTCAAACCAATAAAACTGTACTAGCTATACAACTCTAGCTCATTTTGATCTCAGAAACTGCTATCGATCTTTTATATATCTCAAATTCATGAACTATTGGAGTTTTTACTTGGCTTTCTCCTTGAGGAGCTTTCAAGCTTTAGAATAAAGAATTCTTACTTTTCCCTTCGTCAACTCTCAAGAATTTCATTGGCAACAAATGAAAAAAGAATGGTATATATGAATGAAGAAGGCGGGGAAGCCAAAGAGAGAAGTTGGATGTGTGTTGTTGAGATGGGCTGAGTTATTATAATGTGTAAAAATGCTGCAAAAGATCCAAGAGGTAGCTTCTGAGATGGGTGATGCATTCGGTGTTAGGGCTTGAATTTGTCTTGACCTAACTCTTTTTAGCCCATCCCTATTTAATCGATATTTTCTCTAAATTTAGCTTCCCACACATATCAATTCCCTCTCCATTATTATTATTATTACTCATCTATCTTAAATGTCAGTAACAGTACCATGGGTACAGAGAATGGCCTTCTCTCCATGACCCAGATCCAAAAATTGTCACAATCCCAATACAACCACCATCCCAATTACCTTCTTCTTCAACCTCATCACCTCCCAAACCCTAGCTCCTCCTCTTCTTCTTCAACCTCCTGCTGGATCATGTGGAACCCTAGGGATCCTCAGGAAGAAGATGACTCGTGGGAGGTTAGAGCCTTTGCGCAGGACACCACCAACATCATGGGCACCACTTGGCCTCCCAGGTCCTACACCTGCACTTACTGTCGAAGGGAGTTCCGTTCAGCCCAAGCTCTTGGCGGCCACATGAACGTTCACCGCCGTGACCGTGCCCGTCTCCACCACCACCTGCAACACCACCAGCCAACACCGTCTGCTGCTGCTGCTTCCGTTCATCACAGCAACCTAATCTCATCGCCTCATCATCATCATCAAGAGCTTGTTGCAAACAACGGCAGATTCTTTCTCTACCGTTTGCCAAGCCCTGACGGGATCGGAAACTTGACTGGTACTAGTAATACTACTACTAATCCTCTTGCTTCTTCTTCTTTGAATGCATGTGGAGAATCGGTATCACCCACCAGGCTTCTCTCCATTATGCCCTACCCACCGAGCAACTTTGTGTCAACTAGCACCCCCTCCTATGATTTTCAAGCGGAGCGGCGGCCTGCTGGATTCATCAATTCTTCTTGCTGTGATTCTACCGAAGTGGAACAGCCCGCAACCTCCTTGTTTCCCGGCAACGGCGGCCACGAGGAGCTTGATCTAGAGCTCCGGCTGGGGCACAGACCACCACCAAGCAGAAATAAAAAACGGTGTGTAGAGGATAACAGTAACTAGTTTGCTGATTAATTAATCAATATTGCTGTTTTTTTGCAGCTGAGTGAAAGGAAGAGAGTGATTGTTGATGTGTAAGCTGTGTTATAAACCTGTGTGGGTAATCTTTGGTGCAATTTCTCTCTTCTTTGGTTGATTGGATTTTGCTTGTGTGTCTCTGATTGCTGCTTTTGTGATTTCGTTGCTGTGACCAAAAGGGGAAAGCAAATTTGGGGGACAGGGAAAAAAAGGAGAAGACACACAGAATGTAAATTTCAAAACAAAGGTGATTATCATTATAATTTTTATATTAAAAGAAGAATAATGAAAGGAGATTAGGGTTTGTTTTTTTTCTCTCTTCTTCTTTATTTTTTTGGTGAGTTAGAGACTGGTGATAAGGGTTGCAGTGGAGTGTCATTTTCCGTTCCAGATGTCTGAGTGCGCATAAACATGTCTGTCTGGTCATACATTTCCGTGGGGATTATTTTCTAGCTATGCCTATATATAGCTATCACACGTAACTAAATAAAATATATATGTGTGTGTCCATCACATTTCACTTCATTTTGTTTTCTCAATTTTATTCTTTTCCTTTGTATTTTACATCAGATCATACACCGTGGAGGAATGACAAGTTATTAATTAAATTTCAGTCTTTGGAGAAGTTCTTATTTATGTATATATGCATATCAGATCAGTGAAATGTGTCGCAGGAAGCTGCGCTTGCTCCTAATACTTGAGATCATTTCTTGCAATAACCAAAATTAATTACTACAATGTAATTAGAGGCTTCCAGAAGAATACGAATACACACACACACACGCACGCTGATGTGAAATAGATTACCATCGTATTTATATATAACGGAGACTACAATTTATTGTTTTGTTTGCTTTCAGAATATAGGAGATTAAAATCTAATATCTTTAATTAGTTCGCGTAGTTACTTTTGAAATTAAACCCGTGAAGACTTTCAAAAATTTAGGCCACAAACACAAACGGATAACATTTTAACTTCATATGTAAGTGTAGCGTATACGTACTAATTTTAATCGACGATTAGGTTAATATTTTTTGGAGAGGTCACTTCTTTAACTGTTTTTTCTTTTCATTTTTTTTATAAATTGATTAACTGAACAGTCTATTCTGATCTCCTTTTGCTTTATTAGTAGTGACTAATGATCAGTAGCCCTGTGCCTCCTAAAAAAATTTAGCGGGCCAGGTACAGATTTTAAAGCGACCCTCGTGTGTGTGCGCGTGCGAGATTATGCTTACAGTTTGTGAGCATACACAGACACACAAACGATTTGAATATGGAAAATATATAGAGTTGGGATCTTTTAAATTTTCTTTTTATAATTTTCAGAAATTAAAAAAATAAAGATAAAAAAGAGAGAGTGAAAAGAACGAAAGAGAACGAATCTCACATGAATTCCCAGTCATTTGTATTATTTTCTTTCCTAAATTTAGTGAAACTTTTGAAAATCCTAATACAAATTTATATTTTGATGATTAACCAAGCTTATGAGCGCATTCCATTAGAATACTAGCAAAACGGCTTAATTTACCCAAGGTATATCATGAAACTTTCTTTAATTTACCCAAAGGGGTGTACTATGATGGAATATTAATTGATTATTAAACAATATAATGCGCCATTTCGATTTCTTTCGTCTCAGTAAATACTTTCTTTTACAATAATTGAAACAACAATTGACTTATATGAATCCCTCATTCAATTGCACCTTTGAGTATTTTATAGTTTGACAATATCAATGTAGCTAATATAGAAAGCCCCTTTATATATATATATAGGTATAGTTTGATGGAAAAGTTATAAATTTAAGAGATAAAATAGATTAAAATCGTATATTTAATATCAGATTAAATCTTTTAATTAGCTATTGTATTTAAGAGTAAAAGAGTATTTTTCTACAAAGACGCCTTTAGTTTAACCCCATATACCTTCAAAAAGAAAAAAATGTAAAATTCTCTGTCAACGTTGTGATGCATTATAAAAGGAGAACCTAAATGCAAGGGAATTACTTATCCGATAATTAATATAAGATATATTTAACTACTTTAATTAAATTAAACAAGTAAGTTTAAGTTAGTTAATATTAGCATACTTTTCCTAAAATACCCTAATCATCTTCCTTAATTCCCTCCCCCTCTCTTGATTATTATTGGAGAACATCAATAAAGATAATTTTAAAAAAATGATAAATATGTCTTATATTTAGAACTACGAATAACTCCTTAATAAGATCCTATATTAAGAATTCAATTGGAGGAGTATAAAATAAATAAAACAGTGGAAACATTCGGTAACGAAATTGAAGGTATATAACGAAAGGCTCGATCTTCAATTTAGATAATGCAAGTATCCATTGGTAAAAAGATCCAAATTCTGTTGAGTGTTGAGGAATTTGAATAGCATACAGTAGAAAAGAGATGTAATATAAAGTGATCAAACTTGGTAAAAGAGCATCAAGTAGAGGTTGTGCTTTCCACTAGGGATTGTGAAAACTTCTTGTTTTTCATTCTGAACTTTCTTGAGTAAGTTGCTTCGGTGTGCATTGTGGTTATGTATTTCACCCCAACGGCCTCTTCATCTGTCAATTTTCTTCATATACTGCCGGTCCTAAGACTAGTTTGTGCTACAAACTAGGTCTTATCTTAAAGAATGGAGGAGTATATATAATAAGACTTACCCAGTTATGCTGCGCGCCAAGTCTACTTTTCCCTTTTTACTCAGTTTTTCCCTTCACATTCAATCTCTCTACTAGTGCCTCTGAGCAATTCATAAGCTTCTCTGACTTCTGAGCTGGTGGAGGAAGAGGCTACGGACAGCGAATGAAAGATATAAGAAATACAATCAAGAAGGCAAAGAAAAATGCCAATGGTTTAATGACTTTTCATCGTTTCAAAACGATCTGAACCTGTCCACATGAAAGTACTAGGAATGTCTTTGTTTTGCTTTTTTATGTATTTGGGAGTGAAAGAACTGCGTATTATACTCTAACACTTAATTAAAAGCCTCTTTTACAGAGAAGAAGGTAAGAAATGAAGTTAAACATCAAAAGAAAATATATCTGAAATTTATAAAATAGAAATTGATTGGTTAGATGGATTAAATATGTTTAAAATTTAATTTGGATAAGTAGATTTGTTTAAATAATGATCAAGTTTACATGGATTGGAAGTTTAAAAGGGTGATCTATAGTCTATTACAAATGAACTCCAGACATTTGCTTTTTACTGTTCAATTCCAACTCAATCATTCAAGAGATATCAAAACTCGATATTGGATAATTATAAAATTAATTAGTTATTCGAAGAAAACAAATAATTAAATAGGTTAATTATATTTGGCATTCACTAGTTCAATCATAGAATTACCAAAGATATAAATGGGATATCTGTTATGTTATTAGTGTTTGGAATCGTGTTGGGATGGGGTCAAAACCACGTTTTGACAAAAGCTACTTCTGCCAAAACCATGTTTTGTTCCCTGGCAACAGAATATCATTGAAATCTTCAGTAATTGTGACTTTTTAGATTTTTTTTCTAAATATATTTTGTTCACAGCTGTCCGTGCTAATTTGTTAAAAAATATAAATAATGATACAATTGAAATATACAAAATTACATTTTTTTCTATTGCTTAAATATTCTCACTTTTCAACAAAAATAAATATATTTTTGGTAGAAACAAACGGTATCCTTTAACCAATAGCTTAAAGACTAATCCTCTTGAGGCGTAAAGATTACCGAAGTTATTTTTGTCTTTCTCAACAAAGACTTTTTCTATGTGTATTGCCTTGTTCGAACTCAATACATCATGTTTAAGAGATTCGGCTATCTATCAACTATGACAGGCTATGTTGGTAATAAATATATTTTTTTAAAAAAAAAACTTAAATTATCATCTATCTTATGCATGTATGACACATTATTCACACGGGGAAACAGGAATGTAGGTCACATATATGGGACAAATTAAAAAAAAAACAATTGGGTGGGAAGGGAAGTGTCCTGGCCCACCTCATTTGTCCCCCACTGTTTTATTCAAAGATGGTAAAAAGTTACAGAAGTGATAGTAAATAAATACTTGAAAGGGATTACACAACCTAAAATTTGTATAGCTTCACTTGTCTGTCCTTCACTTATACCTTAGCTGTTCAAAAGTCGCAACAAAAACTTGGTCAAAAGCAAGCGTGTTTGGTCAAAAAAATTAATAATTAAATGATATTAGTTAATAACTTGAGCATGTTTCTTAGATAAGTGAAGAATAGGTGGAAGGGAGTGAAGAAATAAAGGCGTTGTATCTCCGTACTGAATGGTAATAAGAAATGAGATTAATGAGCAGCTAGCTATTAGAGAATGCGTAAAGAAGGAAAGAAAGATTTGATTGTTGTGAATAGTACAAAGAAACTGTAGACTAGTGGGCTAATTACGGTATTTCCCTTGTTGCACTATTACTAGGTATTATAGGCCTGCCTTCTTCTTCTTCTTCTTAAATATTTGCTTCTTCCTCAAAAAGCTGCTGTAAATTCCGCACAATTCGTAGCTTTCCTAAAAATCATCACAACATTCCCTACACGTAACCTCTCATTAAATCCCTCACTAAAGTCCTTAGCTTAAACCCATCAAAAATCCCCTTTTCCCACTTCTCAATATTACTCCTCATGAATTCAACTAAAACAAAAAAATTTAATACTGGTGTAATCAAATAATACTCGATTCAAAAGAATCTATATATGGTGTTTGAAATCAACTATGCTGTTACGCGTATTACTTTTGATCAAATCTACATGTATAATGTTAATAAATAAATAACTTTGTAACCTAATAACATAAAAGCTCTTAGCTCTCTGGGAGGTTGTGGGTTTGATCCGCTTGCAACTCAGCTTATAATTAGTGACTCCCACTCTAATTTAAAAACAAAAAAAAAAAAAAAACAAAATCAAGCAACTCTACATATATATGCAGCCCTTGTAACAGGTGATCTTCACATGTCTTCCATATTTCACCAGATTAAGGACAAGCAAAATGAAGTTCAATAATATTCTTCAACCCCAACTGAAGAGTTTAAGATTATACGTCGGTTTATTCCTTCTTCACACACATTTACACGCTAGTTTCTTGATCAACCTGCACTTGCAGATATATAATTACTTTTGCATTGTTCCGTTGAAGCTAAAAGGAATAAAAAAGAAAACAAAGTTTGAATGGCATGCTATATATATAGGCTATCTGAGATATATGTGTGCACAGCTAGCTATGAGCTTGTTGATCTATATGTTACCATCAAGTTTCTGCTATGAGTATTCTGCACGTACGATCAAACAAGTGCTTCGTCCTTCATGTGCAATTCATTTGGTCAAATGCAAGCACAAGAATCGGCATGGTGGTCTTCCAAATCTCCAACTCTACTCTGCATTATTAATCCAGTACAACAACAAGAGGCCTCTGATCTCTCCCATGGTAGTGGGGGTGGGGGGGGGGTTGTGTGGTGGCGTGAAGAGAACCTTTTATCATGGACTACTTTTTCAAGAAGCAGAAACACTCAATCTTAGTATGCGTGTGTCTGTCTATAAAGTATCCTAAACCAAGAATATTAATTTTTAACACTTCAACATTATAAGATACTGGGTTTTTTACCAGATAGAAAACTCCACAAAATAATATAAGAAGTGAATTTACATGAGGGATAGAACAAATATCCCTTTCAATCACAATTATAAATAGCTGAAACGAACGCAAAAAGTGTTAACACACAAAAAAGAAAGAAAGGTATAGCTGTATGGTACGCGCATTCATTTATAATAATTTTTATAATTATAACATCAATGATGAATATGTGGACAGGAGATGGAGGCTTTGATGAGTGTGGAGTTCATTATGTAGAAATTAGAATTGGGCAGAAAGGTAGAAGAGAGGAAGCCCTAAAAGGTAAGAGAAAGTAAGTGGTAGAGCCCCTTAAGAGAGAAAACGCATATAGGTAGGCATTAGGAGAGAGCCAGCTAAGAGCAACACAAAAATTATTTAATTAATTAATTAATTAATAGGCTCTCTGTCTGCAACCCCCCACTACTTCAAGTCGATCATTTGGCAGCTTCCTCTCTCCCGCTCTGTCTCTGCTTCTTGGTCCCCTACCCTACCTGTCATCCCTTTTTATTTCTTCCTTATTAGTTTATTAATACTATACACATAACATAATATATCCCTCTCTCTTTTATCGTCCCTTCTCTCTCTCTCTTCTGTCACTGATATCGATGTTCAGCAATCTCGCAACCAAGAATTCTGTGTCCACTCTCTCCATCTCTCTCTCTCTCTCTTTCTCTCTCTATCTCTCTCAGAAGCAGTCAAACAATAACCCTAGCCACAAACAGATTCCTTCAAGAGGGAGAAAAAAAACCTAGAAGGAGCTATGTATATACTATATATGCATATTTGAGACTTTTGATATGTTTTCTGTTGGGTTCGTATATGGTTCAAAGGTTGGTTTAAATTGATCTGTCAGGGGCTGAGTAGTAATATGTAGACCAAGATTCGGACAGTTAAGAGACCAGTAAGATGGTTGGTGGAATTGTTAAAAGCAAAAAATAAAAGCTTAGGTAGGGTTGAGCGGTTTGAGGTTTAGTCCTGGTCATTGCATCTGCATGGGCTCGCATACCCAGTTTTACCAATCAGTAATCATTGCCTCTCTTACTAATAATCTTCAATCGCATGAGAAGAACCTCTTCCCCAACATTGTCTCTTCTTCCCTCTAAACAATTCACTGTTCTAAAAACACTGACACTTCAGCTTCACAACATCTATGTTTCGGTTTTAGGTTTGCTCGCTCATGTGTTTTGGTCACGTCTCAATGTTCTCATCTGCCTGTCAAAGAACTAGTTGGTTGGATTCCAATAAGCAAAGAATCTGTGGGTTGAGGGAGAGTAATGGTAAGACAGGTGAAAATGGTATCAAGAATCATGTGGATATAAGACTTTAGTCCATTCAGGCTCCGACAATTAGAGTACTATACGTGGAACAAAGTCCTATAAGTCATCATTTTGCTTTGTCAGTATTTGCCCTTCTTTCTTGGTTTTTTTCTCTTTCTTATTGGCTCTCCTTCAGTGCTTTTGGTTTTGGGTTTTGAAGCTCGGTGGGTGCTTAGCAAACTAGTTAAACAGGCTTCTGGCCCAACCTTGAATCCACCAAAACCTGCCGAAGGCCTACCTTCTCTTTTGGGAAAAGAAGGCCTAGTTCCAACACAAAGTTGACGCCAATTTAAAATTAGTTGAGGAATCAAGCCTTGATAATGAATTTTTAAAATTAGATCCTTACTTGGTTATTATAAAAATATAGAAAAGCTTTGTTCAGGTTCAGGATGACAATTTAATTATTCATTTGATTTATGCAACATCATCCTATTAGCAACTTCCCCTATCAAAATAGGTAAAATTAAATGTTGATGGAACACTTATGACAACTCATAGTAGGGCGGGGTGTGGTGGAATTATCAAAGATTATTCAAGGAGTTGGGTTGCAGGTTTTACGAGTGTCTTGGATTCTTGCAGCATTATTGAAGCTGAACAATGGGCAATCTATAAAGGTTTAAAACTAGCTGCGAAATTAGGATTCAAGAAGATCATACTTGAATCTGATGCTAAGACTGTAGTGGATATGTTAATGAAGTTGATAGTTGATAGATGCAGCTTATTTGTTTCATAGATACACAAGATTATGAACCAATCTTGAAAACTGAAAATCTAACATATATCTATAGATTAGAACCATCTGGCGGATGCTCTGGCAAATGATGAGTTAAGGATTTCGGAGATGCTATATCCATGCCCTTCTCATTTAAGGGCTCTTGTGATCAAGGAGTGCTTAGAATTTAATCCCCTTATTGATTAATTAATTTTATTTAGGGCGTATTAACCCTCTTTTGTACCAAAAAAAAAATTGACGCCAAACTAAAACCTTAGGGACAAGTCATTTCCTGTAGTGAATAGTCATTATATGCTACTAACTTATTATGAGATTGTTTAGGGATTCATTTGCTTAAATGTGATCAATAGACTTGTAATCTAGTAGCATACGTGAGTTCTACTATAAGTGGAAGGTTATAGATTCAATCTTGCTTGTAACCGCATGTTGTGAATGCATGTCACTTTAATTAAAAAAAAAAAGATTATTTATATGGTATTCGTTTAATCTTATTTATAAGTAACTTCTAGTATGTTTTACATAGATCAAGAAAAATATTAAATTTCATTAACTATATCTTAAAATTCAATAATTTTTTAACTTTATCCCTATTAAATATCTATTATATACTCTATGAGAATAAAGTCAAACATTAATAAATGGAAGATAAAATTGTACATTTATATAAAAAATTTAATAATACGACTTATAAATAGGATAAAAAAATCTTTTTTCCTACCCTATATGTAACCTTTTATTTATGAATTGAGCATTTTATTTACCTTCTTTTATTAATAATGAATTATATATGTATTGATTTTAATATATTCTTAATGTTTCTGGATGGTTGATCACCATTAAATTGATTTGTTCACTGGGAGGCTTGATAAAGCTAATTTAAGTCTTGATCTTGTTTAAAATCATGTTGCACTTGAGATTCAATTAATGAATGGAAGGTTTTATTTGGTTTGAATAGAGATATTGTTCTAAACTTATATTGTCAAGAAATGTTTGGTGCTAAAATTTAGTTATCATTAATTGGATCAAGAGATTGAATATTTTAATGAAAAAAAACATTTGATTTTTTACTTGAGAAAACTTAATTAAGTGTTTTAAATTTTTGACAAATATATATATATATTTTCATTGCTTGCTAATTAGAGGTATCGAAATCAAGTTTTATGAAGTGAAAATGGGATAGAATCCTAAATCTTTATCTTGTCTGGAAGTTTAAGTCCCATTTTGCTTCTTTGACTTGCATGCTTCCTTCAAGCCTTCAAAATCTTGTAGTGATACATCCTATAGCTCTTTGATAAAATCCATTCTTCATATTAATTCTCCTAAATCCATGGAAACATTTGTGAGATTCAAAATCAAGCAAAATATCCACAACTAATTCAAGAGTCCTATGTTTAAATGTGAACAGTAACTTGCACATTTTTTTCCTATGTAACTTTTCCTAAAATATGCACAATTTGATTCCAAAACAGTAAAATAATAGGAAAATGTGCTCAATTAGCATGGATTTCTAAGAGAGAGTTATCATAGGAGCAGAGGAGTATTGCACAGTGATTCTCCTAAAACCTTGTATATTTGTAATGTTAATGTTGTCACATGACGAAGATGGTGATGAAACTGGGTCGTGCTTGATAAGCTAACCAAATCTCATGAGCTTATGATTATCCAATTAACTAGTTAATGAATTAATTATATTTAAATATAATTTTATGGGATGTTCTAGACCATGGGAGTTAATATTTTAAAATTATTTATTTTGATTTAATTGCGATATTGTGAGATGGGTAGTTAAATCTTGAAGGAACTAATAAAACCAAGTAACTTGTTGCGTTATGTCCTCCTGATGAACAGTGTGAACAAGTTGTAACAGAGCAATCTGCTTCGTTTAAAGAAAGAAACAGGGTATGTATATATGAACTATGAAGACTTTTGGGCTATTATTATTGATGGTACACTGATATTCCTATATATACACCATTGCAACTCTCACAACACAAACTATACATTTCGAGTATTTCAAAATTTAGTTAGAGTTTTGTTGTTGTTCTTCTAATTTGAGCTG
This sequence comes from Leucaena leucocephala, assembly GCA_037074615.1. Lineage (NCBI taxonomy): Eukaryota > Viridiplantae > Streptophyta > Magnoliopsida > Fabales > Fabaceae > Leucaena > Leucaena leucocephala. Next base: position 18,953,814 of record CM073569.1, read on the forward strand.
TTGGATCCTTTGACGCAGTCTTCGCCGGTGATAATGTATCTTCCAAAGGCCATGTCCCAATATAACAGCAGAGTATATGCCGTGCGTGATTATGGGAGCCAGAATATTATTTGTCTGTCACATTTTCATTACAATTAACACACAGTTAGTTCCATTCCAAAACATACATCCTTTGACTTTCAGATTACAGAGAATAAGGAAATTAGGATACCTGAATCCATTCGAAACCTAGGTAGAGGGCCAGCAACCCTTCCAGAAGTGGGGAATATATTTTCTTCATTTGCCTTTTCTCATACCATGCTGCAACACCACAGAAACAGACATTAATAAGAAACTGCTTAATCTTCATCTCAGTTGAAGATAGCTAGATTTAATTTCATCTTTAAGGAACCATGCTAAAATTCATAAATCAGGTCAATAGTCTGTCGAATGAAAACTAACTACCTTCACTTGTCTCCAAGTTTAACAAATGATTCTCTCTGGTCCTTGACTTTTTTATGTGGATTAAGGAAGCTAAATAAATTAGTTAATTATGACTAAATCAAATCGCTTAAGATAAACTCATATTATATATTCCTTAATCCATCCAAATTAATCTGCTAGCTCTTATATTAAGGACTGGAGGGAGTAACATCCAAATGCAATGGCAAACAGGAAAGATGTGCAAGTTAAGTCAGCTTTCATGTCTAGCTAGTAGGAGAAAAAGGATTGAACCTTCAAACATTTTTTTCAAATCTTGACGACCGGAACGAGATTGTAATACTGGTGCTACGATGTAAGTGGGATCTGAAAGAAAGATTAAGAACACTTGTGAGAGGTAATAAGTAATCCAGTTTGGAATCAGTAACAGAAAATAGGAAAAATCAGACAACGACAACAACAAAGGATAACCTTTAGGAGAGGCAGCTACATAATAGAGAGAACCAGTAAGAACAGCAGTAAGCACAGCAGCAAATGCCTGAGCAAACGGAACAAAAGGAGGCAGTACCCCTGTCTGCATTGTCCAAATTAATCAAACTCTGTCACTCAAACCAGACAATTTGTTTCAGGATATACTCAAGAAAATAAAGATGAATAGGACATTTACCAAAGACGCCATTCCTCGAACATCAGCTATTAGATCACTGCCCCGTAGGAACATGTCAGCCAATGCCCCCTGTAAAGTTGCATTATCAATAAACTATTCGGCTCCCATGTTAATGCAAGGAATCAAAGACAATTTTCTGGCTGACTCAAGTTACTCTTTGTAGAATTACAAATCGTTCAGATTTCTAATCTTTGCCACTATCCAATTACCAACTTCAGCCAACTATATTCAATATTATGATGGGTACTTAAGTGGGATGGCGAACTCTACCCCAAAAGTTAACTATTAAGATAGGAGAACCAACCTACTTAAATACCTATTGAGCATCCCATACATACTACTAGGTCTTTATCAATTGGCCTCCCACGGAAAGCCAACGTCCTAACAGTTGCACCTCACTCAACCTCTTGCCCATCAAAGCCCTCCATGGGTAGCCTTCTCCAAAACTACCAACAACCTAGCTCTAGTACCACCAATTGATGGGTATTTAAATAGGATGTGGAACCCTACCCAAAAGTTAGTTGCTTAAATACTTTATTAAGCATCTCATACTATTCAATGTGGACTTAGTATCCATTCTACCAAGTCTCCATCATACTATAAATAGCCAAGACTCAAAATACAGGTTTTGAAATCAAAGCTTATCTCAAGGCAGATATATTATGAAACCAATTAGAGAAGCATCTGAACAAACCTGAACAGCAGCCCTGTAGAAGAGCTCCTCACCCACAGAACTTGCAGCAACCATGAGTATAAACTGCTTACAGTGAAATCAAATCAATCATTCATTCTTAATCATTCCACCACAATAAAGTTCACTTACTGAGTCAATCTATTCCTCATACCTGCCAAGGGGACATCCCATAAAAAAAGCTCCATAGTTCCTCATCTTCAACGTCTCTGATAGCACGAGCATGAGGTGATAGCTTCACAATTTCATCCTATAATCAAGCATGTAAATGAGCTAAGAAAACCAACGTTTCCATTCTCCAACAAATGTCCCCAACATACAACATGGTACCCACAATACAAGGAAACACAATTACAAATAAAAGAAGGAGACTTTTATACCATAATTGAACTTACATCAAGAATAAACAAAAGGGCCATAATTGGTGGAGCTGCGTATCCAAGTCCTTCCAAAATGGCATCTATTGATAACCGAAAACCTCCCATGGAATCGATTCCAGTGATCGAACATATAAAACTCCCTGCAACAGCCATGGCCCCATATATCCCTGAAAACAAACTCAAATACTAAATATTAGAGCAAGAAAAAAAAAGAGAGGCTTTCGTTGATTCATTTCTAAAGCAAACAACTTTAATGGAAAAGGCATGGTTTTATGACCGGGAAACTTACCGATGCCATAGCTGAGCCTGACGACAGCACCAATCTTTTCCCAGACAGGGTAATCAGCATCGTGGAACGTTCGATTCAATGTGGTTACCTCCATGGCCGGGCTGGTAAACCCGACCCGGTTCTCTCCCTCCTCGATTGTCTCGCCACTTTGCTCCGCGGAAGCCTTAACGCAGCGTACAGAAAGCCTCGTTGCATCGAAGGATGTCCTCTTTCTCCTGGGTTGAAAATCGCAGAGCTTGGAGGAGCAGTTGGCGAGAGCTGCAGAAAAAGATGTCGTTGCGGAATGCTTTGGAGTGAGTGTGAGAGGGAGCTCCATTACAGAGCAGGAGGATGGAGAGAAGAAAGACAGAGTTCAGAACTCAGAAGAACCAAAGCTGAAACTGATGAAGAAGAAGAGGACTTGTCTTTTTGTTGCAGTTCATTGAATGGTTTTTGATGTGATATAGATGAACGAATGGCTCTAGAGTTCCAAGTTTGGAACAATATTGATCTCTTACTCTTAGGTTATTGTTTTCGTATTTGAAAGAGGCTCGTGTGATGGTGAAACAACCATCTAATTCTGCTCAACTTCTGATATTTCCTATGGATTATTTTTCCTGTGGGAATATCCCACCCACCAATCAAGGTGCGACATGTGGAGATAACGTTGCCTCTCCCTTCTCTTGATTCTATTCTAGGTAAGCTTCATTCCTTAATACAGAATGTTAATTAATCTAGAAAAGTATATATTTCTTTTCTCGGGCAAATCTGCTGTGTACCATATTTTATCCGTGGAAGAAATTTAGAAGCGATTTTAATTTTAAATAATTATATAAATAATCAAATTTATTTCTTATTCTTAAAAAAAGTTTAATAGTCTAATGAAATTAGACAATTGTTTATTTAAGTATCATCAAATAATTAAATTAAATATAATTAAGATTTTGTATTTTTAAAATCAATATAAAATATAAAAACTCTGATAAGGTACATTGTTCAAAAATTGTGAATAATAATGCTTATTGTTCATACTTCCTATTTTATTATAAAAAATCTATTTTTATGCAATGATTATTTTTTAATATTAATATTTGGGAAAAAAATATGAAGCCATGCAATGATGTGAATATACAAATTAGTAAAAATTAAATTCAACATATTAAAATAGTGCATTGATTGATCGCAGTTTCGGTTCATTTAATAATTCGAATATAATTACTAATTGTTTATAATATTTTATAATTTTCAATTAACTACAAAATTAATGATTTAGTTTTTAAGTGTACGATTGATATTTTGGACTAGTTAGCCTACTTTAATTTCTATACTGATTAAAGTAAACTTTGTTCAAGCTTTTTAAGTTAAATCCTGATTTCATAGTATATGAATAATTATTTTTAAAATCATCTCAAGTCTCAGCTAATATAATTATATATTTCTTTTATTATCTCTCATTTTCATTGTCATAAGTCTTATATGAATATTATTTTTTATTATTTCTCTCTTAATTTTAGGGCATTAAATGAGAATATCTTAGTCAATAAATAGTAAAATTTATATTAATTAAAAAAAATCACCAACAAACTTTTAATTAAAATAGTAAGCGGTCTCGACTATATAAAAAAAAATAGAAATTTTAATTCTTTGAAATGTGCTTATTAAAAACAATAAAAAAAACTTTTAAATTTTAGAGTTCTGGAGACAATAGTTACATTTACATTAGCTACAAAAAATAGCTAGGAAATTAAATTTTTGTCTACTTCACTTCAGCCAAAATGAAAACAATATGTCTAGTTAAAATTTAGTCAATTGTTTAATATATACGTCATTTGCACGAGATTGGAAAAGTAAGATTAGATATTTATAAAATTAATCCATTTATAGTCTGATTTTTATTTCTTTTCAGTTTAAAAATATTAACTTATTTTTTAAAAATACTGACCATAAAATATAAATAATGACTGTGCATTTTTTTGGTTAAATTGATAAATATTTATAAAATTAATCCATTTATAGTCTGATTTTTATTTCTTTTCGATTTAAAAATATTAACTTATTTTTTAAAAATACAGATCATAAAATATAAATGATGGCTGTGTATTTTTTTTGGTTAAATTGATAGAAGATATCAAACCTAAATTTTGTATGTATAAAAGCTGTTGGTATAAATTCTATATATGTAAGTTTTGTCTTATTTTAATTGGAAGCTACCAATTGGAATTGAATGTAGCGTGATCCTTTTCATAAATAAAACTTCTCCCACGTTAAAATCAAATTATTAAATTAAATAAATGCATGAAGGGCTTTAACCTCTACGCCATTTTCATTCTTCGGTGAATTTCTTCAAATTAAATTAATATATATTTATATAAAATATATAAAAAAATATGGACTATTCGCATATTAATTACTTATAGGCCAAGCATATTCATGAATCTTAAGAAAGGTATTATTGGAAGGTAAGCTTAAAAGTAAATGATTGACAACTAGTAATTAGCTTCTCTGTGAGATTGTTGACCTCACAAAATGACGTATACAAGTTTAACTTTTTTAATTAATTACTTTAATTAGTTATTATTTAATTTAAAGTTATATAGTACGTAATATCTTGATCTTATTTATCATATATGTCTAATATCCTAATCTTATTTATGATATAATTTTACCCATAATATTTTTAATTTAATATAATTTTACCTCATAATCTTTTTAATTTGGTGCAATTTTATATATAATTTTATTTATCAAATACTAAGAATTATATTAAATTAAAAAGATTATAGGTAAAATTATATTACAAGTAAAATTAAAATACTAGATATATATGATAAATAATATTATAATATTATATAATTTATAATCCTTTAATTTAATAGTACGAGTAGAGGGAAAATTTGCCAAAGGGTTATCTTCTACCCCAACAAGTATAAACCACCTTTGATGCTTTAGGACTTTGGCGTTGGTAATCAGTCAATCAAGTTGGAGATCGACATTATTGACTTGTTTTAGTTTCCCTTCAAACTATAATTTTAAAAAAAATTTAGTCTAGATATTATTTTAAATTTTTTTTAAAACAAACAGTCATATTTATCCATAAGTACTTTTGGATTAAACCATGGTTTAAAATTATAGTTTTAAATAAACTACTGAAACTAGTTTTGGAATAGTAAAAGAGTTTATAGACTATCCAATTACTATATTACCTCTACTTTTTCTTATACTCTATCTTCTCTCTCATCTCCATTATCTCTCATCTATCTTCTCTCTCTCATCTCTCCTCTCTACCCTCTCTCATCTCTCTTATCGTTTCTTTACCCTCTCTCCTCTCTTTTACTTTTAATCAAATCATACACTTTTTAATAATTTACCAATATAAAAAGTCATTCTAAAAATAACTATCTAAACACTTATTTATTCAGAACCACTTTTTTTTTCATAAACTCTTCTCTAAAAACCCTTTTTCTATAAGTTATCTAAAAGTCTATTTATTTTTCATAAACTCTTTTTTAAAATCTTATCCAAACACACGGTACATCTTAAAAAGAACTTCACAATGGTATGTGCCTAACATTAATAATCAATTTCTCTGTACTTTTGATATTATCCATTTATGTATTTATATTTGTATATAATATAATATAAAAATTGATATAGGGGATACTATTCATAATTTACCAACAATACACTTTTTGTATAATTTATTATGTATCTATTAGTTATACGGTTATATAGTATCAAATATATTAATTTTATTTTTCATATATATTTAGTATTTTAATATTATTTGTGATATAATTTTACCCATAATCTTTTTAATTTGGTGTAATTTTATATATAATTTTATTTCTTAAGTACCAAAATTATGATACACATAATTTCAATATCTTTCTTACTACTATAACTTAAATTTTAAATCTCTCACGTAAAAATTTTATTCAAATTAATATATTGTTCGGTAAAAAAAATATCAGATTAGTATTCATTCAATGCATTGCATGGGAAGAAAATATAGCTGGTTAGTGTGGATCTAGTTCGCATGAAAACAATTTTTTTTCCTTCCTTTGAAATTTTGATGACAGCTTCTGAGTTGAGATTTTGAAGTGATTCTCCATTCAATTTCCCCCTCTAGTTAGTAAAAGACAAAAAATTTTAAGCACACAAAAAAGTAGCTTTATATCTTATCTTGGAAAATTTTCACCTACCAAGTTATCAGTTATTTTTTAGGTGTAAACACATATATTTTTTTATTAAAGATATTATCAAACATTAAATATAGATATCTCTTTTAAATAAAAATTTAAATATTAATTTAATATATTTTGATGGATTTTTTCAAAAAAAAAAAGTTAAATCCAATCTCATTTGGTAAGGGTAAGCCATTCTGTTTTTTTTTGGTACAAGCATAAGCCATTCTAGTTCCTCTCAAATATCATGTTATTTTAGGCCGAAAAGAGTTTTAGTTACTAGTTGGTTAGTAGATTGGGCCGAATAAAATATTACAAAGCCCAACATAACGAGACGTTATTTGACAAACTAATAAGCCCATGTTGAAACAAGGAAAAGTCCAGGCCCAAATGTTGCTTCTTGGGAAAATTGAAACTTGAAGATTGCAGAGCTTTGAGTTGTGGGCGAAAGCTGCCCCCAAAGCAGTAACGTGTATGATGACTAGGAGTGGTGACATGGCTGATACTAACATGACGTGGATGATGATGTGGGTGATGATAACGATGCTAACTAGGATGAGAATGATGGTGATGACCTGACGTTACTGTTGTTTTCGGGCCTCAAATTTCTGACGTCACTGGATGAAGATGGGTCCCTCGCGAAGGTTTGAGTCTGAAGTTGCTGAAATTCGCCGCAGTTGCTTGTTTGTTAGAGCTATGTTTCGGGACGGCTTGCTGATTCTTCAGTCATTGCCATTGGTATTGATGTTAGATTCCTAAACCCTCCCAAAGCGCAAGGTTCGAAATCTCATCAGATCTTCTCTTCAAATGTCGACGGACAATGAGTCGTTTACGCCCTACACTCTCTCCCAAACCCTAACTAGTCACAAGCGCGCCGTCTCCGCCGTTAAATTCTCATCGAACGGCCGTCTCCTTGCCTCCTCCTCCGCCGACAAGACCCTCCGAACTTATGGCTTTACCAAATCCGATTCCGATTCCGAAAGCCTCATCCTTTCTCCTATGCAGGAGTATCAGGGCCACGACCAGGGCGTCTCCGATTTGGCCTTTTCTTCCGACTCTCGTTTTCTTGTCTCCGCCTCCGATGACAAGACTATTCGCTTGTGGGACGTTCCTACGGGCTCGCTCATCAAAACCCTCCATGGCCACACTAATTACGTCTTCTGTGTCAACTTCAATCCTCAATCCAACGTCATCGTTTCGGGTTCCTTCGACGAGACCGTTCGGGTTTGGGATGTTAAGTCCGGAAAGTGCTTGAAGGTCCTTCCAGCTCACTCTGATCCCGTTACTGCTGTGGATTTCAATCGGGACGGCTCCCTCATTGTTTCCAGCAGCTATGATGGGCTCTGTAGGATTTGGGACGCCTCAACTGGGCATTGTATGAAGACTTTGATCGATGATGAGAATCCTCCTGTTTCCTTCGTCAAATTTTCGCCCAATGGAAAGTTTATTCTTGTTGGCACTTTGGACAACACTCTGGTACTTCTACTCAGTTGTTTCTCTATCTCATTCAATTTGTATAGTTAGTTTATAACTACTTAGCATTAGTTTTCAACGACATTGTGTGTGTTTTTAGCTTACTATACGTGTTCCTTATTTGTCGGAGAGGACCTTTTTATGTTTATTTGTCACCTTATGAGACATTCATGAAATTGATCAAGTATTATGTATGTATACTAGACTCGTTTAAGCTATTTCGAGATTTGGCTTAATAAAATCATTTGACTCATTTGCTGTTCTTTTTTTTACTCGTTAGAATCCCTAAACTTTTTAGATTAATGGTGACAGACTAATTTCATATGTAAGCTTTCCTCATCGAAGAATTTTGTTTCCTACCTGTGTGTTGAGAGAGTTCTAAAAGAAAGAATCTCTTAGCCAACAACAATTTCCATCCTATGCCTAGACCCTAAATTGCTGTATTTTTCTGTTTCTTAGAATCCGTTTGGTTTGTTGTTTAATGATAAATAACAAAGTTATTTGACTCCACATGTTTTTTGTTATCCTGGTAATTTATTTCCTTTTCCATTAGAAGACATGTGTTCTGAGCTAATTACCATCTCAATCCCAGATTTCCTAAGTTGTTTGTTTGCTATATTAGACAGTGGAGGATTAAAATTTACTAATAATCTGTGTTCTACTGAGCTGATTATACTGTTATTTCTTAGAATCTACATTGCGGAGAATCATATACTACTCCGTTCCTGGATTTGAACTGACCATGATGGTGTAAATTTAGTAGAAAGTTTTCGTACTCTGTCTTGCTATGTTCATGTGTTTCACGGATTTTGCTATGTAAATTTAGTAGAAACCTGGCAGAACGTTTGAAAATATGGGTTTTAAAAATGGAGATATGATACTTGACTACTGAATGTACTTGTGAACTTTATTATAACTTAATGTAGAGTTTCAGATTCAACCTAGATTTTGGAATATGTTGGCTGCCTATGATATACTCTCTTATTTTCTAGCATTGCTGTATTGGAAAGCAAAATTAATTGTTTTTCTTGTTCACTTTCTCTATCGGATTCTACTTTATGCATAAGATATTTATTGCCTGAGGTTACCTCCCGCCATTTGCATAGTTTGTTTGTTTATTGTTCCTTGACTAAGTAGTCAATTTGCTGCCTTGGTTCGCTACAACAGGAGCAAACGACTTCTTTATTAATATTTCAGTATCCTGTAAGTTTAGTTTTCATGTTCCGGACTTGATATGGGAAGTTTCGTTATTAATGTTGCAGAGGCTGTGGAACTATTCAACTGGGAAGTTTCTGAAGACTTACAGCGGCCATGTTAATTCAAAGTACTGCATTTCCGCGGCCTTCTCTATAACAAATGGGAAGTATGTTGTTGGTGGTTCTGAAGATAATTCTATATACTTGTGGGAACTGCAAACGAGGAAAGTAGTTCAGAAATTGGAAGGTCACTCCGATGCCGTTATATCCGTGTCATGTCACCCTACGGAGAACATGATTGCTTCCGGTGCTCTCGGCAGTGATAAAACCGTGAAGATCTGGACTCAACAGAAAAACTGAGTTATTTTGAATTCCTTCTTGGTGAGAGGAGTCGTGTATGGTTTTGTTAAACTTGAGTTAGGAGGACAAAATAACTTAGTTATCAAACCCCTTGCTTATTTTCTGTTAAGAGGCCTTGAATACAGGAATTTGTAGCTTCACCAGGTGTGTTTTCGAGGAGATCACCTTTGTAATTTAGGGGTTTCAGTATGGAGGAACTGTTTTTTTAGAGGGTATCAATTTGTAATGCCCCTTTAAACGTTAAGAACCAATCAGAGAATGTGTGCAGTTCGGCTTCTTTGGTATTTCCTTGACCGACCCCCCCCCCCTCTTTTTATTTTAATTATTTTGAATTGTAAATTTATCTTTGCTGTCTGCACAGTAGAGAAGCTGATCAGATTTGTGTGTGGACGCCGATGGTATTTGAAGCTTGGGATCGGCACTTTGTGGTGCACTCACCTTTATCTGCAGAGATTGTTATTGTAGTGTAAGATGCACATTGTTTAATTTAACGTTGAATACATGGATCATCTGGAGTAGAAGGCATTTTCTGAAATTTATGGTGTGCAAAGAATAAATTGAAGTTGAAGAAATTGTAGTAGAATAGATCCCAGACTCGTCAGAGAAGTTGAATTGAATGACCAAACATCAAAAGATTGAGTTCCGTTCCCTTGGGTCAAGTAATTATGTCATTTATAATCATCCTAAGAAAATCCATGTTTTATCCTGTTTTTGCTGATGTGGCACAGATGAGGATGCCAAATAAGTAAATTTTAATAGTATGTATCAGTGCCTCATAGGAGGAGACTTATATATTTTATAAAAATTATTATAAAACTTTAAGGACAAAGTCTCCATGATTCAAATTATAAGAAATTCGGTGAAATTATAAGAATTAAATAATAATTTTTTTAATAAGTAAAAGAGACCTGATAACAAAATATAAGAAAGTGAGGAATCCACGTTCCTGGGAACAGAGGAAAACAAGAACTGGTAGTCTGTCAGTGTCCCTGCATCCTAATCAGAAAATTTTATCAATTCTTCTATACGTTACTACTATTACAGAAGCTGTTTAGTTTGACGATTTTATCGATTCTTCAATATAATTCCGAACATCTTGTCCAAGGAGAATCAAAAGAAATGAGAGAATATTGTCGGCCTCAATCCGAAAATCCTAATTATTATTTTTTTTTTAAAAAAATGTTTTGGTATGATTCAGTTGGATCTTCTAATTCTAGGAAAAGGTTTAATCATGGGCATCGTCAAAGGAATGTGGAATCTTTGTTTTATGCTATCCATGACCTGGTTATATTATCCTGCAGAACTATGAGTTGGAACCTTATATATATTAGTATTCGAATTGAATTCAAGTACCATGATCATTTCTGTATCATTCCTCTATCCTATTTAATATTATTTATCAATGATTTTGTCGCAAATAGATAAATAAACGAGCCCCTGAAATCCTGGGACTGGTGTGTGGAACCTTAAATTCATAAATTGTATAATTGATGGTTTGTTGCTTCCATGAACTGCCATTTTCGTTGTTTTTTTTTAAAAAAAAAACAGCTGCTGGTCGACAGGAGTGGAGGGCGTCACAACCAGTAAATTACTAAATTTCCAGAAGCCAGAGCATCAGGCAAGAGTCATTGGCTGTGTTTATTTAATTATAATATATGATGATTGCATCACTATTCTGAATCAGCATTCTTTAATCTTCAATATTAATATATTAATTTAGTATAATATAAATTTTATAAGAAATTTAACTATTTATAAGTTACAGTATAGCTTTTTCCCCTAATCCAAGTATTTTCTTACAACTAATAGTTAAAGATTAATCCTTACTAGACATAGAGATTATTAAAACTATATTTAAGGAGTCTAGTCATCTAGACAGGCTTTGTTGGTAGCTCTTTTTTTTAATTAATCGCAATCATTCAACTAATTTTCTCACCTTTCTTATTAGTCATTAGATTAGATGTAATTTTATTTAATTTTGTGTCTTTGTTATTTCTTCACATATCTTCACAGATTTTAAATATTCTAAAAAAATAGTTTCACCAAATAAAAAAAATAGTATCACTAGGAAAAAGATCTTATTCAAAAAGCTTCTTTAAGTAATCTTAAAAATAATATTAAATATAATACAATTTAGATACAAAAAGGAATTTAAGTAAAACTCCAGGATCTGAAAAAATAATTTAATTTTCCGTATAGACTTTTTTAATACACTATATATTATTATATATGTTTGTTGTGAATAATTAATTATCTTTGAAATATAAACCAAGTATTAGTAATTTGACAGTAAAAAGCAGTATTTGCTTAATTAATTGTTATTTCCTCCATTTTTAATCATACAAACTTTCTGGTAACTTTAATTAGGTTGTTTCTACATATAAGAACCTTTTTCTCAATTGTCTACAGCATTTATTATTTTTTAACAAAAAATGCTCATATTAAATACGCACAAATGTCATTTGATTAATTGATAAAGGCATTCTTACTTTAAATATATTGAAGGGAATTTTTAACAAAATGACTAGTACTTTTCTTAATCTCCACAAAAAGAGATTAAAAAGTTCTTAAGATAACGAACACATAAATGGGGATAAATGTATATTGATAATCGACATGAGCCAATATTTTACATTTTGAGGACTAAAAAGAGACAAATTTAAAAACCTATTACCATAATAATATATTGAGGAAGCTTCTTATTATGTTCCTATATGCTTCAAATAAATTACATATGAACGATTAATTAGGCATATGGGGGGCTGACTACTACCAAACCTTGAATTATTATTATATTTTAGTAACCCTAAAATTTATATTATTTATATCAAATATAGGAGGTAGTCCAGCTGGTTCGTTTGGCAGCATTATAGAAAATGAAAAAAAAAGAGTCATAATTGGGAATTCCTTAATTGTATATTACTGAGATGCTTCATATCTTGCGAGATCAAGTCGCTAATTAATTTCTTATTAGCCTTATTGATTTTTTTCCTTTGATTACAACTCATCCCTGACTAAGCTTAAACGCTTCGGCATTAAGCACCACTCATCATTAATAACCCTGCCCAGTATTTATTTAATTTTGTTCCAAAGACCAATTATTAAATCATCTAATTTTCTGACATGTGGAAGATTATTATATTGCGGTTGCTTTTATGATGAGCTTGTGGCTATAAGAAGATCGAAGGAATGAAGATTAACGAATGTCTCCTCTGAAACAAGTCTCGTTCTTGCATAGCAGATCAATGGACCCATCTGCAGCCACCACCTGGTTGTCTGATCTGGTATGCATCAGAAACTCAAACTCTTAAATGGTTTAATAACTATAATTAATTTCTTTTCTTAATTCAGTGATTATTCGTTTGTTAATTACCAGGAAATGGATGATTACGATTTGTTCCCAATGCAATGCCACCTGATGAACGGTATCGATGATGATCAGTTTATTTCACATGACATAGCCAGTGTTCTTCAGGGACAATCGTATTTGCAGCCATCTTTGTCTTCTGAGAGCTATTCTTCGTATAATCCATGCACTGCTGAAATTAGCCTTGATGGGGCTTCTTTGCAGTTCAAATCCACCATTTCTGAACCTTCATCATCTTCTTCTCCTCAATTCCTGTCTTTTGATAACTCTAATAATTTCACTTCTTCTTCCCCTATCAACTGCACCAACCTCTTTAACAGTTTTGACTCAGCAACGACCTTGAAGCCATCAAACAAGGATCATGTACAGTATTTCTCAGCTCAATCCCCTAATAATGGGTTTTCCCAAAATCACAACTTTGAACCCAACTCCACCCAAAGCATCATCAATAGGCCTATCCCTCACGTCCGTGATCACATCATGGCTGAGAGAAAACGAAGAGAAAAGCTCAGCCAGAGCTTCATTGCTCTTTCAGCCCTTGTCCCTGGCCTCAAAAAGGTACTTTTCTATTCCACCTACTTGATTAATTTAGATTATGTAACAAATGTGATTTAATGATCTTTTTAAAATATCTATGTGTAATATTAGATTATATAAGTTTATATTAAGTAAATTAGTTTAAAGAAAATTGATAAATATAAGAGATAAAATAGATTAAAATCTCACACTAAAGAACAAAATATATATCCTAACTAGTTCTTTTGATAAGGAACAGAGGAGTTCAACACACATACCTTTGGTTCTTTATAAATGAAAGATATGAGATAAATATTTCAGCATATATAGCAATTAATGTGAAAGAATATGATAAAACAGATGGATAAGAATTCGGTGCTTGGGGATGCTATCAAGTACGTGAAGGAGCTGAAGGAGAGACTGACATTGCTGGAAGAACAAAACAAGAAAAGAAGGGTTGAATCAGTGGTTAGAGTAAACAAATCGAAACTGTACGTGGATGATGATGATGATGATGAAGAAGAAGGAGTTGCTCAAGTGGAAGCAAGAGTGTTGGAGAAGGACGTACTGATTCGGATCCACTGCCAGAAACACAAGGGACTTCTGATGAAGATACTTGCGGAGATTCAGAATCTTCATCTTTTTGTTGTCAACAGCAGCGTCTTGCCATTCGGGGATTCCAATCTTGACGTCACCATTATTGCTCAGGTACAGACAGAAACATCGATCCTCGTCTCGATCAAACAAATATTAACTAATGAATGAAGATGAAATTAACATGGTTGATCCATATTTTGCAGATGGCGGAAGATTGCAGCTTGACGATGAGTGATCTCGTAAAGAACATACGAATGGCTATTTTAAATGTCTGTGACTGATACGTGAGTCGGATGGTGGATCCAAATACGATTTGTGATCACGCATTGGCTTTTAGGGAGAATAGCTTCGGGAGGGAGGTGATTTTTAAAAAAGTAGAAATATTTCTTCTTCTTCTTGAAAACTATGGTTTTCTACTCCAAATCAGGGTTTTGAATCATAAAATGCTTTTTTTTTTAAAAAAAAATGGAGTATTCGGTTATCCTACTTTTAAAATTATGGTTTAGACAAAAACTATAATTTTAAAAGTTACTCAGTCTTAACTCTTTTATTATATACTTCAGGGATCTCAGCCCAACTTATGAATATAGATCAATTTCTTGGTGAGGGTGGGTAATGACTAATGATGTCGTCTCCAAATAAAATCATACTGTGCTCTTCAAATGCACACAAAGGATTTAAAAGATAAATTTACTTTGAGTGCATACGAAGAGAACAAAAAAGGTTCATGAGGAAGAAGTTGTGCAGTCAAGTGTACTTATAATTGAACTCAAATTAATTTGAATTTTGTTATTATTGTATTTTTCAATTTGAATCATCATTTTTTATAAATTACTAGTTAGAAACTTAATGTAATAATTTGTACACTACTTCAAGTAAAAGAAGCACTAAAAACAAAGAGGCACCGGTTTTGATATTCATTGCAATAATAAGTACCATAATGCTCATCAACTCAATACGATCTGCATAGTCTAAGTATAGTTTCAACTATTTAAATTTAAATTTTTTAATTAATATTTTTAAAAAATAAAATTTAAAAAATCATTTTTTATTAAGATATAAACGCATGATTCAATCGACAACCTCTCCCTAGAAACTTTTATATCATTAGGCAATATTTGGGGGCGGTGCGTGTCACTGTCACGGGCTCTTTGACAATTTGACTGTGAGATGTCAGACCAAATTAAAATTAATATGACTGCAACGACTTTTATTAAAAACTTGCAATTTTGTGTTTGAACTGTTCATAATGTTTATTTATTTGCAATTTTCATTCCCCTTGCATAAGCGCACGCACAAATGAATTAAAATATATCAAAAACAAAGTATTGATTTGAATCGTGTGAACAGGAGAGCATGTTGTTGAGAAAGAGCTTTCTTTATTAAACAATTAGTCCGTTGATCTTAAGCAAGCCTACACTCAACTCGATTACAAATAATTGAGATTAAATAGAGCATTTCAAAATCCCAAACCCTAAAAGAACAATTAAATGTAAGTTCTAATCAAGTTTACTCCGATCCAGGTAGCCCAAGAAAAGATGCGTCAGAAAAATCATCATAGCAGTAATATTTATAAGGTGGAATGGAAGAGACTCATTAATATTCTTTGAGCTAAGAGGATATTTAAGCAATTAAGCATGCATGGTAGGTGGAAAAACTATGTGGGGAGAACTATATTATTGTTTAAACCCTAAATACTTAAATCTAAATTAGTAATCTCTCCGTCCTTAAAAGATCCAACTTTCTTAGTCACAACTATAAAAAAAAACATGCTAAGTTTTTTTATGCCTAAAATATTTTTGCTTCTTTTCAAATTTTGCCAAAATTAAATGTCATAATTTTCACAAATTTAAATGCCCTTAATTATTTTCAAGGTGGGTCATGAGATTTTAATCATTTATTAGGGACATATGTGAAGACATTTTTTTCATAGAACTTTGCGAAAGTTCTTATAATTAGGGATACCAAACCTCTCAAAATTGGCCCTTATAATTAGGGATAGTTCACAGAGAGAGTAACATATATATATTCATAAGAAAAGAAGAAGAAATCTCAATAAAAATAAAATGAACAATTGACAATACTTTATATAATTAATAATTAACAATCCGTTTCGTTTAATAATAGATAGTTTTGACTTATTTAAGAAGCAGTCGTACAGAACGATCAGTTTCTGATCGTCATTTAGATTAAAAAAACAGAAAAATAAATTGAAAACCATGATCATCGAGCATTTTCGTATCGTATTATAGTAATTCGAAAATCGGAATGAATGTGAAAGGGAAAAAATACTATTCTGGTGAATCCCGTGTAAGGCTCAACTGGAAAAGTCAACTACCGTATTTATTTTCCTGTTTCCTGATCTGCAATTCATCGCTGCTTGATAAGTGTAACATTTTCATTTGTACATTATCACATACGATTATAATACTTTAGGGTTCTTATACATGTATTTGTATATATATTCATCATAAATCCAGAAAGTAAATGAAAATTATATGTACATATTGTTGTAGTCTTCTGGTGCTGCCAACACAAATATATTTATGTATAAACAAAAAATTATATATATATATATATATATATATATATATATATATATATGTAAACTGATCGTACATATATGGTGGGGTTCGAATCCTTTATTGGAAAGCATCTCTATTTACCTTTAAGTAGAGGCTTTACCGTGAGGGATTAGTCACTGCTAATTAGAGTGTATACCCCTGATCATATAAAAAAATTATAGATATGTAAATATATTGCATGTGTTTTCCAAGATATATATATATATATATATATATATATATATATATATTCATACTCGCATGGATTACTTAATTTAAATTGTTCACTGTTACGTATGTGAGTTCAACAGATCAATTATTTTAATATCACTTCAATTAGTCAAAATACACAGAAAAGAAACGATTAAGACGAACCAACGTCCATTTAATTTATGGAGTAATTGAACGCAACGTGTAAGGATCAAGTTTAAGCACGTCAAACAATACTATATATGACTGAAATTGAATGGATTCAAAGAAACATGCGACAGTGCATATGTATAAAAACTATAAAGAGTTTAAGGTTTCTGAAATCCTTAAGCTTCGTGGATTAATGAAGTATACTGAAGTCCTCTCCTTTTGGTATGTATATGAAAATGATTAAACGTTTAGGTGTTTATGATCTGGAATTTATACCATTCCGTGACTTTGATTCTTGAATTCTTGAAACAGATATATATTACGAACGAAAATGGAATCGATGGAGGAATCATGGGAAAGCTTGTTCCAGGATTTGGTAATTCATCGATCATACCATGATTTTATGTCCTTAATTAACACATGTTCACATAATTAATCTGATGAGTTTCTGAATTATTCGTACTTGAATTACTTGACAGGAAATAGCTGGTGATTTCAGTTTTGCTTTTGGCGAGGCTCATGAAT
Source organism: Leucaena leucocephala (assembly GCA_037074615.1). Classification (NCBI taxonomy): domain Eukaryota; kingdom Viridiplantae; phylum Streptophyta; class Magnoliopsida; order Fabales; family Fabaceae; genus Leucaena; species Leucaena leucocephala. The sequence continues at coordinate 18,971,382 of CM073569.1, forward strand.
TAGGCAGTGAATCACATGAGAACTTTGAAAGTTGTTGGAATAACACTGAAAATGGCATCATCACGAGCAATCCTTTGACTTCATCAAAATCTGTCAATAGCCAACATCTCACGTTTTCCCATGATTCTGTCTTGATGCTACAAGACAAGGCTTATTATTTTGATGATCCTTCAAATGGGTACTTGCAGAGTCAAACAAATAGTATTAAAGAAAGAGACAAACCAGAGGGTAGAAATTCTCGAGTACAAGATCACTTACTTGCCGAGAGAATGAGGAGAGGAAAGATCTCCCAGCACTTCATTGCCCTTTCTGCCCTAATTCCTGGCCTCAAAAGGGTTAGTTCATGTTCATCAGCATGTAACTGTTTAATCTGTTTATAATTAATCACTCAGATCGGTTCTGTTTTTTTTTTCAGGCGGACAAGGCTTCTGTGCTGGAGGGAGCTATAAAGCACGTGAAGCAGCTTCAAGAACAAGTGAAAACACTGGAAGAAGAACAGACCAATAAGAAGAAGAAGACTGGAGAATCTGTGGTGTTTGTGAAGAAGTCTCAGCCAATATCTACGACGTCGTTTAATGATTCATCAAAATGTAATACAAGAGTAGCAGAAGCAGATGTTGAAGCAAGGGTTTCAGAGAAGAACGTGTTGATTCGAGTGCAATGCGAGAAACAAGAAGGAATAATGGTGAAGACAATCAAGGAGATTGAAAAACTCCACTTGTCTGTGGTAAATAGCAGTGTGATGCCCTTTGGAAGATCCATTCTCGACATCACCATCATCGCTGAGGTATTACGTTTTGTCATTAATGCATAATTTAGTTGTTAATTTATGATTAATATGACTCATCAGAATGGAAATGATATACGTCACTTGTCGCAGTATTGGAGAATAAGAACCTAATTAATCTGATTTCGGATTTAATTATGTATAATTATATATTGCAGATGGAGGATGAGTTCAACTTGAGCGAGAACGAGCTCGCTAGAAATCTTAGGGTTTCACTCTTACAATCAATATAATGTAACTTTACGTGTTGTTGGCAGTGCAATTAATGGTACTGGGTAGTTTGGATTTGTAATTCACATTGGAAAAATATAGGGATTTGATTTGATAATAATGGCTTTTTCCTAACAAACTTTTAAAGGTTCTACTGATAACTGTAAATCTGCAATTCATGTTACTTTCCAATACTTTCCGTCGTATGATCCACAAGTTATTTGGGTTTTGAGTTTTCATGAGCTTCGTTCAAATTTGTCCTCTAATTTTGAATTGCTTCGTTTAAAGAGAAAATTATGTGAAGAATATTTGTATAGATTTGATTTCTCCTCAAATCTAAAAGTAAGAATCAAACTACTGAGATTAATATAATAAGTTTACATCGTCTAAGGATTTAAATTAATTAGTCAAAATGTCAATTTGCATGCATATATTGTATGCTGGTGTAAGAATATTTTTAATCAATAGTACTAACACACGAATATTTTTTTCCCAATAAGCTGACAATTTTTGGCAACAAAAAAACACCTAGCTGACAATCATTTAATGAAAATTTGATATAAAGAGGCTTAAAAAAAGAAAAAGAAAAGAAAAGTATGGAAAATAAATTAGTACTCCCGGTCCTTAATATAAAAGTTAATTAAAATTATTATAATATTATGTTATATATTAGTTTATAATACAGATAAATTAGTTTAAAAAAATAATAAATATTATATATAAAATAGATTAAGGTATTATATTTAGAATTAAATTTGATCCCTAACTAGCTCGTATATTAAGGAACTGGATCCAAGGTAGTATTTCATGTGACACCAATAATGTTAATATAGATTTACATAGATTGACAGATCTAGTACATAGATTTACTATATTAATGTTAATATATCAATTTGTTCGATGTGTTTCAACTTGATATTAAATATTTAATCAGACCTGTCAATAATGTTCATTCTGGATTAGCTGCATCTAAATCAATCTTTTTGTCCATATTTACATTCTACGCAAAAATGCCAATCAAACTCAAAATTAATAAGTCAAAATTAAATCAAGTTGCCACATCTATTACTCTTTTAAAAAGCTAATAAAATTTCTTTATTGATACAAATGTTCTTATTAAATGCATAATTATTTAATACTTTTTCCCATTAAATTAACTTAAATTCCATGGTTTTGTTCTCCCACCCTAGTTTTTTAAGAGTAAAATGTAACGAATTAAACTATAGCTAGCATTAGGATATTGTTAACACAGCTGTAATTAGTTAATCTGTTACATTTTAATCTTGTTAACAAATTAAGCAAAAAAACTTATACTTATTATAACCTTACCTCGTATACAATTATACGGCTGTTCTTTGAAAATTTTAAAGTTACAACTACAATGTTTTTAGTGCATAATAAAGTACTACATGAAGTGTGGCCATTTTACATAAGCTACCACTAGGATGAGTATATTATTTGTGGTTTTACTGAAACATTTATAATTAGACGAGTTGATAAGAAATTGACTCATAATCTATAAAATCATAAATTCATATCTTACTACCAATTATGTGAGAGCCTTAGCGCTGAGCTATATGTAAACACTCCTGTAAGTGATTTTAGAACGTAGAGGTATGTCTTAATCTTGGTGAGCTCTAGACTCAACTTATCTAAATTTTTTTATGAATAAAAAAAAGGTCATAATTAGTTATTAAGTTTCCATAGAAATAGGCTTTTCTTTTTGTTTTTCTGTTTAAAAAATATGAAAGCTGTAAGAATATGAAATGGTATCTTTGAGGTCGTGAGTAAAACATGAAAGATATATTAAGAGACCAATTCATGTTAAATATTATGTTGACTAGCACTGTATTCTTTTTAAGGTATGAGAGAGTTCTTGTCTAGTTGTCTGATTATCTATATAACAACCTTCATTGGCACATTTCTCTATGTTCGAATGTATTAGAAAAATCTCTTTACTGTTAAATCATTAAATAAAAAATATAATTATTGATGAAGACCGTAGAGCACAAAACATCCTTTAGGATCTAATGTTTTGGTTATGCCATTGATCGTGCAGGAAACTTGAATTCCCAAGTCAAAGTTGGTATGATCTGTCAAACATATATATATATAGTACGCTTTTCATCTCAAATAATATATATATATATATATATATATATATTTGTGTGTTACATAGGGGGAGCTTCTCCGTGTTGATCAGTTGGTCACAAGTAGCTTCTTTTATTTATTTATTTTTTTTTGTTGCCCACCCGGTTCATCGGAGCTTTGTCCCGACTACATCCGGATTCGACCCGCGTCGCGCACCTGGCTATGGTGGGTGAGTCTCTCAACGGGAATTTTCTGCGTACGCCAAGGCTCGAACTCGAGACCTCGCTTAAGCGATACCGAGCCGCTTACCACTCGGACTAACCCCCGTTGGTGTAGCTTCTTTTATTTAACACAGGGTTGAGGAGCTTAGAGAGATTATGGGCCTGTTTAAAAAAAATTGAAACTATAATTTAAAAAAAAAACTTTGATCCAAACTTTAGTTGAATTTTTTTTTAAAATAAACAGCCATATTTATTCAAACCTCAATTTAGACTAAACCATAGTTTAAAACTATGATTTCAGATAAACTGGTTAGAGTAACTTTTAGAACAGTAAAAGAGTTTATGAACTATTCAATTACTATTTTACCCTTACTTTTTCTTACACACTCTCTCCTCTATCTTTTCCACTATCTCTTCTCTCTGATCTCCTCTAACTTTTTCATCATCTCTCCTCTATCTTTTCCACTATCTCTCATCTCTCTTCTATTTTTTCACCCTCTCTCCTTTATCTTTTTTATCATCTCTCCTCTCTCATCTCTCATACATACATTTTTTAGTAATTTTTCAATTACAAAACCCCTTTTGGTAATAACTATCCAAACACTCATTTATCCATAACAATTTTTTTTTTCATAAACTGTTCTCTAAAAATTCTTTTTCATTAGCTGTACAAAAGCCCGTTTTTTTATATACCTTTTTTTTAAATTTTATCCAAACACACACACACACACTATATATATATATATATATATATATCATGTGGATCTTACCTTAAAGTCGTTAATTTATCACGTGACGGATGACCATATTTCAAGCAGAGAGATTAAATAAATAATGAAGCAGCACAGCTCAAAGCTTCCTATGAATTAGGACTAATTAAACGTTGTGTCCAGTAAAGCTTTAATTTAATGCGCAGAGACGCGCTTTTGACTGCCACCTAATTCTAATTAATAGTGCTCGCAATATTAATTGTATTAACATTAATATATATAATTGAAGTTTGGTGAAATCGATGTGGTCAAGTTCTTCGTTGTAAGAATATCACAATTAGTCTTTTGTGACATATAAAAGAACGATTCTAGTATGCTCTGTGCACACAGGATTCAAATTAATTAAACAAGAGAATGCGTGAAAAGATTTAGCACTTCTCATGCTTGAAATCATCTTAATTTTAATTAATTACTTGGCTATGATTAAAAAATACATATCATAACGATTTCATCATCTCAATTAGTTATTAAGCATGCTAGGCTCTATCTAAAAAGAGATAAATCTGGGGCGTGACATATATAGTTAATTAGATCCTCACCAAGAGGGAGGTTAATATTAGGTCTTCACCTCAAAGGATTTCCTAACAAGTTTTGGAGTTTTTGTATTGATTTACCATTTCCTAAAATATTAAGTAATTAACAATTAAGATGTGATTCAAGTTGTCATTGTGCTTGTGGTTCACTAGTTCTTCTTCTCGTGGATTTTTTCTTTTGTTTTTTTATTTTTGTAAATTTCCCTTAACCTTAGAATAATGGTTTTAGTTATTTTTATTTTTTATTAAGTATGAAGAATATTTGTTACTGAATAAAATTTTCATTTCATTTTACATATTTGTGGAGATGGGAAAAGAGGAATGAGAAACCTTAGCCGAATTAGTTTACGATCACTTTATTATTCAGCTTAAAGGTTAAATGAGATATAATACATTAAAAGTAAATTACATGTACTCCCTGATATTTAATATAAGATTTAATTAATTTTTTAAAAAATTAATAAAATTAAATAAATTAATTAATTATGATTAAATCTAACCTCCTAAGATAAATTTATATAATATACTCCTTAATATATTTAAATTAATTAAATTTATTTATTTATTTAAAAAAGTTAACTAGCAAAGAGAGTAGTAATATGCATATGTTTTTTTCCCGTAGAAAACAAACACTAGGTTGGCTGATAAGGTGAGGGATTCAGGCCCAATGTTGCCTGACCTCGTAGAGGATGTTCGGTTTGTTGCATAGAGATAGTTTTGGATCTATGCGAATATTGGCCCACTAAGCCATGTCTTCCAAAATAATAAAACTACAATTATATATCACCATCCATTAGTTCCATTAATTATATATATTATTAAAGTCTGCAGCCAAAAGGATGAACGTATTATTCGATATTAATAAATTAGTTATCGAAGGCAAATAATAATAATAATAAAAAAAAAAATAAACCATCAGTAACAAAAAAAAATATAGTACATAAATAACTTTAAACTGATAAAATTTTATCTGAATAGTTTACAATAAAATAGAAAAAAAATTAATTCATAAAATGTTTTAATAATAGTCTCCCATTATAAACAATTTAATTTAAATTTAAATTTATTTATATATTTTTCTTTGTAAAATTATAATAATAGTTTATAACATATTAAATCTAAATCATTAAAATTTTAATCTAATGATGATGAAAGGGAAAGGGAAAGGACAGGAAAAGCCACAAAGAAAGGGAAGGAAAAGGAGACACCAGACCTGATTTCAACGTCCAATCATCAATAGAACAAATTCTATGAAAACTGCTATTTCAACCTAAACAACAGCTGTATTTAAGATTATTTAATTAGGATTCACTACTTGAATCTACAACACCTCTATGATTTAAACAAGATAATCAAGAAGATGATCCATTAGGGTAAGACAGTTAATCCCATTCTAAACGTATGAAGACTAAAGGCTTGTTTATATAAGAGTTCAAAAAAAGTATTATGAAAAAAAGACTTTTGGACAACTTTTAGAGAAGAACTTATGAAAAAAAATTATTCTTAATAAATGAATATTTGGATAGTTATTAGCAGAAGGAGTTTTGTAATTAAAAAATTACTAGAAAGGATATGATTTTATTAAAAATAGGAGAGAGGAGAGAAGAGAGAGGAGAAAAGAAATAGGGTAAAAAAAAGAGGAGAGATAATGTAAGGAAAAGTAATGGTAAAATAGTAATTGGGTAGTCCATAAGCTCTTTTACTGTTACAGAAAATAGTGTCAGTAGCTTATCCAAAACCTTAGTTTTAAACTATAGTTTGGTCCAAAAGTCCTTTTAAACAAATATAGCTGTTTGTTTTAAAATTTTACCAAACCAATATTTTTTTTTTTTTGTTTTATTACTTTCTAAATACACACTAAATTAAACGCAGAGAAAGCCACTTAGATTTAACTAACATAACATGACAGATACTGAAACCTAGCACTGTGCATCTCAAATGATCACCTGTAATTAATCTCATCATAAAGAACTTGTCATCAATAATTGGTTGCAATCAAATCTTCAATCCAATCATAACTCCAAAATGATTTGATTGTCTTCTTCATGGGACACGTGTTTCAAATGAATAACATTTTTGTATCCAGATATTTTTCTTGCTTCTGTTCATTTATTTTGTAAGAGCTCCATATCTGGATACTAAAATTTGTCCTGATATCTTCTTCAAAGCGACAATGAAGTGAAGTAACTAAAAGGTTAAGGAAAAAGTTCTTAAAAATTGAAGAAGCTAAAGAAAGAGCAGACATTTGAAAGGAGTACCGGCAGTGCAAATGAACATGCATTGAACTTTGAATTAGGGAGGGTTGGATAAATTAAATTAAATTAAAAATAAAAATGTGTAGAACGCGTTAACAACCTTCCTGGAAGTCACTCGCATTCACATCTATCGCTTTCTACTGATCTGTGTGTGTGATCCATGCATAGGTGGCTTAGGTCAGAGTTTCTACAATTAACGATCGTTTTTACTAATCCTAATGATTGAGTGAATCAAATTTCCTATTTATATATATAAAATGAATTAAGAATAGGTAAAAGGGGTGTATCAAATCACAGACTTTTTGACTAAAGGGGTATCCCTGCCCGATATCCGCCACATCCATAGTTTCTCCTGGCATATTAAAAACACATTATTATATATTTACAGAGACTGTGTTACAATAGGATCCAAAAAATTTAATTATCCAACAGTACTAATAATAACTGAGAAACTAATAATGATAATTTTTTTAAAAAAATTAACAAATTTAGAATATTTAGAATATTTTTAATAATTATAAGCCCCTTCCTTAATACTTTGCAGTAATTTCTCCAATTTTATATAATATTTAAGATTTATTCTTTAATTTTATAAAAATATATTTTCAGTTGTCTAACCCAGACACCGTTATTCTCAAGTAATATATTTTTTGCACTAATTATTATTATTCTTAAAAATTAAACTTAATAAGTGAACATTTAAAATTTCAATGTTGCCATTTTTTACATGAAACTTATAAAGGTTAGAAGATTATAAAGACATTTTATAAAATTAAAAAAATCAAAATAAAGCCCTATATAAAATTAGAAGATTAAAAGTATAATTTTTTATGAGAGAAAAATTAGATGACTTGGGTCCTGTGAAATTACCAGAGTTATGGTATGCCTCAAGATTCAAATATTACCCATCTAATAAGGTCCTCACATTAGCAAAGAGAGTTGAACTCATAATTTTATAGATTATAAGCTAACTATTTTTGTTAGCAACATAAATCCCCACTTTTCCAATGGCCCAAGGTCTCCCACCATAACAGTTTCTAGGCACATATATGCCCATTTTAAAATGACACATGAACACTATATATAGGTGTAGCTTGCATTTTGAAATTCTGAGTTCAGTTGTGGCCGGTCTCCTTCACCACAATCAGTCAGCCCCAAAACCCTCCCAAGCTTCTGGGAGATGATAACATGTTAGGGTCATTAACATTCTCTGTATGATCTCATTATTTTCCTTTTTCAAATTAGGCTCGCGTTGCGTTGAGTGGGGGTAGGTATATATGAGATACATAGAGTAATGCGCGCATGTCATGCTGCTGACGTGGAGCTTCTGAGGAATGATGCATTTGAAGGAATGAAAAAAGCAATCAAATTCGAACCCACTATTTGACTAAACATCCTCACATAATTACTCCATTTTCAAACGTGTGTTGTTGAGGTCTATGCCTCGTACGAAGCGTGTACGACCTCTTTGATATATTCCCCCTCTCACCATTCCCTTCTTTCATCTCATCCTCTTCTTCTCCTTCCACTGCGATCAGATCACTTCTCAGAACCAGATGATGGAAATTGCCTCCGCCATGTACTCCACCAACGAATTGAATTATCAGGGCATGGAGGATTCCACTTTGTTTGAGCAGTTCCCCATAGATTATTTCGATGGCCTTGATTTCCAATCCTTGGTCTCTGACAGTTATTCCTGTTATGAGCGTCCCAATAACTCCAAGAGAAAACTGAATCCTCATTCTAGTATTGCCACACCGGCACCAACACTCAAGACCAATAACTCTGCTTCTGCTTCCAATTCTTTATCCACACTCATTTCTTTTGACAACTTCAATATGAAGCTCGAAACCCTGAATAATGACAACGTTTTCAATTTTGCGTCTTTAAGCTCTCATCAAGGTGCATACTATGAAGACATCAATTTCGTACAACAAGCTCAGAAACTGACCAACGTGACGAGAAATCCACTCCGAGCTCAAGATCACGTCCTGTCCGAAAGACGACGAAGGGAAAAGCTCAACAAGAAGTTCATCGCTCTCTCCTCCATCATTCCTGGCCTCAAGAAGGTATTTTTCACTAATTATTATTTTTTAATTAACCATATACGAGGCACAACTCTAATATAATATGACAGACATTTTAATTTAATTATTTTTTATTTTGGCTGCAGATGGACAAGGCGTCAGTGTTGGGAGATGCTATAGAGTACGTAAAACAGCTGAAAGAACGGCAAAGGATTCTGGAAGAACAACTGGCCATGAGAACAAAGGAATCTGCAGTCCTAACAAGAAGATCCATTCTCTCTGCCGACAATGATAACTCGCTGCCCAGGGATGAAATTTCCGACCAGCCTCTTGCAGAAATCGAAGCCAGAGTTTTGGGTAAAGATGTGCTCATCAGAATCCAATGCGAGAAACACAAGGAGTGTGAGGCTAAAATTCTGAGAGAATTACAAAACCTTGGTCTCACTGTTCAAAGCAGTAGCATCTTGCAATTTGGCGAAACCACCCTATGTATAACTATCATAGCTCAGGTAAATTAAATATAATACTAATTAAGTTACCTCTTAATCAACGACGCATTGAATTTCCTTCAATTAAGTCCAGTAATTAATGTCAATTTTGCATGGTTTTTAAATTAGCTGATGGGCAAGGAGCACAGTATGACAGCAAAGGATTTCGTGGCAAGTCTGAGGAAGGCATTGACATTATTGGATAGTGCCTAGATTGACACTTACGTTAGGAGTAACAATAGATTAATTATTCGAATCTGCAGCCGTTACTGTAATTAGTAGAGAGGGCTTTGAGAGGCTTTGACTTCTCAATCTTTCTGTCCCTCTCTCCCGTTGTGAAAAGCAGAAATTTGAGGTTCTTGTTTGGTACACAGTCCATTTCTTTTTTTTTTGTTCCCCACCCGGTTCACCGGAGCTTTGCCCCAATTACATCCGGATCCGACCCGCGTCACGCACCTGGCTATGGTGGGTGAGTCTCCCAACGGGAATTTTCTGTATACGCCAAGGCTCAAACTCGAGACATCGTTTAAGCGATACCGAACCGCTTACCGCTCGAACCAAACCCCGTTTGTTACACAGTCCATTTCTAGTTCCCATATTTTTCCTTCTTTCCTTTTGGGTTTTCACTTTTCTGGGCCTGCACTTGATGTCGCATATCTTCCATATCGTTAGCCATAATTGAAAATGGTGCATTCTTTATTAGTATATTCATTTATTTGTTTAATATTATCCAATAAATAATTTAATTATAATAGATATTATATAATCTTCCTAAAATACTCATTTATAACATTAAATTATACATCATTTTATATATTAAATAAATATAAAATAGATTAATATTTTATATTTAAAACCAACCATAACTCTCTAACTCTCTAACTCACCCCCTATATTGTGTGTGTATATATGAATGTGACACTTGGGCATCAAGCCAACCCGTGTGACGGGGAATTGGATTGTGACCTTAATTTTGGAGGTATATCATAAATAATTTTGGAATTCTGAAACTTCACCTGATTTTTATAAAATTAAATTACGAGTGACTCATGATCCATCTTTCCAGAACTGCAAATAAACAAATTTGATAAATACAAATCTGTATGCACTTATACTTAAATTTATCAGCGTCCTTAGCAAACAATTAATCTGTCTTAGTCTGTCTTAGAGGAAATAATTTAATGAGAAATTTACCCACCTGCGGTTAAATGTTCGTTTATGACCCTATCATCGATCTTTCAATCCATTTTCAGGTCATTCCCACTATATGGCTCTCTCACATTTCGTTCTCTGTAACGTCAACCCATTATCTTGGAGAACTCTGACTAAGACCCTTTGACTCTACCGTTCCATATATAATGGTCGGTGTTACGTTATTTCGTCGTTTATTCATACATAATAATTAATTAATACGTTGACTTATTTGCATGGTTGGTACGATCATCCTTTTACTCTTGTTTTCCGACTACTTTTAATGTCAAAGAGTTGCACGCCAAGTTTGAAGATGTGTGTGTTTGTATGTATCATCATCATCATCACTTTGTGTGTGCCAAACGTACGTACCACGAAACCCAGTTTTTAAATCTTCATCTATATGTATTTCATTCTAGTTTGGTATAGTTAGAATGCAGTTCAATGTTTTTGCTTTCTCCCACTTTTTCGGCCAATTGCTTTCTTTCTTTTTTAACGATAGCAACATTTAACTGCTCTCTTACCTCGTACTTTCTCCAGTTTTTTTTTATTCCAAAAATTGCATGTACTTTCTTACAATCCTTAGTTTTCTTTGTGTTTTTGTTTCTGTTTAACTAATCATTTGGGATCCTACTAATAATTCGATTTCTGTGGCTATCGCAATTCTTTTATATAATTATCTGGTTATATATGTAACATTATTAACTCAAATTTAAAGTATGATTGGGTCTACCTGTGGCCATTGTGATGTGACTCAGGCATTCTAGAAAACCAATGATAATTTTTCCCCATAAATTGAGAAGTGCATTATTATTTTTGCTAATAGGGTATTCAATTGTATTGAATAATTTAAATTCCAATATTTTCAGCACTAGCTCAAGTGTAATTAACAAAATAGAAGTCATTATAATTTTTTTAAATCAAAGACATTAATAGAATTAGAGTCTTTTAACATACTAGAGTCGTCTTCTACTGCCTTTTCAATAGATTTGAACAGTTCAGATTTTACAATTCAGATAAACAACAACATAAGTGCTTGTTGATTATTCCAGTAGTGTATAGAAACTAGGTCTTTCTTCTTCAATACCCATTTGATGAGTAGCAACAGATGACATTATGGAAATTTCTACGTAAGTACCCATTGGTCAAATGTTGGTAGGCCTTCATTTTTAATTAAAGCTGTGATGGATGTTGTGGACCTTGATGTTGATTTTCGTCAACAAATTAATACCCGATGATCGTTATTCGACACGACAACATAGAAGGAAATTAGCAGCCGTATCTTTGATGTATATATAGGTTGAGTATGAAATGAAGAACAACAATCAAAAGCGATCGAGGGCATGCAATAGTCAATAAGCTTGACTTACACCATATATTGCCTTTATACGTACGTCTTAACTAGTGACGTGAGGATGCGTGTGTGGATAATACACACACACACAACCGGCCAACTTTCTAGAATGTTGTCATTTGATTTTTCAAAGGTATTAGTGAATTCATACATCAGTCACTTGTTCCCAACAATTTAATTAGGGGCAGCCAAAACCACTCTATCTCGAGAGATTTTTGGGGCTCACACCTTCAGAACGATGAGCTTCTCTTCAAAACCAAACATATTAAAGTACATTATAATCCTCTGCTCTATTTTGTAAAGCTCATTAATCTAGAAATGTTTGATAGATTACTGTAAAAATTGTCTGAATTATTGCTTATTTTACTCAAGATACCCTCAAACTACATTAATTTTTCCACTTTCAATGAATAATAAGGGTAATTTTTTTAAAAAAATCAAATTGAATATATTTTTAATGAGGTTAATCAACTTTAACTAAATTTCTCAATACATGTGAGGTGGTTAGTGAACCCTTATAAAAACAAAAAACAAGAAGAAGAGCGTACGGAACAAGAATCAAAAGTGCCTTTTCTTATTATTTTTTTTTTTTTGGTTGACTTGAAAAGTGCATTCGGTTGAATTCAAGTATTTGCGGTTACCCTTCTTCCTCTACGCAGTTTTTTTTTTACCCACCCGATTCACCGGAGCTTTGTCCTGACTACATCCAGATCCGACCTATGTCGCGCACCTGGCTATGGTAGGTGAGTCTCCTAATGGAAATTTTCTAAATACACCAAGGCTCAAACTTGAGACCTCACTTAAGCGATACCGAGCTGCTTATCAATCGGATCAACCCCCGTTGGTTCCTTTACGCAGTTTATCAGGCGGGCGTTCAACTTCGGCGGTCGGTGGGCTCCAATAAAAATGTTCAGAATTTTGTTTTTTTGGGCCAACATTCTGGGCTTTAGTAAGAAAATCAACTTTGAAGACCCAATTTGACATCAATTGATTTTGGGCCTACCAACGGGGTTGGTCCAAGTGGTAAGCGGCTTGGTATCGCTTAAGCGAGGTCTCGAGTTCGAGCCTTGACGAATGCAGAAAATCCCCGTTGGGAGACTCACCCACCATAGCCAGGTGCGCGACGCGGGTCGGATCCGGATGTAGTCGGGGCAAAGCTCCGGTGAACCGGGTGGGCAACCAAAAAAAAAAAATTGATTTTGGGCCTCTTAATTTGGGTCATTTTAAACCTTCTTTATATATTTTGCTGGAATTTTTTTTTCATCATAATTCATAACCTTGCAATAAGTAAGATTGATGTTCAACCCTTTTTTCTACCATTTGTCGGCATATACTATCTCCAATTTTTAATATACAAATTAATTATCTTTTTTCGATAGATTAAAAAACTATATAAATGAATTAATTCTAACTAATATAAAATTAATTAATTAATTTTAGTTGAGATATGATATAAATTTTTTTTAAGATTTGAATTTAGTTATAATTAATTTATTTATTTAGTTTCTATAATTAAATAGCGGAGAGTAATATTGGATTCAAACTTGAATGTTTAAATATTTTTTTGGAAAAAAGAAGAGGTTCTGTTGTCAAACCCATAATACTCGTTCCTCTCAGCACAGGATTAACGGAGTTCAGTTATTTCGATTCCATATTAGGAATATGACTAATAACCAAATCAACCTCCACTCTGAGGATTTGTGATCTGAGATTATGGAATATTGATTGGTGAGATATACAGATAACAATGAGGAAGGAGGTGGTGGTGATAGCTTCACTGAGCACAACCTTGGCAGTGGTGGCAGCAGTGGCCGTGATCAAGAGGTGGAAGAAGAAGAAAGAGAGCCAATATAAGCAAACACGAAACATCGTTCGTAAATTCGCAAGAGAATGTGCCACTCCAGTGAAAACCCTCTGGCTCGTCGCCGACGACTTAGTATCCAACATGAAAGCCTCTCTTTCTTCTTCTTCTTCTTCCTCCATCGAAACTTCCACTCTAAAGATGATTATTTCCTACGCCGCATCGCTCCCTAATGGGTACTTCGTCGATGTTCTCAAAATAGCTTGCTCTGTGTGTTTTGTTATACAGTTAGGTTAAACTAATTAATTTGCCATTGACAGAGAAGAAGAAGGTTTCTTCTATGGGGTTAACATGAGAGGCACCAACTTCTTGGTCTTGTGTGCTCGTCTCAGAGGAAAGAACAGCCATGTCTCTGACTTAGACAGAGAAGAAATCTCCTTCCCTCCTGATCTCCTGGATGCGACGAGACAAGTATATATATATATATATATATATATATCTTCTGCCTTATAATTTAAATTTGTTTCTGTGATTGATATAATGAAGCTATGAACTGTGTGACTACAGGAAGTGTTTGAGTTTGTAGCTACGGAGATAACGAAATTCATTTTGGCACATCCACATCCGGAGGAGAAGGAAAATTCAAACGTTCCAAAGAAACTGGGGTTCACTTTGTCAAACCTGGTCGATAAAGCTGGTACTACTTTAAACCACTGGGAAACATTTGCAGCAGAAGACCCAGTTGAGTTTTATTTGGTTTCACACTACCTACGTACGTTGTTGTTATATGCGCATGCATGCATGCAGTGAGACTTATATATATCGGTGTCCTTGATTAATTAGGTTGGGAAAGAGATGGTGAATGAGTTCAATCAAGCCTTAAACAACCATGGCATCAACAACATTCAGGTTTTTGCTATGGTATGTCCTCCCTCGATCTCCCTCTCTATTTATATATATATACTACCCCCATTTCTTAATATAGGAGCTAGTTTGGGAGATAAATTCAGTGTTAAATATAAAAACCCAATCTATTTTTTTAAATATTTATTATTTTCCCCATTTTAGCTAATTTATAAACTGGTGTGTATAATTAATATTACACATAAGTATTTGATGGAGATCATGTTACATTTATTCTAATTAAGTAGAACTATGTGTATAACACATACACACAAACATTTAGTTGAATTAACTAGCAAAGCAGTGAAAATTTGAAATGGTGATGAATAGGTTGAGGATACTGTAGGGGGATTGGCTGGAGGAAGATACTATAGTAGAGACAATGTGGCTGCAGTTACATTAGCAATGAGCACAAATGCCGTTTATGTAGAAGCAGATCAAGATGTTCCAAGATGGGTTCATGAAAAACCTGCATCAGGCGAGCTGGTTAGTCACCATTAAATACGCATTAATTCAGAATTAGTTCAACGATAAATAGGATTAGTAATTAATAATAATGTAGGTAATTAGCACGGAGTGGAGACACTTCAAGTCCTCACATCTGCCACTCACACAATTTGATCTTAGTTTAGATGCTGAAAGCTCTAGTCCCGGTAGCAAGGTATCATCAATCAGCTACTTTGATTTGATTGCGATGTGTTATATATGTCCAAAATCGACTCTTCCTTTTTTGTTTAATAATTGCAGAGTTTCGCCAAGCTTGTTTCGGGTATGTACTTGGGAGAAATTGTGAGACGAGTCTTGTTAAAGCTGGCTCAGGAAACCGCTCTATTTGGGGATAGTGTACCTCCTAATCTCATGATTCCCTACCAGCTAAGGTATAATCCTATATATCTTGTTAAACAAGAACAACGAACTAATTCTTTCTCCTTTTTGGCATATATAATACATTTTTAGATTTTAGAGACATTTAACTAATTTGATTATATTAAAGAGGTTAGTTAAGTTAATTAATTAGTATGACATATTTTTACTAAAATACCCTAATCATCTTCTTTAACTCTTTCTTTCTACTTCTTATTTGGTTATTGTTAAGGAAGTATCAATGAGGATAATTTAGAAAAACAGTTTATAAATATAGGGTAGGTCTTATATTTAGGACCAAGATCAACTACTCAATTTAGTCCTGAGGGTAATCTAGAAAAACAGTTTATAAATATAGGGTAGGTCTTATATTTAAGATCAAGATCAACTCCTCAATTAAATCCTATAAGTACCAAAGGAGTATTGGATTAGTCTTTCTATCAAAAGTTTGAATTCCACCTTGTTAAAACAGACCCATGTGGGGCTGGCATCCTAGTTGTAAAGCCTTGATCTAAATTAGTTTGCTATTTAAATATTTGATAATATGATAGAAAAGGCACTAGCTACCGGGTGACCCAAAGGATTGTCAAGAAAAAAGAAGTTACCTTGATATTATATATCTTCAATTCTTAATTTCTCTAATTAATCAATACCGGATTTTTGCAATATATTCTAATACAGAGCACCTGATATGGGAGCAATGCATCAAGACACATCAGAACATCATGACGTAGTTAAGGAAAAACTGAGAGATGTTTTCGGGGTAAGGATTCCTCAGACAATAGAAAAAGAGAATTCAGAAAACTATTCCATGTGTTTTAAAAAGAGTGTGCATGAAACTGCAGATAACAGATACGAGTGAGATGGCAAGAGAAATAGTAGCAGAATTGTGTGACATAGTAACAGAGCGAGGAGCTCGTCTTGCAGCAGCAGGAATAGTGGGAATAATAAAGAAGCTAGAAAGAACAGAGAACAGAAGAAGTGTGGTGACAGTGGAAGGTGGTCTCTATGAACATTATCGGATCTTCCGAAACTACCTTCACAGTGGTGTCTGGGAAATGCTTGGAAATGATCTCTCTGATAATGTCATCATTCAAACTCCTCATGGAGGTGCTGGCACTGGCGCTCTCTTCCTTTCTGCTTCTCAAACACACCATTCTTGATTCTTCTTCCACTTCGTTCCTCAATGTTTTGTTCTCTGTTTTACGATCTGAATAGAAGTGGAGACTCACCTAAGACGTGCTCGATCCTAAGACGTGCTCGATCCTCAATCATCATCTTGTCCTTGAATTAGATATATGAACTGAACCATTTTTTGTTCTAGTGATCTCTATCTGAATCGCAGCAGAGTCAGCATTTTTGTTAGTTTAGTAATGTCACAAACATGTGCATGGTTCTGTCGGTTATGTTAGTTTAGTTGAATGCTTTCACAAAATGGACCTCTCAGGCTCACTTTTTATAACGAATCTATAAGATGACTTATTTCCCAACTCTATGCATGGAAGATGTTTCTAAGTGAATTATGGGAAGAATATTAGTATGGGGTAATATTGTAAGATTATAACATTATTGTGTGGGCTTTTGGATCCAAGGAATATGATTAAATAGGAATAGTCTGCTTAACTCAATGATGATTAGAATATTGAGCATGTTGGGCTCTTCTTTAACCTAAAATGTGAAGTCTGCATTTAATTTAAGTATTTTAAATTTTAAATATTTAAACATTTTAATTTATAAAATTATTTCTTGAGTTATAGTAAAAGAAAATTAAATTTTGAAATAGCACAAAATAAAATATAAATTATTTAAATCTAATTTAGTGCCTATTTTGATGAGCACGAAAAAAAATCAATTTTAAGAGTTAAAACAGCGGTTCCCTCAAAATATATCCCAATATCTCTATTAAAGTCAAAATCAATTTTCAACCCTGAATCATAATTAAAGATTTATATCATCTAGTAATATTTGAGACAAACAGAAAAAACAAATCACATAAAATAATGAGCATGTAAAACACCATTCGTAAAAAATTAATTTATGAAACTGGGAGAATCATAGGAATATCTTAGGAAATAATTATCATGATTCAAGGAGTATGTATGTATGAGGGTGTGTATAAGTATATGTATATATATATATATATAATGTAAAATTTGTTTTAAAAAATTACATTTTCTTAGAGTCCAGTGGTATCCCCAACATATAACTAGAGATTAATTCTCGCAAAATATAGATATTGTTAGAATATAGTCATATTAAATAATTAAAGAATATGTAAGAGTATATAATATCAAAGGGAGTTCTATCAAATTGACTTAATTCATTTTAATAGAAAAGTAACTCTAATATATATTTGTAATATCAAAATTTAATATGGTATCAGAGCTTTTTAATCTGAGACATCAAAATGAAAAACTAAACAAAAAAAAATTAAAGATTATACACCTGAAGCCTCTGAAACTAAAAAAATAGTACAAATCCAGTCAAAGAAAAAAAAATGAAGATTGTGGACATGGGATCTTTAAGACTAAAAAAATAGTACAAGCCCATGTAAAGAAAAAAAATTAAGATTGTAAACGTGAGGCGACTAAAAAAAGAAGAAGTACAAGCACATGTCTAAGAGTAAGAAAAATATTAGAATATAGTCTCATATTAAATAATTGAAGAAGAAGCTTAAAATATATAATATCAAATAGAATTCTATCAAATTGATTTAAGTTATTTTAATATAAAAATAATTTTAATATATACTTGTAATCTTAAAATTTAATAAAGATTATCAAAATATATTTTTCCTCTTTTAACAATATTTTTTCTATGCATGCTGCATGATTTAAATCTAGAACAACATACTTAAAAAATATATAATTATGTAGTAACTTTGGTGAAAAAATAGCATTATTTAAAGGAAGTGAAACAAACACGGCCGGCCCATGCAAAGCATTGTACGCAAATTATTATTGTTTAACTGAACGAATCCCACGTAACATAAGATAACTTATTTAATAACAACTGACCAATGTCTAAAAATCTCCTAAAGTTATTAAGTTATTTTTTCTGAAATCTACATCAGTGAAAGTCACCATCAATAATACTGTTTGTCACTAATTGACATGCAATATATATATATATACGCATAGCCCAGCGTGCAACATTGGTGTGATGACATACTATGTGTATTTAGAAAATCTTTAAATTTAAATTTTAAAAGAATTTTTTATCTAAAATATGATTTAAAACAGTAAAAGAGCTTATAAACTACTCAATTATTATTTTATTTTTATTTTTTCTTACATTATCTCTCCTCTTTCTTCTATATTTTTTTTACTTTTTGGTAAATTGCCTATGAAAAAATGATTCTGCTACTAATCATCTAAACATCTCTAATTTTTAAAATTATTTTTTTTCAAAAATATATTATTCCCAAATCTATTCTATTTAAATTTTATTTTCTAAAAACTAATCTAAATACACCCTAAATATCCCTGTCCAAGGGCCATTTTCTGGTTAAGAAATCAAATGGATGTAATCTATCATTGTACGAAACTGTCCATGAAGTATCTTAGTCACTCCACTTTTTATTATAACAGTATTTTTGTATTATTAACTAATTTTTTTATTTATGTTAAAAGAATTAATAAATTCTTAAAATAAGGACATAAAGAAGTATCAGAAAATTAATTTATATTATATTAGCTTTTATATTAATGGGAGCAATCAATATATTTGTTTAAAAAATTTATTAGTGAAAAAAATTGAATTTAAATAATGATACTCTTTATACATAAATTATTTAAAATTATTAGTATTTTTTATATATGAAAATATACCATATCTTTTTAATTAATATAATTTTTAAATAATTTTTTTTTTGCTAACTTTCCCTTGGTTGCCACAAACGTTGTACTAGGATATATATGAATAGCATACTCAATCATTTACAATTCTTGTTTTGAATGGTAAAAAGTAAGATGGGTTGGCTCAAGCACTCACTATAATAAAATATGTCTTTAAATTTAAAAAAATATTTTTATAAATATACTTACAGATACTTACTCACAAAATTATAAAATTAAAAAAATAAAATAGGTTAAAATTTTATATTTAAAATTAAAATAAATTATTTATCTAATTTTTATATTTAAATTTGAGAAATAATTATAAGATAAAATAAAAAGTGGATAGAGTGAAAAAAAAAAGTGGAACAATGGGGGAGTGGGGAATGATATGATATTAATATGTCCCTGTCGTTGCCGTAAAAAGCATAGCAAAAGGATCTTTTTGAAATTTGATTTTTTACAAGACAAAATAAAAGTGAGACACAGTAAATGTCATTTGCCAGTTAGCTTTATAATAATAATAATAATAATAAAAAGGAGGCTTTGAAATACCAAAATAGCCCCTGGCCCCTCCCTCGTCGTCCCCTTTGCCAACTTTCCACCTCCTTTCTGTCACCACATACACTAATTTAAAGTAACACCGTCCTTCCACTCAAACTTTTCCATCTTCCTTTCTCTTTATTCCTATCAACAATAGCTCAATTTTAAGTACAATTTTGGTTTACATTTTTTTACTTACCCTTATTTTAATTTAGACACAATAATATTTAAATTTTAATTAGTTGATAATATACTAAATTATCAATGACAATTGGATTGAATGAAAGTAACTTGATTATCCTTAAATAAAATCGAGAGCGTGAATTTTATAGATAAAAAAAAAATCGTGTTCAGAAGGTTACAGCTAACTAGGCATGGATAGGCATTAATGCACAAATCTAATCCAATAACACAAACTTCTTCTGATACATGACTAGATTGTTATATTTGATCTCATTTTATAAGATAAGCTAATTGGTATGCCAATTAGCTTATCTTATTAATTGATCTCATTAAATATAATGGTTGTTAATGCTGTTATCATGAATATTGCTTATGCGAATTATTGAGATATTCTTCCATAACATTTCAGTCTTTAAGCTTTCATTAACCCGTTAATACTCTCTGCACACTTTTACGCAACCTTTTATTTTTTTAAAAAAATTAGGAAAATCTAACCCAATAATATTGGGTACCAAATAATTAATTTTATCTAGAAAGAGAAGAAATATTAATAACCTGTTGGTTCAGGTAATAAATAATGATACTCTTATAAAAAAAAAGAATATAAATTTAAATCTAAAAAAATAAATTTATTAAAAGAAGTTAAAATTATTTACGTTATAAGTTTTGAGATTGAAAAGATTAGTGGTAAGCTTAAATAACTTAGCGGAACCCTTGATTCATTAAAAAGGGGGAATAAAAAGGATGGTAATGAATTTAGAAGAATGGTAAAAATAATATTTTTCTTTTAAGAAAAAAAAAGGGTCAATCAATCAATGGGTTGATCAGTCACTTTTAAATACCCATAATGTTTGGGATGGATTAAAAAAAAAGATATTGGATACTTTATTGCAATCCATGCCCCATACACACTCTAAAGTGGACGTTGATACTTGATAAAAGTTGTCTTTGCATTTGTGGGGATACCCTTCCCCTCCCAAGTCAAAACCCTATGGTCATGTTTGGTACTGACTCTCATTTTGATAGATTGAGATTAGGAATAAGATTAAAATTTTAAAAATATATTTAGTATAAAGTAATATTTTAAAAAAATTATTAATTTTATTTTATAATTAATAATAATGTGGAAAAAGACAAAATATACCCTTATCCCAATTTGCTCATGGAATCACCGTTCCTATTCTTCTCCTTCATCTCGCCGTCTGTATCACTGCCTCCTCGTGAGGGCACAAAACGATCCGATTAACTTCCCCAATCATCAATCTAAGAACCACCTGGAAGAAGACAACCCATAATTTCACTGATCTCTATTTCCTTTCATTGACATCTTCCATGGCGGATTTCGCCTCTTCTCCTGCTATCTCAGAGGCCAACCCGCAGAAAGCTGATTCGAGTGCTCCCAATTCTCATCAGAACCAACCCGATCCAGTTCATCCCTTTGCATCCCTAGCAATACAACCTCTGCCAGTAAACCCTAACTCGAACCCATCAGTACTACCCATGCTACCTCCGCCACCTTCAATTTCATATGCGGCGGCAAGTGCTGCACCTCAAGTCTCTAGCGAAGCCGTTGCCCCTCCTAAACGTTTTTCATCACTGTCGCTATCGTGGAAGGGAGATACATCTCTATTACGGAAGGAAGGAGGTGGTATGAAAGGAGAAAGGGGAAGGGGTGTGATGTTTAGTTATAGGTAAATTTAGAATTTACAAAATATTATAAGTATAAGGATAGTATTGGAAAATCTTATCTAAGTGGCATTAGGAAATCCCAAATATTGTTTAGTCCTTCATACCAAATATATTAAAATATTTAATCTCAATACCAATACCAATACTAATATCAATTCTAACCTTTTTAATATGAGGTACCAAATGTGGGCTATGTTGTTATTTACAAACACACACAACATCCATTGTACCCACACCATTATAAAATCCCATCTTTGCTTTCTTCTACGTTCATTCATTGTTCATCTTTTTTAGCTTCAAGATTCTTTTCAACAATGTTTAACGCACATCCCGACAAACAACCTAGTGTTCTTTAATGGCCACTGCCTTGTGAACAGTAATCATTATTATCAACACCCCCTCTTTAATTATTACATTAATTATCTCTTTCACCGCATACACACACACACACACTACTTCCTTCTAGAGTCTCGTGGTCCCATTACGTGTAGATGGATCCACCAAATGATGACTGAGTTCATCACTTCACCCATCTCGATCTGATCTTTTTCTCTTTTTGTGAATCCTTATCTTCTGTCAAACGTGTAAAATAGTGTTTATGGCCATGGTGAAACGCAAAGAATCATCCCTTCTTCTTTTTAACTCGACTAGTTTAATTTTCCTGTCTCGTCAACAATTTTTGTCGTTAATTCATGTATAGTCCTTGTGGGGTACACTGAAAAGGGTGATATGTTATCACGAGATTAGTATAAAGGCTTTACTTATATAAAAAATTATACATATTTGCCATCTTTTTTTTTATCTGCGTCATGTATTTCTTTTACCATGCATTCCTTGCCACTGATGAAAGGTGGTATGTGGTGTTTGCTGATGAAGAAAAGCAAAGCAGTCATGATTTGGAAAGGAGAAGAATATGGCACATGAAGAAGCAGTTATTATTATGGTGTCTGTTTCAGTGAAATGAATGAGATAGAGAAGCAGCAGCAGGGGATGGGGTTGGTTTTATAAGTTGAAACTTGGAAAGCAAAACAAAAGAAAAGGAGAGGGACCATGCGGCCATTTCAAGAGAATTAAAGAGACCGACCGTGAACATTTTGAGGCTCCAAAGGTTAAAAAAAAGCAGACAAGAGGAGAAACCTTCGAGACAGTAGTTTTTAATATATATTGAACGTGTTTTGTGGGATAAAACAGCTTCGGCCTCTTCAATAATCTCTCTTTAGTTCAAACTTCAGACACTCCTTTTCTTGTTCTCACCAAAATCTTATTAAAGCAAATCCAGCTAGCGAATCTCATCCACCCACTCCAACTACACTCCCCCATAAAAACAATTCCATATATATATATATATTACACTCTTATTCGTATTTATATACTATATAATCCTGTTGAAAATAATCATTGGATTTATCTACCATTATCCGACATTACTAACAATTAGTTAATCCAGTTCGGTAAAATGTAAACTTTCAATTAAAAGAATCTTACTATCTCTAAATAATTATCAAGACTTCTGGTTAAATGATGGTTGTATGTTAAAAATAATTCAACGGCTCTCAAAAACGATCCCTAAAATAATGAGATTCCATCCAAGGCCCCATATTCATTTGAATGATATGCGATCACGTGAAGTCTGATTAACAGTTAACATCAACAAAACTGATATATCTGACTTGATCATCTATCTGATGTGATGTTCTCATCATTCATGTGGTCAAAACTGGTGCAGATGTCGCCAAACTCAACCGAATCTCTCTCTTGATCACCAACTCTTTAATTCCATGCATGTGTTAATATGATTGATGAAATCAAATTAGCTCCATCGTTTCTAGCCATGGCGTTATATTTCTTACCTAGACATAGCTCTATAGTTAGTTTTACAGGTGGGGTTGGTGGGATTTTTCCTGCACTTGTTTTGGCACATGACGTACGTACGAGAGATATTGCAAGCAAGCAATCGCATTCATTCAAACCGAAAAGGCAACAAATGAAGGAAAGGTTTCAACTTTCAATCTGCTTGATTAGCTATTCAGAACGTTGAAGGTCAACTTTCAACACACGCGGTTCCTAAATCATTGGCTTTTGTTTCGTTAATCAATCTTGGAATTGGAATATACCGGTTATTATGACCAACACAGTCCTAAAACCACATTCATTCATTACCATGAAAAAATTGACTTCTCACAACTGTAAAGTTGCATAACATCTATGACTTTAATTTGCCAAACAAACCCCTTTCCATTTGTAACTCTTTCTTCTAACAAATTAAACAGTTCTCTTGCCAAGCTTTAGTTAGAGGCAATTAACTTTCCTAACGTTAATTTTTATATCGATATTATCCACTGGTTTAAATCTTTGCATTATTATTTAAGTGACCAAAAGAGGGATCTGCCCGTGAAATTGCTAAAAACGGGGCTTCATTCAATTAGGGAAGACATCTTCTAGAAGGTACGGGTGATTCTTATTACTATAAGTTATTAAATAGGATATTAATTATTCTTTTAAAAATTTCTTATTTTAGTTTGATGAAATTTTCTTTTTTTTTTATTCTCAAAATGTAATTCATAATTTTAAATATATTAATTTTTTTTTAATTTTAAACAAATTTAATAACTTATAATTAATTCTGATAAAACGGTTAGATGTGTATAATAATAAAGAAAGAAGTACGTATTAGCATAATCCTGGCCCCATCTCCAGTTTATGGTTTCCTGAATATTTGGCGGAAAGGAGGATTGCTTGCTTGGTCATTTTTATATATTAATGCTTTAATTTATTTATCTTAATAATGTACAGTAGAGATAAAAGGGTGTTCTTTTTTTTTTATTTTGTGTTTGGAGAAAAAGCAAAGGAGATTTTTAAATTGTTGGGAGGGGACCATGAGGTGAGCGAGTCTGATAATTTGATCTGATAGGGGTGGGGTGGCGTGGGGGTGGGTGACTGATTGCTATTTTGCTGACATGGCCGTACATAAAAAAGGCGTAAATTTGAGTGCATGGCGAGGGTATAAATGTCATTTGAGATGCCACTTCGTAACAAAACACGACGTCTTGTGTCGTGGAGTGTGGTGGTGGTGTCCCTCCGTGTCAGCGAGTCAACAATGTTTGACCACCTTTATCTGCCCCAACCAAATTATTACCCAATATCATTACCTTTCTTTATGTTTTTATATATTTTGAACTAATTTTTTATGAGAAATTTGGTTAAAAATATATGTTTGAGAATTTTATTAATTAGAGAGATCTTAATTTAAATATAAAAAATTCTTTTTTAACTATACTATATATAACATATTTTTAAATATATATAAATTATTTTATTTTAATTTTTTTTATAAATAATTAGAAAAGAATTACCCGCTAAATCCTTTTCCATTACAATTTTTAAACACATGTTTTTTATCATTTTTTAAAAAAAATTATTGTAAAATTTTATATAAATAATATAATCGTAAAAAAATATTTAAGTTGCCAATATGTCATGATATATTATTATTTTTTATATTAGATTTTATAACTAATATATTTTTTATTTATGAAATTTTTAATAATTAAATTATTCTGTAAAATATGATAATATTTCCTCATAATTTTTAATTATTAAGACATTACACAAAATAAAAATAACAATAAGAGGAAAAAGTGAGAATAGGATAAGAGCACAGTCACATAGAGAATGAGTAATGTTGGGGTGTTTTGGGGGGACTTGTGGGGTCCAACGCGCGGTTGTTGGCGTAACATCTCATGAGGAGGGGGGTGTGGGTCCCAGTGAATTCCAAGAATAAAACGACGCCACATGTTTGCTCCAAAGGAAAACCAAGCTGTTGAGGCGTGTTTGGCTTCCTTGCTTTTCCTTTCCACTCCCATCCCGTTCTCATAATAAAGTGGACGTGCATTTCGGACGTAAAGGTTTCCTCTTTCATTCTCACTTGCTCATCGAATTAAACTCCCTTATCCTCATATTCAAACAAGTGTACGTTGACTGATAGTTGACCATCCCCCTCAATTATTCGTAGGATATAACCCCATCCAAACAGATTCCTTTCTTCTCTTTAATGCCCCTATCCATACTTTACTATTTCAGGTTTCTCTGTTTGTATTTTCCTCTTCTCATATACTTGCCACTGTTTGGTAAGCTTGTCATTATAATGTCACTCACCAGAAATACTATAGTATTAACGAACCGCAAAATGCATATATATGGAATGCAAGTGGGAGTCGTTGGGTCCTTATAATATTTGTAGATGTTTTTATACAATTGTCTTCGCCGTAACATTGAGTATAGGTAGGTTTTGTGTCCTGCATTTCTCTAATTTAATTAATTAAATTAAATTAAATTAAATGGGCATTTCTCCACTCCCCCTACTTCAATAATTTTATTATAACATTCTTCACCTCAATACAATCACTCTTTCAAAAGGAACAAATAAAAAAAATTAAACAACTCAATCACAATGTACTGTCATTATTTTCCTTTTATCTTATGGACAGTTTGGTAATAGAAGGAAAAAAAATTATGAGTTGATTCAAAAAAAAAAAATTGAAGAGATGAGCTATAAAATTTTAATAAATAAAAATATAAGTTAAAAGAGTAAACAAATTAATTAAAAACTTTTACCCATATTTTCTCTAATTTTGGTAAATCTAACTCATATAAATTTTTTTCTCCCCTCTAAATCCTTCATATCAAACACTCTCTTGAAGTCAGTATAGGGCCGTATGTGTACGTATAGTATAGTGGTATGATAAAATAAAATTTAGTAGCATGTTTTATGAGTTTTAAACACGACCAATTTTTCAGCCTATTCATACTAATTTCTTTTTTAAGAAAACAACTCTCTACATAATGATTAATGAGCTAATAACATGTCACTTACAAATTATACTAAACCAAATGTCCATAAAATCTCCTTCTAAATGTTAACCCAGATTTTTCAATATTATTATATGAATTTTGGTTACACTGATTTTTTTAAATTAATTATTCAATTCGTATATTCTTTTTTTTTTTTTTTGCTCTTTGCCGGAATTCAAATTCGTATATTCAGTAATTGACAATTTTCTTTTTCTTTTTCTTTTTTTTTCCTGGGGCGTTGTGCGGAATATTTACGATAAGATGAGAGAATGAGGAAGCCCTCTTGACGCCTCACTGCCTCATCATTCGTCCTTTACTCTCAGAGAAACTCTCAATTATAAATAACTACACACCTACGCCTCCGTCGCAGACTTGCAGGCCGCTTCCTCCTCCTCCGCCGGAGCTCTGAAACTACACGTACCCCAAAGCCCCACAAAGATGAGGCTTCTCCTCTTGCTGCTCCTCCTCCTTCATCACTCCTCCTCTGCTCCCATGTCTGAGTACCGTGCACTTCTTTCCCTGAAAGCAGCCATTACCGACGATCCCCACTCGTCTCTCTCCTCCTGGAACGCCTCCACCAGTCACTGTACCTGGTCAGGTGTCACCTGCGACTTCCGCCGCCACGTCATAT
Organism: Leucaena leucocephala; assembly: GCA_037074615.1. Taxonomy (NCBI): domain Eukaryota; kingdom Viridiplantae; phylum Streptophyta; class Magnoliopsida; order Fabales; family Fabaceae; genus Leucaena; species Leucaena leucocephala. Next base: position 18,998,610 of record CM073569.1, read on the forward strand.
CTCTTAACTTAACCAGCCTTGAGCTCTCCGGCTCACTCTCCAATGATATTGCTCACCTCCCATTTCTCACTAATCTCTCCGTAGCTGACAATCAGCTCTCCGGACCCATCCCGCCGGGGATTTCTGTTGTCACTGGCCTACGATTCCTCAACCTTTCTAACAATGTGTTTAACGGAACTTTCCCTGCTCAGCTTTCCGAGCTAAAGAATCTTCAGGTCCTCGACCTTTATAACAACAACATGACCGGAGACCTTCCGCTCGTTGTGACCCAGATGCCGAATCTCCGGCATTTGCATCTGGGAGGGAACTTTTTCGCGGGGCAGATCCCTTCGGAGTATGGGCGGTGGGAACACTTGGAATATTTGGCTGTTTCCGGTAATGAACTAGCCAGCACTATACCGCCGGAGATCGGCAACTTGACGAAGCTCCGGGAGCTTTACATTGGATATTACAACACTTACGACGGCGGTTTACCACCAGAGATTGGCAACTTGTCGGAATTAGTCAGGTTCGACGCGGCAAACTGTGGATTAACAGGCGAGATTCCTCCGGAAATCGGGAAGCTTCAGAAACTCGACACACTGTTTCTTCAAGTGAATGCGCTTTCGGGGCCTTTGACACCTGAGCTTGGGAGCTTGAAGAGTTTAAAATCAATGGATTTGTCCAACAATATGCTTGCCGGTGAGATTCCGGAGAGTTTTGCTGAGCTAAAGAACATGACTCTTTTGAACCTGTTCAGAAACAAGCTTCATGGAGCTATTCCTGATTTCATCGGTGAACTACCTTCCTTGGAGGTATTACAGCTTTGGGAGAACAACTTCACTGGGAGCATTCCTCAGGGTCTGGGGCAGAATGGGAGGCTTGTTCTTGTTGATCTTTCATCTAACAAAATAACCGGTTCTTTGCCTCCTAATATGTGCAATGGGAATCAGCTTCAGACTCTAATAACTCTTGGAAATTTCTTGTTTGGTCCTATCCCTGAATCACTCGGGAAGTGCGAGTCATTAACACGAATTCGTATGGGAGAGAACTTTCTGAATGGTTCAATTCCTAAAGGCCTCTTTGGGCTTCCCAAACTTTCACAGGTTGAACTTCAAGACAATCTTCTCTCCGGGCAATTTCCTGAGGGGGCTTCCTTTTCTGTTAATCTTGGTCAGATTAGTCTATCCAACAACAATCTTTCTGGTCCTTTGCCACCTACTATAGGTAACTTTTCCGGAATGCAAAAGCTCCTTCTGGACGGTAACAAATTCTCAGGTCAAATACCTCCTCAGATTGGGAGATTACAGCAGCTTTCGAAGGTAGATTTTAGCCACAATAAGTTCTCGGGCCCTATCGCCCCAGAAATCAGTAAATGCAAGTTACTGACATTCGTTGATCTTAGTCGTAACGAGCTTTCTGGTGAGATTCCAAACGAATTAACCGGTATGCGGATTCTCAATTACTTGAATCTCTCTAGAAATCACCTTGTTGGCAGCATTCCCTCATCGATATCAAGCATGCAAAGTTTAACCTCTGTTGATTTTTCATATAACAATCTATCCGGTTTGGTTCCTGGCACTGGCCAATTCAGTTACTTCAACTACACATCTTTCCTCGGCAACCCTGAACTCTGTGGTCCTTATTTGGGTCCTTGCAAGGACGGTGTTGCTAATGGTGCTCACCCACCTCATGTTAAAGGTCCATTGTCTTCTTCCTTGAAACTTCTCCTGGTTCTTGGGTTGCTATTATGCTCGATTGCATTTGCAGTTGCCGCTATAATTAAAGCACGATCATTGAAGAAGGCAAGTGAAGCTCGTGCATGGAAGTTAACAGCATTCCAGCGTTTGGATTTCACTGCGGATGATGTTTTAGATTGCTTGAAGGAGGACAATATAATAGGTAAAGGAGGTGCAGGAATTGTGTACAAGGGTGCTATGCCTAATGGTGATCAAGTTGCTGTAAAAAGGTTGCCGGCCATGAGTAGAGGATCTTCCCATGATCATGGTTTCAATGCAGAGATCCAGACATTGGGGAGAATCCGACACAGACACATTGTTAGGTTGTTGGGTTTCTGTTCAAACCATGAAACTAATCTTTTGGTGTATGAATACATGCCCAATGGAAGCCTAGGTGAAGTTCTTCATGGTAAAAAAGGGGGTCACCTGCATTGGGACACAAGGTATAAAATTGCTGTGGAGGCTGCAAAGGGGCTGTGTTATCTCCACCATGACTGTTCCCCTCTTATTGTTCATCGAGATGTGAAGTCGAACAATATCCTTCTTGACTCCAACTTCGAAGCGCATGTTGCTGATTTTGGGCTTGCCAAGTTTCTGCAAGATTCTGGAACATCTGAATGCATGTCTGCTATCGCCGGTTCATATGGATACATAGCACCAGGTTACATTCAAATTCGACACAGTGGTTTTAATTATTTGTTCGATTCATGTGATCAACTTGCTATTCCCTAAAACATAATTATATTTAGAATCTCTAGCGTTTGGAATTTGACTAACTTCAATCTTTGACTGGTTTAGGTATACGATATTACAGTGATGTTCCATTAGTTTAAAAAGTGAGGTGGACTAGGATTTCAATCATACATAAATAGTATCTTGATTTGTCCCCTTAATTAGATTGCTTCCCATTTTTCGCTGTTGAAAGTGAATCTTAGGTGCTTTACAGTTTGGTCACTCAAAAAACTTTTGACCATAGCCCATTATAGAGACAGAGATATTCACTATTAGAATTCACTATTAGCTGTGAAACATAAACTTATTGTTCCAGTTTATGCGGTTGCTTTAAATAGTTATTGAAGCTTAAGGTTTGATTGATTGCAGAATATGCCTACACACTGAAAGTTGATGAGAAAAGCGATGTGTACAGTTTTGGAGTAGTTCTTCTCGAGCTTATAACAGGGAGGAAACCAGTTGGGGAATTTGGTGATGGTGTGGACATAGTGCAATGGGTGAGGAAGATGACAGACTCCAACAAGGAACGAGTTCTGAAAGTTCTTGACCCAAGACTTCCCTCAGTTCCTCTTCACGAGGTGATGCATGTGTTCTATGTGGCAACTTTGTGTGTTGAAGAACAAGCAGTAGAGAGACCAACCATGCGTGAAGTTGTTCAAATCCTAACAGAGCTCCCAAAGTTACCTTCTTCTAAACAGGGAGGAGACTTGTCAACCACAGAGTCATCTCTGTCTTCATCAAACCCTCTAGATTCTCCAAAAACAGAACTGAAAGATCATCAGCATCCTCCTCAATCTCCACCACCTGATCTTCTTAGCATTTAGAAGTGCTTAATTCATCTAGGTTTTCCCCGGGTTGTGATAAGGGTATAAATTCATATGCTTTCATCAAGTTTTAATTTTTTTTTTCTTTTCATGTGGTGGGGTTTTATTATTATCTAACTTGAATGTATTATTAATATTTGGATTTTTTTTTGGTGGGGGTTTTATGTACAGTACGGTTGGAGGGGCTCTTTTCTTATTTAATAGTCGTTGTCTTCATCATCATGTAGTTTGTTTATGGCCTAGCAGTTGGCTTCTGTTTCTGATCCTGCACCCTGCAATGAAGAACTGTGTAAACGTCAATGGCTAAAGTCTGTTCTTAAAAGCAGTCGGAGAGAGAGAGAGTGAAAACGATGCCCTCAGGCACAAATTTGTTTATAATCTTGGGATTTTACAAGACACAACTTAAGAGATCTTAAAAGTTAAAACCAGAACAATGGCCTTAAACATGTACTGGACAAATTCAACCGTTGACTACGACTTGATATAAATGATACTCGCTTGACTAATTTTTTTATTAATTTAGAATGATTAAATAAGTTAAATAAATAATTTAATTATAGAATATGTTAAATATTATTAAATTATATATCAATTTATAAGTTAGGTAAGTTAGTTTAGAAAATAATAATAAATATAAATTTTTTAAAGTAATTTTTTTAATTTTTTAAAATTAACTAACTAAGTTTTATATTAAAAAATAGAGGTAGTATGCTGGTCTAACAGTGGAAGGTGCTGTTAAGTTCTTCTAACTATTGAGTTTAATTTTTAAAAAAATTAACTATATTAAGAAGAGCAATAAAAAATTTTAAAATTAGATATATAATAATAAAATTTAGAAAATAGTATAAAAAATAATGGAGGTAATATATTTTTCTGAGGGTGGAGAAAGATAAGAAATAATTTATGATTTGTGGAGGATTGATTAACGAGAGAATTAACAGTTGTGCTTTTGGGGATATCAAAGGTACGGTAGAGAATAATTGAGGGGTTAGCTAAGCATATAGAAAAGTGGTTAAGGACATTAACCTTAGAAAAGGAATACAGTAACAATAACAATAATAATAATAATTAAGGATGTAATTAATTTGGCTTGTTGGTCCACAGCAACAAGTTTAGAAAACGATGCATGCATGTGAATATTTCCAGTGTCATGGTCCCAACTTTGCCCTCTGCCTTTTCCTAAAAGCAAAACCCCGACAAATACTCCCCCCGCCACCTGCCTTGCTGTTTTTCCTCCATTAAGCTCAGCTACAATTTAACTCTTATTCATTTTAATTAAAGACTATCCCAACTCTATATTAATTTCCTCTTATAGGTCCTTTGTTGTCTATGGGAACTATATGAGGAGATTTTAAATAAAATATTTAATTATTTATAAGTTTTAATTAAAAAAATTAATAATGATAAATTCTAACGTAAAAATTAATAATAAATTTAAACTATTTAAATTTTTTTAATAATTAAATATATTTTTTATGACTTTATAATAATTCTATAATGTAAACCATAGCATTAACGTAAGAGCCAAAATGCTTGTTTCTTTTTGGCGATGCCTAAGAGCCAAAGTTAAGTGATAGGGTTGAGTTGTGTTTGGATCCCAAAAAGCTGTGATTGATTGATTTGAAAATGGGGATATATACGGAGGGACGAATGAAAACATCTCGTGAATTATATATGGTAGCTTTTGGGATTTGGGAAATGAGATGAATCCAAGCCAAATTCGAATGGAATCATGAATTTGGTGGCAAAGGGACAAACAAGTTTACCAAGAGAAGGACGTTGAAGGACTTGCACGTTTCGTCCTAACCATAACCATAGCAGGTCTCTGTTGGCTTGGCTCCATACCTAACCTATTTGCTGTTTCATATTTCCCTCTCCTTTCTCTCTCCTCACTGTTTTCTTCTGCTCTATACAGTTTCAATGACACTACATTACGATGCGATACGTTCTTGTTTTATTTTTTGTTCCCTGTTGGAGCCATGACAATACAATACGATATGAGAAACACATTAGAATGCTTGTCTTGTCTCGTTGTTTAATGTAAAAGGATGCGTCAAAGACAGATGGAGAGAGAGAGGAAGAATACAAAAATGGAGGAGTAATGAAGAGTTGCAGAAAGCAAGGGGGATTAATGGAGCAATGAAGGAAGGAGAGTAATAAGTACGAAGTCCACATTGTAGTTGGGGGCCTAATAATTGGATATAGTTCTTGAATGTTGTTCGTATCCCACATTCAACCGACACGCCATTTTCATCTCATTACTCTCCCTATCCTCTCCTTTGACTTCATTTATTCTCCTTCAGGCCTTCTTCAATTCATTACTCTCCCCCCTCTCTCTCTAACTTCCTCTTCATTACTCACTCTTCCTCTTCCATCTTTAATTCCCACTATATTTCTAACTATATAAGCACCCACATTCTCAACCCTTAATATAACAACTACCACCACTGAGAAAAGTTAGTTGCTACGTATGACATTCATACAAGTTACTTATAGGATAATTAATTATTTTTTTAATACTCTCTTTTTAGGGTAGATGTAATTTTTTTTTATCAATTTAATATATTAATTGAATATTCAAAAATGATGTACAAGTAATTTATATATATATATACAAGGTGATACTTAATACGGATTTAATAAGTTAACTATTATTTTTTTGATTTTGATAAATTAGTTAAGGTGACTTATATTGTGACCCTGATGGAGTACTTATAACAATTGTGATTAGATCTTCCTAAAATAGTCATGATAAATACTCATTTAGCCCAATTTATAAGCCACTTTTAGTATATTTTATACAAATCAAGAAAATCTCAAACTTTATTAACTCTATTTTAAAATTTAATAATTTTTTAATTTTATTTTAATTTAATATATATTATACCCCATGAAAATAGAGTAGTAAATAAAAAATAAAATTGTACATTCCTGTAAAAATTTGAATGATGTTACTTATACTTTAACCTATAAATAGGACCAAAAGAGTATCACTTAAACCTTTCTTGCTCCCTATTTAATTACTCCAAGATGAAAAGGGAAAACTATGAACTTTTCATTTTTGGAGAAACTTTTTCTCAATTATGAATTTGATTTTTTAACTTTAACTCAGGAATAACTTAGTTCTTATTATTTTTGGCTTAAAACAACTTAGTCTCCAACTCAATTAACCACAAGAATTAAGTTGTATCAAGTTTAAAAAAATTATAAAAATTGGTTTGCTATGAGTCATATTTGAGAGATTAAAAAAATTAAAGACTAAAAGTTATATTTTCACAATAAAAATATTAAATGATCTCTATTAATGAGCATCATAAATAAGTGCATTTGGGAAAACAGTGATTAATGCCTCAAACAATTTGCAAATGTTCCTATAATAAGGAGTTAGAGGCTTACAAACTTTTGGAAAGGACCCTATAAAAAGAAATAAAGGGAGTAAGAGGGAAATCTCCATAGAATTCTCCTCCAGAGATCTCAGTACATGATTATTTTCTCTTTTATTAAAAATGTAGTTGCGGTAAGAATTCTTTTTGTTTAGCAAGATATTAATGCCTGGGTACAGTAATGTTTTCCAAAGATGGAATCCCAATTAAAGAAATTTGGCCATACTTCCTCTTATGTATTGCGGTCTTCTGTATCTTTTAACGTTGACAGACACCTCCTCTTGTTCTAAATAAATCTGTATCTAATTGATGGATGTGATTTGATTCTAAATATTAATCTATTTTATCTCTTTTATTTTAATAACTTTTTCTCACACCACTCTCATTAATTTAATTTTTTATATATTCGAAATTGTGGTATTTAGTACCGGACAGACTATTTTTTTAAAAAAGTGAAGTTGTAAAAATAAAAAAAATTGGGAGAGATTGCCGTGGCTGAATAGTGGAACCAAAGATGATGAACAATGGCAGACATGCAGGTATCGTGGGGTCAGACCTAAGAATAATAGTAATTATAATAATTTAAGAAATAGCCAAACTTTTAAAAAATACAATAGAATTTACATTTTAGGTTTTTTTTTTCTTTTTCAAAAAACAAAAAGGGGGGGGGGGGGGGTGTGGGGGACATTCTAAGAACGAAACAGAAATAATGGAAAGTGTCACGAGTGCAATCATGGGCATTCAACTCTTTTGTTTGATTCCTAAAGTAATCGTGAGTCTCCACGGCGTCAAATTTCAAACGTGTCGCCCCCGCCCGACCCCGAAATACAGTTGGGCCCAATATCATAGTTCAGGCCCATGGACATTCTGGAACTGATAGGCCCAAGTGAACGAACTCTTTTCAGGCTAATGCCCCACGAAAAGGTCCAAATAGGAGGTCAACACTTACTGAACCCCATGCATATGATGAAATCATGAGATATATAGGGGGAAATAAGAGACGAGTCAAACAGGTCTGAGCCAGTTTATACCTGAGCCTGTATGCAGGCCATTTTTTAGCCTTAGGTTTGAGCCTGCAATAGGGCCTGATAGGGTTGTGGACTGTTAGAAGGTTGAATTAGTTTGGTGGTTAGTGTTAATCACTAATATCTAGATGACCCTAAAACTCTATATAAAGGGCTCTAGTGTATAGGTTTGTGTGTGGGATAGTGAGATCCTCACCATAGTGAGGGAGAGGATAACTTGGGTCTCTCCCCAAATTCCCCAAATGGGATTAGTTCATCTCCCTCAAGTGAGGGTAGATTAAAGTGTAAACCCAAGTGGGTTACCATGATTGTATGAGCATGTAGCTCATGAATAATACATATGATTCTTCATCTTTCTTCTTCTTATTTCTCTCTAATAAAGTTAACATGGTATCAGAGCAGTCATCCTTGGGTCAGAAATGTTGAAGCTTTGAGTCTGATTCTGGCTTCACAATAAGAAGCCATGGAAGAAAGAAAGTGAAGACTGATCAGATGGATGGAGCAGAAGAGAGTGAAAGATCTGCTGATAAATCCATCATTCAAGAAGAAGAGAAATATACAAAGATAAAGCAAGATCTGAAACAAGAAAGTACTTCTGGTTTGCTTCTTATTACAGAGAATAATTAAGAAGATGCCACCAAGAAGAGAGGAAATCGATGAAGAAATGAAGACCAGCAAGAAGAGAAATAGGCCGCCCGAGATTCAAGAAGCAGAAAATAAAGGCAAGGAAACTATAAGCTTTCTTCTGTGGTGCCCTCTTGACATCCTTCTTGATCGGCCTTACAACGGATTGAATCTCATCAGAGTTGATAATCCGTGCTAAATCCGAATTGACCATCTTGGACCTCGGAAGCAGGAGCAAGCTTCAGCAGATTCAACCTCTCCACATTAGCTACCTCAACACCAGCATCAGGAAAAGCACCAACCTGCTTCAGAACTTTGATCGCGTCTTTCGTTTTCTCAACACCCTCGGCGGAATCACTCACAACCGTAAGCTACCTCCAGCACTTGGAAATTTGATTTTCAGCACTTCTTGATTTAAAGATTAGTCACAGCAACGGTGTGATCAATATCTTGGAAGGCAAGAACTTGAACGTTGAGGCTGCAGATTGGGCTGTTTTTGCTTCTCGTTGCCAGCATCTTCCATCTGACGAAGACTTCTCCGACCTTGATCTGTTACACTGGTTTCGTCTTGAAGGTTCTAACTGTTGGAAATTGTGCCCTAGGGGCCAATCATTGTATCATGTTATCATATTATTTGCATGTTTACTATGATGACAATCCTTGGATAACTCGTGATCTTATCCTAAATGTCCCTAGTCGGTCATCTATGTGGGAGCAGAGATGAAATAAGACCAGTATGACTTTGAAGATATATAGAGATATAAATCAAAGTCATAAGCACATGTAAGAGTACAGGGTGTTGGACCGACCCGCTTTGAGAGAGCTGCATGGGTCAAGTCATAAGCTTCTCTTATATACAAGCCATGTTACTATGCCCTTTGACCTGAGATCATCATGGATTCCTACATGACAAACGCTCAGCTTTGACCTAGTCAAAAGTCACTTTTGACCGAGTGATCATAAAGGTATGCTCGGGCTTAGTGGTTTTTCATGCGGAGGAATGTGAATGGTCAAGATGGAATTTGTCCCTCACATTCGTAGAGAGATATTACTGGGCCCCTAGATGAGTGAGTCTGAGAAATGTATGGCCATACTGGAATGGAAGGGTAGTTCCATTTCTATATTCAGACTACTCAGGGATCGAGAAAGTAACGGTCAGGAACAGGAGGATGACGTTCACCATGCCTCATCCTTGACCGAAATATCGTGTGACAAAAGGGACGTGATATGGTTGTATGAAAGGTTACATCGTTTATCGATCCTCATATGTTTTGGGTAGTCGTAATGCCTTGTTAGATACCGCTTACGACTTGTGGGTCAGTATAGTAACTGGGCCACTGCCAACTTCATATGGGCCTACAGGGTCGCACACAAAACAGTCCAATGCGAGCTATGATGTCCAGATTCATTGAATCTAAGAGATGTCTAAATTCAATGAATAATCTAGGGTGGATATATATTTTATATATATATAAATTAGTTTATATATATATTATATAAATAATATAAGAGATATTTGTAAGATTTAATTTATAAGGATAAATTAAATCTCTATCATTTTTGAATTTGAATTTAAATGGATATGATCTATTTGAATTTGAAATTCAAATTGATAAGATATCTCAAATTTGATTTATGAGAATAAATCAAATATAATTCTGTCTTATCTTTATTTTAAATTAAATAAATAGGTGAATTAAATCTGTGGGACGGATTTAATATAAACCATATTTATTTAATCAGTTTCTTATTAAATTATGCAATATATGATATTGTATTAATTCAGAATTAATATAAGATTAATTCTGAAGCCCGGCCCTATTAGAAGCCCGATAGCTTCCTATATATTTGACATTAGGAGCTAGGGTTCGACACACAAGATAGATCTCTTCACACACATTCAGTCGTGAGAAAAGGGGGCAGGGAGAGTGCAAAAGGTTTGCACATAAGAAACTGCCGAGATAGAGACGGTGAGGACGGAATCTCTAGAAAGCCTTAGAGGGACAAGAGGCGCTAGCACGTCATTCGCGATTGGAACACTGTTCGTGTGGATACCGGTAGAGGAAGCCGATCTGAGCTGTCGACTTCTACGATACGACCAGACACGAATCAAGGTCGCGACCAGAACACCCTGAGGTCGCGACCATACGGGCATCTGAACGCCAGAAATCCGAAAAGAGGAGACAGGTCAAGACGTGAATCTGAATACGTCGCGACTACAAACTCCAGAGACGTCCGGTCGCGACTAGAGGCAGAAGAGGTCGCGACTAACAACTCCAGAGGCGACAGATCGCGACTAGAAGCAGAGGAGGTCGCGACTAAAAGCTGAGGAGGTCGCGACTGAAAGTTCCAGAGGCGAGGAGTCGCGACTAGTGGACACTGAGGTCGCGACCAAAGCTCAAATACCGAAGGTAACACTTCTTTCTCCTTGACTTAAACACATTCGGTAGATCCTGGCTGGGAATGGAAAAATTTTTAAAGTTAATTTCCGCTGCGTGTCTTCCAATTCCCTTCACTAACAATTGTGGCAACCGGATTCTCCGTATTGTTGGAAAATATTATCCGGCAACAATTGTGAGAGCTGAACGGCAGAAGGGGTATGTTTAATTGTTTACAACAAGATATGCAGTGAATTTCCAGATGGTCTATTTTGCGTTGTCTATATGCACAGCACTGTTTAGAAGGAGGATGATTCTCCGGGCCTAACGATCTTGAGGTGGATTTATGAAGATATGCCTAATGATATCAAGGACAGGCTTCAAACTGTATACTTCGTTCACCCTGGGCTTCGTTCAAGGCTAGTCATTGCCACCTTTGGCCGCTTATTCTTAAGTGGAGGCCAACCATGTGCTTTCTGATGATGAAATGATGTGGCTATTTGAAATATATTTGGACTTCAGACATAAAGAAAGGACAGATTGAGATACCTGAATTTGTGAAAAGCCATGATGATATCCTGGATCATAGGCCACTCACAGATTATGGCATTGAACCGGACCGCTTTCACCTGAATGAGATGCCCTCAATCGCATCATTTGGGAAATACGACAGTAGATGGTTCTCAAGGGACTATGAGTCTTAGCATGTTTATCATCTATCATATTAAAAAAAAAAAAAGGTTTCAGAATCTGGGTTTTCAGGTGAAGAAGGAAGAGAATCAAGAGCTCATGTGGCTCCAATGGAAAATAAGCGAAACGGCAATTATGATCAGAACCCATTTGGAAAAGATGATGGTGGTGGTAATCTGGAAGCTTCTAGGTCAATTGCATAAGAGAACAAGTTTTGTGAATCTGAATGTTCTGGTGAAGAAGAAGAATACTTTGGGACTCTGAGGGATACTAGGAATGCTTAATTCAATAATTGACTTTGTTTGTGAAAAATAATTTGATTTTATTCACCTTACTCCCTTGTATATTGTGTTGGCAAGTTGAACACCTAGAGTTAAGGGGTGTCAACTTGAGCGGGGGTGTTAGAAGGTTGAATTAGTTTGGTGGTTAGTGTTAATCACTAATATCTAGATGACCCTAAAACTCTATATAAAGGGCTCTAGTGTATAGGTTTGTGTGTGGGATAGTGAGATCCTCATCATAGTGAGGGAGAGGATAACTTGGGTCTCTCCCCAAATTCCCCAAATGGGATTAGTTCATCTCCCTCAAGTGAGGGTAGATTAAAGTGTAAACCCAAGTGGGTTACCATGATTGTATGAGCATGTAGCTCATGAATAATACATATGATTCTTCATCTTTCTTCTTTTTATTTCTCTCTAATAAAGTTAACATGGACCTCGGCCGAAAGTATAAATTTTACAACCTTTATTATATATAATATATGATAAAAAAATATATTTAAAAAATTAAATTTGCTAAGCCTGCAAGTTTTTAGGTCAAACTTTAAATTAAAAAGCCTAACTTGTTTAATTTAAAAGACTTCTAAACAGACTAGGCCTAACCAAACCCCAATAAGATGAGTCTAACCTATTTGCACTACAGAAAATGTAGGTAATGAGTGATTGTATAAACAAATGAAATGAAGTTGAAAATGGACGGAGGTGTTGAAGATTAGCGTGGAAGGCACTGCAGGGGGTGTGATTTGTGGAAGAAAGTGATTGGTAGGTATTAATTTGACTAGTAATTTGGTGGGAATTTCCAAGTGAGCCACACGTGAGTTGCATGATATAGACTACATATGCAGGATTCCTTCATTCCGTACACAACACAACACAACAATTGTGTGAGTGTGTGTGTTGGAATCTCCGGTAAACATGGGGGAAACCTCAGTCCCCGGCCGCTACCTGCCTTCGTTTACCAAGTAAACCCTTTTGGTTAACCAACACACATGAAACCTCATCCAATGAAATCATTGTCCTCAACTTTACTCTGAGGAGTTTTGTTTGGTTTAGTTTATTTTAAATGATTTTATGCGGAGTAAACATGTGAAAGTAGTTTTATTGAGAGATCGCTCCCTGCCTTGTCAACCAAATTTTAATTAAATTTCATCCTGTATATTTTAGTTTAATAAGGAATATATAATAAAGTGAAAGGATAATTGGAATTTTGAATTAATAAGTAAGGATAATTCTTAAAATGTGACATCCTTTCTTTGCTCCTCATACTTTGTTTGTAGCCTCCCATGTTTCTGTGTCACTCCCCCTTCCTTACAAGAGATAAGGGGAAAGTAATTAATGTCATGATGATGAACAATTGTTAGTTAGGACAAGTATTCTGTTTCGTTTTTGAAATAACAACGGATCATTTTGAACAGATGATAACATATAATTTTGATATGATAAACTCATAGTGAATCCAAAAAATTAAAGAAAGAAAAGAAAGATATAATAAACTCATAATACGATGTTTTGGTTTATGACATTATTAAAATCCCACGTGAGAGTAATCAACTATGCCACTCACTCTCTCTACGGATATATAATATATGCATAAAACTGTTGGATACGAGATAACATGGCCTTCATGGCATAAGATGAACATGTGGCTTGGATAAAATTTCTTATACAGACCACTAGTACATATATTATATAATACCATCTAAATTAAGTAGTAAGTAGCAGTATCATAAATGACCTTGTGACCTAGTGGCATAAAGACTCACTTTTAGACTGTTAATGCTTACCCTTCTTCAGAAAAAAGAATAGGAATAAACAAAAGTATGTGAGACAATTTTTTTGGGGGGGGGGGGTGAAGGAAATGAAGACCGGCCAAAAACTGCGAGATCGAGAAGATAAAGAATAAAAAGAGACAAAGCATGAAGAAAGGAAGGAAAGTAGGACGAATGAGACGGGATGAGATGAGAGATTCACACCCAACAACAACAACAACAGGTAAGTCGAAAAACCGCCCTCTCACCTTCCTTTCCTTTTCCCACTCAATATCTATCCCTTCGTTATATATATATATATAAACCCTTTCACTATCTCTCTCTCTCTATATATATCTGCTATCTCCTTCTTCTCTCTCTCAGACTCTTCTTAGAGCTATGGCGTATACTGGGCTAGCTTCTTCACTTCACCAGATATGGCTTCCACAGTACTGCTCCCTGCTTCTGTTTCTCAACAGTACTCCTTTCCTAGGGCTCATCATCGTGCTCCTCTCTCTGCAATTTGCAAGCCCTTCAACATCATCTTCCACTTAACATTCATTCCTTCTTCTCATACATAGGAATTCAACTCAGGCAAACAGGTTGGAGCCAGGCAGTGTTAGCTTCTTCTCTTTTTCTTCATTTTAATTTTTCTTCTATCATGTTCCTGCTTCTTTCTTTTTTTATGCATAGCAATAGGAATCTGATCAGAGTTCAGACATGAAGATCATTCAGCTCCAAGGACACACAACCACCTCTTGTGCTGATTATTTCCTTTAATTTGTAACTTTTAATTATATATGGAATAATTATATATGGAACTTTAACTTTCTATATACTGTGGCAATGGTTGATGACCCCGACAACATCGTCATCTTTCTTAGATTTCTCTTTCTTTTTATATGATATATTGCTGGAATTAATTAAGAAATATCATCAGGTATTTTTTTGAATGGAATATCCCTTCATCGTTTTTGTTTTACGTCTCTTCAGTTCTTCTCTGTGCGTTTAAGCTGCCTCGATGGGAAATTTGGTGATCTTTCAATGGATGATGATGATGATGAACTCTGTGGCCATGTGGTATATCAGATTTGATCTATGTTCACGTGCATCTTAAGCAACCCACCTTGACCATTTCTAACCGTTAAAATAATCACAGCTTTGCCTCGAAACCCATGTTCCTAATCAAGTTCAAGATTTTGAGTTTTACATGATTTGTACAAAAATATACAATTAATTTATTAAGTTAATGTGTGGTGAATCAAAGTGATTATTCTTCTCTCTACGTACTCGCCCTCTTACGCTGTCCGAAAATGGTACACTATTTTGTTTTGGAGCATCTTGTGCTTGAAATCAGTCCATTACTGGAATATTATTCGCGTGAAATGATGAAGCTTGATCGCTGACAATTACTTAGTGTCTTGAAAATTAGGTAACATCATCGATACATACAAAAAGTAAATATGTATAATTTGGAAATTATCATATTTGAGTTCATGTTGTCAAAAAGTGCGGCCATTCCCAATTACATTACTTAAACTTATGGTATTTTATTTATTTTGGAGATTGAATAAAATGTATAAATAACCTAGCTAGTTAATCGAGAACTGTTTTGGCTATAGAATTACTTCAACGAAGTTGCAAATCTAATGGGCAGCAAAGGATCTTGGTTAGTTAAATGCGTATTAATATATGATGCCCACGTGGGGGTTGTGTTTATATGTGCAATTAATTGATTTTCTTGTCCCTTGTTTAACTTGTGATTTCATTATGAATATTGTAATTATTGTTACACTAAATGAAACTTCTACATATCACTGTTTAAATATATTTGAAAGACATACAATTTCACATATATTAATATTAAATCCACTATTATGTGTCGGAGTCCATACAATTTCATATATATTAATATCATTAAATCCACGGCGGGTTGGGGTTGTATGTTTCACATCCTTTGTCTGAACTTTTCGGGCACGGTTTAATAATACCACTTGATTTTAAAATGAGACGTTGCATTATAACTTAATCTGAGTAACAATGAAGTGATGAACATATACGTGCACAAGCATGAGACGAAATATATTAACCAAATTCTTGGCCCTTTAGATAAAGAACTAGACATCCTCTAAAGAAATCTGTAGTTTTGAGTCTTTTAATTAGATAAAAAAGTCCCAATGATCTAAAATATAAATTAAACGATTATATTGGATGCCAAGCATATATAAAAAATAAATAAAATCATCTTTTATATATATATGGCTATCTGATTATATAAGATAAATTCGAGCATTGTCGAGCCCGAGATAGTTTTTTTAAAAATATTTTTTGTATTCATATAGTATTAAATTCAAGACCTCATAATTAAACAGTTAAAGCTAAAGCTTTATCTACTTAGGCCAATGCCCTATTGCTACAAAATCGTCCTTTTTTCAATGTTCATGGGGAGAAAAAGAAGTCGGACTTTTACAATGAGACATGATGGGATGCTGAAGAGTCAAAGTTGGTAATAAGATAAAGATAATGGAGAACATGATCACTAACAAATATGAACATCAAACATATGGTTCCAAAACACAATTCAAAAGCATAAGTATATATGAAATAAAAAACAAAAATTCCATACAATTCAAAAAGCATATAGGAATCGATTCATTCATATGATTAGACATAGAAACAAGACACACGGTCGGAGGCATTTGCTGGTTTTCTGGCATGTTCTTTTAGCTAATCAGTCATACACAAAAGTTCAAACGCTACACAACATTCAATTAATTTGGAGTCAAATCTGAGGACTAATTGACAATAAAGTAGTTGCTAATCTTTGTTAACTCAAAAGTCAATAAAGTGATTTCATTATTTTCAATTCTTCAACACAAGATTAGTTCCTTTGTCTCTTCATAGATATATAGCAATGGCTAATTAATGTGATTGAAAAGATTATCAACCTACCGTTTTCTCATCTAATTCTGCCCTTTCTTGGTTTGTAAATTCCGAATTCTACGTAGCGTCCCCAAAACCAAAAAGAAGAGTTTTTTTTTGAAGAAAAAAAGAAGTTGAGTTTCAAAAATTAAAATAAAAAATTACATGGCCATTAAATTGTGGTATAATGCAATAAAATATGCTGCCCAATACAAGTTAATTAAATATCACAACGTATAATAATGGGACCGTTTGGATATACTTTTGAAAAAGGGCTTATGGGAAAAAATGGCTTTTGAAAAATGACTTTTGGAGAAGAGTTTATGAAAAAAAGTGGTTCTGAATAAATGAATGCTTGGATGGATATTCCTAAAATGACTTTTATAATTAGTAAATTATCATAAAGGGTATAATATAAAAAATAATAATGATCCATTAGCCCTCAATGTGCACTGCACTGTAGCTCGCACTGTTCATAGCCACTGTTCAACTATCAACAGTTGTGACGAGATGAGAGAGAACAGGTTCTTCTGGAGAAGCGATGGCACGCTCACAACGACTGCACACCCACGACAACGGACCATCACCTTCCTCCAGTCCGACGATAGTGTGGTGGCCACGATGAGAAGTGACGGACATCTACGATGAGACGTGATGCGACTGGCGACCAACGACTTCCTCCTCTCTAGCTTAAAGCTGGCGCTAGTGAGTGAGATTATTGTCGGCAGAAGAGAGAGAAGAGAGAGTAGGAAGGAGAGAGAGAGGAAAAAATAAGGGTAAAATAGTGATGGATAGTTCATAAATTTTTTTACTGTTTCAGAAATTATTCCCAGTAGCTTATCCAAAATTATGGTTCGGTCCAAAAACTTTTTTAGACAAACATGACTATTTTAAAATTTTCTCAAATTGAGATTTGAGCCAAACCATTTTTAAACTATAGTTGTAGTATTTACCAAACAGG
Source organism: Leucaena leucocephala (assembly GCA_037074615.1). NCBI lineage: Eukaryota > Viridiplantae > Streptophyta > Magnoliopsida > Fabales > Fabaceae > Leucaena > Leucaena leucocephala. The sequence goes on from CM073569.1 coordinate 19,015,893, forward strand.
CACAATATTCATCAAAAGCTAAATTAGTCAAATGGGCTTTTTCCTCTACAAAGATAATCCAATAGTAGATGCAGGCAAGTGATGCATGAAATAGTCCATATATTATAGGGTGTTATGGTGAATAGCTCCGAAACTACAGCTAGAGATGACCCCTAATGACACATTTCTTAGGGTTAGCTGGTTCAAATTAAGAAAAAGAATTATTTTAGTTGATTAAATATAAGATATTTGTTGGGAGGGTACCTTGGAGAAAGGTGGGGTTGTATTAAAAATAATATTATAATTCTAGTTTATTTTGATAAGCTAATTGGATTATATTATCCAAATAAGTTAGAAGTACACTGTTTTCAACACATCTTCGGTCTTTACTCCAATTCCCATCAACTCTGATATATAATCAACCAAAATCACCTTTTTCTCTCACTAATCTTAAACAAAAAAGGTCATTGCTCAGGCAAAAGCTCAGAACATACAAAGGAGATAGCATGTCTACCGAGTTACGCTGATAGGGATACCGTTGATGAAAACAAAACAACTTCTCTAAGGGGAATGTGAGGTGGATAATGATTCATATTATGAGAGCTCAGAGAATATGGAAGTTGATTGCCTGGCCAAGAAAATATTGTCTCTTCCTTTTGGCTTTTATTATATTGTGTGCCTATGGAGTACCTCAAAAATATTTTCAAGAGCCGGTTATGAACTGATGATCTGGTCCTTTTAATCTTTTTGTATTGTTCCTTCCTTTATATTATAAAAAAACCAGAAAAAGGTAATCAATTTCTAGTTGAATCACAACAAATCAATGTTACTGTTCGCATGAATGATCAAATATTTTAATACCAATATTAATATCGACATAAAATTTTAAATTTACAGTGAATTGCATTCTTTCTAACTTCCAAACAGTCATATTTTATGCAAAGTACAAAAGTACAGGTTTCACCTAGTTAACTATTTAATTACACAAATATTAACATTACAAGGTGAGGTTATATCAATTTTTTGTTTCTTCCAAATGTTGAACTTGTCTTCTTGTTGAGGAAGAAGACTCTGCACTGACCCATGGAGTCGACAAAAGCATTTATTAGGAATCTCATAATTTCTTCGTATGTTTCTATTGCCAAAGGGTCCACCATTATTCAAATCTCCTCAAGAAAAAAGAGTATACTAATTTACTCACCTGCCTTTATAAGAAATATTTTTATAGATAAATAAGGGATCAATTTGACTATCAAAACTTTCTCATTCAATAATGCCATCTATGTGTTATTCCATTCACTCAACTATGAAATGGTTTAAATAAATACTAATACGATCTTATTTATAAGTTATTCCTAATATGATTAAGAGAAACTTTAAATCTCTGCACTCTACTCCAAGAAAATAATTCTTAAACACTCGGGATGACGCGAGAGAGGAAAAAGAGCATGAGAAAAAGGTGTATGTTACCGAGTATTTAGATGAATGAAAAAACAATTCCTGTCCTTTCCCAACTTTGTCTACATATGATACCAAATAGGTCCTTATGGGCTCTGGCAAGTCTCATTCTTTTTCCATCTTTCTATTGGCTTAAACAAATCAATAATTGACTGAATTTGAATTAGTGGGAGAAACTTGATGAAGCAATTCAATCCATCACGTGAAAATGGGAACAACTTGGTTTAATTAAGATAATATATTAATTAATGTTACTTTTAATTAGGAGACATCTATCCTCGGGAACATTGTTTGGCACACAGCTTGTGTCCCATCTTCACTACCTGATTCTTCACGTTGACGCCCCCACCCACACCAAACACCTGCTTCATCCCCTCAAAAAACCCCTCCTTTTTTTATTATTAATAATAACTATTTCCTATCAAAATTGCTTATCTGCAGTTTGGTTGGTTAAACAATTTTGGAAAGAAAATGAATTAATTAAAATATGAATTGGAACATGTTCGGTAAAATAAAATTTTGTGATGCATAATTCATGCTTGGCGTAAGTTAAAAATAGAGGAGACTTTTTTTTCTTTCTGTTATTGATAAGCATATTTAGCCAAATGAAAAAAGAAATTGAAATTGAGAACTAATATGGGGACCCGAGCTTTTATATCGTTTATAAAATAGACTGCACTATTTATAATATGTGAATAATATATTTTTTTGTAATATATTCATATATTGATATTCTGCAAACATCCAGGTAGGAATTAGGAATTAGGCTTGTTACATGTATATTTCACCAAATTTCAGTCCTTCGTATTATATTGATCCTCATCTTCTCCGATCCTTCCATCGCCATCATTTCCAACATTAATGGCTGCTTCAAATATCACGATAGATCAGTAGCTAGAAGATCTTGAGGCGCACCCCGACACTAATTATACATGAAGCAAATAAAATATCATTTCAGCGAAGAAATTTTAGTCAAAGTCAAAGATTCATGCTTGAAGGTGAAGATAATTAAACAAACAAGGATGAGTTCATATGTACGCAATTTGCCTTTTGGCCAAAACATGTGTCAACATTGGATTGAGGTAACATATATTTCGATACTAATTATAAGAACTAGATAAAGAATCTACTTTTATCTTAAATATAAGATTCGTTTAATTTACTTTATCTCCTAAATTTATAATTTTTCTCCTAAAATATCCTTATATGATTGCATATATATTAAGGAGTTTTTATCAAAAGGTAGCTCCAAGCACATGATATATAGTAGAGGGTATTTTAAAAAAAATTAATATACAATAATTATAAATAACTAATTTAACTAACTTTCATAATCTAACAAAATTAGTTAAGTGGATCTTAATATTAAGGATCGGAGGGAGTATTATGTATTCTAACTACTTGTCACTTATTTTATTATATGTTAGATGGCAATTGTAAGTAAATTTGATTGATGCAGAAAAAGTTTCATATTGAATATAGTCGTGATTAATAATTAGACGGCATATAAGTGAACGTACTCATAAATTCATTGTCTTAGAATTTTCTATAGTTAAAATGATATTAAACTTACTTATATGTATCTTCTTCTATTTTTTTGGCTTTGTTGAATTCTCCTAATTTGTGTATTAATAGTGGACTTAGTTCATGTTTATATTGGCAAGTTAAAACCCCATATGACCTTTTTATCATGATTTTACAGTATATTTGGTAACAATGGAAGGTTTTTTTTTATAGAAATGGAAGTAGAAATAAAATTAAGTTAAAAATATACTTTAAAATTTTGTTTACTATGTTAGAAATGAGTATGAAATTAATGTATATTTAAAAAAAACAGAGAAAATGGATGAAAGTAGAATAAAAAGACTTCTTTACCCTCATTTTTTTTCATTTCTCATTTCCATGGAACTCATCTCATTTCTCAACCTTTTAGATAGAAGTGAAATGAAATAAAATATTAGAAGTGAAAATGAAACTGGGTTCCATAATACTAAACAAGAAAAATACTTGAATCCATTTCTACTTCTATTTCTTAACTCCCAATTCCATCCTACCACATGTACTGTTATAATTTAAGAAATAAGTATATAAAAGGAATTTTGTCTCCATTTAGATAAACATGTCTATAATTGACAACAAATGTAAATAAGCACTTAAACTTGTCTAGAAAGAAGTGGAAAAGTCCCACCTCAATAGATGTATATATAAGTGGACAATGTCAACTATAACTTTATATAGGATGAAGCAAAAGAGTCTCACATCATATATAATTGAACTTAATTAAAGATATACAAGTGAAAGGACTTATAAACTTAATTTCTTAAACCTACTTATATGCATTTCATACTGTCTTTCGGTCTAGTTAAATTCCCCCCCCCCCATTGAATCGCTCGGTCCATCTGATCATTATAGTATAAGATTGAACAGGGTACTTGTCCTTAGTCGCATTATGAAATCATCAACGACGGGATCCATCTTTGTAATTTTTAGATTCCTTAGGAAAATTACAATACCATTAACCATGTTATGAATTTAATGGAAATAATAATCTAAAGTATCTACTTAAAGATTGTTTCTAATTAACTACTAATTAATAACATCATGTTTAAGCTTGATTTGTAATACTATCAACATATGACATTATTTTCATGGTTTTGATTAAATCTTTTATTAATTTTAATTATATACTAATCATAATTAACTGTATTTATTTATTTATTTATTTATTTTTCAAGTTAAAGAAATTGAATTATTGAAGCCGCTATTATTTTGAATGTTGGGGATAAAAAACAGAAAAGGAGGGGAATAAATGGCACTAAAGTAGTACTAAATACAAAAGGATTCTATTTTTTTTCTTTATCAACAAATACAAAAGGATTCGTTACACTCTATTCATTACAGATACATTAAAGATGATCCTGTATTTAATGCCTTGAATTTTTACTAAATTTCACAAATTACAATAAAATGATATTTAAAATATTTATTTTTTAATTTCATTAAACTTTTATATTTACTGGATTAAATTTGATTATAATTTTAACTTATCAGAATAATTATAAATTTTCAGCACTCCGAAATATTTTTGATAGTGCAATTGACACCTTAAATTATTTAAAAGTACAATTAGCATCTTGAAGTAATTTTTTTAACTTTGTTAACTTCTGTTAGAAATTCTGTTAACCCTTGTCCACATGAGTTTGCTTTTTTTGTATGTCATTATTTAAAATCCACCTCTAAATTTTTTTTTTTAAATGTAGTAAAATAGTAAAATGGGAGAGGAATACGTTTGAAGACATCTAGGGTTGAGAAATTAGAAGGAAGGCAACGAAGACGAAGAGGGAAGACTAATAGAGGATCAGACATTAAAATTATTATCTTTTGGAGTGCATTATCTTTGATGACTTATTATTTAGAATAAATTATATTATTTGAATTATATTATATTATTAAATTATTATATGTTAGTAGAATAAATATGAGATATTAATATTAGAATATGATTATATTTATAAAATCCTCCTAAAATATGATTATTATTAATTATTTAGATATATTTTGTACCTAATATAATTTAAAAAGAATATTATAAATAAATTTATTTTATTTTAAAAGAACTAACCATGGTAGAAAATAGTTTAACTAAAATTTAAATAAACTCTATCATAGTTATAAAAAAAGATTTTTCTTAAAATATAAATAAAGTAATATGATATATGAGTATGTAAAATAAAACTTATTGTGACAATATACAATTATTTTATACATACTTTCAAAGGAGAATGCTATATAATCAATATAGCTTTAATCAAACATCTGAAGTTTTCTTTGGGGTCCTAATATGAGACTATCACCTGAAAAATGTTATAAAAATAGGGTGAGATTAGCGTATCAGTAATCAGCAGTTCTACTCATCATGAGTACTAACATATGCTCATGAGGCGTCAAGTGGGACCGATCATAAAATATAATATATATATATAAAATAACATATTATTATAATAAAGTCAAATGAATAACCCACCCAAGTTCCTCCCCTCAAACCAACCGAAACGCTTTATTCCCGCTGACCGAACCCATGGCCTAGTGGTAACTACCCATCGAACAGCTAATCGATCAAGTGATATGGATAGGCCAAAATTCACATAGCACTTAACCGGACCATGAGTCCATTCTCCTTCGATAAACAGGTGGGGGTATCGCAGCTCCTCGGTAAACAGGTGGGGCATGTCTCTCGATAAATTGGTGAGACAAAAGCCATCCATTAAGCTTCGATGGAGGCTATACCACGTGGTAGAAATACAACTCCATCATCACCTAGCCCCAATGCATAGTTTTCAAAATAATCGTATTAATCAAAATTTCAATAGCTTGATAAATATCACAAAAGAGTTTTTCTCAAGATAATAACTTTCTTCAAATTCCAATACTAAGATATAATAAGTTTATAATCTTAACTCAAACTTTCTAAATTAAACTTTAAGTCCCACAAGACCATTTTTAATAAAAATAATCAAATAAGTTTTCTCAATATAATTATATTAATACCAATAGATTTATATATATCAAAATACTCACAAACATCATATTAGTACACACAACGAGTAGAAAGTGATTACATTCTTTAGGAATAGGAAAGGGACTGAGAGAGAGGATTAAAAAGAGAAGAGCCGACTCAATAATCAAATTTGAGAAATAACTCAGGGTCTTAACTCTATTTATAAAGTCATAATAATAATTCAAAATTCAAATTTATATCTTATCTTTATTAAAATCTTATCAGATATAGTAATTTAAAATTTAAACTATATTACTGTTATAGTATAAATATATATTATTATATGTATATTTAATCAAATATATAGGTATATTATTATCACAATTCTATCAGGTATTTTAAAATTTAAACTATATTTTTAAAATAAAATTGTATATCTAAATCTGAATCTAAATCCAAATAAATTCCTAATTAATAGTAACAATTAAATAACAAGATTATAAATAAGATAAAAATAGGATAATCTATATATTATATCATATTTTATTAAAAATATTAAACTATAATAATTTAATTACATAATATTTTTAAATTATTGATAGATAATATTTTAAATTTTACTTAAATATAAGGATAAAAATTGGGATGTTACAATATTATCATATCTTAGAAGAATAAATCTAAGATATTAATATTAGAATATGATTATATTATCATATCTTAGAAGAATAAATTTGAGATATTAGGATTATGATATATTATAAGTTTAGCCTATTAGTTTATATTTTTACATATAAAAGTTTATTTGTACTTCTTTTTCGTCAATGAGATATGAATACATTGCCATATTATTTATGGTATCAGAGCAAAGTTTGATTATTAACACACTTAATGGCAGATAAATCACAAAGCGACATTGACTTTCAGTCACCATACTACCAGCACCCTTCAGATAATCCCGGACAGATTTTTGTTGACAATTTATTAAGCGACAACAACTACGACAAATGGGTAAATGACATGAGTGATGCCCTTTATGCCAAAAACAAATTTGGTTTTGTAGATGCAACCATAACCATGCTTACAGCAGATTCGGCAAACCTCCCGCACTGGATGAGGTTCGTTGCGAAGGTAAAGGGATGATGAAAGCTCTATAAGAAAAGAGGTGTGAACCAGCATACGTTATGCGAAGAGTGCACGTGAGATATGGGTCAACCTAAAAGAGAGGTTCGACAAAAAAAGTTCATCAAGAAAGTATGAGTTGCGGCAAGCTGAGCTCTCTTGAGATTGGAAAAGCAAACCGTGCTGGCTTACCACACCAAGCTGAAAGGGCATTGGGATGAGATGGTGATGGTAGTACCACTGCCCAAGTGCTTTTGTGGGGGGTTGCAGTGTGATTTACAGAAATAATTCGCTGAGATAAAGGATGAGGAGGAGCTCGAGGTGCCAACAAAACCTCCATGCCGTCACCATGATCTAGTAGAAATCTATCATGATGATGTATTTGAAGGACACACGGACTCTAAACAGCATCCGGAGAACGAGAATCCACAACCCCATAATACACTAGAGTAGACACAAGTTGACGGCCAGCGCTATCTAGATGTGCCTATCTAACTAAGTCAAAGAGCCAAACGCACCCACACGCCTTGCAAACTACTTAGAGTTGAGCTTCCCACATAAACCAACCATGTGCAATCTTCTGTCCCAATGGTAACATCTACCATACATCCTTTATCTAACTATGTTGTCAATACGAGATTTTATCCCTCACATACAGCCTTCTTGATAGCCATCGACAAATATGATGAGCCAAAATCATTTAAAGAGGTAAACAAACATGAGCATTGGCGGGACGCTATGCAATGGGAAATCGTAGCCCTTGAAACCAATAACACCTGGACACTTGAACCACTTCCACAGGAAAGCGATCTATTGACTCTAAATTAGTATTCAAAAATAAGTTCAAGCCTAACGGCGAACTTGCCTCACAGAAGGTGAGACTAGTTGCGCACGTGGTTTCACTCAAGAAGAGGGTGTTAACTTTCATGAAACCTTTGTCCCAATTGTTAAGATGGTGACAGACCAAATGCTTGTCATTGTCGTAGCTAAGCGCAATTGGCATGTCCATCAGTTAGACGTCAGTAATGCATTTCTACACAGAGATCTCGATAAAGAAGTTTATATACGGATCCCACAAGGGTTTGCTAGACAGGGGGAGACATGAGTCTTCTGTCTACAAAAGTCATTGTATGGCCTTCGTTAGGCCTCGCGAAACTAGTACACTGATTGATATTGGCTTTGTTCCATCTAAGGCAGATCATTCACTTTTCATGTATCGACAAGGATCAATCTTACTTGATGCTATTGTCTATGTAGACGACATCATTCTCACAAGGACTGACTTATACAAAATGCATGAAGTCAAAGCACATCTTGACACCAAATTCAGCATCAAGTACCTGGGTGTCTTGAAGTATTTCTTGGGGATCGAGGTTGTGAGATCACCAAAAGGTTTTGTCCTCAGCTAGTGGAAGTACACCTTAGACATCCTAAGAGAGATCGGCCTACTTGGTTGCCGATTAAGTGTCTTTCCCATGGAATAGAAGTGGAAGTTTAAGATAATTGATGACGATTCAGAGCATTATCGATGCCTTATCGGCCGCCTGTCTTATCTCACCGTCACCCGCTCGGACATTGTATACAGTGTTAACACACTCTACCAATTTAGTTATTCCCCACACAAATGTACATGGAAGCGGCTGAATGTATTGTTCCCTATCTCAAAAGACTCCTTGTCAAGGCATTCCCTTAAACACCAATGATGAACTTCAGCTCATGGCGTATTGTGATGCCGACTGGGGAGGTTGCCCAATGACGCGTTATTTTTGCACAGGGTACTTCGTTATACTTGATGGATCTTCGATCTCGTGGCCCTCCAAACGATAAATAGTGGTGCCATGATCGACCACCAAAGCAGAACACTGTGCTATGGCCTCTACTATTAGTGAACTGATCTAGCTAGCTTCTTGAGGAACTCGGAGCTCCGTAACGCTCAACCATGCATTTACATTGTGACAACCAAGCCACTTTTCATATCACGATGAACCCCGTCTTCAATGAACGCACAAAACACGTAGAGATGGATTGCTACTTTGTTTGAGAGCAAGTCCAGTCCAAGGAAATTCTACCTCTCAAGATTCAAACTAGCGCACAAATAGCTGACATGCTCACTAAGGCCCTAGGTCGTGATCGCTTGCTTCCCCTGTGTGTCAAGTTGGGCATTACGAACATTCATGCGCTAACTAAGGGAGGAGGAGCAGCTCTATGACTTCCTAGTGGGATTATATTATATTATTAAATTATTATATCTCAGAAAAATAAATCTGTGATATTAAGATTATGATATGATTATATTATCATATCTTACAAGAATAAATCTGAGATATTATAATTGTGATAGATTCTATATTTAGTTTATTGGCTTATATTTTTTTTCTATAAAAGTCTATTTGTACTTCTTTTTCATCAATGAATTATGAATATATTGCCATATTCTTTAAAGACGAAGGTGGGGCAAGAAAGAGATGTACTAAAATTTAGACATGTTCTTGTACGTGCGTTCGAAATTCTCAACCAGTCTGCCTTTAACATCAATTTCTAGAGTAATCCCCCGAACTGTAAGGCTTTTCGAGAAAGAATCCTCAGCCTGCACTTATCTCCTCGCTAATGTTTCACAACCCAGTAAGCCAACTTTGGTAAGTTCTCGATCATGTATGATTCTTTATCTTGGATGGATATAGTCTGGTTCTGCATCAGTTTGTGTTATAAATTGGGTTACTGAAGATTCTAAAAAATTGTTTGTAGAGTTTTTTTTTTGTAAAAAAATTTTTAGATAGTGATTAGACTCACCCACGATATAAGAGTAGGGCGAAGTCTTCCTTTCTCCTAGGCGATACCAATATTGGTAGAGTGAGCCGTCAATTATCTTCAGATATAAATTTAGATACTTAAAAATTAGGATGACTCTTCAAAAATCACGACTAGAATTATAATAAAATAATATTTCCTATAACTAAAATTTAAGAGTTTATGTTGTTAAGGGTAGGGGGAGGGGTATTTTTTTTTGTTACCCACCCGGTTCACCGGAGTTTTGCCCCGACTACATCCGGATCTGACCCGTGTCGCGCACCTGACTATGGTGGGTGAGTCTCCCAATAGAGATTTTCTACGTACATTAAGGTTCGAACTCGAGACCTCAATTAAACGATATTGAATCGCTTACTACTCAAATTTGGGGCTATATTACTGAGTATGAATTGGAAATTGAAATAGAATAGACCCACACTGATTTGTCACAATGTAGGTCCATTCATTTAGCTAGGGTAGGCCATGTAGCCCAATAAATCTCCCACAAAGTGATCTGTGATCTGTTCTCAACAACAATCACTGCAATGCAAACAAACATGGTTTCGTCCTCTGGACTCTGGCCCGCCATTTTCTGCTCTTCCATTTCTCTCTCTTTCTTCAAACAAAATCCGAATTATTATAACAGCACGTTTCATTTACACATTTTCCCTCTTCAACAGCCTATCACGTTTCCCTCGTTCCCCTCCCCTGCAATTAATTCAATCCAATTCCCCACTCCTAACGTTTCTCTTCTCTCCCTTCCCTCCCTCCCTCCCTCCCTCCCTCCCTTCTTCACAAATCCCAAAAATCATGAACTTCTTTCTGACTTGCTCTATCACACCTGCTTCACCCTCGATCTCTTCGCCTTCCAATGCATGATCAACGCCTATCTCTCGGCTTTCCTCTTTTCACCCACCCTATAAACACCTGATCTCAACTCTTCTCACGTACAGCTGCCATGGAACTTCTCCCAATCACACATTTTCTCATTTTGCTGTTTTCTCTATTGTGCTTCTGTCATTTCTCATTGCAGGCTTCTTTTACGGGGGATTCTGAGATTCTTCTCCGGGTTAAGACTACTCAGATCGTTGATGAGAACGGTAGCCTCAAAAATTGGGACAGAGGCGTCACTCCCTGCAACTGGATTGGCATTACCTGTGATGAACTTAATCGCTCCGTTGTCGCTATTGACCTGTCTGGGACTGGCATTTATGGTGGATTTCCGTTCGGTTTTTGTCGCATTCGGACCCTGCTAAGGCTTTCTGTTGCGCAAAATTATCTCGGTGGTGTTGTGTCTCCTCAATCACTCCTTCTCTGTTCCCACCTTCGTGTCTTGGACATCTCTGATAACTTATTTGTCGGCGAGTTGCCGCAATTCTCGTCAGAGTTCTCTCAACTTAGACGGCTTGATTTCTCGCTTAACAACTTTACTGGTGATTTTCCGGCAAGTTTTGGCCGGTTTCCCCATCTCAGGGTGCTCAGTTTGTCTTCGAACTTGCTAAACGGCACCATTCCCGCGTTCTTAGGCAATCTCAGTGAGTTAACTCGATTGGAACTCGCTTATAATCCGTTCAGGCCAGGACCTTTACCCTCCCAACTTGGAAATTTATCGAACCTCGAAGTTATGTTCCTTGCCGATTCAAATGTCGAAGGGAGTATACCGGACTCGATAGGGAAACTGGTCTCGCTCAAGAACTTGGATTTGTCAAAAAATTTGCTGTCAGGTAAAATTCCAGATAGCATTTCGGGTTTGACAAGTGTAGAACAAATTTTGCTATTTATGAACCAACTTTCAGGTGAAATTCCTCAAGGTTTGGGAAACCTAAGCAGTTTGATTAGTTTAGACCTCTCTCAAAATAATCTCACAGGGAAATTGCCGGATTCAGTTGCTGCCTTGCGTCTCCATTCTCTGCAATTGAACGACAATTTCCTCGAAGGAGAAATCCCTGTGAAAGTAGCTGCAAATCCAAATTTAGTGAGACTAAAGCTCTTTAATAATAGCTTTACTGGGAAACTACCCGAAGATCTAGGTCGAAACTCCGATTTACAGGAGCTTGATATTTCCACCAATGACTTCGTTGGCGAATTGCCTAAGTACGTCTGTGAAAGGAACAAGTTGCAGCGTCTTGTCACATTTAGGAATCGCTTTTCCGGAACTCTCCCGGATCAGTATGGTGACTGTCATTCACTTGATTATGTCAGAATCGAGTTCAACCAACTTTCTGGTGAGGTGCCTCCAGAATTCTGGAAACTTCCTGGCCTTGAAATTTTAAAAATGAATAACAACTTGTTGGAAGGTTCAGTCTCGATCTCCAGCGCTCAGAGACTCTCCTTACTTCGTATAGCTGATAACAGGTTTTCTGGACATTTCTCTGCAGAAATTTGTGAACTCCACGATATTAGAGAGATTGACATTAGTCGGAACCAGTTTACCGGTGAAGTTCCGTCATGTATAACTGGATTGAAGAAGTTACAGAAGCTGAGCATGCAGGAGAACATGTTCACCGGCGCGATTCCTCGTAACGTTAATTCCTGGACTGACTTGACCCTGTTGAACTTGTCGTATAACAGATTCTCCGGTACAATTCCTCCAGAGCTTGGTAATTTGCCCGGTTTGAGTTCTCTTGATCTTGCCATGAATGTCCTGACTGGGGGAATCCCGCCGGAGTTAGCAAAGCTCAAGCTCAGCCAGTTCAACTTGTCGGGAAACAAATTGTCTGGAAATGTACCTTCAGGGTTCAACAATGAATTCTATTTGTCGGGTCTCGTCGGTAATCCGAACCTCTGCAGCGAAGTCATGAAATTCCTTCAACCTTGTTCCAAATCCAAACACTTCTCTTCGATAGTTATTATTGTGTTATCTACCTTCGCTGTACTCCTTCTGGGGTTTCTCCTCTTGTTCCTTAAGAGCAAAAAGTCATTATTTTTAACTGACAAATCCAAGCGCTCTTTTAGGACAACTGCATTCCATATGGTGGGGTTTAACGAAGAAGATGTTGCTCCATTGCTAACCAGTGAGAATCTCATTGGCACAGGGAGTTCTGGCCAGGTCTATAGGGTGAAGCTCAAGACAGGAGAGACAGTTGCTGTGAAAAAGCTATGGGAAGGACGTGCAGGAAAACTGAATAGTACAGATTCGGTTTTCAAAACGGAGATTGAGACACTGGGTAGAATTCGGCATGTTGATATAGTAAAATTGTTATATAGTTGCAGTGCTGACGATTTCCAGATTCTGGTGTACGAGTATTTGGAGAACGGCAGCTTGAGTGACGTTTTGCACGGTGAAAAGTGCAGTGAGTTGATGGATTGGTCGAGGCGGTTCAACATAGCAGTAGGTGCAGCTCGTGGACTGGCTTATTTACACCATGACTGTGTGCCGCCTATAGTTCACAGAGACGTCAAGAGCAGTAACATATTGCTGGATCGTGATTTCAGACCTCGTCTTGCAGACTTTGGATTGGCTAAAACCTTGCAGCCAAAGGCAAAAGAAGATGGTCGTAGGGCTACATCCAGGATCGCTGGGTCCTATGGTTACATTGCTCCAGGTTTGTTTATTCTTCTAACCTTCTGTTTGTTAAACTATGGCTGTATGAAAACTTTGATGGGGGTATTATGTATTATGCAGAATATGCTTACACACTGAAAGTAACTGAGAAAAGTGATTGTTATAGCTATGGTGTAGTACTGATGGAATTGATCACAGGCAAGAGGCCAAATGATCCATCCTTTGGTGAGAACAGGGATATAGTGAAGTGGCTAACTGAGACTGCTTTATCAAGTTCTACAGGAGGAGGGAGTGGCGATATAGAAGGTCATCGCAGTTTCCTGGTTAAGATTGTAGACCCTAGATTGAACCCCTCCACTTGTGATTATGAAGAGATTGGTAAGGTTTTGAGAGTGGCTCTGCTTTGCACCTCAACATTCCCCATTAATAGACCCACAATGAGAAGGGTGGTCGACTTGCTTAGGGGACATAAGACCCGTCCTAAATCATGATGATCATTGATGCCATTGAACATTCCGTGAGTAGCAAGCAATTACTTGACCCTTTCTCCAGTCCACAAGGATCATTTTTGTTTTTAAAAAACGGTGGCTACAAGCAATTATTAAAAGAAGTCCCTCCCTTTATTTTCTTTCTTTTGGGCAGTTATAACTTGTAAATGCTTATTGAGGACAGCTGCAAGAAGATTTGGAGAGAAGTTTCCTGTACGATGCTGTTTAAAAATTTACATTTTCTATGATTCTATTAGCACAGAACGTTAAAAATATATTTGGAGAGCTGGCCAAAAGAATAATAATATAGAGAGGAAAATCAACACAGAAAAATACCTTATATCCAATGATTATCCTGTTTTATTCTCTGTGCAAGTGTATGAACAATTCAATTTGCGCTGCTGAAGCAGGGGAAAGAATGAGAGAATATCCAATTCTGTGGGATGTCAGCGAAGGGACGAGAATGGGACTAGAAAATTTTATTCATTTGACTTTCAATATAGTGAGTACGTTCCCAACAAAATGAAATTGGATTTGCTCTTTTCCAAGCAGGAAAGAAATTACCTTTTTTCTTTGTCTTCTGTTAAGGAATGCTTGACTTAGAAGCAAAGCTGCAGTTGTGGGGTTTATGATGATGATCGCAGTGAAGTTTGAGTCATATTTTCACCTCATCAGGTTAAAACTTACACCGTTTGGTTCACTGAAAATTAGTCCTGAGAAATGGAAATGGAAAGGAAAACTTATTTCTCATAGTTTGGTTCGCTGGAATTGGACTCCTGAGAAATCGATTTCCTTCAAAATTCTGGAAAATCATTTCTGTAGCTGGAGCTATGAAAATCCTTCTATGCTTTCTTCAGCTCTATCGCCCCGTCGATATCTCACTGTCCCTTCTTTGCAGTTCGCCTTAGTTTCTTCGTATTCTTACCTTAAACAGCGAAGTGATATCTCACCTTTTCGATTATGGAAGATGTTTATTTGAGGTACCCCTGAAATATCCAGAGTGCGGAGGAACTCATGAAATTACTACCAGCTCTTGGTTTTTAGCTTCACCGACATGTTAGATTAAAAAGTGCCACCCAACCATGCCTTCATTTGGAAATTAATATATAACAGATTTAATAGAAGTTAGGAAACGGTGCATTATACATCTATATTTCAGTATATTTGGTTTCTAATTTGCTAAAAATATAGTTTTATTTATTATACTAAGTTCCTATTTATGGAAAAATTGAATTATAACTCTTATCATTTTTAAAAATTTTCTTTTCCAATAATCTCTCCTTTCATTTTTGTTTGATTTTTTCCTCCATATAAACCCAAGCTTAGCGGATTTTGTCAATATGCTTTAAAAATATTAAATTCTTTTAAGCCAAACACAAGTTTAATAGAAGTTAATTTATAAAAAGGACTTTCTATTTGTATCTCTCTGTGGCAGTCTTGGAAAAACTGAATAAAATCTTAAAAAATAAAAAGAATATGGTCTGTTGTTGGATAGATTTTTTTTAAAAAATGCAATAAACAATTTTTGGACAATTTTTAAAAAAAGATTTTTAGAGAAGAATTTTAAAAAAATTATTATGAAAAAATGAGTGTTTGAATAATGATTAGTAGAAAGACTTTTGTGATTAGTAAATTATTAAAAAAATGTATGATTTTATGAAAAATAAGAGAGATTAGAGATGATAGAGAGTGGAGAAGAGATAATAAAGAAAAGAGAGGAAAGATGAGAGATAGTGAAAAAAAAGAAAGGAAAGAAAATAGATGAGAGATGAGAGATAGTATAAGAAAAAATAAAAATAAAATAATAATTAGATAATTCATAAACTCTTTTATTATTTTAGAAACTAGTCTTAATAATTTATTAAAAATATAATTTTAAATTATAATTTAATTTAATTTTTTTTTAAATAAATATAAGTGTTTATTTTATCCAAACCTCAGTTTGGACCAAATCATAGTTTAAAACCATAGTTTTAGATAAGCTGGTTAGAGTAACTTTTGGAACAGTAAAAGAGCTTATGAACTACTCAATTACTATTTTACCCTTAATTTTTCTTACATTCTCTCTCCTCTTTCCTCTATCTTTTTCACCCTCTCTTCTCTCTCCTTTATTTTTTCCACCCTCTCTCCTCTCTCCTGTATCTTTTTTACCCTCTCTCCTCTCCCATCTCTCATACATACTCTTTTTAATAATTTTTAATTACAAATTTCTTTTAGTAATAACTATTCAAACACTCATTTATCCAAAACCACTTTTTTTATATAAACTCTTCTCTAAAAGTCCTTTTTCATAAGCTATCAAAAAGTCTATTTTTTTATAAACTCTTTTTTAAAATCCTATATAAACACACGCTTTATCAATTATCAATTCTAAGGTGTCCATGTCTCATTTTTATGGATAATATTGCTTTTAATAATTTTAAGTTTAATATGAATATATATATTTATAATAAAATAAAATAAAAATCGAATGCGCCAAATATTTCAAATCGCCCCGCCCAATCTGGTCTGGCAATTGATACCGAAATTGTCAGGTAAGTTTACTACAATTATTGAAATTAAAAACATGAAGAAATTGCCAGCGGTCCCATGTGAAGCCTCTTCTATTCTATTGCGATTTGTGGGCACAGAAAAATGATCAACGGCTAAAAATAATTCACCCTTCTTAATTTCATTTTTACCTCTTTCATTCTCATCATCTCACTCCGTTACCGTTATTAAAAGCGAACCACCCAGACGCTCATCTCCGCCTCAGGAAAACCCGTTCTCTGAATCTCTTTCTACGTTTTGTGCTTTTTTCCCACTAGTTTCTCTGAATCTTAAAAAATGAGAGAGTGCATCTCCATTCACATTGGTCAAGCCGGCATTCAGGTCGGAAATGCTTGCTGGGAGCTTTATTGCCTTGAGCATGGCATTCAGGTAATTCCATCTTGATCTGTGAAGATCTAATGCTTTGATGCGTTTTTTTTTTATCTACATTTTCCCAGTATTTGTCTGATTGCTTTTCTTATTCATCGGTTCAAACCATTTCTGGTACTGGCCGTTCGATCGATCCGTTCGTTATATGTGCTTTTGATAATGTGGCGTTACTAGGATCTTGACGATTGCTCTCAAATGTATGTCCGATTTTTTGAATCGTGAATTTGTCTTCGTTTTATATTTACTCTGTATTGCACGGATCGTCATCTTCTATTTCCGTTATGCAGGGTGTTCTTAATGCAATGGGATATCAGATCCCTGACATTAGAGTTGCGTTGATTTAAATTCGTACTTGACTTTTAAGACTTTACTTGATTAGTGCATTTCCAGATAACGCATTTTGAATTGCATAATAGATCTATCCTGGCATTACGCGAATAACTACTATGCTCATTTTCTCACCTTTCATTCAGTCTAAGGCATTCTTCCATTTTTTCAGGCCGATGGCATGATGCCAGGTGATAAGACTGTCGGTGGCGGTGATGATGCTTTCAACACCTTCTTCAGTGAAACTGGAGCTGGAAAGCATGTACCGCGTGCAGTTTTTGTAGATCTTGAGCCAACTGTCATTGATGAAGTCAGGACTGGAACATACCGCCAGCTATTCCATCCGGAACAACTCATTAGTGGCAAAGAGGATGCGGCAAACAACTTTGCTCGTGGCCATTATACCAGTAATTAGTCTTTCCCATTCCACAGATTTTCTCCTTTTCACTCTCAAATTAAATGCTAACTCTTATAATGGTCTTTTGATTCAGTCGGTAAAGAGATAGTTGATCTTTGCTTGGATCGCATCAGAAAACTCGCAGACAACTGCACTGGTCTCCAAGGGTTTCTGGTTTTCAATGCTGTGGGTGGAGGCACTGGTTCAGGTCTCGGTTCCCTGCTTCTTGAGCGTCTTTCAGTGGACTATGGCAAGAAATCAAAACTCGGTTTTACTGTCTATCCTTCACCACAAGTTTCAACTTCTGTTGTTGAGCCCTACAACAGTGTCCTCTCCACTCATTCCCTCCTGGAGCACACTGATGTTGCTGTTCTTCTTGACAACGAAGCCATATATGATATATGCAGGCGTGCTCTTGACATTGAGCGACCAACCTACACCAACCTTAATCGTCTAGTTTCTCAAGTATGCTACGAATAATTTGAAACCCATTTTTTGTGCTGTATTTTATCACACTAGACCGTGCCTTAAACTATTTTATAATGTGTTCAGGTGATTTCATCGCTGACGGCCTCCCTGAGGTTTGATGGTGCTCTGAATGTGGATGTAACTGAATTTCAGACTAACTTGGTACCATATCCTAGGATTCACTTTATGTTGTCATCATATGCTCCTGTCATTTCAGCAGAAAAGGCATACCATGAACAACTGTCAGTTGCTGAGATCACAAACACTGCATTTGAGCCATCATCCATGATGGCCAAGTGTGATCCTCGCCATGGCAAATACATGGCTTGCTGTTTGATGTACAGAGGCGATGTGGTGCCTAAGGATGTCAATGCAGCCGTAGCAACTATTAAGACAAAGCGCACTATCCAATTTGTTGATTGGTGCCCTACTGGATTTAAGTGCGGTATCAACTATCAGCCTCCAACTGTTGTTCCAGGGGGTGATCTTGCTAAGGTTCAAAGGGCTGTGTGCATGATTTCAAACTCAACCAGTGTTGCTGAGGTTTTCATGCGCATTGATCATAAATTTGACCTTATGTATGCCAAGAGGGCGTTCGTGCACTGGTATGTCGGTGAGGGAATGGAAGAAGGTGAGTTCTCTGAGGCTCGTGAAGATCTTGCTGCCTTAGAGAAGGATTATGAGGAGGTTGGTGCAGAGGCTGCAGAAGATGATGAAGGTGACGAGGGAGATGAGTATTGATTTTGCTCTACCGACAACGTCTCTAATCTTTTATTTTCTTCTATTATCTTTCTGTGGTGCTTACTTGCACTTTCGTTGGCTTCTCTTTCTAGTAGTGGAGCACACGCCAAAGTTAACGATATTACTGTACTGTGTCTTGTCACATAAGTTATAGGAGCTCCATATGTTGATGGACTGTGGAATGGAATTGAAGGGTTTATCCATACTGCGTTGAAACTATAATTTGCTAAATATTTTACAAATTTATTGAGTGTTTGCATCGGTGATCTAATTTCGGAATCATTTATGTTTATTCAACACCCTTTGAAATTGCAGCCAAAAATAAAATTATGCAGCATTCAGTAAATAATCACGAGATACAGCGAAAATGAAAATGTTACGCTTTGATGGACGAACGGAAGAAACTAACAAGATGCAATTTTCTTTTTCCTTGGTGAAATCAGCTCCCACTTTTTATCCCAACAATACTTTAAAAACTCTGAAATAAGCATCTTTTTGTTTTTAACCCTCTCAACTCCCACTCTTTATCCCCACAAGAAACTAAAATTACAAGATTAAACCTTTTTACTAATAAAGGAGCGAAAGTTAAACTAAAACAACGTAAAACCAAAATCTAATGCGATAAGAAATGTTTGAAGACTGATACATAGAACCCCACCATATGTGAGATCCTTCCAAAAATAGGCGTATGCCACTTGAAGCATCGAGCACACGGTATTCTTTAGTAAAAGGCGAAAGAATAGTTCGCTCTGTGCTCACTGCGTGGCTGCGTGACCATACAACAATGCTAGCTTCCGCTTTTATAGTGCGTTTCGCTATAGGAACCATCCTGAGCTTCCCGATGTGGGGCATTCCTCTATTCTCAAAGCCTTCGTGGATCAAGCTTTTAATTTTGGACCAAACAAACGTTGGTGACTTTTGGATGTGTGAATGAACTTTGATTACCTCAAAATGGTTTTTATATTTTGGGGGAGTGGTGTTATCGTTCACTAAACTTACCTCAGTCTAGGCTCATATCATTTGTTAACTTAGTTTTCCCAATTACTATACGCAGTGCTTATTTTTATGTTACTTGAAACTTCTGTCATAATAGTAGTATACAAGTAAAAATATTAGTATCCCTGTAATATTGCCATTGAAAATTATATGTTATAATTTCAGTTTTAGAGGAGAAAGTGCTACGTGGCCATGGAAGGGTTTCATCTTGTAATCAAAGTAGATTTTAGGGATAAGCTTGAATAGCTCTTGAAGCTCGCAGTGTTAAAATTTCTGTTGGTTTTAGAGTTTATGAAAAAAAAAATCTGGCTATTAAAAAAGCAAGACAAACACAAATAATCAAAGCTTAACCGGAGTTGAGACTTGTTATGCACAATTACCAAAACTAGTAATTGCTCACATGACATTTCACCTTCTTCAAATCTGCACAGAACCGTTCCCTTCAATAACGTCACCTACAAGGTGGTTCAATGCTTGGAGGCAATGGTCCTCCACAATTTTAGTCATTTCCTATTGGCTATTCCCCCATGGTTAGGTCAAGCACTGCAATTGCAGCATCCTTATATTCTTACAGTTTTTCTAGTGAACTAGAATCATGTTTTCCTGTTGTTGCTGCAAGAAATTCATCAACTTCACCAGATGAGCTCTTGCACGGTTTATTTTGGTGATGAAACTCTTCTGTAACTTAGAGAAGATGGTCCTTGTAATCAGCCACTCCTGCTGTTGCAAGGTATAAATGACATTCCATGGCTGAAGATGCCCAAAGTTGCTGGGGTTCTTGAGAAAGAATGAAAAAGCATATCTTTCTACTTCTCCAATGGAACAACCGGAAAACAAAGGAAAAGATTAATTAGAAGCGATCACTTTGAGATTAATTAGAATAAGTCAACGATGTTTACTCCCCAGCTCAAGTTCATCAAGAAATATCAGTGAATCCAAATATCTTCGATGGTCCTATCCAATGCAAAAGCGACAAGCAAATAACTTCTCACAAACCGTGTCGCCAGACACTAGAATTTTATAGATGAAAGTTGAGTCCTCTATTTCTTTATCGTGCGGCGGATATTTAAATTTGGATAGGTATTTAGAAAAAAAAACTTACGAAAAAAAAGTTTTAAGACAATTTTTTAAAAAAGATTTCAGAAAAAAGTTTATAAAAAAATAATAGTTTTAGATAAATAAATGTTTAGATAGTTATTACTAATTTTTTTTATAATTAATAAATTATTAAAAAAATATGAAATAAAAAAATTATTATCTCTCTCTTTTTCTCTCTCTCATTCTCAAGATTCTGTAATTGAAAGAAGGAGGATCCGACAAAAAAGATGACGGTGGCAATGAAGGAGGGAGGATCTGACCAGAGAAGATGACGGTTGTAATGAAGGAGGGAGGATCCGGTGGCAATAAAGAGGGGGAGGGAGAGGCGGAGGAGGGGAAAGAATGTAAAAAAAAATAAAAGTAAAATAGTAGGAGGATGGGGAGGAGGAGGGGAAGGAGAGAGGGGCAGAAGAGGAAATAATAAGTGTATAATCTATAAATTATTTTACTATTTTAAAAATTATTCCTAACCAAAGTTATGGTCTTAAACATAGTTTAATCTAATTTTCTTAGATAAATATAATTATTTATTTTAAAATTATTTTAAATTAAAATTTAAACCAATTTTTTTTAAATCTTAATTTCATCATAATCCATGCATATAATAATGTAATTAATGGAAGTTAAAAATTAAAATGAGGAATTGGAAATATTTTCTAATAAAGAAAACGAATTACGACTGAAATTCTTAAAAGAGAGTCCTTTTTTATTTTAAATAAAAACGATTTATTTTTAAATAGTTATTTACCATTCAATTAATATAAATTATTTTAATTTTTATTTAAATCTTTTTTAACAGATATAAATTATGCTTATAAACTAATACTTAGAATTAATGTCAAATAATCATCATTATTTTTCCTAAAGCTAAAAGAATCTTATATATATATCTGTCAAATTATACATTTATTCATATAAAATTTAAATATTTTTTTAGCCAAAATATAAAAAATTAAATATTATTTTTATTATGCATTTTTTTCGTGCATATTCCAGCGATGTGTAGGAAGATCCGGTCCACCGGCTTGGTGCAGTATAAGCTTGCAGGCTCTTCGGAACGTCGAGAGAACGTAGTACGTGACTTGTAGCACACACTGAGAAAGAGAACGAGTAAGAGGAAATGGCGATGGCCATGGTGCGATCCAGTCTTCTTCGAGCTGCGGTGCGCGGAACGCCTCGTAGATCGGCTCCTCCCCGGCGAAACTTCGCTTCATCTAGTCATCACGATGATGAATGTTAGTACCCTATACTCTCCCTCTATATAACACACGATAAATCGTCATCTAACGCATTCTTATTTGGCGGTTTCACCTTCCAATCCGTATTGAATTTTGTCAATCTATTGCTGGATTTCGATTTTAAAGTCGATCATTTCCTAATCATGGCAACCGTATAATGTTAGGGTTTCGTTTTGGTCTCGGGTTTCCGGTTCTTTTTCGTAAACCGTGTGATTAGCTTGGAAGCTGGTCACTATTAGATTAAATTGGTTGCATTTGGATACATGAAGTTGGAAAAGGATGTATGGATATTTGAAAACGATATACGGGCTCTGATTGATATTTCTAACTGATTTAATATGAATATGTAACCTCCAATTATTAAGTCTTGCTACCGCGTGAATTTGTGAATATTCCGACCTTTTTGATTCATGTCTCGTTATTGTTTTCAAGAGTCTCTGGATAAACCCCATCGAGGTGATTAAGTTTTACTTTTTTGTTTACTACGAAAATCTTGTGATTCAAATTTTAAAAATTAACCCACTGGAAATTTCATTATTGGGAAATCAACTTCGGTTAACTAAAAAGTGAAAGGACTCAACATGTACTTTTGGATGAAATTTTCTCAATTTTGATATTAGGCAATTGTCTTTTGGTTAGGTTTGTCAAATTTTTGGTATTTGATGGATTACTTGCATTTTGGCTATTACATTGTTATGAATTTCCTCTCTTTGATTTTAAATCCCAACATCAAATGCAATTTTCACGTTTCACTTGAGTAACAGGAATTGGCCATAAAAGATTTATGGTTGCTTTGTTATATATTAATGATATGTAAAATATATTTAAGTAGTTTTATTATTTTATTAGAATTAGTATTAGATATTATGTGATATTAGGATTATATATCATAATATATATATTATGATATATTAGGATTAGATATTTAAATATGATAAGGATTAGATATTATAATATATATCATGATTAGATATTATGATATATTAGTATTAGATATTTAATTAGGATTAGGATTACCCATCACTTATAAATAAGGGTGATCATCAGTCTTATTGGGATATGCTTTGATTATGATGTGAACCCTTGAGTATTCAGTATAATTCCAGTTTCTCTTCTATTCTCCTTCTATTCTTCTCGATTTCCCTTTTCTTTCTATAATTACATAACAGTGGTATCAGAGCGGTCGTTCCTCGGCCACTCACAAGAATCAACAACAGGATGAGCATGGATATAGAGTGGTGTCTTCTGAATATAGCTAGGAATCTTGATAGGATAAGTATGGATACAGAGCGTCGTTTTCAGAATATGGTAAGGAAACTTGATAGGATGAGCGCCCTTCTGCAGAAAACTCAGCCGGTAAAGAAAGATATGGTAGAGTCACAGAAAGTATTGCAAAAAGAAATGGATGTTTCTGGTGATCAAGAAAAGTGTCCGGCAGTTCAAGAAGATGAGTCTTCCCTTTCGGAATCTATTGAGGAGCAAAAAGATATGCCAGAAAGTTCCAAGAACTCCAATCAGACTCAAGATCCTAATGCAGTGCAGATAATAGTTCAAGAAGGGTTAAAAATTCAGCCTATCATTCTCCAAGATGCAAGAAGCTTAGCACATTCGAAGGAGATCAAATTTCATAACACAATTTATGGTTTACAAGAACCTTCACATATAACTTGCAAAAGGAAGGTGATGAAACCAAAGTTTAAAGCTAATGGATCATCAAGTTTCAACTTTTGTGAGGGGTTTAAAAGTGCACTTTGCGACACGTCTTCAAGTTTGTCCCCAATAACACTGGCGATCTCAAATCTCCTAATCCAGATTTGGTTCAAAGGAGAATTGATTAAAATGCTTCTTGGCTCTAGTTTAGTATCGTTCTTGGTACTTGACCCTTGGGGACAAGGGTCTTTTAGGGAGGGAGTATTGATATGTAAAATATATTTAAGTAGTTTTATTATTTTATTAGAATTAGTATTAGATATTATGTGATATTAGGATTATATATCATAATATATATATTATGATATATTAGGATTAGATATTTAAATAGGATAAGGATTAGATATTATAATATATATCATGATTAGATATTATGATATATTAGTATTAGATATTTAATTAGGATTAGGATTACCCATCACTTATAAATAAGGGTGATCATCAGTCTTATTGGGATATGCTTTGATTATGATGTGAACCCTTGAGTATTCAGTATAATTCCAGTTTCTCTTCTATTCTCCTTCTATTCTTCTCGATTTCCCTTTTCTTTCTATAATTACATAACAGGTTATGGGACGGAGTAATGACCCAAGTCCCACATCGGGTAGCTTAGGCTGCTCGCTGGGGTATATAAGTGGTGTGGTTCTTCCCCCTTACGAGGCGCCTTTTGAGGGTGGGTTCCCCACTCCGCTTTGTATCATAACAGATGGTATCAGAGCTGGCCCCGGCCTCTGCCCGGGTGGCTCCGTTGGCTCGTCCCAGCGGCGACTTCTGCCCGGCGTGGTCGCCGGCTCTTCCGGGGAGGGCCACTGTTATGGGACGGAGTAATGACCCAAGTCCCACATCGGGTAGCTTAGGCTGCTCGCTGGGGTATATAAGTGGTGTGGTTCTTCCCCCTTACGAGGCGCCTTTTGAGGGTGGGTTCCCCACTCCGCTTTGTATCATAACAATTAACACGTTATTCATGTGGTTATTTATCTGTTTAGAATTTTATGCCACAGGATAATAAGCAATTTTTAAGTTGCATTTTGGCTACTATGCATTTGATATTTTCCCCTGCATCATTACCTCTTCCTTCTAATCATCGCATGACTTCCCTATTAATGTCCTGCTTTTACTGTTGTTCCTCTACATATTTTGGTGATAAACATTTCTTCTATTTATCAGATGAGACAGCCAAGTGGGAGAAGATTACCTATCTAGGCATTGCTACATGCACTGCTTTAGCCGTTTATCATCTATCAAAGGGCCACCCTCACCATGAAGAGCCCCCTGTGAGTTCTTATACATGCAGTTTTATATTTTTGTTACTTAGACATGCATTAATGATGCAATTTTGTGTGCATATGTTTGATATGACTTTTATCTATGGTAATTGCAATCAATCACTATTTCAGGTCAAGTTGTTTGGCATGGTGTGTGACACTCCATCTATCATAAATGCAACCAAATTCCATTTTGAACCGAATTTAGAATATAATTATATCTCCAAATTACTCTTGTACAGCATATATTCAAAATAATACTTTTCTTCTGTTATTGACTTTGTCCTTAAACTTTTATGCAGCCATACCCATATTTGCACATCCGCAATAAGGAATTTCCATGGGGTATGTGTGCTTGAGTTTTTTAATGCCTTCCCCAACAACTTGAAAGTTCCAAAAATTTAATTTCATTAAATGTTAAAATTCTTTAGATGTATATTTGACTTTGCTCATTGCTGTCTGTTTAACACATTAATATGCTTCTATATTTTTTATTTTATTTTCTACCTGTTTCTGTGAGTATTTAGTAATCTCATATTCAGCGAGAGCATCTCTCATAAGTTAGATTAGTCTATTGGAGGAAACTGCTTTCGCTTTTGTAAATTCACCATTGAGTTTGTGATATCAATATCGTACGTCTGATAAGATGGGAATGGCATACATGAGAATTGTGGCCAGTGTGTTTCATTTTTCATGGGCTTGCATATTTCAATAATGGTCAAATCTAACATTGACTATCTTTTCAAGATTTTCTAAATTCATTGTTAACTCTAAGGATATGATTCTTCTGTTTGGCTTACGTGTGCAAAAAGCTTTTGGTTGGGTTGAGTCCATGATACTATTATGATCAGCATGGGTTGGGTTGAGTCCATGATACTATTATCATCAGTATGGTTTTTTGAAGTAGATTTATGACTGGGGAAAAACATGCATCTTTGGTAAATCGCTGCTACTTTCATCTTTCAGGACCAAAAAGAAGAATTTTCTAGTAGTTGCTGTTTTTGCTTAAAATAAATTGTCATGTCACTATATGTTTGTTGATTTGATACTTGTTGAGACTTGAGAACCCCTTCCTCCAATCATTCCCGCACAGTAATTTCTGAAATAATCCACGGAAAGACATTCCTTTTCCATTACTCAGAAAACAATACTGGCGATATCTTGTAACTTAAAATAACTGTTATTTTAATTCACGGGTATAAGTGATATTGCCAAGCTATAAAATCACCTTTTCTATTGTATTTCAGGTACAGAAGTAATCGTTTATTTGCTTATATGCATGTTAATTATTGTTAGCTAGTGATGTGTTTCTCGTACAACCGCAATCTGGCTTACATTTTCAAGTAATCCGCGAGTCCTGAAATTCCCATCTTATATGACTGGATTCTTTTGTTGTAAGCAGGTCCAGATGGCCTTTTCGAAAGAAAGCATCACTAGGAACATCTGGCGGTTAAGTCGGAGGTACCGTGTGACTGTTGTTTCGCTTATTTCTTGCCCCATGTCAAAGTATGATAACACATTTCCGTATTTCATCATAAAAGTTATGATGTGGAACTTGCAATTGGCAAGACAGTCTTATTCTGTGATGTTTCGTACTCTTACTTGGATTTAAAATAATTGTATACTTGGTTCTGCTTTATCCAGTTTGGTGCAAGAACAAGGATTAGAAAGAATGTTATGCATGCACTAATTGTTCGACCCCTTCCTCACTTTGTTTTTTTTTGGAGGCACTTTGCCCTTTTAGATGGAAGGTGAGTGAGCAGTTGGCTGAATTGATATTCTCATCAATTATCGTTTAAAGCCTAGTTAAAACATGGTTGTCTCTGCCTTAGCAACTTTTATTACTAATACAATAATGAGAAAAATTAAAATAATAACGATTAAAATAAGTTTTTTGATAGACCAAGATAACAATTCAGCCATGAATGATATTAAGCTTGATGCAACTTGCTGTGTCTTGTATACCTTCTACAAAAATATTGAAACACGATATCAACATTGTGGGTCTGGTAGAAAATGCTCAAGGCAAGAGTATATATAATGATTAGTCTAATTCCGTAAGCTCCCTTATAATATCTGTTCAATAAAATTTTCAATTTTGTGTTAAACATAAAGATCTCAATGGGGTACATTGCCTTGGTTACCTTTTTTTTTTTTTTTTTTAGAAAAAGGTTGGTCTCACCCACGATTTAAGGGCATGGTAAAATCTTATTTCTTTCTAAACGATATCAATGTCAGGCAGAGCGAGCTATTTATTATCCTCAGGTGTGAACCTAGGTATCTAGAATCTAGAATGCCTCCCCAAACATTGCGACTGGAATCACAATAAAGTGGTACTTTCCAGGATTCGAATACGCTCCAAATGGTTGCATGTTTTACTGTTTTGCCAGTTGAATTCACAGACGATAGGTGTCTTGCTTACTAAACATTGATGCAGTTCATGCATTATGATTCCCCTCATACTTTCGGCCCAAATAACATAGAACAAATCCTTTGCTCCGTGGAACAAAAAAAAATTGCAGAGTTGACCATTTAGAGTGTATTTGAACTTTAGGGAGTACTATTTTATTGTAGTTTCAGTCGCGGCGTTTGGGGGGCATCTTAACTCCTAGGTGCTTAGGTTTACGCCTGAGGGTAATAGACAGTTCGCCCTGCTCGATATTGGTATCGCCTAGAAAGAAGGGAGATTTCGTCTTGTCTTTGGATAGGGGGTGAGCCCAATCCCTTTCCAAAAAAATTTATATAAAAAAAAAATTGCAAAGTTGACCAAGTCAGAGTCCGAAAACTGGAGAAAATTTAAAATATGATTAGATCTCTTGGAGTGAAGTTTATTTTGTCCCCAAACAAAAGTGATGTTGATGGAGTCCATAAAAGTAAAGAAGATTTGAAATAGCATACGAGCTTAAATTTATGGTGTAATTTTATACAGGGACTGAAGAAATTAGACCAAAAGAAGTGACTAGAGTAAAAAAGAGTGAACTAACAGACAAATTTACCTAGTGGGCTCTCGAGGTGAGCATCGAATATCGCAACTCTATGAAGAGAAGGAGAAAGATCAGCATTTCAGGAAAGTGTTTTGGCCGAATTATAGTGGAAAGGGAAAAGTAAATGTTATTACTTCCACAACTTCGAAGAACATCAAATGATTTATGCATAAAATTCTATTGCTGCAGCAAATAACAATAAGGCAAACAATTCTATCTAGCATATTGGCCATGTAAAGAACAATACATATTTCAACAAAAAATAAAAAATTAGGACCACAAGAAGACGAAAGCCTCATGAAGTTGATTTATTTGAAATACAGCTCCGTGGTAGTAACATCACTGATTGCTTTCGGTATTGGTCTCTAGCAACCTTCCCAAACTAACATTCTGACAAATTCAAGATTCAGATTTGACTTGATCCTGCGAGTTGGAATCAGTTGATTCTTCTTTCTGGTTTCCTGAAACGGATGATTCTTTTTTAGCCCCATCAGTTTCACTTGTCTGGCTTTGAACATTGTTCTGGTTCTCCTTCTGCACTGCTTCAGCATTATTCCCGGAAGATGAAGATGCATCTTTCTCTTCAGAAACTGAGGAATCAGAAGAAACACCTGGCACTGTCACGTCTTTATCTTCATTGCCATTTGAATTATTCTGGCCGGCATCATTCCTGTTTTCTGAGTTTGAGGATTCTTCTTTCTTTTGTTCTGATGGAGTGTCAGAGGAATGGACTTGCCCTTGATTGGCATCTCCGCCATTATTAGCACTTCCATCACTGTCTGTTTTGCTCTCAGCCGAGTTTACATTGTCATTTTGCCCAGAAGTAGTAGTATTTTCTGAGTTTGAGGAGTCATCTCTCTTCTGTTCGGATGAAGCATCAGAGGAAGTTTGTTGTACCTCCTGGCTAGCATCTTTGCTGTCACTTGTACTGGATGATACAACTTTATCTTGTGCTCCCTTATCAGAATTGCTGTCAAGATTTTGCTTGTCAGCAGAATCAGTAGTTGGGTCCTTGGACTCTCCATTATTTGCATTGCTGACATTTTTTTCTGAGGAAGACGTTGAAGTGGAATCAGCTTGCTTGCCATCCCTTTTCTGTTCATCACTCTCCTTCAATGCTTGATTTTCATTGCTGTTTCCTTCACTAGTTGTTGAATCAGTCTTCTCAGTGTTTTCTGATTCTGTTTTATTTGAGACTTCTTCAGCACCATTGGTATTAGACTCATCCTTAAACTCAATGTTTTCCTTGTTTTCAGATTGCTCTGTCTTGTTCTGACTTTCATCTGAGGTATCTTGTGTTTTATGTTCCACAGCACTGGAGGCATTATCTCCAGCATAATGCTCCTCTCTAGCCTCCTCACTGTTCCTTTCTCCATCCTTGACTTGATCTTCAGATGAAGTCACTTCCTGAATCTTCTCAACCTCTTCTTTCTCTTTGTTATCATTACCTTGCTCTTTACCATCCTCTACTTCAGTGCTGTTCCCTTCATTTTCCTTATTCTCTTGCTGACTTCCGTTCTCTTTGTTCTCTTCATTCTTCTTCTCTTGTTCCTTCACTTCAGTTTTGTTTTCTTCATTTTCCTTATTCTCTGTCTCTTTTGCCTCTACATTCTCTTTCTGACTCTCGTTCTCTCCAGTCTCTTTGTTCTCCGCTTCATCTTTGTTCTCTTCATTCTTCTTCTCTGGTTCCTTCTCTCGAGTTCTGTTTTCTTCATTTTCCTTGTTCTCTGTTTCTTTTGCCTCTACATTCTCTGGCTGACTCTCGTTCTCCCCTGTCTTTTTGTTCTCCCCTTCATTTTTGTTCTCTTCATTCTTCTCTTGTTCCTTTACTTCGGTTGCGTTTTCTTCATTTTCCTTGTTCTCTGTCTCTTTTGCCTCTCCATTCTCTTGCTCACCTTCATTCTCTGTAGTCTCCCCTGTCTCTTTGTTCTCCACTTCGTCTTTTTTCTCTTCATTCTTCTTCTCTTCATTCTCATTTCCCTGGCTATCATTTACACCATTCTCGTCGCCAAATTTCTTTTCCTCCTCCGTCTCAGCATTTTCGGAATGAACTTCAGTAACTTTCTCTTGATCTTCTGACTCCTCTTTACGCTCAGATTCCCCTCCTGTGTTTTCTTGCTCACCTTTTTGTGTTGAAATCTCTTGATCCAGGCCATTAGTATCATCCATCTTGTTTTGCCCTTCATGCTTGCTTTCTTCATCCTCCTCCTCCCTGTGGCTTGCATCTACGATCGAGGTTTCCTCGGTACGAGGCAGGAGATCCTTCCTCCCCAACTTCACAGCTTCACTGCTGGTTCGTGGGCTTTCACCAAATGATGCTTTCTTCTCATAAGATTGCTTGATTTGGTAACCCAACCATACAGAAAGGCCAAGCACAAGACATAATTGTAGTGCATGCTTCACCTTGAAGCCTTTAGATCTCTGGTTCCTCTGAGATGACTTGAACATGATGGAGATTCCTCCACCTCAAAACTTGACTTCTTCTTTTTTTTTTTTACCAAATACCTGCCCATATTGAGCAATCTCTATAAAGGACTATTAATTATCAAAAACAGCTACTCAACATAAATCAGATCAGAAAAAAGACACGCTTCGTTATATCCTCAAGCAAGTGGAAATTCTAGGTTGTCATACTCGAGAGTTCATACAATTTAAAGATTACAGTTGATATTAGGAAATATTTCTACATCTGAGAACTAGTGAAGCCAGGATATATGCACATCGCAGACCATTTACACAGACAAAGCTAACTACATATTTTAGTTTAGTCAATACAAGAAAAAAGAGCATATTGGTGTTCTGCCAGTTTAGTTTTGAGCAAGAATGAGACAGGGTTCAAAAACTCAAAGCTACTCACAGATCCGCACAGATCTTGACAAGTATTCTAAACAATGTATCTGAATTCCGACATCACAGAAACAGAAAAAACTTCCTGACAATAACCATGGAACTGATAAAGCACAAAAATAACATACCCGGAGAAGCAGACTGATGATTGCGAAATGAGCAATATACACAAAAAAACGGTCCCTTTCTTTAATTAGAAATGGAGGGAGAAGCCAAGAAGGAACACTTCGAAGTTGCGCAGATCAAGATGTGATCTTTGGCCACAATTCGAAGTCTTATAGATCTGAAGCCTCAAATGGATTGGAACGTGCTGGTAGCCTTCTTGTTTACAATATGGGCGGAATTTTTTACTTGTGAGTGTGGGCTAAGTAGACTGATTTGAAAGCCTAACTTTTGACAATTGGTTTAATTAGTTGTTATTATGATCAGTCAATTCTACGATAAACGACGTCGATTTGAAGCAAATAAGGAGCACCGTCATACATCAATGGATAGGAAGTGGACACGTGGCATCTAGAGATCCCCAAATCTTTAGGGTGTGTTTGGCTCAACGGAGGGAAGGGAAAGGGAGGGATTTTAATGGAGGGAAAAGAAGGGGAGGAAAAAAGAGAGATTTTATTATTACCTTGTTTGGATTAATATTAAGGGAGGGGAGGGGAGGAATTTTTATATTACCTTGTTTGGTTCAAGAAGGGAGGGGAGGGAAAATACTTTTATATAGACAAATTTACCTTATATTATTTTATAGAATATTTTAATAAAATATAATATAAGAATAATATTGGGATATTAATAAAATTATGGGTGTATTAATATTATAAGATAACAATATTACACTTCCCCTCCAAATTCCCCCAATTTTGGAGGGGAAGTAAAGTTGGAGTGGGGAGGGAAAATTTTAAAAAATTTTCCCTCCCCTCCTAAATGTCTTAGTTAGCCAAACAAGGGGAGGAGAGCAAAATCCCTCCCCTCCACCTCCCTCCCCTCTAAATCACCCATACCAAACAAACCGTTAGGGTTGTCAGTTACACTAATACGCTACCCAGACCAAGCAAAAACCTGGACTGATCATCGTCTTCTCACAAGAAAGGATTCGTCTTTCTCATCATAAGAGAGAGCAGAGGATCGGATTCATATTCCACGCGAAGGAAGGTAGGTGGTTTTGCTCTATCCCTGTTTTCGAATTACAGTGATTTGTGCACTGATATTGAGAATTGACAAAGTTGTCTGTTGTTTCTTCACCAAACAGCAACACCTAAACTAGTAAGCTACCGAATCTTTCTCCCTCAGAGTCCAACCCAATGACCTCGAAGCTGATTGCTTCCAGTCTCCGCCACCAACTCGCTAAATCCACCCATCATTTCCGCCGTCAACTGCTGTCCACAGCGG
Source organism: Leucaena leucocephala (assembly GCA_037074615.1). NCBI lineage: Eukaryota > Viridiplantae > Streptophyta > Magnoliopsida > Fabales > Fabaceae > Leucaena > Leucaena leucocephala. The sequence continues at coordinate 19,048,109 of CM073569.1, forward strand.
CGGCTGCGGCTACTGCTGCGGCGGAGCCTCAACACCATGAGGATCCAACAGGAATCACGATGAAAGGTGTGAAAATTTCTGGAAGGCCTCTTTATCTGGATGTGCAAGCAACTTCTCCCGTAGACCCTCGAGTGCTCGATGCGATGCTTCCGTACTACATGTCTCGCTTCGGTAATCCTCACTCTCGTACACATATGTATGGCTGGGAATCTGATTTGGCGGTCGAAAACGCTCGCGCTCAAGTAGCATCTCTGATTGGCGCCTCCCCAAAAGAAATTGTCTTCACTTCCGGCGCGACGGAGTCCAATAACATTTCCATAAAGGGGGTCATGCATTTCTATAAGGACAAGAAAAGGCACGTGATAACGACGCAGACGGAGCACAAGTGTGTGCTTGATTCCTGCCGCCATCTTCAGCAGGAGGGATTCGATGTCACGTATCTTCCAGTTGGGTCCGATGGGATCATTGACCTGGAGAAGCTTAGGTCGGCTATTAGACCTGATACAGGTCTTGTATCTGTCATGGCGGTTAATAACGAGATTGGGGTGGTTCAGCCGGTTGAGGAAATTGGGAAACTTTGCAAGGAGTTTAATGTTCCCTTTCATACCGACGCTGCACAAGCTTTGGGAAAGATTCCAGTTGCTGTAGAGAAGTGGAACGTAAGTTTGATGTCATTGAGTGGGCATAAAATTTATGGGCCAAAGGGTGTTGGAGCATTGTATCTTAGGAGGAGACCAAGGATTCGAGTTGAACCCCAAATGAATGGTGGTGGACAAGAGAGAGGAATTCGAAGTGGGACAGTGCCTACACCTTTGGTTGTGGGGATGGGCGCTGCTTGTGAGCTAGCTATGAAGGAAATGGAGTATGATGATAAGAGAATTTCTGCTATGCAAGAACGACTATTGAATGGGATTAGAGAAAAATTGGATGGAGTGGTGGTGAATGGGAGCATGGAGAGTCGTTATGCTGGGAATTTGAATTTGTCATTTGCAAATGTTGAAGGGGAGAGTTTGCTGATGGGGCTGAAGGAGGTGGCCGTATCGAGTGGCAGTGCTTGTACTAGTGCGAGTTTGGAGCCCTCGTATGTTTTGAGGGCACTAGGAGTAGAGGAAGACATGGCTCATACTTCTATTAGGTTTGGTATTGGCAGGTTCACTACAGAGGCAGAGATTGACAGGGCAATTGAGCTCACGGTTCACCAAGTGCAGAAGTTGAGAGAAATGAGCCCACTTTATGAAATGGTGAAGGAAGGGATCAACCTCAAGGAGATTCAGTGGGCGCAACACTGATAATCCTGCAATGATCACATAGATTGCTGGGGCATTATGGGACGTGGATTCTGGCCCTTGGAGATAGTCAGATAGATTGTCTGCTCAACCAAATAAATGGCTATTGTTCGTCCAGGTAGCCTTATAGAATCGGCTTATAATGTGCTGTCAGTGTAATACTTTTAATCTTGGCTTACTCATGGCTGTGGATAGCGTCTTGGTATTGAGTGTATTTTATTGGCAGATACTGAAATTAGAGGATAATGACACGATGTGGACAACAGATGATCAGATTTTGACCTTCTTGTTTCACTCATAACTGGATCGTTGTATGTATGCCATATTCTATTTGGAGTTTGAAATTTATTCTATGTCTCAGTTGAAGAGAGTTTGTTATACCCCATAATTAGACTGAAAGTTTGTCCTCTGTTTATTTCAAAATTCAAACCTAGTTGTTGCCCGTGTTTCTGTCTTTTAAAAGTTCTGATTCCACGGGGTTTGGTTCCCTTCCTCTACATCAAGTCTTTAATAGATTCGGCTTTTCTCAAGGTGGCAATTCTTTCTCTTGATCAGGTGCTATGTTTGTGAGTTTGTTACTCGGTCCGTTATTATAGAGTGGGAAGGTGGTATTAATAATATCATGTATTGTCACTTCTTATAAGCTGGAAACGGATTTAGTCATAAGAAACTAGGATCTTGCGATTACATCCTGGTTGGTGTAGCCTCCGGTTGGGAACAAACATAATGAACTTGAATCAAATGTGTTCATGATAATGATGGCCACTGCATGCTCATTAGGAGCTGGAACAGGAATTTGTATATTCTTCCATGCGGGGGAGGAAATGAAATACTACCTCCTCTCTTTAATATTAATTTTAGTAGATTAATGAATTAGCTAGGTTAGTTATCTGTAACAAATATAGTTAGTTTTATTAAAATGCTATCTTTCATCATGTAATTAATATGGATACTTTGGGATAAAGTATGAATTTGTGAGATAAAGTGGATTAAAATTTTATATTTAGAATTAAATTTAATCTCTCATTAGTTCTTATATTAAAGATGGAAGAAGTAGTTTAAATTTAGAACTAGCACAATTATAGCGTTGTTTTTAGTATTTTGTGTCGATTGTGTTCCAGAATAGAATATCATTTTTACAAACTGAGGGTCCAGTTTTAAACTTGCAAACCTTTGGGATAACTTCGTCTGTGTATGCTTTATGTTGATTTAAATGATTAAATTTTGATTTTTTTTCCTACTGCCCTACCCAGTACCTTTTTATTGTTAAAAACTACTCTTTTCAATGGGAATATTTCTATTTGGGTTGAATAATTGCATTTTACTAAAAATCACTCATTTCAATGATCTAAGCTGGCATTCATTTTGTCTGTAAAAAATGGTTGAGAGTCAACCGGGACTAGCAAATTCATGTACATAGAAGTGACATTATGGTATGTGGATAATGCCCCTTAAAGATAGTCAAACTAATCTGGTACTCAGCTACATAAATGAATGAATCATTGGCCTTCTATAATATTTCAAAAAGGCAAAGTAATTTAGAATGGAGATTTTGCTTAAACATGCTTATCATGTGTTCCTGGTGTTCAAATTCAATGCGATGCTGAATAATGGCGACAATTTGAGGACAAGTAGGTTGGATCTTAGTTACACGTTCACTGTTTGTAATTGAGTGAACAATTTCAATCACTCTACTGAATCAACAATTTCACCAAATTTTTCAGTAATATGCTAAATAATAATTAATTTTTTTCCCCCGTAGTGTGAGGTGTGTCCCGGGGATCTGAAATAGTACCGTAACTGTTACTACAGGCATAGGCTTCCCTTTTCCTAAACACTTTTTGAGAGTTATAGACTTTTGTTTTTATTTCTCAGTTACTATTGATATGCAAATTTGCAAATTATTGCTCCCTCCAGAGGTACTCCCATCTGAGCAACACCATTTTGTTTAGCTTCATGAAATTTGCGCCCTTACTCAAACTGTATCATATAAACTGGTATAAAAAATGTTCCACAAGTGAATATCAGTTGTAATACTGTAGAGAGAACATTTTTTCGGTACTAAAAGGTTTAGATAGGTTTGTCATTGGTCTTCTGCTAAGGCTAGGACATAGTCTCAAAACTCAGAAAGTATTTATAGGAGACTTAAGAGATTGTCTACCAAAAAAACTTTCACGATATCAGTAGAAATTAAACTCACATTCTTGTAAAATACGAATATATTCTTTACCATAGCGAATTCTAACACATTTTCATTTCCCTCCATCTTCAAGTTGGCACAGCCCTTTGAACAAATGCGTCCCATTCTCAAACAGACAAAATCAGTGTGGTTTTAAGAAATAAATATAAGGAAAAATGGTAAAAAAATACCATTTGAAATTCAAGACAAAAAGGCCCATAGATTTTAAAAATGATAGATTGAGCAGGAGGCTCAATCTGTCATTTTCAAATTACTGTGCAGAGTTACAAATATCATTATGGGAGTTGTAAATATCATTGGCAGAGTTACAAATACTATTATAGGAGTTCAAATATAATTAGTAGAGTTATAAATATTATTGGCAAAGTTGTAAATACCATTGACAGAGTTGCAAAAAGTAATTTGCAAATGACTATTTGCAACTCTGCTAATGGTATTTGCAACTCCCATAATGGTATTTGCAACTCTGCACAGTAATTTAAAAATGACAGATTGGGTCTCCTACCCAATCTATATTTTTTTAAATTCAGATGCCATTTTTATCTTTTTGAATTTTACATTGTCTCTTTTTTATTATTTTTCCTAAATATAATTATCAAAAACTTTCTACAAATAAGTAGTATAGAATTTGATAATTTTTCTTTCCCAAAACCTCCATGCGCTATTACACGAGTCAGAGCCCATCCTTCATAATCCAGTCATTCAAGTGAATGACCTGACTTTTGCATTTGGAGGCGTGCGGTCTTTCAAGTTTCAAGATGAGATTCCTCTAAAAGCTAAAAAGGAGTGCTAGAAGTAAATTTTCATGAAAAGTTTCAAGTAACCACCTCATGACTTACAATTGCAAAGCAAACTCCTGAAGTTTTTGCCTATTGATATTTCTTTTCTTGAACCAAAAATAAAGTCACAGATTGTGACGGCTGCCATTCTCTACTGTAAAAAAAATATTTTGTATTTTCAATCATATGGCTCTATCATCACTTTGGTGTTGGCTGTTGTTCCATCAGGGCAGTACAAATTTGTATTACGCCACAGGGATGGGCCAACTTAACAGGAACATGTTGTTGATAATTACAGCACAAAAAAACTTGGGATTGATTCAGGATCCCACCTTTTTTTCCCATGTGGTCCAGAAGCTTTTCACTTGCGTCTGTCTCTCTGTCTTGACCTTTGTACCAACATTCTCTTTTATCATCATCTTCAATCTTGGATTGCATTGTTCTCACGTGACTGTAATATTATTATTATTATTATTATTCCCCCTTGGCTTGCTTGCTTACTTGCTCTGTCACTTACTGTACACCATTGTTATCTTTCACATATCGCAGCAAAGATGCTTAACCTCTTGATCTACATATCAGATCAAAGAATGTTCTCTTTCAAGAAGATGGAATTTGCACAATATATTAATATCCAAATATACTTTTGTATATTGCAGGAATATTTTGGATATTAAGAAGTGTCAGATCCCTGAGGAAGTGGTGGTGACGTGCTGTGCAATGTCATTCATGTAAGGTTTTTAGCAAAAGCAAAGTTTTGATATGATTAATGAGCAACGCAAGTACTCTTTGTTGAGTCATTTCTGCTGAAAAGATTATGAATCTGTACGGCTGTAACTAGTACCCTACACTGGGCCTTATGATCTCATATGGAAATCCGTGCAACACTTTAGATTTTACAATTTACTGCAATCTGCAGACTGCAATTTTTGTGTGTTAAGGCTTGTTAAGCCTAGCACATATCGCCTTAAATATCAACTTTAAACCAAATCTAAGTAGACCAGTCATTTCAACTTTTAACCGAATATCGCACCTACTCGTCAATCTCTAGAGGTCATGAAGGTGGAAATGATTTTTTTTCTTTTCAGCATTGAGTTTTCATTCTGCGAATGAGAGCTTAAGCAGACAACAAGTTATTTAAATCCATAGAAGCAGCATATCAGAAAGCACACTGATAGCGTGGTTACTATATGGTGACTATAGAGAAATGGAGAAAAGGATTTCATACAAAGAGAAAAGAACAGCTGAAAATATATATATATATATTCACATACAAAACGGATCAATCGATTGGTGTAGTTATACAAGGAACTAAATCAAGGGTTGAAAATGAGATTCCCACATTTGCACTTCCAACTCATTGGCTTGTAGTTTGAAGTTGTACTCTCATCTCCTCTTCCATAAGCAGCCATTGAAGTGTTCATCTTCTTCTCCTTCTGGACTTGGGGATTCGTAGGTACCTGGATAGCTTCACAGTGACCACACCAGCTACATCTTCCCTCACATTTCGGTGGCCTTGAACCTATCCTTGCTCCCACACTTGTATCATTCTCACTTACTACCACCCGCTCAGAATCAGAACCATTCTGTTTCAGAATTTTCCTGCCTGTTGAACAACATGTAGAGAACAACATGTCATCATTCTTTGTTCAAGCTGGTTTCAAAGTAATAATATATCAGTATTGAAGCTTGAGAGAATTTACCTTCAGTAACAAATCCCTGCTGTATCCAGCTTGAAATTATTAGAAACAGCAGAGAAAAGATGATAAAGCTGAGTCTGTGACCACAAATAAGATGATGATGATGATCATGCCCCATTTCAGAGAAAAACCAGAGGATTGGAAAGAAGAGAGTCTCAAGCTAACCTGAGAAGTTGACAAAAGTGAGGGAAAGAGAGTGAATCAAGATATAGTAATGGAGGGAATGGGTAAAATGTAACTGAATGACGCCATAATAATAATAATCAAATCAATATCTATTGTTAAAATTGTATTGAAGTGATGGAACATAAAAAGACAGAAGAGAAAATCGCAGAGGGGCAAGAAAAGGAGGATCCACCAAAAAGGAAAAACCCATCCTTCGGGTGACGAGCCCTCTCTCTCTCTCAAAAACAGACCAAGATTCATATGATAATTCAAGGAAAGGAGAAGCAACAAAAAGGGATGATACGAAAAAGCGAGTAGCAGCCAGAAACAGCAAAAAGCCACAATTTTTACCCGATTTGAGGGACAACCTCCCACTAACAGACATGAATCTACAGCTGTTGGATTTGGGTGCGTAATAATTTTTGTTATTCCCAGTTCAAAAGAGAAGTAATTGGTAGTGGAGTGGGGAGCTGGAAATGAAGTGTCTGCTTTTCGGGTTTTCTTATAGGTTGTGGTGCGAGCAGTCCCAGGTTATCACGCCATATCCCTCTCTGTCTCACACTGATCTGTGGGAGAAAAAGAAACAACATAAAGCGATTATATTATTATCCTTTCAATCTATCATTATATAATTAAAATGAGCTGATTTTGTTATAAGTCTGATTTCATGATCAGCTTTAGATTTCAGACATACATACACATCCTCTTCACTTCTGCTCTTACTGATGCATACATAACATATATAACAATGATAAGTTGAGAACTACTTCGCTCTCAACCCCCACTTTTTGTTCCTGTCATTTTCTCCATTTCTGGGGTAGCAAGAAAGATTACTTCAAAGCTCAAACTTTTAACGATCCTCACCCTATACCAATCTAAAGAGTTTGACGTCAACAGAGGCTATAGCAAATCTGAAATTTCATTTAAACTTTAGAATACCATATGCTTACTACAATAAGGAATACATAAAGGCCTAACACACCAGCCCCTAACGTGACTGGATTGAAAAGGACTAAACTTTCGCGCGCACCATTTATTTTCGCTACGTCTATAAACCCAAATCTGTTATAAGTAGTAGGCTGATACATAAGGGCAGATGCTCCTACACTGGCCTGCTTGTGGTCAAGAAGAATAAGAGTTATATACACACAAAAGTTAACCGTAAAGCCTAGTACAGTTGGCATTTAGCTAAGTTCGTTAAGCATCTAACTAGGGTTTCGATTCCTAGGGGTGTGTATAGAGAAGGTGTATTAAAGTCCCTTTAGAAAATCTATAGTAAGAGAGGATTAATCACTGCTTCCAGTGTGGATAAGGTTTACCTAAAATATATATACACAAAAGCTTAAAGTTTAGGTGCAAATTTTGGGGTTCACTAGGATCAAGGCATACCTCTAAATTTAAAGAACACTTACAATATTAAAATATAGTCCCACCCATATTGTATAATTAAAGAAAATATAAAGAGTATATAATGTCAAAGGGAATTCTATCAAATCGACTCAAGTTATTTTAATAAAAAGATAACCCCTATATACTTTTATCTCTTAAAATAATTCTAATATGGTATCAGAGCTATTCGATATAGAATATCAAACAAAAAATAAAAAAATAAGATTATAAACTTGAGAGACTAAAATAAAATAGTACAAGCCTAAGAAAAAGGAAATAAAAATAAAATTTATAGACCTAAGGTCTCTGACACTAAAAAAGAAGTATAAGTCCATGCAGAAAAGAGTTAGTAGAAAAAATATTAAGATATAGTACCACATTGAACAATTGAAGAGGAGGCAAAGAATATATAATATCAAAAAGAATTCTATCAAATATATACCTTTATCTCAAAAACTTCTAATATACAGCACACAATTAATCAATAAGTTCCTCACATTGACAATAGGAGACCTTTGTTGGCCAAGAAGAATGAGAGTTTTCCTTAGGGGAAATTTAAGAATATTCTTTTTTTAATATACGAGTAAGGTTTAATAACATTTAATTATGTCAATAACGACCTTGTACAAGTAAGGTTTAATACGTATGTTGGCTAAGGTAATAAAAATTCGTATGTTAGCATTTAATACTTTTTATAGTGATTGAATTTTGATAGTGTTAAATTTAGGTAAATAAATAGTCAAAATTTTGGCCAAGAAAAACAAGTAATACAAAACAAGAACAGAGATAGAGAGATTAAGAAAAGAGTAAAGGATTTAAATAAATTTCATGTTATTTGAAAAGTATTTTATCATCTTTTCAATAGAAAGGTTGAAGTTGACTGCTCATAACATATTTTAAATACATTGCTAACGCGGTAAGATATTGTTAATTGCATTATAAACTTTAATTTCATAGCTAGCCAAAGAAAAATAATTTTATAACATGCATCTTACAATCACGGTACTCTCCATGGGATAAAATAAAATTGTAAGGTTTGAGATGGTTTTCAAATTAAACTTTTCAAGTGAACATGCATGTTTGCAATACACACACACATATATAATTGATATATATCCAATCAAACAATTGAAAAACAGGATAATTATTTTTTTAAAAAAAATGAGATAAGGCTTTGGACGTCTTAATTGATGGGAAACACCCCACTGTCCCCAGGCATATATGAAAGTGGTTAAGAAGTACACATCAAATTAAGAGAAGAAGAACCACTATTCAATAATCTTTATCTCTTCTAGACCAGTCGTGAATAAAGCATAAACCATGTTAGGATAAGGACAATATATTTACTTTATATATATATATATCTCATTAGGCTTAACTTTATCCAATGTTAACAACAAAAGATGAATCTAACGCTCAAATTTTTATTAAAAAATATTTATATTGAGTGTCTAATAATATTTTAAAATAAAAAAATATGTTAATGTAACATTAACTCATGTACATTTAGATTTGACATTCCAACAATTTCAAGTGAGTCCACCGTATTGACCATACCAACCTACTCTCTCATATTGAAGACCCCACAAAATTATAGCCCACCTTCCAATCAGACAGAGACAATAATTCCTTTTTTTAAGCTAAGTACGTGGTTGCACCTATGAGATTTTCTTTTCCATTATTTTTTAAAAACACCAACAGTTTAAAATTATAGGCAAAATTAACCCTGCAATATCGTATTTATAAGAAAGTTGTCATGTCACTGGATTACATAATCTTTGACTACAAGATTCTAATATGAGATTTTTCCAGAGTCTTCACACACTAAGTCCTAGCCGAACCAAGGCGAGCCTAATCTAAACAAGCTTCAAAGGGTTTGCAGTGCAAGCTTGCTTCACACGCAAGTTCCTATCAAAACCCAGGCCAATCCAATCTGAATACGCTTTAAACGGTGTGCAGTGCTGGCGTTTAAGCTAGTGCAACTACGAGCTTCAAATCAGGAATTCTTCCAAAGTCTTCATACACATCCCTATAGAATTAGGGCTAGTTCAAACAATAGTGTTTACAGTGCAAACTTTTCTCATTGGTGGACGTCTGTCTTCACGTCTACATCTAAATGGCAATCCAATAAGCAAGTGGAAAGAAGGAAAACGATGGTTTCTGCTACATATACAAACAGATCCATGCATTGCTCGCCAATGGTTTATGATGGATGCTGGGAAGACGAAAGCTTTCCACATTCCATTGAGCGTGTGTTTGAAAAGTATGGGTTTTAAAAAAAAAATTGGTCCAAATTTTAGTTTGAGAAAATTTTAAAACAAACAGTAATATTTGTCTAAGAGAGCTTTAGACCAAACCATGATTTAAAACTAAAATTTTAGATAAACTACTGAGACTAACTTCTAGAACAGTAAAAAAGCTTATGAAATCTCTAATTACCATTTTACTTTTACTTTTTCTTACACTATCTCTCATCTCTCATCTCTCTTCTCTACCTTCTCTCCTCTTTCATATTTTTAATAAAATTTTCTGATAATTTTTTAATTATAAAAGTCCTTTTAATAATAACTATTTAAATATTCATTTATTTAATTTTTTTTTTCATAAGCTCTCCTAAAAAAATCTCTCATTCCCACACGGCCACACCTATCTAGCAGGCCCGCTTTGCGTTTATTCCATTACAGTACCATGATCCACAAATTTCACAGGAACTTAACCATTGAAAAGAATGGGCTCGGATAGATCAGCCCACACACTATTCCAGTCTCTGCATCTTTAAATTTCGTATCCTGACCAATATAATTGAGTCTAATATAAAAGATTAATTTCTTATAACATCACGAATTAATATTTAAATTTTTATTGAGAAAATATATAACAATATCTCAAATATAATTGTATGCTGAGCAAAAACAAAGGTATCTTGTTGGAAATTCACACACGTATGTAGGTATCTCATATTAATGATAGCTTAGCTTGTATTGTTAAAAAGAATATTCCCACACGCACGCGTGGAAAATACAAGTGATGAGAAAATTAGTGGGATGGATGGATGTTGAATGATCATGCAACCGTTCTAGCATGCAAGAGCTAGTCCACACATAAATGCTTAGGCAATCCCCACTCACTAAACTACAAAACACTTTGGCCTATTATTCTTAGCTGTCTCTGAAAGCTATGTCCCCTTTGACATAGTCTCCATATTTTCGTCTCTTTCCACTCTAGCTCTCGTCTTATCTCTCTCTCTCTCTATATATATAAATATATATAGTCTCTGTGTATTCCTATTCAACCAAGAATACAATACTAATAAACATAAGTCCATATAGGATAAGAATATATGGCTGTGTTTTACAGTTATTGGAGACACGTTGGAATCTGTACGCTGTTATGGGCTGTGGTGTCTGCTGTGTGTGTCTGGGGAAGACCCGCCAGTTTTGCCCAGGATTTTCGAGTCACGTGGTCTAATTCCCATCTCAAGCAAATCGATCGAGGCACCATCCAACTCATTCTCGACCGAAACTTAGGTTCTTCTATCTCTTCCTATATTCACATTGACTACGTTGGTGTACTAATTAATGAATCGTACATAATATATAAACCACTAATCTGGTTTGTCCATCAGGATGTGGCTTCGCTTCCTACAAAAAGTACATGTTTGGCCGTATTAGCATGAAGACCAAGCTCGCGCCGGAGACTCTGCCGGAACCGTCACCGCCTTCTATGTAAGAATAATTCACACCCACAAACATACACATATCTCTATGATATGACTTAAATATATTGTGTTTACGATGCAGATGAACTCAGACACAGACTCGGTTCGGGACGAACTCGATTTCAAGTTCTTGGGAAACCGAAGTGGTCAGCCATACACAGTTCAAACAAACTTCTAAGTCCACGGACAGGGAAATAGAGAACAACGACTCAACCTCTGGTTCGATCCTTCCGCTACACTATCCTCTGGACTCATCGCCTCATTGTGTAAGTCAATCATTTACGTAACGCATGTACCTGTCTCGTTACATTACTCAATTAATTAAGGTTTGTGTTATATATGTGCAGGTTCAAAGTTGATGATGTTCCGATCTGTGTGTTCAAGAACAATGAAGCGAGGGGGGTACCCGAAGATACAGGCAATACTGGTGTTCTCGACGTTATAGGAGGCAGATAATTGGGCGAGGAGGGGATGTTGGAGAAGATAGATTGAACAAAGCACCATTCTACGCATATTACAAGGACTTCGACATCCAAGGTTGTCCTGTTCCAGGACCTGCGAATTGTGCTTCTAACCCGAGAAACTGGTGGAAAGGTCCTGCTTTTCAAACTCATAATGCAGTCGAAGCTAGAAGATACAGGTGGGATCGTGTCAGCCACATGACCTATGATTATTGCCAGGATCGGCCACGCTTCCCTGTGACCCCACCCGAATGCCTTCTCGGTGTTTAACCTCATTCATTTGCCGGCAAATTTATTGGCACTGCTCCTTGGAATAATTTCTATACATTACATTATATGTTCTATTTTATACACCATTTTCTGGGTTATATATACAGGTTTTAAGTGATATATATATATATATATATATATATATATGCACACACTACTCTTTAGTCCTTAATATAAAATTTATTTTATAATATAAATTTTAATACTAAGTAAATCTTCTATTAAAGACAAGAGGAGTATATACATATGATGTGTGTGGTATGCCGAAATATATACAAATGTGTATATAGTGATTCTTGAGACGAAGCCATATAGTTATAGTTTGGAATCAGAAGGAAGGAGCCACCCATGTTTTTGTATTTTGTGTTCTATTAATGAAATTTGTTCACCATGCTGCATTGGGATGGTGGTTTATTATTTTTATCCTGTTCTGTATATATATATAATTGGGGGAATCTATTTGTAGATGAGTAATTTCAAGAAATGGTTGGTTCACTTGCGATTAAATTATAGGGGTTTGATTATTTATTTCTTAAATTATAGAAAGGGATTAGAATAAAGTGATCATGGAATCCCATTTTTACACTTCTAAATCCCAAAAAGCGCATGAGGCATGATCTTAATTTCCTGTCCTATTTAATTTCATCATAAAGTCTTTTTTTTTAAAAAAAACTTTTCATTAATATTATCTGTAATATATAGTTGTAAGAAAATTTTGTATTATTTATAAACAGTGCGTTTATATGAGTTGAGCCCATTCATTTCCATATAAATTATAAAGTCACAAGATATTTCTTGAGTAGAAATATGAATTGTGGACAGAATTGAATCTCTAGTTAATTAGAATCACCCACCCAAATAGGCTGAGTCAATGGTCGGTACCTGTTTTTTTCACCCTTGCAGGGTTTGAAACTTTGAAGTTGCTGGGTGAATTGGGGAATTAATTAATGCATTAGTTAAACAGTAATTTTATATTGTTGATTGTGTTCTGCATGTATAGATAACCGACACTAATGGTAACGTAACAACAACAAACAGTTAATGAATAGTTTGGTTCCCTACGCTTTAAAATTGCTATATAGAAATAGATAATGAAACTAACTCTCTTATTCCCTGATCGTTACTATATATACATTTGTAAGAAAATTATTCCTAAATTAGGCATAGGTTGTATGTATTGCAGGAAATCTAAAAACAATAACATGGAAAAATTGATGAAAAGACAGAGTTTGAAAATTGTAGGGTTAAAGTACAATTTTGTTATAGAAGTTCCTATTTAGGAGTATTGATTGTCCAGAAGTCTATATTTTGTAGTAATGTCACCCTGAGCAAATGGTAACGTTGACCGACAGTTAAATTTTTCAAAATGCCACCTCATCCTTATTCTAGCCAATCATTGTAGGCAGACTTGGTAGTGAAGAGCCCGCTTTTATCCCATTTCCACCGAACTCCCATATTGCCATTGCTATCCCGAGTCTCTTGTAACCCTGCTTGAACATTACTCTAGTTGTTTCTAATGCCTCTCCATGTATTAGATCCCGGCCTTTTGGTGTTGATATGGGGGAGAAGGTCATTACCACAACCGTATTTATCTCGAATCACCTGGACCCATGGAGAGTCCTGCTTCTTGATAAGGCCACAACCTATTTTCATCATGAAGGCACGATTTTGCTGCTTTATATGTCTCATGCCTAGGCCACCATGTTGTTTATCAAGGCACACTTTATCCCCCGAGATAAGATGCATCTTACGTTTTTCTTCTGAGGAACCCCATAGAAAATCTCGAACTTTTTTCTCAATTGTTTTGCAAGTACTATCTAGAATATACGCCGTCTGCATAGCATAGGTGGGCATTGCATTAACGACAAATGTAACAACTCACAAAGGATAGGCTACTAATTTTTCAACTACTGAGCCGGTTTTTGATTTTATCAACGACGTACTAGTAAGTATACTTGGAGATCCTATTATGATGGAGAGGAACCCCAAATACTTTCCCAAATCTGCAGTCAAAGAAAAACTAAGTTCTTCACTCAGCTGGAAAGCTCTGTTATGGTTAACATTTTTGGAGAAGAATACCTTGGTTTTGCTTTAATTTACTTTCTGTCCATTAAGGCGAACCCAACACAGAAACGGCAGCCAAAGAATCATGCTCTACAATTCACCAAACCCCACTCCTTTCATCTGCGACATGCACATGAGACCTCATCGCATCCACTATAAAACATCCAACTTTATTAAACCCCCCAAAAGGAAAACAAATACCAAAAGCTTACAACTTTGTTGCCTACGCATGTTTTAAAAAAGCAACCTACGTCCTCTACCTGTCTCTCCCCTCTCTTTTTCCTCTCTGTGAAAATCATTACTTTGACCTCTTCAAACTTCGAGACCTTCCTTTCTCTTTCTCTTCAATCTGTCATAAGCACTCATGGATTCCGGTTTCTTCTTTCCTTATTGGCTTCATGTATACAGTTCATACATACTTGGTTTCAAGAATCATCTGGAAGATCATTTTTATTTCTTGTTGTCCTTAATACACAATAGCTACTTAGCTAACTTCCATAGATTATGAAAATGAAATAAATTAATTAATTATAATAAATGTAGTTTGATCTCATTAAAACAACTATATGTAATATTAGATTATATATCAATTTATAATTTAAGTAAATTAGTTTATGAAAAAATGATAAATATGGAAAGCAAAGTATATTAAAATCTTATATTTAATATCAAATTTAACCCCCCAACTAGTTCTTACTCTATCTCATCCTTATTATAAGGCATCAGCTAGGTGTTCTTAGCCCTTTTTTATAAAGCACTTGCTAGTTTTAGGGAGCATTAAATATTTTTTTTATATATGTCTATATTTAATAAAGGTAATGGGAGAAAGTAGAAATTAATATGATATTAAAGTTTAGTATAGTTAATAAGTGATAATATTAGAAATCACTTGAATTTTATGATAAATTTAATGTTTTTAATTGTTTTTATTAGTATGTGTAGATTAGTTACTAATGACTTAAAAGGAAGATCAGAAAAAGTATTTTAGGGGGGGTGAGGGTGTAATTTTGGTCACAACTCAAATAGTGTTGCTCATTGATTATAATAATAGCTGGAGTGCTCATGCAACTAACGAACTCTCAACAATTTCAAAATCTTATCTTTATTACACCAAGAATTTATTAAAGATGGTCGTTTTATGGTGCATATAGGAAAACTAGGTTATGAGATAAGGAGAGATGGTTGTACAAGTGGTGTTAGTTTATATGGCATGATAAGTTAATGAAAACGAGAAACAAGTAATAAAATATGAGAGGCATGCAAGACATATCCATAAGGGGGACAGCTCAGGCACAAGAATGTCAGATCAGCACAAAAAAGAAACCAATATTTAACTCAAATTCTCAGTATGTTCTTTTCTTGTTTCAAATGACAGCAACAACATCCAAACAAGAAGCAAAGGAACATAGAAGAATATATATAGCAGATTCCTTCAGCAACCCCTCCAGATGCTAAATTAAACAAAGCTTCTGATCCAATCTACCTATTATGGAGAGGGTTAGCTCCACTTGGCACGCCTCTCTTGTCTTCTAAATCTGTTTTGCAAGAGACGTTTTTCTCAGCGTAGGGTCTATCAACCCTCGAGAAGTTGAAGAAACCAGTGGCTATGCCGAGCAACCCAGAATTGCAGAAGATGATGAGCAGAAGCAGCAACACAGAAAGAGCACCCATACTCTTGTAGTTGGATCGATCCATGCAAACAATAACAATGCTGTAAAACCAGTCAGATACTCATATATATATGACCCTTGTCAGGATCAAATGGTATCTTGTAGATTTAGTTGCATTGAAAGAAAAGAGAAGTGAGGGTTATAGGAACATAAAGGACGATCAGTACAGGAATATAAGAAGAAGCTAGTGATTATAACAACGAAAGCCTCAGAGGCAAGAAACTTTGTGAACAAGATTGTGAGTTGATCAGAGAAGGAGAGTGGAAGATGATGGAGAAAACAGTGGAAGAGGGAGTGTTAAGAGGGAATATATATGGAGTCTTGGAAGTTGGCGAGGGGGTTGTCTTTATAAGAAATGAAAGCACCTGAATTTCACACGCCTGTGAGGAAATTAACTTTAATTTGTCTGGCATGTAGCAGCCGCTTTATAAGCTTCCTTTTATTTATTCATTTTTTGGAGGAAAGACATGCATATCATGGTGTCTTCTTATGCAACACTATACCTGCTTTTTGATTCACTTGACTTTTTCTTTTTTTTAATGATCAGTAGGAGTAAATACAGAACTCATATTTACATGACGTTTCCATTTGTTTGAAGGTAGTTGAAATGGATATCCTAAAAACGGTGTATTCCTTGCTAATCCGTTTATCAAATGTGGTTACAAAATCATTAGTTATTTGCATGCACGTTAATTTGTTCTTCCTTATCTTTCTCTAATCCTTGTAACTTTTGCAGGACCAACCAATGAGATCACTGGTGGAAAATGGACAATCGAAATCCCCATTTTTAAACCGGTCCATGCGGAGACGGTTTTAAAAAAATGAGCGGTGGCATTTTTGTAAATAAAATGAAATATTCACACCGTATTTACTCATGAACGATGTGGAAATATTTAGTCCGGTTTAGATTTTTACTTTCTACAGCGGATTTTATAGAGACCGATATGGAAATATTTTGTCCGGTTTAGATTTTTACTTTCTACAGCGTATTTATATTGACCGAGGTGGAAATATTTAGTCCGGTGTCTGTTTTATTAAAAAATTAAATTTTTACACCGGTTTTAAAATTAACCGATTTAAATATAAACACCCGGTGCAGCTTCGTCTTATCCGCCTCTTCAGTTTCCTGTCTATGCTTTCCCGCTCGCTTTCTTTATTTGTCAGACCGTTCATTTCACTTCTTGGGTTCCCAACGTTTGTAGTCATTATGATAGAAGGCCAATTGCATTCTTCTATATTCTTATTGATCATGAACGTTAACCATATATATATATGTATACCATTCTTCTGTTTTATTTTCTTTTCATCTATCTGACTCCTCCAATGGCCTCTTCCTCAAGCACGCCTCCTTCTCCGCCCAACAAAAGAAACAGAGACGACTTTGAAGACAAACATCCTGATCCTCACCCTTCTGTTCCTTCTCCTCCTCCCCTGGTTGTGACTCTGATGGAGAGACTTGAGGAACTCATACTGCGCTTCAATGGGCTGGAGGACTCCGTGGAAGAACTGAATCGCAAAGTTGACAGACTGAAAGCAAGTTTCAGGGATTTTCGCTCAGAAGTTCGCCGCCATCAACCCCGTGATAGCTTCTTTAATCCTGTTGATCTCACCCAATCTGATGACTCCCAAAACTCCGAGTCTGATGAGTAGTGAAAGATTGCAACTTTTATATATTCTGATGTATATATTTTTTTGTGTAAAAGTTGATGACATGACTGGTCTTTGGAAGTAGGAAAAAAAACTGATATATTTTACACCGGTCCATATATATTGACCAGTGTAAAGTATATTATAAATAAACTGATATATTTTACATCGGTCCATATATAGTGTCCGGTGTAAAATATACTATAAATACAACTTTTATATTTATATCTACACCGGTGTAACATTTTGTCCGGTGTATATTTTCTTATTTTTTCCCAAATACTCTTTTATTTGGTACATTTCTCGCGCCTTCCATCTCTCATTTTCCCTGGTTCGCGCGTTAAGACTTGTCGGCGCTTCACGGACGGTGAGTTTTGTTTTGAACTCCTCTCGCGAACTGAAAATTTATTCTCTCCATGCATTAGCTGCATCGTAATGGTTTAATTTCTTGTTTTCTACTTTTCTAGTTCTTATAGTCTTCCACAAATATGGATCGTAGTTGGATAAATGCTAAACGAACAAGTGTTGAGTATGCTGAGGGGGTGAAGGAGTTTTTGGATTTTGCTAAACGGAATGGTGATGATGACAATGGTGAAAGGAATTGGAAGACACGCAGCGGAAATAAACTTTAAAAATTTTCCATTCCTTGCCAGGATCTACCGTATGTGTTTAAGTCAAGTGGAAAGAATCATTACCCTTAGTGTTGCTCAGCGAATTTCACAGCTTCTCTACGTGGGTGGTGATCTCTTTCTGATCGCAAGAAATCGATGGAGTGTTCCTCAGCGACCTTCACAGATTCTCTCCGCGGACGGTGGTCTCTTTCCGATCACAAGAAGTCGACGCCTCAGGTCGGCTTCCTCTACTGGTATCCACACGAACAGCGTTCCAACCACGAACGACGTGCTAGCGTCTCCTGTCCCTCCAAGGCTTTCACAAGTCTCCGTCTCTATTTCGGCAGTTTCTTGTCTGCAAACCTTTTGCAGATTCCGTTCGGCCTTTTGTGTTCTGTGTTATTTTCAAACGTAGCTCCTCCAATCAGATATAGAGGATGCTATGCGTTTTTTTTTTTCACTTGACCTAATTGGATTTTGGAGTTAATCTTATATTAATTCCGAATTGATACAATATCATATATTGTATAATTTTATAAGAAACTAATTAAATAAAATAATATTAAATCCGTCCCACAGATTTAATTACTTATTTATTTAACTTTAAATAAAGATGAGACTGAGTTATATTTGATTTATTCCCATAAATCAAATTTGAGATATCCTATCAATTTAAATTTCGAATTTCAAACGTGATAGAGATTTAATTTATCCTTATAAATTAAATCTTATAAATATCTCTTATATGAGATATCCTATCAATTTGAATTTCGAATTTCAAACGTGATAGAGATTTAATTTATCCTTATAAATTAAATCTTATAAATATCTCTTATATGAGATATCCTATCAATTTGAATTTCGAATTTCAAACGTGATAGAGATTTAATTTATCCTTATAAATTAAATCTTATAAATATCTCTTATATGAGATATCCTATCAATTTGAATTTCAAATTCAAACGTGATAGGGATTTAATTTATCCTTATAAATTAAATCTCATATATCTCATATATATAATATATATATATATACGAATTTATATATATACGAATATAAATATAAATAAATATATATACATTCACCTGGATCTTTCATTGAATCTGGACATGTCTTAGATTCAATGAATCTGGACATCATAGCTCGTGTTGGGCTATTTTGTGTGCGACCCTGTAGGCCCATATGAAGTTGGCAGTGGGCCATTTGCTATACTAGCCCACAAGTCGCAAGCGGTCTCTAGCAAGACATAACAACTACCCAAATCATATGAGGATCGATAAACGATGTAACCTTTTATACAACCATATCATGTCCCTTCTGTCACGCGATATTTTGGTCATGGATGAGGCATGGATAATGTCATCCTCCTATTCCCGACCGTTACTTTCTCGATCCCTGAGTAGTCTGACTATAGAAATGGAACTACCTTTCCATTACAGTATGGCCATACATTTCTCAGACTCACTCATCGAGGGGCCCAGTAATATCTCTCCACGAATGTGAGGGACAAATTCCATCTTGACCATTCACATTCCTCCGCATGAAAAACCACTAAGCCCGAACATAGTCTTTATGATCACTCGGTCAAAAGTGACTTTTGACTAGGTCAAAGCTGAGCGTTTTGTCATGTAGGAATCCATGATGATCTCAGGTCAAAGGGCATATTGACATGGTTTGTATATGAGAGAAGCTTATGACGTTACCCATGCAGTTCTCTCATAGCGGGTCGGTCCAACACCCTGTACTCTTACATGTGCTTATGACTTTGATTTATATCTCTATACATCTTCAAAGTCATACTGGTCTTATTTCATCTGTGCTCCCACATAGATGATCGACCAGGGACATTTAGGATAATATCATGAATTATCCAAGGATGGTCATCATAGTAAACATGCAAATAATATGATAACTCAATTAATAAATTCATAAATCAATAATGTTCATAAGACAATGATTGGCCCCTAGGGCACGATTTCCAACAAATGGAAGGTTTTATTGTCCTTGTATGAGTTGTTTGAATGAGAGGAAACAAAGTCCTGCTGATATTTACACTCATCTAATTTGCGAGGGGTTTTGCAAGAGTTACACGGTATGGGTATAGCATGGTGAACAGGTGGAACAGACCTTTGACGATGACATGGATACTGATGATAGAGTAGAGGACATGATTCGTGATGTTGGAGAAGATGCTTTTATGCGGTCACACGCATATGGTAATATGTGCAATGATGCAGAAAAGCCTCTATACCCAGGGTGCAGAAAATACAACCTGTTGAATGCAGTGTTGAGATTGGTAAGTGTGAAAGCTCGGCATGGGTGGAGTGACAGTAGTTTTTCAGAATTGCTTGACTTGTTACAGGACATGTTTCCTGAAGAAAATGCTTTACCCAAACGGTATTATGATGCGAAGAAAATAATACGTCCTTTAGGCATGCAGTATAGAAAGATTCATGCATGCCCAAATGATTGCATATTGTATAGGAAAGAGTTTGAAGATGAGGAGAAGTGTCCAATATGTAAGACACTAAGGTACAGATCAAACAACTCTCCTGCCAAGTTGTTATGGTATCTTCCAATTTTACCAAGGTTTAAGCGACTTTTTTCTAATGAAGATGATGCAAAGAAATTGTTATGGCATACAAATGAAAGGATTAATGATGGAAAGATTCGTCATCCTGCTGACTCTTTGCAATGGAAGAAGATTGATGACTTATTTCCCGAGTTCGGCAATGAACCACGAAACCTAAGGCTTGGACTTAGTATGGATGGAATGAACCCTTATAGTAGCCTTAGTAGTATCCATAGTTCATGGCCCGTCCTTCTGGTGATTTACAACCTATCTCCCTTGCTGTGTATGAAACGGAAGTATGTAATGTTGTCCATGCTGATCTCAGGACCAAAATAAGCGGGAAATGACATAGACGTTTACCTAACACCCTTGATCGAAGATTTGAAGAAGCTATGGGAAGGTGTGGATGTCTTTGATGCTGTTAAGAAGGAGGTCTTCAATTTGCGGGCCTTGATCTTTTGTACAATTAATGACTTTCCTGCATACGGAAATTTGTCAGGGTATAGTGTTAAGGGCCATAAAGTATGTCCGATTTGTGAGGAAGGGACTTGCTACTATCAACTTCGTCATGGAAGAAAGACCGTCTACCTAGGTCATAGGAGATTTCTAAGACAAGCCCACCCATACCGTCGACTGAAGAAGAAATTTTATGGCGGCCAAGAATTTGAAAATGCTCCAAAGCCATTGACTGGCGAACAAGTTTATGAAAAGGTGAGAGACATCAATGTCACTTTCGGTAAGCTTACCAAGAAAAGTGAGAAAAATGTATGGAAAAAAAGATATGTGTTCTTTGAGCTTCCTTATTGGCGACATCTTCATGTAAGGCACTGTCTTGATGTGATGCATGTGGAGAAAAATGTGTGTGACAGCATTGTTGGAACACTTCTCAACACACATGGTAGTTCCAAAGACGGTTTGAAGGCAAGATTGGATTTGGAAAAAATGGGAATACGGGAGGAGTTACATCCGAGGCCAGATGGTAAGGGGAGCTATCATGTTGAAGAGACTAATATTTTGTCCAAAGCTGAGAGAAGAAGTATTTGTGAGTGTTTGCAAGGAATCAAAGTTCCCTCTGGGTACTCATCTAATCTTAAGAGGATTGTGTCCATGAAAGATTTGAAATTAGTAGGCCAAAAGTCTCATGATTGTCATGTACTGATACAACAATTACTCCCAGTGGCTGTTTAAGGAATCCTTCAAGATGAGTTGAGACACATTGTAACCCGACTTTGCTTCTTCTTTAATGCTATATGTGGCAAAGTCTTTGAGACTGAAAGGTTGGAGGAATTGGAGCACGAGGGTTATGTTATTTTGTGCCAGCTTGAAAAACAGTTTCTTCCTTCCTTTTTTGACATCATGGTAC
The DNA here is from genome assembly GCA_037074615.1 of Leucaena leucocephala. Taxonomy (NCBI): domain Eukaryota; kingdom Viridiplantae; phylum Streptophyta; class Magnoliopsida; order Fabales; family Fabaceae; genus Leucaena; species Leucaena leucocephala. The sequence goes on from CM073569.1 coordinate 19,070,005, forward strand.
ACCTCATCGTTCATGTAGTGCGAGAGATAAAACTGTGTGGCCCTGTATACTTACGATGGATGTACCCATTTGAAAGATACATGAAAATCCTTAAAGGGTATATGAAGAATCCAAATCGGCCCGAAGCATCCATTGTTCAAAAATATGTGGCCGAAGAAGCTATGGATTTTTGTCAACAATACCTGTCTAAAGCAAGACTTACTGGTCTCCACAAACCCATTGCCACACAGGGGGGTCAACGCGGAATGTCAGTGAAGAGTGTTGATCGTAATAAACTGTAGCAAGTACACTTACACATCTTGAATAACATTGATGAAGTTCAAGACTATATTGCTGTTCATAAAGATCTTGTCCGGAAAACAAATAATAGGATGACAGAGCAAAGGCTCATTAGAGAACACACCAAATCTTTTGCACATTGGTTCAAATTGGAGGTTGAAAATGAGGATTGTGTTTCTGATACAGTTAGATGGTTGGCATGTGGTCCTGAACATAATGTGATCTGTTGGAATTCATTTGATATCAATGGGTATTCCTTTTATACGAAGTCCCTAGATGATAGAAGTAGCGTGCAAAACAGTGGTGTTATGTTAGTGGCTGAAGCTATGCATTTCTCTAGTTCAAAAGACAACAATCCTAAATTAGCAGCCATCCCTTATTATGGCGTTGTTGAAGAGATTTGGGAGGTGGACTACTCCAAATTCAAAGTTCCCGTATTCAAATGCAAGTGGGCTAATGTAAACAACGGTGTTATGGTCGATCAGTTAGGATTTACACTGGTGGATTTGAATAATATAAGTTTTGGGGATGGGCCTTTCATTATGGCAGACCAAGCAAAGCAAGTGTTCTTTATCACTGATCCTCAGAATGAAAGATGGTCTGTCGCGCTCCAAGGGAAAAGTGTTATTGACAATGATGATTCTTTTTATGAGATCCCTTCTTTTTCAGTAGGTTTACCACAATTAAATGAAGAAGAAGTGGATTCTGATTAATTTCTATGTGTTTCTTGTTTAGTCTAAGCATGCAATTTTAAGTTTCTTGTAATGATTGCGTATATGATTTTGATGTAATAATAACAGAGACAGATTCTTGTTCTGATAAGAATGTTGTGACGCTAAGGATGGGATGATATAAGGTGGTGAAGTTAAAAAAAAACTACAACATTTAACACCGGTCTTAAGTGATATCCGGTGTAAAAAGGCACGTCTGACAATTTATAAAATAATTTATTGTTCGATTTTACACCGGGTTATACTTTATCCGGTGTTATACTTATCGATGTTTATTTTTTACACCGGTTGTTAAAATTAGCCGGTGTAAAATGTTTCACTTTTACATCCAGTGTTAAATGTTTATATTCATTTTTTTAACCCGCCCCTTGGCGCGATGACCTTCAATCTTCTCCTTTCTCACATACTCTTTTTTATCGCCGCTCGTCGTGCTCTGTGGTTCTCGCGAGGCTTCTCCGTGCTCGATCAGTCGTTCTTCTCTGTCACCTCTCTCGTTCTGCTATTCCGTAAGTGTACGTGTTCTCTGCATTTTTTCCCTGTGTACGTGCGATACCGTTTTTATGTTCGTTTAATCTAGGTTTTCTATTTTTCCTGATGAATGCTAGCACATCTTTCCATTCATAACTGCTAAAGGAACAAGTTTTGTGTATTCTGACGGGTTGAGGGAAAAAGGGTTAAGTCTATTTTCAATGTTTTTGATGTTGTTATTGCGTACATAGGAATATGGAGGATAGAGTTACTCAGATTGAGGCTGGCGATGCTCCAAGCGCCACTAAGCAAAGGAAGGGCAGAAGTGCGACTCGTTTGAAAGACATTACGAAGGACAGGATAGAGGGGAAACTGCTTCCGATAGAGTTTGACAGAAACTGGAACCCAACTGGTGAACACAGGACAAAGTACGTAAGTTTTGTCAGCCTCCTAGCACGCAACAAGCCTAGCATCACCTATTTGACTTGGGATGCTGTGGATGATCGCGTGAAGAATCAAATTTGGGACACTATCCGGGTATAGAAACTATCTAATATTGCATGCAGAGCAATACCAAATACACAACTGTTTGTTGATTACTCTGCTTTCAATGGCAAACATTGCAGCTCACTTACGATGTGCCCAACAATGAGTTCTTGAAGAAGAAGATGTTGTCTTATTGCTGTGAGCGTTGGAGGGCATTCAAGACACAACTAGCTCGTCAGTATCTGCATGGACAGGACAGAAGTGGTCATCCTCAACCTTCTCCATGCAACAAGTATCAATTCATTGACGAAGCTGCGTGGGAACAATTTGTTAGGAATCGGACCACGCCAGTAGCAATGGTGAGTGTATCCTTTTGTATGTGGTTGCAGAAAACGTATCAGAGTATCATATGTATTGATTTTAAATACTTCATGTCTTGTAGGAAAAAAGAGCAAAAGCGATTGAATACGCCCTCAAGAATGATTGCCCCCACACAATGTCTCGAGGGGGTTACGCGAAGGCAGAAAGGGAGTTGTTGGGGGCCAAGAGGAAGAGGTTAGAAGAAAATGCTGGGTCGGATCCTAGTGTTCTTCTTGACCCCCCCTCTCCGATACGTCGCGAAGAAAAATGGTTGTACGCTCGCCAAAGAAAGAGCGGAGCTTTTACAAGCGACAATGCTAGCATGATTGATGAAAAAATTGTAAGCACTACTTGCATTATTTTATGATAGTAGACTATATATAATTATATCATTTTCCTTATGTTTGTTCTTTCTATGTTATAGAGTGATCTTAAACAACAAGAGTCCCATGGATCCTTCAAGTCAGATGGTAGGAATGACATCTTGACTGTTGCCACTGGGAAACAAGAACATGGGGGCCGTGTCAGGGGAGTTGGAAGAGGTGTGGGTATAAGAGATTACTTTGGAGCATCTCAAATACGTTCCCCAAATGTGGTGCCGAGGGCAGAGTTGGCATCCTTGCTCTCCACCATAAGGGCAGAGGCTAAGGAAGAGGCTTGGATAGAGGCTAGGGCACAAGCAGAAGCTTCAATTGAGGCGCGATTACAAGAGGGGTTCGCAAAGATGAAGGAAGAAATGTTGTCCATGATGACATCAAGGCAGCAAGAGCCAATTGATCCCCTCCCGCCCTCAACTGTAGTCCGTCCAAGCACTAAGGGGAGTTGTTGCTTGCCGCTGTCAGAGGATGCAGAACATTGTGATCTATATGTTGAGGATCCTCTTAGACGCTTAGTGGCACGTGGCTCCATCCATAGCCTAGGGGCAACTACTGTTCACCACGTCCAAATTCAGGACGATCAATTAAGGGTGACAGTTGAAGCCGTGCTAATTGGAGATGCTCTTGTCCCAATTCCCACTGATGAGGTGAAGACAGTGAGCCAAGCAAAAGGGACTTTCATATTGTGGCCAAAGCATCTTGTTTCGGATCACGTCGCCTCATCCCCCGACCAACTTCCCACCCCTCCCGCTTTGAATGCCATGCAACGTGTGATCCTAATGGCATATGACAAAACGTTCCATGTGGACGCGTTGCCTATGGATTCAGTTGTGGGCGACATGGGGGCACCGGCCTTCCTGGACCATGCGGACGTCAAATCTCTGATCACTCCCAAGGAAGAACTGACCTCCGGCTGCATCCAAGTATTTTTTATGTAAGTATAATTTAAATGTAAATATATGTAATAACAAAGTTCAAGTCTTACAACTAATTTCGTGCATGCATTGCCTGTAGGTACATGCAAGCTGAGTTGGTTTCCTCCAAGGGCAAACAAAAAAAGTTCAGATTCCTATGCCCAATTCAGATTTATGCTAAAGGGACCTCTCAATCTTCGAGGCTTGCATACATTTCACAGAGGCTCGGTGAAACCGATATTGATTGTTTCTTCGCACCATATATGCATGAGTAAGAATAATAATGTTTCATTTTATTTTATATATACTAGTTTTGTAGTTGCTTAATTATAATACTCATTCTCTTTTAACTAATCTCTACAGCAATCATTGGCAACTTGTCATCTTATGTAAGCATAGCTATAAAGTTTTCTTCTTATGCTCCCTCCATTACAAGCCCTCGGTGGATGTCAGGAAGATCATGAACACGTACGTGAGTTCTCTTCTATACACAATGATCTGTGTGATAAATGGGTTACTAACTTGTTAACTTTGGTCATAGGGCTATGAGGACATTCGCAGTTGCAAGGGGCCTTAAGCACGCTAATTTGGTGAGGGACCCTGAATGGATCACACCGATGGTAATAAAAGTATATATTAGGTGTTAGCTAGGTTCCCCGTTTTGATGATGAGAAATAATTTTTATCTTGTTAACATTACAGAGTCGAAGGCAACCCAGAGAAAGCAACTTGTGCGGCTTCTACATAGTCAGATACATGGTCAATATTATCTTGGCAAATAGGATTGACCTAACTGGGGAGGTAAAATTGTATTTTGAATGATTTCATATTTCTTAATTGTCAATCTAATCTAAATTAGTAATGCCTTAATTTCTTTGATTTTGATTTCATATTTCAGATGTTTGAACAACCTGATCCATTTCCTGACCAAGATATTGAGGACCTGCGTAATCGGTGGGCAGAGTTTTTTGTTCAAATCCTTCCTTCTCAATAGTATTTATCTTTCACTGAATACATTTTTCTGTTCAAATTGTAGCATTTTTGTATTGAGTTTTATTCAATGAATAATATAATGAGCAATTGAATTATATATGTCTCTGGCATCTTGAACTGATGATGATCGATGATTGAGTCATATATTACATTTGGGCAGTTTACTTCTGAAGCTTCAGGCCAACGAAATCTATCAAATATAAATTTAATAACATCTACATCGGAGGTATATACCCACCGGTGTAGTAAGAACATATATAAATTAAATTTAATAACATCTACACCGTCCCAATATTCAACCGGTGTTAAAAATTGAACAATCTACACCGTCCCAATATTTCAACCGGTGTAGATGTTAAAATATAATACACCGGATGTAAATGTGAACCGCTTTAACATGAAGACCGGTGTAAAAAAGTATACATTCTACACACCGTCCCATATTTAACCGGTGTTAACATTTGAAAAATCTACACCGTCCCAATATTCAACCGGTGTAGATGTTAAAAATAATACACCGGATGTAAATGTGAACCGATTTAAAATTTAGTCTGGTGTAAAAAATTATACATTCTACACCGGTTACAGGACCGGTGTAAAATGTCTGACTTTTTACACGGTCCGTTTCTACACCGGTTGTGTGTGCGATGTTGAATGCCATTTTTAACCGGTGTTGAAATGCTTTTTTCCAGCTGTGGATGCTGCTAGAAATTTTCCCCTTCAATTCTTATTTCTAATCCTTCTTACAATATGGAATGTGTCACCTAAAATTATTCATCCAAATGATACATGCTTTTAAGAGATGCAATATAATGGAAGCAACACTTGTAATTATATATCCTCTATTTTAAGGTTATTATCAGAACAGATCTTCTTTTCCACAAGTTGGAGTGTTTTTGGCAAATCTGATTGAGCTGCAAAAAAGTGCACGAGGTTGTTTGGAAAAAATTAAAGAAGCACTATGCCTTTGAAGAAGAGAAACTAACATAGAAGGATTTTTTTTTAATACGTACAGATATTCTCCTATTGGAATTAATTATATTTGAGGTATTGTCAGACATTAAATGTAGGCATCTCTCTTAAAAGAAATTTAAATATTGGTTGGTCATATAGTGATAACTATCCCCTGCTTATTTCACTCGGCCTAACCCTATTGGTAAAGTATAAAGATTTGTTGCTTTTTGTAGAAATGAGTTACTTTGAACCTCTATTGATCAGCTGGTGTTGGCCCAAAAACTATAAAGCCTTATTGGACAGACCTCCTGTACCATATAGGCCAAGTTTTAGGCCCACTACAATTATGGGAATAGCATTCGTCCAACTTCAAGTGACTGACTAACGGGGGTTAGTCCGAGTGGTAAGCGGTTTGGTATCGCTTAAGTAAGGTCTCGAGTTTGAGCCTTGGCGAATGCAGAAAATTTCTGTTGGGAGACTCACCCACCATAGCCAGGTGCGCGACGCGGGATCAGATCCGGATGTAGTCGGGGCAAAGCTCCGGTGAACCGGATGGGCAACAAAAAACAAAAAACTTCAAGTGACTGCAATTATGGGCCTACTAATAAAATAGTGATTAGGGATAAAATATATACTGTATATATAATTTTACAATACAAAATAAAATAAAAGAAACTGTTAAGAACTACAAAATATGGTATGCAAATTAATTGCTTTATTTCAACATTAAGAAATTCAATCAAGGACTCTTCAGTCCATCCTGTTGTTGTTCCAAACTATTTCGGTATTTTTTGTCTTTTTTAGTTTCTTAAAATTAATTAAAATTATATAATTTCATTTTTTAAGCCTTGTATGATTGTTTTTATATGTTAATTAAGAACTTTTTAACGACAAAAAAGATTTCAAAAAGATTTTATTCATATTTTCCATACTCTTAACAATAAGCCAGACCCACACTTTTTTTTTTAAAAAAAAAATGGACCATTTAATGCTGCTGTTCCAAGAGATGCAGGTTGCTAGGAAAAACAAGATTCTTTTTTTCTTTTATTTTTTTTTAATTTTTAAATTTTTAATGGCAAAACTTAATTAGTTGTTAACAGGGTGGGGCTTCAATTTTGTGGAAAATGAGATATTTTGTTGTGGGAAAACCAACAAGGCAGATGGCGAGAGGCTAATCATGTGGGGTTCAAATTGTCATTGAGAATATATGAACAATAACGCAGTGGATCCATCCGAACAATTTTCACAAGAGTCGGTGAATACAATTATATCCATTGTCGTAAATTGTTGGGTAAATATAATATTTTAAAGAAAAATCCTAAAAAATACTTATTTAAATTTTAAAATTTTAAATTAATATTTTTTTACAAAAAAAAGTTATAAATAACTTATAAAATATAGTAAATAAAATTTTGAAATTAAAATGGATATTTTTTAGGATTTTTCCTATTTTAAATTTAAATCAGGTCATATACATAAAAAAATTTATTAAAAAAAATAAAATACTTTATATGCATTATTATTATTATTCTTATTATTATTATTCCACGTCTCCGTCTCCGAGTACTTCAACATAGCAATTTTCTAAAGCCCTCCTTTAGTTTCCTACACCTACATCATATGAAATTGATTCCTTTCAAAACCACTTTGGGTTTAATTTCATACATCAAGATTATTACATGTATTCTGCTGATTAGGGTGTTTAGTTTGCACAGTAAAACCATCCAATGTAATCCTTATTTTAAGAAACTATTGTAATCTTCGTTATATAATTTTAGTTGTGTAATCTAAATTTAAGCTTATATGAATAAAGTGTTAATATAATTTCTAATTGGTCAAATTTATACTCATTTTGGTTTTACTTTCTTAATTTTTTTTTATAAAAAATATTAGTCTCTATAATTTAATAAATACCTGAACTATTTTACTCATCAGGGGACCAAAACTGATGGTTTAAAATTTAAGAGGCTAAAACTAAAATTCATGCAAATCTAATGTACCAAAGATTATATGAACCCCATAGATCAAAACATTTAGACATTAATATCTTCCATTTTTATTTATGATAGAGTTAATAAGATCACTTCATATTTGTTTTTATTTTTTTATAAGATAAAATATAAATTTTAGTTCATGATTTGTTGATAATATACCAATTATCATTCTATTATATTACATTCCCTGTGATTCTTTCAACCAGAAAGTCACTTAGCTTGAATTCAATGATGCATGCTGAGGTTTGAAGCCTTGTAATACGACATTATTGATTGAGGATAATGAATAAAAGTATGAATGATAAGCGACATAAATAGGAATGCCAGAATTGGAGGTTGAAGTTCTCTTGAGAAAGTGGTCCTATTTGAACTGATTCGGGAAATGTCGATTATCCAAATTACCTCAATGAATGTGTTGGGCCATGCTTTGGGTTCTATTATTGGGCACTCTCTCTAAATCCAATGAATAAATTACTCAAAATCAAATTTTCAATAATTTTGGGTCCCTGCCACTTGTGTCGTTGCCACATGGCTGTCACGCTGCTTATCTTCTAAGGCCCACTCATCAGTAGTATCTTCATTTATTTCTCTTGTTCTCTTCCTTCCTCGCAATTTTCATTGGACCACCTCAGAATCCGTGAAAAATATCAGAAAAACGTTAATTATTATTATTTTTAATTTTGAGAACCATGGGAAATTACTCAGTGTATTATGTCTTTAGCTCTACTTCATGGTTGGAGCTATTATGGTATGGTTAGTGTTTGTAGGGCCCGTGGTTGAGTATGGCTGAAATGGGGACATAATACCGAATTCAAGTACCAAACTGCATTTTTGGTTAAACTTTCTAAGGTATTACTCAGACACTGTTAATTTAATGTACCCACCCTAAATAGCAATTCTATCTAATCTAATTCGTCCCTCAAATGCTCACCCACACTCCTCCACGCATACCTTTTCTTTCTTTCTTTTATTATTATTTTCAGTGCGCAAAGGTTTAAGTAAGTTGAGTTTTAGATACTCACATAGGTCATGTTCTATATGGTGCCTGTTTAGGTTTACCCCAAACCTTAGTTTAAAATGGCTTCTAGTTCAAACTTTAATTTAAGAAAATTTTAAAATAAATAGTTATATTTGTTTAAGAGGGTTTATGAACTAAACCATAACTTAAAACCATAATTTTGAAGAAGCTCCTGGGAATAGTTTTTAGAATAGTAAAAGAGCTTATAGACTATTCAATTACTATTTTACCTTTATTTTTTTTGACACACTCTCTCTTGTCCCTCTACTTCTGATCCGCCTTTGTTACTGTCATTGCTTCTCCTCCGTCTGTGCTCCTCCTTGTCCTCGTCGTCCAGATCTGCTCTTCGCTAGTCACTGTCTGTGCTCCTCCTCTTCGTCGTCTATGCTCACCATCTCCTCCTTGCCTCTGGTCTTCGCTATAGATTCGATGTCGTTGCTGCTCGTGGAGGTTCGGGAGACGCTTCCATCGCCGATGGAGGTAGGAAGACTGTGGAAGTGAGGATGGTGAAGATGATGAATGGTGGGAGAAAGAAGCAGCGGTAGGTCTTCTCTGGTCACTGAACACGAAAGGAGAAAAAGGGGAAAAATGAATGGGAATTTTTTTTATAAAATCATATAATTTCTGGTAATTTACTAATTACAGAAGTTATTATAGTAATAGTCATCCAAATACTCATTTATTCAGAACCATTTTTTTCCATAAACTCTTCTTCAGAAGAGCTTATCCAAAAAATGTCCAAAAACCTTTTTTATTTTCTATAAGCCATTTTTCTAAAAGCCTATCCAAATAGCCCAGGACTAAAAAAATATCCATGAATAATGTACTAATAGATTGTGAGCTCCATTCCTATGCGAAAAAGGTTTAATATTTAAAGTCTATTTGCGTCTCATTAACTAAAGTGGAGAGGAGTCGGTTTAGATTTGATGGGTGAGGTCTTATTCAAGGTAGAATAGCAGCCAATTGAGAGAGAGGAAAGGAAAGGAAAGGAAAGGAAACTCCATTTTTACATATTCACGAGGCAATCTCAGTAAATCAGTATTTATGCATTTGTTAACCATTGGATTAAGCTCAAAATTCGGTCAACAAGTTCAGAACATCTAGTTTGTCATTGTCGGCTCTCTATTGTAAGCTTGTTACTTTGGTGTTTTGCCCTTATTGTTAGAACTGTTTAATTTATGCACTTAATTAAGACCCTCTTATATCTTATTTTGATCGTACTGGAGTTGGCATTCATTAGTATGGACAACCCTTGGTTTTTACCCTTTGCATTCAGTTGTTTTCTACATTAATAATTTTGGTATATCTCTTGTTATAATTGTGCTGTTTAATTTCCGTGATGCTTAATTGTTCTTAAGGGATTCTTACAAGTGATAAAAAATTATTTTCACTACGTATAGTCATTGGCTTGAATATTGTATTTTTCTCATTATATACGTTAATACAGTCCTTACATTAGTATTAGGAAGACTTATATCATTCTTATCCATTCATTACCAACTTTCATTATTTTTGAATGTCACCTATGTGCTCTATTTAATTAACGTGTAAATAAAATTGAAACAAGCCGTGTGTGTGTGTGTGTGTATGATCTTAATATAACCAAATGGGGAACGAAATTTCCGACAGATTTTCTTGTACTCGTATATTGCGTTGCAGGAGGACATATATATAATATCATATGCATCATGAGACGTGAGTTTCTCACACACGTACGTCGGTATTGCTTGTAATTAGTGTAATTGGAGTTTCTATTCTGGCGTGCCAACTTAATTCATGGTATGATTGATACATAATGCTTGTATGTTACGTTATGCGACAATTCCATCCGGTAGATAAAAAACTAGCCACGAGCAGTTGAATATGTAAAAACAACTTATAATTAATAAATACTAATACTCCTCCAAACTTTAATATATAAGTTTATTAGAGGGTTAAATTTGATCCTAAATATAATATCTTAATTTATTTTTTATCTTTGATAAAAAATCTATTTTATATCTAATATTTATCATTTTTTTTAAATTAATTTACCTAATTTATAAATTGATATATAATCTAATACTAAATAAGAATATTATAGAGAGATCATGTCATATTTATTAAATATCTCTTATGTTAAAGATCAAAGGAGGGAGTAGTAATAAAATAGAAAGGAACTAAGTTACTTTCAGACATGTATCACAAAGTAAACAGTTTGATCTCCTAAAAAATACACATATTATAGTCTGAGCAAATCATACATACCGTTTACAGACCGACAATAAATATCCAAGTGGCGACATTTGTCTTCTGAGACCGTCTCCGAATTAGCAGGTTTGTTTATCTTACGTGAGCGCACACGTCGTCCCTTTGGAAATCATCACCAGAAAACAATTTCTCTTAAAGCGACTTTCATAATGCTGCCTATATTATAATCACTTTTTTACACTCCTCGATCAGATATTTTTAAGATTTGCCCTTGTTTCACGCCAGACCCATTCAAACTAATTAACTCCCAAGTTAGTGTAATTTGACGAAGCCTTCACATAGATATAAAATTGTAGAGCAAGAGATGGATGGATGGAGGAGGGGGCCCGGTGGTGTGATGTTGATGGTTAAAATTGATGATGAAAGCGATGACAGGGGGGAGGCAGATTAGTAGTTTCAGGGGAAGTCACTCTCACCATATTTATTGGTCCACCCCATTACCACTCATGTATCCCAGTTTCATTATTTGTAAGATTATCTGATCAGATTAGATTCAAATATTGTATGTCAGTCTAATTAGAAATAACTCTTTTAAGAGCGTTTTTCATATTCACGTTCAAAACCTTGTGTTTACCCTAGGACCAACCTCGACAAAGTGGGAACTTGGAGGTGGGAATGGGTGATGGGTGTGTCAATGATGATAACGTGGCAGCGACGTATAGGGTGGGGCAGGGGGAAATCTGGAGCGTTGAATTGGGGGAGAGGGGAACCTGAGAATGAGATGAGAGGGAAGTGGGGGGAATTAATGAAAGTTGAGTTATGTGAGTGTGGCCTAGAAGCAAAATCCTATGTTGAGATATAATGAGGGAGACCCATGGGGGCATCACGTGGAGGGGGGACCCACCAGTCCCCTCAAAGCCTAAGCTTCTCACGAGAGACCACACCATCCATATCATCATCTCTCTTGAATCAACCGATTTCCAGACACAAACACGTGACCTAACTTCCCTATCCACTTCACCTTTCTCCAACTTAATCATCATCTCCAACTGATCCCCATCATTGTCCCTCCTCCTCCTCCTTCTATTCATAATTTCATATAAAGATAACCAGAAGAAATTCACAATAAAAAATGGTAATCCACTAATATAAACCAGTTATATATAAACATTCAAATTAATAACAAAAAAAGTAATGGGGATGGGGTGGGCAGTTACTTTTTTCTACAGTTTTAGTTAATTACAGTGTTTAATTTCCCTACAGTTGCTCCTCAACCAAAAAAATACAATGGTTGTGGCAGATACTTGTTGTTGCTCTTCTTCTTCTTCTTCTTTCCTTTTTTGGTTTTTGTTTGCCATCCCTGAAAATTATCGAGGCATCGATCTTCAACATGCTGCAGAAGGGTTGTTGAAGGGGTTGTACAGGTGATGAGTCGACTTGGGAGTCATGGAGAATGGGGTCTTATTGGAAGCTCCGACGACGGCGTCCCCGACGCCGCCTCCCAGCCTCTCGCAAGACGGGCACATGGTGAGCGTCGCCGCTGGCATCGGCACGTACAACGGCTGAGATAGCTTCAGTGCCTTCAGCTCTTGCAGCTCTTTCTGCAGCCTCCTGTTCTCATCCGTCAGCGTCTCACAACATTTCTTCAAAAACTCACAGTCCACCTCCGTTTGCTTCAGCTTTGTTCTGGAACCCACCATCCAAATCTCAATCACCACCAACACAAATATATACGACTGAGAAGTCATATACATATTAGATGGTATATATATATATATATATAATTTTGGAGTATTTTTCAAGCTCATATAGATACTTGGCTATCTCGAAACATTGATTTCTTAAACATTAATTCAAGATTCCTTTAGTGGAAGTTATAATCTGCTGTTACCTGGCTCTTCGATTCTGGAACCAAACTTCAACCTGGCGAGGCCGTAGATTTAACTGCCTGGCTAAGGCCTGCTTTTGCTTCTGCTAATTGAAAGCGATGAGTTATACATACACACATATATATATATATATATATATATATATATATATATATATTCTTAAGTGATGAAAACCATTGAACAATATTTATGAAGAAAGAAAGAGATGATATTTACAGGGTTGAGAGTGCTGTGCTCTTTGAAGCTTTCCTCGAGGAGAGCAGATTGTTCTTTGGTGAGCCGGAGCTTCTTCCTGGCATTAGTGCCTTCTTCATCTTCGTCGCTGACTCTGGAAGAAACCCTCTCGGCCTCAGCCTCCAGCTCGCTGCTGAGATCTCTCTCCCTCTTCACCCTCCTACCACCACCGGAGAAGGACGAAACCATACTGTGAGGCGAAGAAGTCTGGCGAGACAAGTGATCAAGAGGCGTTTCCTCACAATTATTATTATTAGCTTTGATATTCACATCAATCTTGTAAGTGTCGCCGGAGAGAGCCAACGTCAAAGAAGGCTCACAAACACCACTGGTAACAGTGAGATTATTAGGGGAAGGTAATTTCTTGGGAGTAGTAGTGGAACCTGCTAGCCCTAGAACAAGCTCGAGGTCTGAGGGAGTAGAATCAGAAGGAAAACCCATGAGGAAGATGAATAAAGAGGAAGGAGAAGAGTTAGATGGGAAGGATTAAAGTCATGAGAGGGGAAGAGAGAGGGCCTTAAGAAGAGAAGAGAAGAGAATGAATGAGACTTATGTGGGGGCGTTGGGTGGGTGGGTATTATTATTATTAATCAAACCCTGGAATGAGTAGAGAAACGAATCTGCTTGGTATTTCAAATTATTATCATACTTCTCTCTCTCTTTCTCTCTACCCCTCTAGGTTGACCAATTGAGCCCCACTACTGTGTTTCTCTTCCATTTTTATTAAATAATTCATGGAAAAAGAAAAAAAAAATCCCTCTTCCCTCTATCTCTCTCTTTCTCTCACACTAACACTTGCCTTTGCCACCCGCAAGCTTGCCAAATATAAGTACTATTATTGTTGTTATTATGGAGCTATATATTGCCTCCTTGCGTATGCAGTAGCTTTAATTACTTTATTTATGTTCCAATTATGAGTCCCCCATTAATTAGTCCATAGCCTTTCTCTGATGATCTACCCATGTTTATGTACCATGCAGCTTTAATTTTCTCTTGTCTGTTCTTTTCTTTTACCCCCGGCGTCTTCTTGTTCATTTTCTCATCTTTCTTCTTGTTCCTAATTACCTAAACACTCGTATTATTAACAACACACACATATATATAGATCCCATGCACATGATGATTCTCAACCCATACAAAGATTGCTCACTGTTACTTCTCCGAAAATTTATACACACACCCTACCTAGCTAGCTAGGTTTCTGAGTGAGATCGATGTGATGTTTCTTATAGTTATTATGGTATAAATTAAACATGACAACAATATGATTAAACCTATTACTAATTATATACAAATTAAATATAACTAATTGAAGAGTTATTAACCGTTCAATAAACCAATGTTAGAACACATTTAACATTGATTAGTTTATATAATAAATAAAGAGCATGATATATTGATATTTCGACATTTATATATAACACTATCCCTCTTATTTTAAGGGGGAATATGGGAATAATAAATTTATGAATATTCATGTCATTATTTCTCATATTAACAAACATTTTAATGTATTATTTTTTTAACCATTCATTAGTATTTAAAATTTGACGGTGAGGAATGATTCGTTATAATTCCTTTTCTCACCTTATACCTAATTCTTCCTGTGACTTAATTGTGCGTGTGTGGCCACACACACACACACACACACACACACACATATATATATATGTAAAGAAGAAGTAGAAGAGAGAGACCCACATGAAGTGTCTCCCACTGGGGATGGCTGGTTGAACTAGTAAGAGATGGGTACCATGTCACCTTGCTTATTTCCAAGGTTGCTTGCTTTTTGATGAATGAGGAATATACATGAACTCTGGTTGGATGGTTTTCCTCTTGCTTATTATGATTGTGTAGATCTAGAAAGTGATGTGCACTATATGTATGTGTTTGTTTGCATCTATGGGAAGAAAAGAAATTAAAAAGAGAAGAAATATAAGTAATTAAAAAAAATAAAAAGTAGGTGCAATGGAGACATATATATACAAAAGGGAGTTTCAACGAGTTATAATGGTTCCAGAATATGATTCATCCACAAGAATCCGGATATATATATATATATATATATATATATATATATATATATATATATATATTTGCTTAACTATAAAGTTGATGGCAATTGGTTTTGGGTCCTACTTCCCTTGTATTTTAGTACTATAAGCACTTTCAATAATGCTTTGTCGACGATGTTAGGTCACCTACATCCTCTTTTTCTTTAATTAATCATCATTACTCGTAATCATCTTCTTCTAATTTAGCGGTTTTCCTGTTCATTCCCCACAATTAATTCCCCACGCCCCCCAATTTGAGTTGGATTACAAAAGCAGGCACATCAGTTTTAAAAAGTCAATATATTTCTAGGTAGATATTATATATGTCTACGGGTCATGCTGACTGGATCGATCGTATATCAAATCGTAAAAGGTTAGAGTATATTTTTCTCCCTAAAATAATTTTAGAAAAAAAATTTATCACCCCTAAATTTTTTTGGAACAGTAATATATTTTTTCAAAACTACTTATGCAATATTACCCTTTTTTTAATCGTCAACTACATTAAGTCAATGTTAGGTCAAAAAAGTCTCTCAATCTACACTATTACATCAATTTTTTAAGATTATTATTACCACATTGCTCTACAATTTTTTTAGAGTGCACGTAATTTTTTCAGGAATACTTTTTTTAAATTAGTCAAAACTCAAATTATAAATATATACTATTCTGATCCTAAATATAATAATTATTTAATTAACATTGTTACCTCTCCTATTGCTTTTTTTTTGGGTTAAAAGTCAAATGATAAATTAATTATTGATTATATATTCTTTTTCATATGCATGCTTGTTTAGAATATGCCTTTTCTTCATTACCAAAGTTCAACCTTTTAATAGGACCACACATTTATATATAAGTAATGTTTAATATTATATTGAAAAAGTGGGGGATTGAAAAATTTGTTAAATCTAATCTAATCTAATCTAATCTAATCTAATCAGTCAAGGAGACACACGACGGGACATAAAATCACGCATATTTTGATTAATGGGATACATAATAATGGCCGCATTAAAGTGGCCGGATTGCAAATGATGATCTTAAGAAATTCAGTATGCAAAATCCTTAATTAATGTTTTTTGTGATCACAATGCCATACAAATCTTTTGTATGGCGGACATAGGGCATATTTGAAAAATAATAAAACTATAATTTTAAAAGGACTTATGATCTAAATCTCGATTTGGAGAAATTTTAAAATAAACAGTCATATTTGTCTAAACCTCGGTTTGGACCAAACCATGGTTTAAAACCATAGTTTTAGATAAGCTGGTCAGAGTAACTTTTGGAACAGTAAAAGTACTTATGAACTATTCAATTACTATTTTATTCTTACTTTTTCTTACACCCCTCTCATCTCTCCTCTATCTTTTTCACCCTCTCTCCTCCCTCCTTTATCTTTTTCACTATCTCTCCTCTCTCCTCTATCTTCTTCACCATCTCTCCTCTATCTTTTTTTACCCTCTCTTATCTCTCATACGTACACTTTTTAGTAATTTTCTAAGTACAAAATCCCTTTTGGTAATAACTATCCAAACACTCATTTATCCAAAAATTTTTTTTCTATAAACCCTTCTCTAAAAACTCTTTTTCAGAAGCTATCCAAAAACTCATTTTTTTCAGAAGCCTTTTTTTAAAATCTTATCCAAACATACACATAATCGTTTATAAAGATAATTTTAAAACAAACTATCACCCAAAAAATAATTTTAAAACAGACCAATTTACAGATATTAAATATAAAATTTATAAGAAATTGTACTATTTTGCAAGTTACTACAGTAATACGATTTATTTGGTCTCAAATTACTTTGTGTAAAAATATATTTATTTATAATTTATAAATAAATATGATTAATTATTATATATTTTTGGATTTTTTTTGCCCTCAACAAGAAAAAAGTGCTGTTTTGAAAAATATATAGCGTGGTTGAGAGTTGAGATCTTTGGCTGAAATAAGTTAATTACAAATGGGGAATTATTACGATATGGGTGAGTATTTATGACGTTGGTGGGGTTAATATTTTATATTTAAGAAAAAGGGAAGATAATAAAAATGAAAGGAAGGGCTGTCAAACGTGTCCGGTCCATAGAGTGTTTGCTTCCTAACAGGAATTCCATTGATTAAAATAATGTTAATCATTTGATGATGCAATGACTAAGTTCTACCAAATTTATTTATTAATGATATAGCGTCTCAATATAATAGCCTATGATATCCAAAAAAATAATGGCCAGGTGGGTTACACATAAAAAAAGTATATAGATAATGAGCAACTTAATCCAAAAAAAGAAATACCCCTATTAAATAATTAAATGATAATTATATACTACTTCGACTAGCATTAAGCATCGTGGACATGTGGGGCCCACCAATGATTTGGTATGATGGGCATTTGATTCCGTGGAGCGTACAAGTTGGCACTCAATTCATTCATGAACGTTGAAGAATTTCCTCTAGATAAGGTTTTCGTGATGTTTGTCCCTCTTCACTTTTCAGCCATCCTCCTATTTTCTCTTTTCATATTATTATAGTCATTGTTATCCGTACAGTTCTTGGTGTTTAATTTAGGTCTAAATTAATATATATATATATATATATATATATATATATATTCCTTATTAGATGGAATATTCTCGGGCGTCATTATAAGTTATATCCTAATGAAGAGTTAGGGCCAACACCATATTCGTTTTTTAATAAAATAAACATTACAGTATTTGATAAAAATATATTTATATGTATATTGTAATAAATGGGTGGTTCTCCTTGGCCCCAAAATATGAGTACAGATCGACGATGATGAAATGTAAATAAGTCATCATTTTTTTTTTGGAATAGGTGAAAGCAACTATCATAATTCCAAGTTTAAACAAATATTTGAACATGAGACATTAAGATCATATATATTTAACATGATATAGTGGCTATTTGGGAAACGCTAAATCAATATTTTAAAAGGGCTTCTGACCTAAATCTTAGTTTATAAAAATTTTAAAATAAATAGTCATATTTGTTCAAAAGGGCTTTTAGATCAAACTATAGTTTAAAATCAAGGTTTTAGATAAGCTATTGAGACTAGTTTCTGTAACAGTAAAAGAGCTTATGGACTATCCAATTACTATTTTACCCTTACTTTTTTTACACATTCTCTCATCTCTTTTCTCCACTCTCACTCCTCTCTCTCTTCTCTCCTATTTTTAATAAAATCATA
Source organism: Leucaena leucocephala (assembly GCA_037074615.1). Classification (NCBI taxonomy): domain Eukaryota; kingdom Viridiplantae; phylum Streptophyta; class Magnoliopsida; order Fabales; family Fabaceae; genus Leucaena; species Leucaena leucocephala. The sequence goes on from CM073569.1 coordinate 19,088,163, forward strand.
CATTTCTAATAATTTTATAATTATAAAAGTCCTTCTGGTAATAACTATCATAATATTCATTTATTCAGAATTATTTTTTTCCCTATAAACTCTCCTCCAAAAGCCCTTTTTTCTAAAAGCTATTCAAAAACTCCTTTTTTGCATAAGCTATTTTTTAAATTCTTATCTAAACAGACCTATATTTCAAGTTGAGCAACCGCTTCCCATCAAGTTGTATGTTTAATCTTTTTGGTCCATATATATATTTATAAAAAAAATTGTTATTTTTAAGGAGAGAAAACTTATATCAAATTATTTAAATCCATTTGGTTAAATTCTCTAATTTTATTTTTTGAAGTGTCTTATTTTTTTAATATCTTTATTTAATTTAAACTCATATAAAAAAGTTAGTATAATGGCAAAATTTGGTTAGGAAATTTGATATAATAGATATAAGGGACTTATCAAGGAGTAGCTAAATAGTTTTTTTTAGTTAAACATCCAAATGTGGTTTGCAGTGTTGAAAAATCTTAATTAGTGCACTCATTTTTCCGTTATTTGAATAATTTGATGTTGAATGAGTATGATAAAACAAAACAGGTGTAAGTGCCCCGTCAGCTATGACTCGTATCGCAATACGAACCTTTTCTCCTTCCTACTACGCCCATTTAGAATCCCATCCCATCCTCCAATCCTCACCTGACACGTTCACTCTTTTTCCCCCAATAATGCTCCCACTCACCACCCTTGATTGTGACTCGATCGGGCTTTCTACTTTGTACACGTGTCCGTCTTACCACTCGAGCATTATACACTCAAAGTTGTACCTATGTACACATTATTATTATCAATTGATACTCCTTCGACTTTAAAACAAGTTCGGTTGGGTTGTTGCTGCTGACCATATCATTGATTAAATTAATTAATTAAACTTAATTAAACGGTACAACTTATAGCTTATTGCCCTGTGCCATGTACGTTATTGTAAGAAATTACTTGCAAGTCACGCGTGGCCAACTTCTAGCTAGCTAGATTATTTCCCAACAAATTACTCAAAATTATATATTCTACTTACTCCTAGCAACTTTGTTCTTACCACTTTTTCTTCCAACCCAAAACCAAGAACCCCATCTCTCCAAGTTATCTTTATAAGTATATATGTATATTATCTGGTCCGGGTTGATTGTGAGATATGATTAATAATGTTATACTATATTGTCGTTACATGTATAGATGTTGGTTACATGTATAGATATTAAGAACTAGGGAAGCAATTTAAGACAAAGATCTCACTATCGGTTCCAACTATGGGATGGTTTGTTGCACCACGGAATCGATCCATTGAATTAAGCAAAGCAATATCCAATATTATTTCTTATTAGCATCAAATACCCTAATTTTAATATCATTTATGGTGTATCCAACACTCTCATGATGTTATTTTTCTAATATATTCGACAACCCTTATATTTTTTTTAGTTACGTCTAGCACTATAATATTATTTATAATTTATGATACTAGATGCATTGTAAATAACATTAGGATATTGGATACAAGATAAATAAGATTATCGTGCATGATATAACTAGAATAAAGCATTAGGGTGTTGGATGCCATTTTATCTATTTAATTATCGTGACTATTTTCTTTGATCCCAAATATAAGTTACTTCTAACTAATTCACATATGTCAATAAGATCTGTTAAAAGCATTAAAGTTGTTATAAAATTTAAATAATTTTTAATATTACCTTTATTAACTATACTAAACTCTAATATCATATTAATTTATACTCTCTTACACACTATATTTATTAAATATGAGCATATATAAAAAATAATTAATATTTTTTGAAACTGATAAATGTCTTATAAAAAGACCGAAAGCACCTTATAGAAGGCGCTTTGTAATAGGGACTAGAGGGAGTATATAGCTAAAGATATAGAGAAAGAACTAAACTTTATGATGGGTGGGAGTCAAATGGTAGGAAGGGAAGGTATATGTCAAGAATGTATGCAAAATGGAGAGTAGAAGGTGAGGATAGAATATTGACACAAGTGAAAAGGGAAGGAAATGAATAAAAGTGAGGGAGGGGGTGGGAAGCTTTTAGAAGAATAATGATTTAGGCAAAAGGACAAGAAAAGCTTAGTCAGAGCAATAGAGATGATAGTTTGATTCAGGAATGATCTGTGTAATATATATTAGCAAATGAGAGGGATGGCATCCAACAAACGCACCGACTAAGCAAAAATCCATTTATTATAAATAAACAAGGGTGGGCCCATTGGAAGTGTGTTTTGTTGGGTGGAGATTTCACACTGAAACATCATAGTTGCGTTTAAAAGGAGAGAAAGAGAACAGTCACACACATGTAAACCCCACTATCATTTATGCACACACACAAAAACTCACATACATATGCTTATGCTTTCTCTCTCTAGAACAACAACAGTGTATGTGGTGGGGGTCCCACGTTGCACAAAAGCATGTTACGATGTTGCGATGGTGTGGTGTGGTGGGGAGATTAAGAAATTGGGGGTGGGGTTAGGGTAAGGGGCAAAACCGGTTGGTAGGTTTTGCCGTTTACATACCTCCTCTTTGTGCCTCCACCTTATGGCATCCCGGCCCCATTTTACCTAGCTTTTTGTTATCAACTTCCGGCCCCATAGTAAAAATGGTTGAAAAATCGAATTTTTATTGCCCAAAGAGTTTGAAATTTGTTTAAAATCTAATGGGTATAACTCATTTTCAACAAGGATAACTCTTTTTTAACTATGTGTAAATATTTTTGGTTTCACCTTTAAAATATGACATGTGTAACTCATCCTATCTTTTTAATTGTGTGCAATATATCTTTAACTAGAAGTACAAATCTTCAAAACAGGATATTTATATATAATTGAAAATAGATTGTACACAATTGAAGAAAAGTTATACCTACTGAAAATTATTTATATATCCATTCAAATACTTGAGTTCTTAGACAAATTTAATGTATTTTTAAACAATAAAAATTTGAATTTGAATTTTTTTTAGCAATTTTTCCTTTAAAATAACGTGTTCATTCATGGACTTGATGCCTTTCTGGATACCAGTCTCGGATGTTATGATTCAGTTTTCCACCATTTTACCCGCATACACAAGGCTATTTTAAGTGATCATGTGTTGGAAATCATGGGATGTATTGTTTAATTTGTTGGTAATTTGTTGGAAATCACGGGATGACTCAGTTCAATAAATGCTTTATGGTTTATAAATGGAGGACGGTGGGGAACAGACACCTATATGCCGTGGCAATGGCGAGCAATGATTAGCGTCTAAGAGTAGGGAACATGCACAATTCCTTGTTGTAATCGAAACCTTCGTTGACCGTTTCAATCCTAGAACCCACGTTTAATAATTCATTATCGTTAATTAATTTCGCTAATCATACTCCGTGACACACCTTAAAAATATCTTGTTCTTCCCACAAACATATATAAAGTATAATAACCAAGTTATTGGATATATATTCGTGAAATTCGCTCGTGATTGATTAGTTGGCTTGCATGCATATAATATATTGAAATGCTATCGTTAATTAGATCACGATTACTTACCCATTTATATTCCAGGGAAACATAGTTTAATTATATATGTAATAGATATAATGTGTCGTGATTTGTGTTGGATCATACATATCATGATATAGATATATGGATATATATGGCCCGTGACTCCCCATGCATAGGTTTCTACTGAGAGGATATCTGTGTACTCCATTGTCTTTTAGCTTTCAGTGGTGATTTCCGTGTAATTTCCAAATTTGTTGATTGATTTGTCCTCACTAACTCCCTAACATGCACAACCACTATCTATTTATCCTCTTTCAATCTTGACTATGATTATTTCCCCATGTATGTATATAAAGTTGGTCTAGTAATATAAAATCTTATTAAATTTCTTTAGGTATTGACTTTTAATTTTAAAGGAGATAAATATTTATATTGGGAGAGATAACCACAAACTTTAAAATTAAAATAATCAATTATTTAGATATATGATAATATGATACGGAAAAAGCTTCGAATACTAAATGACAATATTAAAAAAATACACATATAGCTCCTACAGCCACATACAAACATATTGTGTTTGGAAATTAAGTAGAGAGAAGGAAATTAAAATGTCATATATGTAAAACATCTGAGGGACGTATAGTTGAAGGAGAATTTGGTAGAAGAAAATAACAACAGAGATGGACCATGGAGATTAATGGAGGTGAAAGAGTAGGTCCACTCCTAAGAAGGAGGAAGGCGTAGAAGATACAAAAGGGGCTAAGCAATGAAACGAAGGAACATGATTAGGAGGGTTGATCAATTATAAGTAATATTAGGCATCCAAGCAAATAAAAAGCCCTAAAACCTCTATTGTAGTATATAGGTCAATTAAGCTTTGGCATTCACTTTACGTAATCCGCCATCAACGCCACCATCCCTTAAATCTATTCATTCCCTCATGAGGTGAAAATTGAATCATTTTGTTCTTTTAACATGATATTTACAATCATTACTCATGTTTAAATCCTCTCGTCATTATTATAACTTCATGTTCATCCCCACTCCTTTCCCACATTCTTCAACACCCCACCCCAACTCACACACACACGCTTACGCACTAATGACTATAAACATAATAATACTTTGGTATCCCTCATAGAGATTTCTAATAAATTTTAAAAAAGTAGAATTCTTAAAGATAAAATTGCTAAAAATATTCAATTTTAGTTTTCCAAATGTGCCTGAAGTTTGTTTAAAGACTAGTAGCATGTTGATAACTCATGTAAATCCTTATCATTTTTGTACATTTTACATCTCTTATGAGCATTTTTAGAATAGAATTGTTCATAATGTAGATATTTACTAAGAAAAATGTGCATGATACATAGCAAACCCAAAAGGCTGAATTATGTGGTTATAATGTGAATATTTTGATTAAGCTTGAGTCTCATATGCATTTCTACTGATTTAAAAACTTGGAGATAGATGAAAACCTCAAGTAAAGAGCTAAAAGACTCCTTGAAGCAAGAAAGAAGCATAACATTGAAGCTAGAAGCAAGGGAAATAAGGTGAAGTTCAAGGGATGAAAGAAGACCCTTACTGTACCCATGGCCATGACCAAAAGCATCCTCGCCACAGCCAACTTGGCAAAAGTGAAGATTGGTACTCTCTGTACTTGTCGCCTAGCGAGAAGTGCTTAAAAAGGAGACTTCTCCTCTCTGTACCTATCACTGAGGCGAAAGTGCAACAATTGAAACTTGGTGTTTCAGTGGTTGATACGAAAGATTAGGTTTTTTTTAATTGGAGAAATCCGATGGTAGCAATCTTTATACACTTGGAGAGACAAAGAGTGAAAGGTTTTGAGTTTAGTAAAGAGGATTTGAAGGCTTGGAGGCTTAGGATTGAAGCAAAGAAGTAATTTGGAGATATAATTCTTAGTTTTTTTTTTTTTGCTTCTCCTTTCATTTCCTCATTTTATTTTGTAATGAATCAGTTTATTCTTCTTAGTTTGATTTTTTTGAAGACTATGAGTAGCTAAATCTTTCATTTCTAGAGTTATCTTGAACCATTTTTATAGATTGAACTTGTATTTACCTTCTTTTATGAGCAATGATAGTTATATATGTTGATTTTAATCTATTCTTGATACTTATTGATGTTCGATCACTATTGGATTGTTTTATTGTTTTGTTTACTTAAGTTATACTTGAGAAAGCTATAGCTTAAGTGATGAACTTGTTTAAAATCATGTTTGACTTGAATTCTTTTCAAAATTTATAATTTTATTTGGTTCTAATAGAGATATTATTCCAAACTTACATTGTTAATAAAAGAGTTGGTTCTTTAACTTAGTTTTTATTAATTTGATCAAGAGATTGGGTATTTTAATAGAAAAGAGTATTTAGTTTTGACTTAAGAAAACTTAACTAAGTGTTTTTAGCCTTTTGACAAACACATATTATCATTGCTTATAATTGGAAGGTAATTTTCTTAAGGTTTATGAATTAAAAAGGAGATAGATGACTCTAGAGGCCTCTTTTATCTTGAAATGAGAATTCTAAATTAGTTCTAGTTAAGTAGCTATTTAACTTTTACACTAATCCACTCTTTATAACACTATTTTCTCAGATATTTGATTCCTCAACCTAATTAAAAATATAATTACAAGAATACACTATCTTTTGCTTTAATCTTTGTGGGAACGACAATTTTTATACTACTTGGGGCCCGTATGCTTGTGAAAGTTAAACGGCAAACACATTTGTAACCATTTTCAATAGGTGTAGCTCTTATTCAACTGTGACAATATATATTTAATTATATACAAATATATCTCGTTTTGCCTTCGAAATAAGGTTTGTGCAACCCATTTTTAGTAGGTACAACTCTTCGATCATATCTTTAGTTACATACAAATGTCTTTATTAAAATGAAAGGCATTTGTAATAAACTAAAAATATATTGCCTACATCTGAAGAAAGATTACACCCATTGAAAGTAAGTTATACTCCCTCAAAGACCTGTATTGTTAAACAAATTTCAATGAAAGATTTTTCAGTAATTTTCTCATTTTTAAGTGAGCATGGATGGAAGGAGAGATTTTATATTGTTGTCATTATTAGTAATTGAAGGGCATAAGCCTTGCATGGTGAGGGAGGGTTCTGGGAGTGTATCCCAAATGGGATGCAAATTTGACCCCAAAAACATAATGGGATGCAAATTGTACAAAGGGAATACTAAATCCAATAAAATAGAGTTAGAATAGTTTATTGCACAACAAAGTTGGAATCTTTTGTTTTTTTTTTTTTGTCCAAGACAAAGTTAGAATCCCTGAGTGGCTTCTATTGTCAACAATTTCATTATCAATTCTTTTCCCTTGTCAACTGGGTTACGTTCCCTTTTCCATTTCTTTTTGGCGGATTCCATTTTCATTTTATTATTATTATTATTATTATTATTCGGGTGGAATCTCAAATGAAACGGTAGGCCCATATCCAATGTTCAATTGGACCTATATTATTCGACCTTTCCTATACGAATATATGGCGTTTTATCTGGTGGGCCGAAACAGTAGGTTGTTTGGTTGGATGATGAAAAACTTGATCATACCATAGGCCACTTTTTTTTTGTTACAAAAAAAAGTTATGGCCTATAAAATATCAACCTCAAATCAATTATATTCCCTACCCATCGTTAGTGAGTTTAACTAGTAAAGGGGTAAGATATGTGATCATTTGGAGCGTGTTTAATTCCTAGAAAATATCACTTTGTTGTGGTTCTAGTCGTGGCGCTTGAGGAGACATCCTAACTCTTGGTTGCCTAGATTTACGTCTGAGGGTAATAGACGGCTCACCCTACCCAATATTTGTATAGCCTAAGAGGAAGGGAGACTTTTTCCTACCATTGGATCGTGTGTGAGCCCAATTCCTTTCAAAAAAAATTTATAACAAAAAAAATATATTTCCTCCTATTTTTAATATAAGACATAATTTATAATATAAATTGTATAATAAACTAGGTCTTATATTAAAGATAGAGAAATATATTAATTAATATATGTGTGGGATACATTGCTAACGGGTCGGGTCTAGTAGAAGAAGCTAGTTTCTTACAACGTGATGAACCGATGTTTGAATCCTTATTAGAAGATGTGCCTATATTTAGTACCCAACAGTACTTTAAATAGGAATGCCTCCAATATTAGTATATCTATGCTTAAAAAAATAATATTCTATGTTATCATTGGTAGAAATATTGATTATATATTGATTGTAATCAATATTATGAAAAGATTATATCTATATTTAATAAGCCATGATATATGAATATTATTTAGAGAAATTACCATGAGGTCCCAAATAAAGAACTCAATTATTTGATAGTCCAAATGACAACATAAAAGCTCCTAATGACAAGTTCTAGTATATAAATTGACAATAAATTTATGTTAGTTATGATTTTTTAGTAATTAAATTATTTCTTTAGGATATAATAATAATTCCCCATATTATTTTGATTTGATGCATTGGGCTTGTATTGTAATCCACTAAATTATTGTTCATTAGGCCTATTGCATTTTCTTTAGATTTGAAATTAGTCCCTATACTTGGAAGTTTTTTAAAACCAGTTGCTACACATTAATTCTTATATTTTGGAAGAAAGATGTTGAATCTCTAGACCTAGTTAGATTGATAGATTTTGCAAATCGAAGTTGGTGGGGCAACTAATTAGTTATAACAAAAGATAAATTATCTTGTAATACCTACAGACTTGTTTCTAATATTGTCTAATTTTCCTAATTTATGTTTATGTTGATCATCCTATCCCAAAATCAATTGGTCTTCGTGATACTGATGAGGACGAGAATGTTATGAGGAAGGGTCCTGATTGTTATAGCTAGTTAATATGATTATACATCTTTTCATAGATTTGCAAAAGGATTGATGATTGTCCTGCTGGAACTAGTATTTTGGAGCGCATTTATGAAGGAGTGAATGTCTACTACAATTATACAGGAGAGGCTAAATGTTTTGAACTGGATGATGATCCTCATGGCCTGGATGGCTGGAACTGGCAGGTTTACAAGAGTCGTAAAGCTAAGTTGCACAAAGTTCTTTGACAAATATGTTCTCATACTAAATTCAGTTCCATCTTTCCTAACCCATAATGCAGGCTTGCCCTGAGATGGTTATGCCAATATCTAATAGCAAGGAGTCTAGCATGTTTCCAACTTATGACTTTAATTATTCTTCTTTTCAAGAGGGATGCTTGAAGAATTTTGGAGGAAACCAAGGCCAAAATGGATTAATACAGAATTTGGTGGCCATGTAAGTGAAATTGTACATTACAGTTTATTCTAACTTCAACAGCTCCCCTTACCCCGCTCCCGGAAAAAAAAAAACCCACCAAAAGAAAAAAGTAGATGTTCTGATATAGAGGACAATGATTTCTCTTTCTCAATATGGCTATTTTGATTGGTAATACATCTTTTTGTAATTTTGCCTTTTTTTTTGTGTGTTTGGGCATGTTCTGAAGGATATGCATGTTACGTTGAAGAAATTTGGAAGTAATATAATTTTCTCAAATGGCCTATTGGATCCATGGAGTGATGGCAGGTGACAAATTCACTCTGATAATATCTTGATTCTTGAGTTTTATGTTTTTAAAATAAAAATTTTCAATGAGCTTGAATTTTTTATAATTAGTTGAATTCTAAGTGTCCAAGCTGTTTCCGTTGCAGTGTTCTGAACAATATATCTGAAAGTATTGTTGCTCGTCACGGTAAAGAACTTTAAAATTTTGAATTTATAAGCAGTCTGTTGTATGGACCATATGACAAGCCAACTATGCATCTCATTTACTCGTGGCTTCTAACAAGTCATTTTTTGTGGTAGAGAAATAAGATTGACATTGTATCTTTTTATCACGCAATCAAACTGATAATTTCTCAAACCTCAGGTCCTTTGTATCCATTACTTGAAGCATCCTTGATAGCAATCATAATGATTGTATAAATATGCATTTAGGAAAATAAGTGTGTGACTGATGTAAGTGATTGACATATGTTGAGTATCAAAAGATAATGTGATTTTGAGGTATGAATAAGTCTAGATTTACTCATATTCCCAGCTTTCTCATTTGTTCCATTCACTGGTTGGACTGAAATCTTACATCCTACGGAACTCTAATTATTCATATTCCCTTATATATTCCGGTGATAGATTTACGTGCTGCTCGCCCAGATGATCTTTAAGCCTTTATTCTGTTGGTAGAAGCTGCATCTCAATCAATAACTTCAATGACCTTTGTCTCATGGTATCAATATATATGAATGTCTTATCTAGCATTTTGTTCATGACTGCTGCCTTTGGATATGCTGACTATTGTATTTATGTTCTGGTAATGTGCAGTCATCAAGAACTGTGCAAATATCTTTATTAGTAGCTGCATTCTTTTATCTATGTTCATTAATGCATGGTTGAGGATTTTTTTCCTTATTGTTTTTAATATGCCATTGATGGTAAAATTTCCTATACTCGTCTTTCTGTATCCTACAACTGTTTGGAAAATTAGATTGATCACCTGCCAGTCTGCAACTTCCTTATGAAACTTTTAGCTGCAGGATGGCATTCATTTTATATCCTGCCACAGTCTGCAGATTGGTTTATCAATGAAGCATTCAACAAACTCTTAAAAGTTCCCTTGTCCACTTTAACAGCCAAACTTAGTTTCATTCTTTCACAATTTTTTATTAGGTGCACACCACATAGATTTACGTGCTGCTCGCCCACATGATCCTGATTGGTTGGTAGAGCAGAGGGCAACCGAGATCAAGCTAATAGAAGGCTGGATTCATGACTACTACGAACAGCAAAATGCTACATTTAGCATGTAGATTTTAGATTTTGGTGATTGTCTAGTTTCAACGTTGTATCCCTTCTTGCATCACCACCGTTTGCTCCTATGGAGGTCTTAAATCTGCACATGTAGTAGTCTATGGAAACCTTGGATGCATACTTTTGTAAATAGCTAATAAAATATTTTCCATTTTATCTCATATTAGCTAATGAAATAGCTAATAAAACCTACCTCTGTTTTTTGGACCAAAAACAAATCAGCTACTTTCCAGTTTGGTTGGAATGTCTACAACCCACGACAACTGGAACTTCAACTTTTGATTAATATTATTAATCCTTGATGGAGTTAGTCAGCCTGGGATGCTAGAGACCAAAGGTGACGTATTGCTTTTGTTTTTAGCAGTTTGTTGATTTTTTGAACATAAAAAATTAATTAAAATACTCTGCAATCCATGATATCTTTATCCATTTCTCCAAGCAAATGAAGCTGTGCGCTTGTATATTTTAAGAGGGGAGATGCTCTTTAATATAATATTTTTAATTACCTACATGACAGTTCAATAAATTAAACACTTCTATAATGCCTAAAAAAGACCCTTTGCAGCCCCATAAAACATGTTTGTTTTCTTTCCATGCGTAACAATTAAAATGGTTTTCCTTTGATCATGTTTCATCAGTGATAATCATCATTAATCTTCCACTCCTTACTTAATATAAAACTTATTTTTTACATATAAAATATATAAAATATGTCTTATATTAATTCTAAAAAAATATATTAAACATATGTATTAGATGTTTTTTTAGAATCTTATGATAATTTTAAGTATATCATAAATGATTAAACGTCAGTTAAATTGTTTGTAGCTTCGTAGATCTTTTACCACAGTTCACTTGAGTCATCAAAAACAAATGCAACAAAATAAAGTCAGAAACTTAAAGTGAAGGGAGATAGAACATAGATGAATATGGTTTTGTTCTATTGATTTTGATGTTAGGTCAAATTAACACTATTGCAAAATATATTTTTTAAATTAGTTAAAAATAGTATTCTACCCCCGCAATCTGGTGTAGATATAACACATATAGAAAATGTACCACCTTTTAAATAGGGTGGTACACCGGTGTAAAATAATTTTTTTTTAAATCAGGCTAAAAATAAGGTTTGGAAGGCTTATTTTTTAAAAGAAAAATAGAATATTTAAACTAATCCTATTTGATATCCGGTGTAAAATGTGCTAATATCTATACTGATTGTAAAGTTATTTAGTGTAGATGAATGCATTTTCTACACTAATTGTGAGTATGACCAGTGTAGATAAATCTATTTTCTAAACCACACTTACATACAACTTATATAAATATTATAATATTACGTCTCAAGTTTAAAAAATCTATTTTATAGTAGTGTCAATCTTTTAATCATTTTTTAATATAAAATTTATTTTTTATACTATAAAATATATTTTATATTAATTTTAAAAGGATATATTATAGTATCTTTTTTAGAGCCGTAGAGTAATTTCAGGTGTACCATTGATGATTATACTTCAATTAAATTGCTTGTGAGCTACCAACGGGTTGATCCGAGTGGTAAGCGGCTCGATATCGCTTAAGCGAGGTCTCGAGTTCGAGCCTTGGCAAATGCAGAAAATTTCTGTTGGGAGACTCACCTACCATAACCAGGTGAGCGACGCAGGTCGGATCCGGATGTAGTCAGGGTAAAACTCCGGTGAATTGGGTGGGCAAAAAAAAAAATTGCTTGTCAGCTTGTAGACCCTTTACGACAATTCACTTGAATCATTAAAAGCAAATGCAACAAAAAGTCAGAAACTTAAAGTAAAATGAGAGATAACATAGATAAATATGGGTTTTATTCCGTTGATTTTGATCTTAGGTCCAATTAATAATTACATTGGAGCATTTTAGGCCTAATACCATGATTAATCGACCTAGGATGAGATGGATTGGAGAAGAGCGAAGCTAAAATTTAAAATCCTCTCAAAGATATACCTATTTTAATATCTCACAATAATTTAAATAAAATTATTTTTAATAAAAAGATACTTATATTTAATAAAAAATAATATTTGCATAGGCTTTTTGGTGATTAATTTAGAGCCAAGAATATGACAAAGCTTAATCAATAAAAAACAATACTGACCGTTGAAAAATCGTTATTTAAAAAAAATTTCACAAACTAATAATAAGAAAAAATCGGTTGAAAATATTTGAAATAAATAAAATAAATTGAAAAAATTAGCATAATTGGATTCTTATTTTAACAGAAATATAAGTTTTGATAAAAAAAAGAACAGAAAAATTAGTAACAGCTATTAATCTGAATTGAAATATTATAATAAAATAATTAAATTGACGCTCTGTAACTTAATTTGAATTCAAAGCAATAGAATCATTAACATTGGTGTCATTAATAAGATTGGGATTTGGGATCAATTTTCTTCTATATTTGATTCTTTTATTTCCATGGGAGGAACTTGAGAAACAAAACAGGAAACCACAAGGGGGCAAAAAAAAACAGATCCCGGTCAAATTACAACTGAAATACGTGAATTTGGGCTCTATAAAGAATTGTAGAGTGCCAACGATCGCTTTACTTCTCTCTCTCACCATTCGCTAAGAAAATAAAAAGAAAAAAAGAAATAGTCTCAGTAGTAAAGCTGTTTCCACTTTCATCTTTGAAGGCACACCCTGTAAAGCCATCGGGGGGGCGGGTTCAAGTCTGGAACGATTTATCTGCGTTGTTGAAAGCTGAATCCGAGAGCTACAAGAATAATCGGACATAGGGTTTTCTGGCAATTGGGGAAAACGTAGATGGCGACTCCTTCTACTTCTGCTCACCCCTTGTCAATCAATCCCCGTTCTAGGGTTCTTAGAAGCCCTCTCAGTGACGATGAGATCTGGTTGGGCCTTAAACGAGCTGGCTTGGATGAGGAGTCGATTAAACAGAAGGACAAGGCCGCGCTTGTCGCCTATATCGCCAAGCTTGAAGCTGAGGTTCGTTCCTTCTTATCATCTTGTTTTGGAATTCTTTACTTTAGGAGTTTAGACCAAATTTCTTTGATTTCAGCTCTTGGGAGAATTGGGAAAGATATTTATGTCAAATTTCTTATTGGAAGGTTAAATGCAGTGATTCCTCTCTTTCGTGTGAACTTGGATTGTACTTTTCTAATTTATTCTGGACAATGCCATTTCTGTTTTTAGTTGTGAGTTTAGTGATTTCCTCCAAAAAGAAAAATCATTTCAATAATATGCATTAAAAATCGTTCGACACTGCTTACCATTTTAATCAATGTGTTCTGCTGTAAGATGTGCTTTAATGATGTGGCCGAAAGTCAGTAATGCATAAAATGGCATGTTCGGTGATTCAAATGTGAGATATTTTTTTTGGGTGTTGGAGCTTTATTATATGACCATGATACTAAACTTACTGGTTAAGTATGGGTTCATTGGTCATGTAAATCGCCACCTCACTAATAATTAGCTGATTAGGACCGGGTCATTATACGATTCTATTAAATCAAAAGTCATCGTGTTGCATACTGATGATGGGAACTTGTTTTCTGACCCCGGTTTGGTCCACACAGCCAATTTCTGCTGTACTCTTGCTTGATTTGAGGTCTTCGTAAACTTTTTCACCTCAATACTCTATAGGCACACTTATCTTCAGGTTATTTTATTTTAATAGATGTATTCATAAGTTCCCCTTGTGCAAGTGCTAGTGAAACTCGTTATTCTTTTCACCGTGTATGATATATCTGACTTGTATACTTAATGTAGATCTACGATCATCAGCACCACATGGGCCTTGTCATATTGGAGAGAAAAGAATTGGCTTCCAAGTATGAGCAACTTAAGGCTTCAACTGAATCTTCTGAGTTGTTACGTAAACGTGATTTAGCTGTGCAGTTATCTGCTTTAGCTGAAGCAAGGAAACGAGAAGAAAATTTCAAAAAGACAGTAGAAGTGAAAAAAGAGTGTATAGCTAGTGTAAGCTTGTTAAATATAGTTTTCTTTCATATAAATTACTAATTTCTTCTCACCTGTTCCTACAATTGCTCTGGCAGTCTGATCTTTTAGATGATGATTTTTGTTAATTTCTGTAGCTTGAGAAGGCCTTGGGTGAGATGCGCGCTGAATGTGCTGAAACAAAGGTTGCCGCTGATAGTAAATTTGCTGAAGCCCATCGTTTGATAGATGAGGCACAGAGGAAATTTACTGAGGCTGAGGCCAAGGTGCGTGCTGCTGAATCTTTACAAGCAGAAGCTAGTCGATATAACAGTGTTGCAGAAAGGAAGCTTCGGGATGTTGAAGCACGGGAAGATGACCTTCGGCGGCGTACCATATCTTTCAAGTCAGAGTATGTAATATCATAATGACATTGGTTGTGCTGATAATTTATCATCTTCTCATGATGACATATCATTACAATTACAATATTATGTGTAATTGAGACGGTCCTGGAGGTTTTATCTCTGTTCTTTTCACAACAAATCGATTATGTCATAAAGTTCATAAATTGTTTTTGCTTCCATTTTTTCCCCTTCATATTCTGCTTTAGTGATTGCTATGTATTTGGAGCTAGATATTCTTTACATACGTTAATCTCTATCTCTCAGATGTGATGAAAAAGAGGAGGAGATGATTCTTGAGAGAAAATTGCTTTCTGAAAGGCATGAAGTTTTGAAGGAAGAACAGGACAGGTCAATTGAAGCACAAGCTTCTCTCAATGAAAGAGAGGGTCACATTTTTAATCGATCTCTGGAACTAAACCAGCTTCAGAAAGAGTTAGAGGACTTGAAAGTGAAAGTTGAAAACGATCAAAGAGCTCTTCATGATGAGAAAACCAAACTGGAGCTGATGGAGGCCACCCTAACACAAAAAGAAGAGGTTCTCATTTTTTAAAATCTTGGTTGGGTGACTTGGGTCAAAATGAAACAGATATTAGGTATTTACTATCCTTGTCTTGTTCATGTATAAACTAGTATTGTTTGAAAACAGGCACTCACTAAACGGGAAAATGAGCTGAATAAGAAAGAGCAGGAGTTGGTTAGCTATCAAGAGAAGCTTGCCAGCAAAGAATCAGTATGTTCTTCCCTAATTCTTTTTTGTTGATAGGCAGGATGGATTATTTGGTGAGGCTGCATTCAATATCATATCGGATAAGTTGTATATTCTTGTAATTATTTCTTGCGCCTTTTTGGTTGATCATGTAGGACAAAGTTCAGAAGGTTATAGCTGATCAGGAAGCTGCATTACTATCAAGGAAAAATGATTTTGAAGCTGAGCTACAGTTGCAGCGTAAATCAGTTGAAAATGAAATTGAGACCAAGAGACGGGCCTGGGAATTGAAGGAAGTTGACCTCAAACAATGGGAAGACCAAATCCAAGAAAGGGAGTATGCGTTGGAAATTCTGTCAAGATCGTTGGAGGAGAAGGAGAAGGAACTTGGGGAGTTGTCAGTTGTTCTAGAAGGAAGAGATCAAAGACTGAGAGCTGCTGAAAAGGAGTTTGAGTCAAATAAAACACTTTTAGATAAGGAGAAAGAAGAGATTGTCAAAACAAAGGAAGATCTTGTGAAGTCTTTGGATTCCCTGGAGAGTAAAAGAAGGCAAGTTGATCATGCAAAAGAGAGATTGGAGGTCATGAAAACTGAAAAAGATGACTGGTCAGTTTTGGAAGTTAAACTAAAGGAAGAGCTTGACCTTGTAAGAAGTCTGAAGTCAGAGCTTATAGCTGAGGCAGATAAATTGAAAGTTGAGAAGGCAAAGTTTGAAGCTGAGTGGGAACTCCTTGATGAAAAAAAAGAAGAGCTGGTGAAAGAAGCAGAATTCTTAGCAGCAGAAAAGATGTCAGTTTCAAGGTTTATTAAGGATGAACGTGAAAAACTAAGACAAGAAAAAAATGAAATGCATGAGCAGTACACCCGAGACTTAGAGTCACTTGCCCGTGAGCGAGAAGAAATCATGAACAAGATGGCACATGAACATTCTGAGTGGTTTTGCAAGATGCAGCAAGAGCGGGCAGATTTCTTAAAGGACTTTGAGGTCCAAAAGAAGGAGTTGAATAACCTAGTTGAGAAGAGGCGGGAAGAAGTGGAAAGTTACTTGAAGGAAAGAGAAAAATCTTTTGATGAGGAAAAGAAAAATAGACTCCAATACATTAATGCTCTTGAGGAGAAAGCAAAAAAGGAGCTGGAACATGTTACCTCTGAGATGAGAAGGCTTCACGATGAGCGAACTGAAATAAACTTGGATCGTGAACTGAGAAATAGAGAATGGGCTGAATTAAATAATTGCATTGAGGAACTCAAGGTTCAAAGTGATAAACTACAAAAACAGAGAGAGCTATTGCATGCTGATAGGATCCGTATTAATGCTCAGATTGAAGAATTGAAAAAGTTGGAGGATTTGAAAGTTGCCTCTGATGATGTTGCTATTGTTGAAATGCTAAAATCTGATATGGCGGCTAACCAACAGAAGATCTCTGCACTGAAAAATTTGAAGCAGTGCACTCTTATGCAAGGTGATGTTTTCAGCAATGAGTTTAAAACTCCGGATGTACAGAAGTCAGCAGCTGTTTCTTCTTCTAGCCCTGTTCAGCTTTCATGGATCAAAAGGTGCACCGAACTACTTTTCAGATCACATCCTGATCAATCTCCAACAGAAAACAAGGATAAACCTCTGGTTTCTGTTTCCCATCATGATGGCAATAAGCAGAAGCTCTTAGAGAATGACAAACCACTTGGTGATCACAGCAAAAGAGAGGAAATGAGGTCTCTGGGAGAACCAAAAGTGATAGTAGAAGTACCCCCAGTTGCTGAAGATATGAGCAGGACAAGTAATTTTGAATCTAAAATTAATGAAGATGTGAATGTAAAAGGACGTCATGTGAGCAGACGGAAAAGAGGCAGTGGGAACTCGACTACTAATATGGATCCCCTTGTAGATTTGAGGAAGAATAAGAAACCAAGACCAGAAGAACCCGTTACCGATAATCCTCTAGATCAGAGCGTTTCCTACACGTATAATTTTGGTCCTATGAATCATTTTTGTGCCAACATTATAGTTCTTATTCATATTTTATGTAGATGTAGTCTGGTTGAGCTACTAATTCTATAAGCTTTTGATTTTTTCAGCATGATCTCAACCCAATCAGATGTGGCAAAGACCCAGCAGGTGCTGCCATCATCAAATCAATCACAAGGGAACTCAGAGGATACTCATATAGTAATGGTAGATAAGGTGATACATGTATCAGAAGTGACCTGTGCGAAAGCTGATGCTGTTAACATCCCCAGTCAAGGAAACTTTGGACAAGTTAATGATCACTGTTAGGTAGCAACTTGCATTCTAAACTTTGTCTATATTCTTTTTTTGTGGATATTGTGTATGCTTGTGTCGTATTTTTTATAATGATTTCTTGCTGACTATATCTTGAAATGTATTATAGGAACCTTGCAGAATATGGTTTTAACGTTTTCTCCGTATGAAAATTGAAAATTGTTATTAAAACACCTTTTAAGCTGTGTTGCTCATGTTGCTGCGTTTTATTTTAATAACTTGGAAAAATTATTGAGTTAAATAAAAAAGAAGAAGATATTTTGGCGATTTTGTCGATGTGGATTGTTCTACTTGAGGTTAATAACTGTTATAAGCTTTCACGGTCTCACACTGTTATGTGTTTTGTCATACTTAGCGTTTGAGCTTTTACTTTATGGTAAATACTTGTGGCTTCTGTGGTATAATTCCAAAATCTGCTTAAGCCTGAAGACCAGTATGACCTGAAAACTAGTTTCAGTTAGGGGCTGGATCTTGCGGTGGTATAATTTTAGCTAGTGACTTGAATAGCTTGAGTATTACTCATCTATGAACTTTTTTGAGCCAATCGCAAGCCTATTAAGCCTTGATGCTATAGGATCACTAATGAAAACGCCACAATCCTGCTCAAAGTTTTTCAATATTTTGTGTGTTTAGAACATGATATAAAGTTTTCCTTTGCTATTGCTCCTCCATGAATATATTCTGAATTTATTTTATTCTTTGAACTCTGAACGATTATTTCATTATGATGCCATGCTGATCCATTGGATAGAACGTTTTGACATCCTAGGACTCTTGTAGGCTAATTATGTAAAAGCATCAACACCCTGCTAGGTTGAAACTTTTTATATCATCATCTCTTCTTTTCAATATATATTGTTTTCTTTTGTTTCTCTTTCTGCTATAGTTCTGCTCAGATGTTTATGCAGTTTGACTGTGAACAGGAATTGTAGCAAATGGAAATGGGGGTTGGTACTAATAATTGTGGTTAGAATACAAGTATATTATGTGTGTATAAGGTGCGTTAATACTCAACATGTCTTCTTGTACATTCCTCTGTCAGTTATATGCCTTTTGCTTTCTTTACGGATAATGGTGCATTTTTGAAATATACCATATTGATTAGATTCATTCTTCTGGAATCCAGGGCATTGATTTGAAGGAGATTTGAGGGGGTCTTTTGTGGTAAATATTAATAGATTGCTGTTTTATGCTTTGTCCACGTCTTATGTGAGCAAATACAATTATGGTCGGTAGACTAGTGATATTGTAGTTATAATAGGAACGCATTGCAGTTCAAGAAGAGGAAAGAGAAATGTAGTGAGGTTTGGAACAGAATTTTTTTTTTTAAATATATAGGGAGGAAAAGGAGGTGCTCTGGCTTTTGAAAGAGCACCTTGTTACTGTAGTATGTTGGCTTTGATGGATTTTGTGTCATGGTCTTGTTTGTCATTTTGAAATCCTAATTTGTGTTTGTCATGGTCTTGATTGATTTTGTGTCATGGTCATGTTTGTCATTAAGTTTATGATAGTTTATTTTCGCCTTGAGTTTTTTACTGGTGATCGCTATTTTTGTTTTATATATATAAACGATTTTTCTTACATGTATTGTGATTTCCTCACTACAATGTGCAAGCAAACAGTTCACCCCTAAGATAACTATGTGGGATTGGTTGGCCACGTGTAATCACTTTCTAAGAAAAGTAAATAGATGTGCCAACAAACTTGTCTAAAAGATGAACGAGCTACTATTACTTAGGTGGGTTGTGACTTTATCTTTGGCATTGTGTCTTTTTTGTTTTCTAAATGACTTGGGCATTTGATATTGATCTTATCCAATTCAGCAAAATAGTATGATCTATCCATGTAAATAGTGAAATGCAATACAATCTATGTAAATAAAGGGTTGTATAACTTGTATTAAGTAATCTTATAGTAATGATCGGAGTTAATATTAAATCTGAAATGGGAACTTAGCAAGTGACCAAAGGAAAACGAAGAAAATCCCTGCAAATACCTATATGCCCACTTGAGAGACTCGGACAATGTATTTTTATATATGACCTAGAGGAATTTTAATATAAAAATTTATGCTAAACGTTTTAAAATTATATTACAATCAAACATTAAATTGTTATAAATTAATTATTTATCGATTGAAATTAATGTATATAATCCTGCAAATTTGTGCTCTGTTTGAGGTAGCAGATGATTTTCAACATTAGTTCTTTATCAAAAATTAAAAAGGTTAAATATCCCTATAAAAAAATAAATTTCGTCACCTAATAATCCCAAAATTTTAATTTTCCAAATTCCAAGATTGAAAAAATCATTACATAGCCATCTATTATATTCATACATTTATATATTTAAAATAACAATATATATATAAGCGATATTTATTTTTTAGTATTATCCATTATGTTAATCAATATTATTACTAAATATATGGTATTTTTATATGCTTAGTTAGTCAAACAAATAAGAGTTTAAAGATTGTCTTTAAACTAGGTCAATCCTTGTAAGAAAGTCATTTATACTCTAATTTTTATATAAAGCTAAATATCTTTATTAGTTTATTTTATGCAATGGAGATAATAACTTTAAAGATTTTTTAATATGGTTTTTATTTTTTTAATATTTAAACTCTATTAATACATATCAAATATTATTAAAAATAAAAATAAAATTGCAAAGAGTCCAATTGAAACGTATTATGGGGATTGATAATAAATAATATAAAAAAATATTGAGTCATATGCATTATATAAAATTTTAAAAAACAAATCGTATTATTTATAAGTTATAAATAATACAACTTATTTTATATTATATGTAATGCATTAAAAATCATCATTTTAAAAGAATTGAAATGTTCCTCAAAGTTTTTTATATAAATATAAATTTTATAGTTTATATCCATATCAATGGTTGGTACATTGATGCATGTACTAGTTTTGCATTATTATTTCTTTATTTTTTTCTCACAAATTCACAATCCACTGTGTAATGCCTAAAAAAACTTGATTATTGCGAAAAGAATCTAACGGAAAGTGAGCCCTTCGATCTGAATTTGCGCCTGGAGGGAGATTCATTCCGTAGCCAACCCAATAGGCCAATATATATATATATATATATATATATATATATATATTGGCCTATTGGGTGTGTATATATATATTATAGTGATCAGCCACCATCCCGCCGTGCTGTCTCTTCTTCCTCATTGCTTCCTCGTTTGACTTCGTTTCAGAGATGGAGACTAGCGCCGCCCTGCCGGGCATTCTCCCGACTTCTCCGATCTGCCCCTCTTGCCATTCATCTTCGTTCCTTCCTCTACCCTTTACCAACCTCAACTCTTCTTCGCTTCTCTCTCTCAGGGTACTCACTTTTCTTCGTTTCTCGTTCCTTAGTCTTCAACATCTCACTTACAGGTTATTGCTCGTTTTCTTCGTTGCAACATATCGTTGACTTTATTTAAACCCATGTTTGCAGCTTAAAAAGCAGTTCCCTTTCGCTTCTCAGAGTGTCCTGCAAGCTGCTTCTCCTCTCAGGCGTTATGCTTCGCTATCCGATGCCCACAGGTCTCTACGTTATATTATTATTTTGTACTGCTTTTATTTGATTTTATTTAGTTATTGTTTGCACTGAACCGGTCTTCTTTATGTTCTTTTCACTGCTTATGTCCATCAAAACATCATCTTTCGTCTGAGATATGCTTTCTTCAAGGTTTACCTCTTCTTACATTTTCCGTTCTAAAACGATCAATTGGGAATATATTATATTCTATAACTATAACAACTGAAA
This sequence comes from Leucaena leucocephala, assembly GCA_037074615.1. Lineage (NCBI taxonomy): Eukaryota > Viridiplantae > Streptophyta > Magnoliopsida > Fabales > Fabaceae > Leucaena > Leucaena leucocephala. Next base: position 19,109,689 of record CM073569.1, read on the forward strand.
ACATTAAAACAGATTGACTCATTTGCTAAGAATGATAATCAACTGGCTTTCTTGTTTCATCTGTAACTAACTTGGCGCTAGTAGATGGGAGAAAAATTATGTGGACCATGCAAATACAATATAAGCCATTCATTGCACATAATTATGTTTCTAACTGTTCGATATTCCTTTGGGAAGATTTATCACATGAAACAATCTATTTTTATACATCATTTGATTTGTGTCTTATAGTGTGTTTGTGAACACTGCAGTGGAACAATTGATATCGCTGAATTAGAGTGGGATAGCATTGGATTTGGTATCCGTCCTACCGATTATATGTATATAATGAAATGTTATAAAGGTGGAAGCTTTTCTAAAGGTGAATTACAGCGCTTTGGGAATATCAAAATGAGCCCCTCAGCTGGAGTTTTAAATTATGGACAGGTTATTTTTTTACTTGTGCACTAAATTATGTTCATGCTAAGCTTTTTGGGATAGTATATATCTTCTAAGATTTCAAAGTTCAGGTAAAAGCTAATGCTAAAATTATTTCACAAGAAATTTTGGAGTTTTCAAAGTCATTCATGGTGTTTATTGTTAATTTTATCTTCTTCAATGTTGGTCCATGTGCAACTGTGAATAAGTGGACGGGTTTGTTTCATCTTGATCTGAAGTTAAGAACCTGATCGATGAACCTTAGTAATTGGCTTATTTGTTACCTTATTTCGTGGATATTTCTTTTTCCTTCTCATCTGAATTTAATAATGTATATAACTTCTAGGCCTTTTCGAAAACCTGGTTGTGTCTTGCACCAGATGTGGTCCTAATGATGAATTTTTGTTTCTCTATAAAAAAATGAGGCTTTGATTTTCAACTTCAATTGCTGCAGGAACAGTGATGTGCTTAATCTGTTATGTAATTGTAATAATATGTGACTGTAATTGAAGTCTAGTTAGCATCCTTTCTATTTGAATTTGATCTCTTCATGTTATGTTTGTTTGGTCAATAATCTATTTCTCTTCTTCACTATTGTCTACTATAGGGATTATTTGAAGGTCTTAAAGCTTACCGCAAACAAGATGGGAATATAATCCTCTTTCGTCCAGAGGAAAATGCTATGAGGATGAAGAATGGTGCCGAGCGGATGTGCATGCCATCGCCTACTGTGGAGCAGTTTGTGGAAGCTGTAAAGGCTACGGTCATAGCAAACAAACGTTGGGTAGCATTTAATCCTATCATTGCCGTATAACAATTTATAGTTCGTGGCTTTGTGCTAGATATCAGATTTATCAGTGCAAATTTTGTTTCAGGTTCCTCCTCCAGGTAAAGGTTCCTTGTATATCAGACCATTGCTAATGGGAACAGGAGCTGTACTTGGTCTTGCACCTGCTCCAGAATATACCTTTCTAATATATGTTTCACCTGTTGGAAACTACTTCAAGGTTAGTTATTCTATATTTTTCACAACACTTGAAGTGTTTACAGCTCTACTTATGAATATGGCATATTTTCCTTTTGTTTGGATCAGTTTCCATCACATTCTTTGTGTATGCAAATAATGAAATGAAAAGGTCATCTTGTAGTTTCGATTAGAATCTTAGAATGAGGTAACTTTTTGGAGGATTTACTCCAAAACGGCTTAATGTTGACGGGTTGTGAATAGCATAAAGAATGGGATGCATGGGTAGTAAAAATAATACTTTTCCGGTCCTTAATATAAGAGCTAGTTGATTTTTTTTAATAGATTAAGGAAGCAAAATAAATCACTAAATTATAACTAATATAAGACCTAGTTGACTACTTTGGATAGATTAAGGAGTATATAATATGAATTTGTCTTGTCGGGTTGGATTTGGTCATAATTAACCGATTTAATTGGTTTTCTTAATCTACCTAAAAAAGTTAACTACTTCTTATATTAAGAACCAGAGGGAGTAATATTTATATGATTCATCGAATCTGTTGATGTCATGATGTGGTCAAAGAGGTTGAATCTGTTTTTTTAGGGAAAAAAATTGGAGCAGTATTCTAGGACTGCTGAATATTTACATTTTCTACTTATTCTATGGCTATTTGTTTTTAAATTGCAATGGTTACTTATCATACATACCTTTTAATATTAAAAGTATAAACATCATGACAGGAAGGTTTGGCGCCTATCAATTTGATTGTTGAGAATGAACTGCATAGAGCTACTCCTGGTGGCACTGGAGGTGTGAAGACCATAGGAAACTATGCTGCAGTAAGCCATCCTTGCAAGACTTTTTCTGTTTCTTTTCCTCGCTTAATTTCGGTGTCAGATGCCCTTTTCTGCAGGCTTTAAAATTCCAGTATTCCAAAATTCCTCATCTTTGTAATTTTAATCAAAGTAAAACTATTAAATTAAAGAACAAACAAATGACTTGCCTTCTTGTGCTTATGAAGGTAAGAGTAAGATTGGGTTTTTCTTGCACTACCTTCTGTTTCTTTTCCTCATGCAACTTCAGCGACTGCACTTTGATTTCACTTTTGTTCAGTTTGGTTCTTCGTAACTTTTGAGATCTCATTTCTTGCTACTGACATGCTTTAATCTAGCTCCTTCTTGTCTGTTTTATTTTTCTTTCTTCTTTCTTTTTTCGTTTTTCAAATTTTTTACTCACTTATTCGATGTGTGTGCATGCGCACATTTGTGAACTTCAATTATTTTTCCAGGTGCTGTGGGCTCAATCTGCAGCAAAAGAGAAAGGCTACTCTGATGTTTTATACCTTGACTGTGTGCATAAAAAATATTTGGAGGAGGTTTCTTGCAGTAACATTTTTGTTGTCAAGGTACTTCACTCAATCATATATGATGTGCCATTTTTGCCCATCACCTTTCTCAATATCACATGTAAATTGGATAGGTAATTTTAACTACAACACCTAAACTATTTATATAAGATTTCGTCCTTAATATCTGCCTAACATGTTATTGCTGCTGAGTTTATCCTTAATTAGCATACAATTATCATGTAGATGATGTTTTTTTTTACTCTGTTTCAGTGTTACTTCATTCGAGCAACGCTATCTTTTGTGACTATTACTTTGCCCTGTGTCCTTATTCATATTTTACTTGAGCTTACTACATTAAGCTTGCCTTATTTCCATGTTATTGTAGGGTAATGTTATTTCAACTCCTTCTATTAGAGGGACTATCCTACCAGGCGTCACTCGTAAAAGTATAATCGATGTTGCTCGTAGCCAAGGTTTCCAGGTATTGGATTCAGTGAGAGATTCTTGATGAGTGTTTTTCTGCTTAAGATTCTTGATTTGACTGTAATGATTTCTGTTGGTGTTTTAAAATCTGCAAATATCATGAAGAAGATAAATTATTCTTTTTCTGTTATCACAAGCCAAAAGTGCACTGGAATTACTACTCCGGATTTTAATATAAGAGCTACTTAACTAATTTGAGTAGATTAAGGAAGATAAATAAATTAGTTATAATAAATGTGAACAATCTTTCTAATACCCCTGTGTAACACTAGATTATATATTAGTTTATGAGTTAGGTAAATTAGTTTAGAGAAAAATAATAAATATGTGAAATAAAGTGCACTGAGGTATTACATTAAGAATCAAAACTAATTCCCCAACTAAAACTTATGTTTAGAACCGGGGGAGCAGTATTCATTTCCTTATGATCTCTGTTGTGTGCAGGTGGAGGAGCGACTAGTGTCAGTTGATGAATTGTTTGATGCAGATGAAGTGTTCTGCACTGGGACAGCCGTCGTGGTGTCACCTGTAGGAAGTATTACGTATCTTGGCAAGAAGTAAGTTTCAACCACACACACACACACACAACAGTTTGCAATGGAAATTCTTGAGAATTAGTGATGGGAAACAAAAACGAACAGACTTATATGCAGCTCTTTAGTTGCTACTTGCTATTAGGTTCTATGATTGGAAACCTTTTGAAGGAGTCAATAATTTGTTGCTGAATTAGTAAAAACTGCCCACGAGGCAAATTCCAATAAACTGCAACTTGTGATTCTATTTGTTGAATACGTAGTACATTCTGGGTATTCGATACTCTTCTTCATTGAAGAACCTTTGTGACAAATATCTGATGAACTGCATCTAAGCAGACAAAATTTACCATCATGTACTTCTGTTTAATGGTTGCAGGATATCATATGGAGACGGTGGTCTTGGAGCTGTATCACAGAAGCTATATAGTGTTCTTACAAATTTGCAGATGGGTCTCATAGAGGATGACAACAAATGGACCGTTGAGCTGAGATAGGCATTATACACGGCTTCCCAACAAGTTCATTTAGATTTTAGCATATCTTTCTTTCATATCGCATCATTTCATTTCATGTGTCAACCGTGTCGTTTATTGCATTCTCTGAAACCCATCCTCGTCTATTCCTTCTCTTGTCAGGAATCTTGTTGGTTCGTTCATAGGGATGCGGGCCTTTTTTATTTATTTTATTTTGATAAAGTGGAATATGATCTTATATTTACGATTAAAGTGAGTCTTTTATCTAACTCATATTTATTATCAAAGGGAGCATTAAATATATGAACTCCATATACTTCTTAAAATAAATCATTCAACCATATCCCTCGCCTCCTTTCTTTGTTTTTTGTTTGTTACTTGAATTTTTGGAAGGAGGTTAGATTCACCCACGATCTAAGTGCAGGACGAAGTCTCATTTCCTTCTAGGTGATACCAATATTAGGAAGAGTAAGCTATCAATTACCCTCAGGCATAAACTTAGATACCTAAGAGCTAGAATGTCTATTTAAGTGCCGTGACTGGAACTATAACAAAGTGGTATTATCTAGGGATTGAATATGTTTCAAATAGTCATATATCACATCCCTTTACCAGTTAAATGTACGGACGATATGTTTTCTCGCCTCCTTTAACATCATTGAATTGCTATTCGTATTCCTTATGCCATATCATATTTGAGCAAAACCCGGAACATGTGGTGGCAAAGAAGTTATATCGTAAAACTTCATTTTTTTTTACTAAAATGAGAGTTGACACATATGGTAAGAAATAGATTTATATCTTATAAGGACGCGAGTTTGATTCCTGTTGCCGTTGCGAGGGTTTTTTTAGTAGGCAATCTCATAACTCTCCTGTAGCGCTCTCTGAATCTTAGGACTGTACCTTGACTTTGGTGGAGGACTAGTGCCAAATTCACCTAAACTTTCTTATAAAAAAAAACAAAAGAAAAGAAAACTTCATTTTTTTTTTAATTACCTAGTCCTGCTAATATTAACATGGTCTTCTATCCATTTAATTTAAGAAAAAAAAACAACATAAGAGATTTCTTGAATTGCTTAAGTTATCATGTATCATCCCCATATAACATGTTTTATTTTGGTACCCTTTTTTGATTATTATTTGTTATGATCTTCAAAATAAGGGACGTAAGCTACGAGTGGAATAACTCGACAATTTTGAATTTTGAGCTTTTTCTCAATTTAACAGTTCACAAAGTAATAGACTATAAATGTCAAGTGACTTGGTCTTTTTCAGATTATGAGCACGAGAGTTTTTCAGATTATGAGCACGAGAGCCACTCAAAGTCGTCCACCTATTTCACAAAGATAATTAAGTTTTGGTATAAATTTTATATTAATATATTAATTACCGTACTTTATGAATCCCAATTCATGCAAGCTTGGTCTCATTGTTGAAAAAGTCAGCTCTTGTGAGCAAATTGATGCAATTATTGACTAGTAAAATCAAAGTTACGGTTTACGTTTTACAGTTCTTTGACCTCAACCATGTTTCTAGAAATTTAATCGAAGAAAGAGGGAAAAGCAAAGCCTCCACTGAGTTGAAAATTATCCAGAGGACCAACTTAAGAAGCTTCCTCCACAGTGAGACAACGATGTTAAAATCACTGACTAGTTTTTGTACTTTTAGGGCCATGTCTTGATTAAATTTATTTATTTCTTTATCCATTTTTTAGCTTATTGATGGCGGCTAACTATTCGACATCTAAGTATCTTAATTACTTTGATCAAGAAAAAAATATAGTTTAATAATCGGTATAACATAAAAAAAACAAGTAACTAATTATTCCTCGAGCCTTAATATAAAATATATTTATTATATTTATTATTTTTTTAAATTACTCTAATTAATATTCTCTCAATAATAATTAAATAAAAAAATAAAAGAATGGAGTCAAGGAAGATGATTAGAGTATTTTAGAGTTTTTAAAATAATTATCATTTCAAAGTTTTAATTTAATTTTAAAAATATTTGTCACTTTAAAATTTCAAGTAATGAACTATTCCATTTTTGAAAAAAAAAAAACTATTCCATTTGAGTCTAAAATAATTGGTATAACACATTAACACAAAAACAAGAAACTAATTATCATTAACACGCATTAATGTGCTTCACAGTTCATACTAAATACTTCATATTTTTATAATAGTTTTGTTTTAAAATAATTGTTCCCTTAAATAATGCTTCCTTTTGTCTTTTTATACTGTTTCTTAATCCTATTACTATATATTTAGTTTTAAGGTTCAATACTTTCTTTAGTCTTAATGTAAGAGTTTTATAACTAATTTATAATATTAAGAAAGTATGTTAAGTTCGTATTTGTAATAAATATATATTAATTTTTTTAAAATAAAATTTTTAATAATTTTTATTGGAAGTACTCTCTTTTAATAATGAATAGAGACAATATAAAAAAAATTATAAATTTAGGAGATAAAGTGGCTTGAGATCATATATTTAGAATTAAAATAAATTCCCTAACTAACCCATATATTTAGGATCACAATAGTAATTATTTCAAAATTTGAGTATTTAACATAGTTAATAGTGGTAATAATAGTAATCAATCACAAAATTAAGAAGCACGTACGTAGAGTAGAAAGTGGACATGAGCTGGATTTCACTTGAAGTTAGTAAGAAAAATAGACCCTTATTTCAAACGAATTAGGTCCACGATTACCCAAGCAAATGTATGGAGATCAGATCGATAAGGGATATATGGGAGATGGTGGCCTACCACGAAGACCGTTTCCTTTTTCTTGTTGAAAAGTTTTTTCTCTTTTTTATAAAGAGTGGGGGCTATAGCTCAATCAAAATAATTTATATTAGTAAAAAATTTAATCTCAAACACTCGGAAGCTAGTAGATTTCTCAAATAAAACGGATAAATAGAATATAGTGGATATTTAGATAAGTTTTCCTTTGTCAAAGTGTTTGCCAACTTATTTCTTCATCTCTGAATATATTTTAATTGCACTTTTCATGGCCTATTCATTATCTGCTTGATCTGTTGAACAAGTAAGCTGCCAAATTGATTATTGCTATCATTTTCTAACATATCCATACGTATCTTTGAGTCTGACTTAAAGACGATTTGTTTGTATTTATGATCCCATACAATTGTGAGCCCTTTAAAAATAGTCCACTATTATGACTCAAAAGCACTATAAGATCTAATAAAGTGTGCAAATCCTATCAACTAATTCCTAGTACAATCCCTTATCATACTACCACAACTTACAATAGAATGAGCAGCTGACAAGACACTATCAATATTAAGTTTAAACCAACCTTATGGTGAAAGAATCCACTTTAAAACTCCGTGTGATGATGTTGGAAGCTCTGCATAGTTTAGGGTGAGCATAATGTGTCCAAATGTGCAATATAACTCATTCTAATTCCATAAGTTTCCCTTCATCAAAATTAAAGAGTACAGAATTTCTTTAAAGCCAAAATTTTCAAATTGTAACTCCCCAAATAATATTCTATTTACCATCCACACTGTCTAGATTTCTCTTAAAATTTAAGGCAAACCAATCTTTAAGAGAAACAGCAAAAAAAGAAGCATAATACCTTAGAAGCAGAAGTTTCTTCCACAGCCTCTTAGCATAGTCATAGTCTCTCAAAATATGCAAAATATCCATATCACCATCATTACAACTTGGACAACAGGTAGATGTTGAGGACCACTTACTCCTCTAGACATTAGTGAGAAACCTATTGTTAAAAATTATCTACATAAACACTCTAATATGTTCTCCTGCCATTGCCAAATATCTTTGTATCAGAGATTGTAATGATTTGAGTGGAACTTTTTTTTCACTTTTAGTTTTCAAAGCACGAGACCCATTAACAAATAACAAATACAGTTTAAAAATAATTAAACTTTCTTTTGCTTTCTTTAATTTGACTTTTACTGTCCACACTCCATTCATGATCGAGTCATAGTTCTTATACATCTTTCTCAGTAGTTTCTTGCGTGTGGCTGGGGTTTAGCTCCAAGCTTAATATTTTTCTATAACAATGTGTTACATCTCCATTACCTTTTCATAATGAATTTAAGTTTTCTTTTATCTCCATTATTATAGGGGAAAGGAAAATAGTAGCGAATTATGGCTAATTTATGAGATTTCTTTTCTTTGGATAATGATAAACGTAAATTATTTAGTTCTGAAATTATATAAGCAGCTAGCGAGGTAGTGTTTAGCTTATTTTAATTTGTACATGATGTTGTTATGAACACGAGTTTAAAATGAGAGCTTAATCCCAAAAATTAACATATTAAGTGGGAGAGTTCATTAGACTTATAAAGAATTTTTCATTTGTCAGGCTCTCTGATTTAGGACAACCCTGTTTTAAAAGACTAGCCTAATATTAGGTGGATATAACTCTTCACTTAGCCTCTTACTTATTAGAATCTTTTGTGAGAGGCAATCTCCGTGAACATAAGCTTCTTATTAATGAAAGCAACAATATTAGGAAAATAAGTTCAAAAAGAGATCTCAATCTCAAATGATTAGTATATTTGAGGGGAAAAATCCCTTAATCTTATAAATCACACTTCATTTGTGAAGTTTCTTTACGTGATACTCATGACAAATGCATGCTCTAATCTTACCCATCAATATATATCAATACCAAAATATTTATCAAAGTTGTAAGAATTTATACTATTTACAAGCTTTAAATAGTATGGCTTATCTCATATTCTGTATAAATACCTAACGTTTATTCCAGTTTTGGGAAAATGTGAAATTTACTTGATAGTAAAGGATGAAGTAGAGAGCAAAGATGATATGTGACGTAATACCCGTGATAAAAGTGGGCTTACATGCGTAATATATATTCAATAAATAAATAAATTAAATTTTTATATTTTGATCCTTTTGGTGAAAAAGGCAATAATTAAGAAGGTACCTAGTTGATTTTTATTAATCATATTTGGTGAGCCGTCAGTACACGATTGATATCCCTTTAACTGCATGCATCTGAGGATTCAGGATTAATTAGTAAAGATACTTAATTAGATTAATTATATCAATGCTCCATATTTGACAAGCTATCAATTACATTGTTGCTTACTTTCAGACCTCTTTTTTTCTTTTGAAAATTCATAAAGCCAAATATGTTTCAAAGTGGGGGGAATCTTCAGCCTTCAGACTTCAAACAAGGATCATTAATTAAGTGGCCCTTTGGCCGCTTACCTACCCTCACGAAAACCATGCATGTAATATAATATAGTAATATGAGTTTATAAAAAAAAATACACTATCTTCCTTCGATCTTTAATATAAGAGTTACTTAATTAATTTATATTTATTAAAAAAATAAGATAAATTAGTTAATTATAACAAATATAATTTGATATCCCTAAAATACTCATGTATAACATTACATTATATATCAGTTTATGATTAAATAAATTGAAATATTATATTTAAGACTAAATCAAAACTCCTAATTAGAGTAATATAGTAATTAATTTATCACCTTTATCTTTGTATTCTCTCACAGCATCTTCACTGTTGCTTATGTATACCTTTCTCTTACTCATCCTCCTCACTCTTTATCCTGATTAACGCCTTAACAATATTGTTTGGAATGTTATTTTTTGTGGAATTTTCAAGGATAAAGTACATTATTGGGTGTTGACTAATTTAGATTAAACTGACGGGTTGAATTAGATATAAAGCACTTACCACAATTTTCTTAATATACAAAATTTGAATTTGAGATACCAATAAAATTAGGCATAGTTAGTAAATAGTTAAATCTTTTAAACATAATATTTTGTGTTCAAAGAACTAGGTCTTATATATAAAAAATATTTTGTTTGGAGATACCAAACTCACTTCAGTAATATCTATATTTTAAAAAGATTAATCTCTAACTATTGGCCATAAGATATTCTACCAAAAAAAAAATTGAACCGGAGATTTTGCTTTAATAAAAAACGAGCATCACCATTTGAATTAATTCTGATGGGTAAAATGGTGTTTTTTGTTTAAATTTTGTTTATGTGGAAGGACAAATATGACGCCTCCATATTCTTCATCATGCGTAGGGGAGGAGTTATGCTTGTCTAGGTAATTATGTAATGAAGGAACCAGTCAACCCATATCATATCACTTTAATCACACCCAATCCTCATTCTAACATATTATTTTATATTTATTTTAAAAAATTTATTATATTTAGTAAATATTATTGTAATAATTTTGCTAATTGATTATATAAATTAAATAATTAAAAATAATTAAATAATTAATTAAATTGATTTACATAAAAGTATTTTATTTTTATATATTTTAAAAAATTAAACTAAATAAATAAATAATGGCTAGGATTTATATCAACTGCTTCAAAATTATATTATATTATATCTATGAAGAAGGGTAATTAAAAAATTATCAAATTAAAAGAAATTATAATATCTAATTAAAAAAATTAAAATATCTTTATTAATATTATATTATATTAAGTCATTAGTTTAATATAGAATTATATTATATTATTATTATATTATATCAATCTAATATCATTTGAATTAATTTAAAGATAATTCTTCAATATATATATATAATATTTAAATTTAATTAAAAGATAATAGATAAATATATTATTTTATTATTAATTATTTTATTTTTTTTATCTTATTACTTTTTATTTAAATTGTTTCTAGGATAATAAAGTTAAAAGGATTATCTCTAGAGATATTAGAAAATATAATAGCTTAAAATGATACTGAAGATAAATTAATATTATTATTATCTTTTAGAAAAGCAATCATTAAAGAGTTACATATCTACCAAAAAGATACTAAATCCACAGCCACAGCCTTTAAAAGGAAGACTTTGGAGCCATTCATCGATCACCAATCACCACCATCACAATTATCTTTTCTACAATTACGTCATTTTCTTTCTAAGTTCTTGAGAAGAGATATAGTAGTTTGAGTTATTATGTCTTAGAGTTAGAGTTAGAAGTTGAACAATTTTAAATTTTGATAGTTTCTTTTATGCAAAATTTATGATTTCCGATATTTAAGTTTTGAGATTTGTATTTGTTGGATATAGGGTTTCGATTGAGATACATTTGTAATTAAACCATTTGTGATTTATTATTTTAGCTTATGATTTGATATTTTTATAATTATTCATGTTGGGTTCATATGTTTAATTATAGAATTTTCGGTCGAATATCTATGTTAGAAGAATAAATTATTTATTGTTTAATTTATCATATGTTAAGTGGATCTTCACTAATCATTTTTTATACAATTGTATGCTAGATATAGGTATAATTGTGGATTATTCTTTGATTATGATCATGGCAGTTTTCTAGGGCTATGCATGATAGGACTTAGCATATATAATTATTATAATTCTGATATATTATTGAACAATAATAGTCATGCATCAATTATTGAAAGTTTTCATCTTATTGGTAATATCCTTTTACACTCTTATTTTTATTTTATTTTTGTTATTATCTTATTTTACTTTCTAAAAATTATTAATTAAGTTATCTTCTACTCTTCCTCATTTTCACACTTAGTCTAATCTAAAATTAAACTACGTATTGACTCTACGTATAGAATATGACATAAATTAATCCTTATATATATAAATTAATTTAATAATTAATTTAAGTACTAACCACAGAACACATCACCATCTACTTGGTCCCACTAATTGCAAGCACAATTTCACATTCATGTTTTATCAACTTTATATCATCATCATCCATCCATCCATCAATGCCTTCCCACACCAATAATTCGTACCACCCGCATTTAATATTTATATATAATAATTAATAATATGAGAGAGGAGATAGGTGGGAAAAGAAGATAGCCATGCAATAGATTCTACTCTAAGAAAGACAATAAGAAAAACATCGGTGTTCTCCACTGGCACGTCCAATTTATTCCTTATTTTATTCATAAATAAAGCTTCCTCCCTCTTCATTTCTTTATTTTTCTATTCTTTACCATTTTGAAAACCCAGCAGACTCATCACCTTCTCCAGGCTGCTTTTACTCTCTCTCTCATTCTCTTTATATATATATATATATATAACCACCAATATATTTTCATTACCATCTTCATCACCATCACCACCATCGTGATAGACGAAGTTGGCTTTATTTAAAAGTGATCGGTACTCTCAAATTAATAGAATCAGTAAACACAGAGCGATTGAGAGAGTATCGATGGGGAGGGCTCCTTGCTGCGACAAAGCCAACGTGAAGAAAGGGCCATGGTCGCCGGAGGAAGACGCCAAACTCAAAGCTTACATCGAACAGAACGGCACCGGCGGCAACTGGATAGCGCTTCCTAACAAGATAGGTATATGATCATTAATTCACGAATCACCTTTGATTCGGATGAATAACTACATAAAACAACATTAAAAGTTTCGCCCTTGTTGATTCAGAAACCAAAATTTTGTATAAACTAAGCTAGTTTGTTATTATCAGGACTTAAGAGATGTGGGAAAAGCTGTCGTCTGAGATGGTTGAATTATCTTCGCCCCAACATCAAGCATGGGGGCTTCTCAGAAGAAGAAGACAACATAATTTGCAGCCTTTATGTTAGTATTGGAAGCAGGTAATTAATTAGTGATGAGTTAATTGTACTGAAGAAGGTCATGATATTTTCTTGTTTTTGGGAACAATATAAGAATAACCTGTATATAATAAATGCACAAAGGTGGTCTATAATAGCGGCGCAATTACCAGGAAGAACCGACAATGATATAAAGAACTACTGGAACACCAGGCTGAAGAAGAAACTTCTGGGGAAGCAGCGTAAGCAACAAGAAGCCCAAGCTCACCGAGCTAATAACACGTTCAAGCAACAACTTAAGAGACAGCAGACGAATAATTTGGTGCTCATGAACCAAACTCCTCCTTCTTTGTCTACTACGCTTCAGCCTTCGATCCAAGAGCCCTACGATCTCAACAACAACCTAAGAAACATTTTAACCAAACTTGATGGAAGATTCTCCCCTTATGATCATCTCCCTCATCATCAATACCCATATGAATGTGACCCTTTCTTCTTCCCTCCACAAGACCAGTCATCATATCCAGTTCCAAACTCATCAGTGATAAACGATTGCAGCACTTCGAACGTGTTTGAAGGATTTCAAATTGAAAACTTGAAGAGTAATTATTTGAGCCAGATGGGGATGGATGGATTTCAGAGTTACAGTGGTGGGGTAATGGAGTCGTCGTCGACGGCCACCACCACTTCACCGGAAAGTAGCAGTTGGACAGACATGAGCACTCTGCTAAATTACTCTCCTAATAACATGGTTTCCGAATACCAAGAAATAATGTTGCCTCAAGATGTTGCTTTCGATGAGCCTGCTGCCTACTTAAGATGCAATAACTTCTCTGAATTTTGTACTACTCCTTACATCAAACCCTAACGATCAATTACACTTTCACTCGTGTGATTCCAATAATTGTTAGTTGTTAGTTTTGCTTTATCATTGTATGAAATCTTAGTAAATAATAAGACCTTTTAATTCCAAATATGGTAGTGGTATATATATAGTTCGTACTTGGCCTAGCTCGCACTTGAAGTTGAGTTTGTGTAATGATGAGTTCATGATAAGCTTATATATTCATCAATCATTTTTTGGGCATCTCGCTGAAACTCATGGTTGAATATATAATAATTGATGGAGCATTCACTGGGTTTTTTTTCCTGAAACCAAAGAGGAAAAGGCTGTGGAAAGATGGGAAAGTGGTATGACGTTTTGGCTGCGACTTGCTTGGCTTTAGCAACAAAAGCATCTAAATCTGACTGATTCTGCTTATAGTTTTCTTTTGGCGTCTGCTATTTGATTGGTGTACTTCTCTCATGTGACTCCAACTGAGACTATGAATGTAAATATCACAACTAAAAAAAATATTTATCACGGTGCTAATTTACGGCGATTAAAAAAAACACCATAAAAAAAGTTACATATTCGTAAATAATAAATTCGTATTTTAGAAAATTTTAATGACAAACGCCTTTAAAAGTGACACCGAGAACTTATAACGGCGGTGTTTAGAAAAATTATCATTATAAGTCAATCATTTTGACTTTCCACCTTTGCCTCTTCGTGCCCTATCTGCAGAGAGAAATTGTACATCTCTTGTTTCTTCGATTTCCAACGTCTCTAGCCATCATGAAGGAAAGCCAACAATTTGCTTCTACCTCTTACAAACCATCTTTTACTCAATCTTAAATACCCTTCCATTGTATTTTTTATTCCACTTCCTTTTCCTCTGTTTCCTTGTATCATCTGTATCTTACTCTCCTTTTCATCTTTCTTCAAATGGCGTCATCTTCCGGCTTATCTCTTTCCCGCAAAAGATCACGTGATAATTTTGAGGACAAGCATCCTCTCCCTGACTCGATGCCTTCCCCATTTTTAGACCTCCTTCAACGTCTGGAAGAATTGATAATCCGAATGGATAATTTGGAGAACTTGATTGAAAAGCTCTCCCTTCAAGAAAGGGTTTGATAGTCTCTATTCTGATCTCCGTTGCCAACATAACCAGCGGCACTTCCACCACCCTGTAGATGATCCAAATGACTCACAAAACTCAGACGACGACTATGTTTCATCTGATTAAAAGTTTTCACAAAATTGCAAATGACCCACAAGATGACTCACATATTATGTAATATTTAATTTTTTATTTTTATTAATGAAACCAATTTTTTAATTCTCATTTAGTTTCATGCTTTTTTTTCCAATGAAATTGTTTATATTTTATATGCATCTCAATAATATCAACAATAATCCATTAACTAAGTAGATTACAAATTCATAAATTAAAATATATAAACACATGAGTTAAGAAAGTAAAATATAGTCATTTATATCTAATCATTTATCAAATTCATATCTAATCATTTATATTCGAAGGTAAGAAAGTAAGGGGAAATGCTGAAAATTTTTAGAAAATAAAAAAAGTATGAGTTAACGGCGGTTTTAATAAAACAGTCGTATAAAGTCTTTCACAAAACTTCTAGAGGGACTTTTAACGGCGATTTTGTATCAAAATTACCGTAAAAAGCCTGCAAAAAATTCAAAAACCTAATCCCTGGTGAATTTTATATTTACTTTTCATACAACCGCTTGTGGTTTCGTTCTCTGCCCCACCACCATAGACTTGGACGAAAGGCATTTTTCGTTATTTTCCAGATACTTTTGGTACATTCCATCATCGTTCACTATCTCAATCGCCGTTAACTCCCTCTATCGTCGTTCTCGTCTTCAAAGCAGTAAATCATTGTTTAACTTCTTCATTATTAATGTTAATATTAGTAGTACTAAGTTAAGAGTTTTGTGAAGCTTTTTGGTTATGCAAGTATGTTGGTTGTTATGAGTGCCTTTTCTGGGCTTTAAGAGTTGAGTTACATAGTTGTATCTGTTGAGGCAAATGTAAAAGAAGAAGAAGAATTCTTTGGGTTATCCTGAGCTATTAGAGTCCTCCAAGGGTTTTCCTAAAATGATTCATACAGTTAAGAAGAATGTACCCATAAAGCAAGTAACGTCACAACTCACGGCCTCGTGGATAACAGTCACTAAGATGCATAATGATATAATAATTTTAGAAGGAAAAAACAAAAATGTTCATGTGCATACGGCTCGTTTAGAATTCATTTTATGATTCTGGTTAGGGGTGATCAAATTTGTACTATCTTGGGTGTCTCGACCCGGTCTCGAGAGTTTCGAGATGGGTCTGTCCTATCCCAAGAAGGATCAGGACGGGAATCCATCGGGTCAGGATGGGACGGGTCTCGGTCTGACCCTTAGGACGTGTTGGAAATTATGCCCTAGGAGCCAATCATTGAATTATGAATATTGTTGATTTATGAATTTCTTAATTGTGTTATCATATTATTTGCATGTTTACTGTGATGATCATCCTTGGATAACTCATGATCTTATCCTAAATATTCCTGGTCAGTTATCTATATGGGAGCAGAGATAAAATAAGACCAATATGACTTTGAAGATGTATAGAGATATAAATCAAAGTTATAGGCACATGTAAAAGTACAAGGTGTTAGACCGACCCGCTATGAGAGAGTTACATGGGTTAAGTCATAAGCTTCTCTCATATACAAACTATGTCACTATGCCCTTTGACCTAAGATCATCATGGATTCCTATATGACAAACACTCAGTTTTGACCTAGTCAAAAGTCACTTTTGATCGAGTGATCATAAAGACTATGTTCAGGCTTAGTGGTTTTTCATGCGGAGGAATATGAATGGTCAAGATAAAATTTGTCTCTCACATTCGTAGAGAGATATTACTAGGCCCCTCGATGAGTGAGTCTGAGAAATGTATGACCATACTATAATGGAAAAGTAGTTCCATTTCTATAGTCAGACTACTCAGGGATCGAGAAAGTAACGGTTAGGAATAGGAGGATGACGTTCTCCATGCCTCATCCATGACCAAAATATCGTGTGACAAAAGGGACGTGATATGGTTGTATGAAAGGTTATATCGTTCATCGATCCTCACATGATTTGGGTAGTCGTGATGTCTTGCTTGAGACCTCTTACAACTTGTGAGTCAGTATAGTAAATAGCCTACTTTCAACTTCATGTGGGCCTACAGGATCGCACACAAAATAACCCAACACGAGCTATGATGTCCAGATTCATTGAATCTAAGATATGTCCAGATTCAATGAATAATCTAGGGTGGACGTATATATATATAAATTCGTATATATATATTATATGATATAAGAGATATTTATAATATTTGATTTATAAGGATAAATTAAATCTCTATCACTTTTAAATTTGAAATTTAAATTGATATGATATGATATAATATCTTAAATTTAATTTATGAGAATAAATCAAATATAATTCTGTCATATCTTTATTTTAAATTAAATGAATAGGTGAATTAAATATGTGGGACGGATTTAATATAAGAAACCATATTTATTTAATTGATTTCTTATCAGATTACGCAATATATGATATTGTATTAATTTCATAATTAATTTAGGATTAATTCTGAAATCTAATATCCATTAGAACACCGATAATATCCTATATATTTGAAATTAGGGGCTAGGGTTTTTGGTGTGAGAGTGCAAAAAGTTTGCAGATAAGAAACGGCCAAAATAGAGACGGTGAGGACGGATTCTCGAGAAAAACCCTAGAAGGACAAGAGGCACTAGCACGTCGTTTGTGATCGGAACGATGTTCGTGTGGATACCGGTAGAGGAAGCCGATATGAGTCGTCGACTTCTCGCGATCAAAAAGAGAGCATAGGCATCCTGAACGTCGGAATCCCTGAGCCACCAATAATTCAAACACCGAAGGTAACACCTCTTACTACTTGACTTAAACACAATCGGTAGATCCAGGCAGGAATTTGAAAGATTTTAAAGTTAATTTTCGCTGCGTGTCTTCCAATTCCCTTCAGGATGTCCCGTCCCGTCCCAAATATATAAATTTTTAAAAAAAAATTAAAAAAGATCTCTTCTTCTAACCAGCTCCACTCTCACTTCCTCGCCCCAGTCGGCCCTAAAGTTAGCCTCCTCCTCCTCCCTCTCTCTACCCATCTTGGTTGCTAGCTATTACGGATTATTAGATCTTACGGATTTAAGCTAGGAGGAGCTTGGAGACTTTGCTCTGAATGTATTAATCTTCATTCCAACTGCAATTTTGAGGTAAAAGTTAACTCTGTATTTCCTTATTCAATTTTTTTGTCAGTCTTCAATTTGGGTGCTTTGAAAACGAAGGAAACCGATAGGACGCTATGGCCCCTCTTCTTCATGACCCTTCTTTCTCTCCGCCAAATACAGCATTCTTGCCCAAGCTGTATCCATAAAGTACATGAGCAAATGAACATATATAGAAGGACTACTAGAGTTAGGTTTTTGAAACCAACCCCAACCTCCCCTGTTTTTGAAGCATTGTCACCACCTCCCATATCATAAGGTTAATGCCATCGTCTTTTGCTTGCTTATTAATTCTGTTGACTATTATTTGCTTATTCATTCTGGTTTCTCTCAGTAAATTCATTCACATATTAATTAAAAAGGCTTTCAAGGAGCTGCACATCGGTGGGAAAGAAGGAGAAGAAATGTGCTGCATTGGGGCATCCAACATTTTTTTATTTTATCTTTTTAAAATTCTAAAGGAATCGGGAATTCCTGTCCTGTCCCGAACCCTTCCCAATCCCGATCGAGACTGGGACAAAATCGGGACTGCATGGGACACGGGATGAGAAATATGTCCCTTGTCCATCTTCAGGACGGACACGGGATAGGGGTGTCCCGATCACGACTCGTCCCATGAATACCCCTAATTCTGGTGACAAAAGTTGAGAAGAATATGGTGACAAAAGTTTCTTTTTTTTAAATAAAAAGTTTAGATTCCTTGAAGGAGCTTTATAGCAGAAGGATTGGATAAAGCACTAAGTTTAACAATTCCGTCCAGGGTTTTGACCACACGGGAGCTTTATAAATTTACCCTGGATAGGAATGACATAGTGCAAGTCCTAAATTTTGAAGAGTTGGGTTCAACTGTCATCCAATTAGCTATATTGTAAGTTGTAATATTTTATGTTTTATCATTCGCGCAGTATTGACTCCTTTCTCTATTAACAATAGCCACTACTATCAAAGATGCATAGACAAAGCAAAATGAGACATATTTGGCTTCATGTGTCCGCAACGTGTCCAAGAGATAGGTATCGATAGGAACTCGAGGATGATGTACATGATCGATATCATGATCCGCATTGAGAGGAAGATATATTTTGCACATTATATTAAAGAGTTAGTATACTCCTTATACTTGGCACACTCATATTCATATTATAATACATTCATATGTAACGTTCATATTTTGTAGTAATCATTGGATTGTGCTTGTCATTGGCCTAGAATATAATGTGATGTATTGGTTCCATTGTCAACATATGAGTTTTTCTTTATAGATTTTTATTAACATAAAAAATTAATAAATTATATGATATCTTTTTATCTCCGTCAATCTAGCGGTGTTGAGTGGGGATATTATATAATCCGCTATGTGCATGACATCATTGAGATAGGGATCATGGATAACTTACATGAGGTATGAAGTGATCAATATTTAGCAACTTTTTCAATTTATTCAAATCTTGAATATTTACCTATTACTTATAACTTGCAGTTATTAGATAACAACATGAGTTATGAAGATGAGCTAATCCCCTCAATAATGGATGATTTGGCAAAAATCATACTTCTGAACATGCCTTAATCAATCATCCATTTCAGCGTATATATGATTATAATATATCCGTGTATATATATGATTGTATAATATTTGATTCATTGCATGAATGATTAAGAATTTGAATTATTTTATTACTATTTATTAACATTTAATTTGAATTTTTCTATTGCTTACTTCATACTTTGCTACCTATGGTCTGTCTTGATTATGGTAAATGCAGAGCGGTATTAAAGAAAAAATTAAATGAAACATGGAAAAGAAAAAAAATTAAAACAAAGCCTTTAACGACAATTTTTTTTTAAAACCGCCTTGAAATGTAAAGGCTGTAACGGTGGTTACCAGGAAAACCACTGTAACATTATGAAAATTTAATGGCAGTTTTTTCAAAAATTGCCGTTAAAGTTTTATATTTCATGGCAGTTTATCAACTGCCGTTAAAAGATAGACTTATAATGGCAGTATAATTCACACTGGTCAAAAAACTACTTTGAAATATCACTTTTAACCTCCGTTGTAGGCATTTTTTTTCTAGTAGTGTATATATGAAGGCTTTAATTAGTCTTCTATGTTATGTTTTGATCTTACTATATACTCTTCCTATCCTTAATATATGACATAATTAAGGAGTTGAACTTGATCCTAATTATAAGACTTATTTTTTATATTTATCAACTTTTTTCTAAATTACTCCTATTGATACTCTATCCACAATAATCAAACAAGAGAATGATAGATGCATAGGATATTTTAGACAAAATATTCTATATTAACTAATTTGACTAATTTTACTCTATATTAACTAATTTGACTAACTTTTTTAATATAATTAAATTAGTTAAATAGATCATATACTAAAGATAAAAATAAAGGAGTATATGGTTATCCACATGATAATTCACGACACATATCCAAGCTTGGAACTTGAATCAAGCTTGTGCATGTCTCCGTTTTTTATTAAAAAAAAACGTTCTTCAAGGAATTGGAAAATAGTATATTCCTCTTAAACATCTTTTTTCAAGTACATGCATATCCTTCATGTGCTTAAAAGGAGCTCTTCCACAAGTGAGAGGTCACGATCCTCCATATAACCTTAAGTTGTTAGTACATGTATGTGTAAAAAGTTGTCCTTGAGTTTATTAACAAAACATGTTCTTCCAAATTCTTTCAACTTAAAGATGTTTTCAGCCATCAAGTTGTTTTTGGTGGAAATAGTAACTTTTTTTATGATTGTGCTCATAATTTTAATTGTTAAACCCTATTACAATATATGAAAAAACATTTAAGAAATAAAATTAAAATCACATGAAACCTAAAATATATGAAGAAATATTGACAAGATAAAGAAGGTTGCACCAAACTTCAGAAAATTTGCACTGTTTGTATAACTTATGAATGGCGTGGCTCTATGCTATATGTGACATTGATTGATACTTAGCAATTATTTGAGTTAAAGAGAGAGAAAACTGGTTTAATATGAACTATCTGTTGTCTTTGAATTATATGTCCCTTAATACTGGAACGAACTTAGATATTACAATTAATGGTTAGACTAATTTGTAAAGATTTAACTTATACATCACAAAGGCGTGCGGTTAATTAAATTTTGCAGTTAAATATGACGATAATTTTTAAAAAAAAAAATTGTAAGAATCTCTCTGCAGCCACCATTTAAGTTTTAAAGTATGGTCTAAATCCTGGTCTTTTGGAGAGTCAACTCATTTATACATTTTATCATGAAAATAAAAATTAAACATAAAAAATTATTGGATGTTTTTTATCCAACAGTATACGTATATAGAATCAGAAAATTTTAAAGTCATTTTCTATCTTTAATATAAGAACTAGTTGATTAATTTTGGTAGAATAGAAATAAGCTAAATAAATCAGTTAATTATGACTAAATCCAAACCCTCAAGAAAATTTTATATTATATACTCCTTAATCTACTGAAATTAGTAAACTAACTTTTCTATTAGTTATAATTAATTAATTTATTTAATTTTTTTAATCTATTTAAATTATTCAATTAACTAAAAATAGGAGAGAGTATATATGTTTGGATATTCATAATGCAAGATTGTGGTGCACCTGTTTGTAAATGGAGAAAGGATATGTAGGCCACATTAAACTAATAACCTTGACAAATTTATCATTATTGACCTTGTTATTACAATTAAGTCCTTCCAAAATATTTTTCAAAGATCTTTAATTTGTAAGGACATGTACGTAACGCCGTGTAAAAGCAAAAGATAGAGAGAGGGGAGGGGGAGGGGGAGGGGGAGGAGAGAGAATAGGACATAGGCTCAGGATACGTTGATTTGTCATGAACAAAAATTAATGAGGTAGGCATGGGGCTTTTTGGCTGATACATATGGCATATGCCCTTAACCAATAGGCATGGTCTACATAAATTAAAGCTCTACGCGTTCCTAGTCTTATTACGATAATTTTGATAAAAAAAAGTTCTTATTACAATAACACTAAAAACTATTCTATGTCTGATGAATCTGGAGAATATATATATATATATATATATAATTCACTTAATTTTTTGTTATAAAAAATATATTATTAAACGCTGCCCATCATGCATGTATGTCATCAAGATGTAATATATATGATTCATAATACATACTATCAAAGTAATTAATTTGAAACTTTTTACTTTTGAGTTATTCTATGTAAATATATGTGTGATCAATTGACTAACTGGTCCGAACTGGTATAAAGGAAAAAATGTCAAAAAGTTTCAGATTTTATAAGGAAAAAATGTCATGAGCAAAAAATTTATATATATGATTAAATAAATAAATGCATATAAAAAGGTCAAAGCTGGCTAACTTAAAATAGCTTGCACCAAAAGGAGTTGTCACAGTATTCAACTTTAATAAAATGACCAATTTAATATTTAAAAGCACTTGACTTTAATACTCGTTTTGGATTGGTGAGGAAATATATGTTTCACATTATATTTGTACACCTTTACTTATTGTTTTAAATTTACTTAATGAAACTGATATCTTATCTTTATTGAGGGTAACCTAAGAACTTCAAACAGTTATTTTAAAAAATAAAGTTTTAAAAACTTTATAATACCAAAAGAGTTCTTTCTTTTTGTAAAGGAATGGGATTTTCTCTAAAATTTGAAAATCCATAACTAAATTTATCTCAAAGCTAAACTTAGTTTAAATCTTTAAACCTCATTTAAAAATTTGAATAAACTTAAATAAATGAGAGTTTTGAAACTTAACAACTAATATGTATGTTGTACTTCATTAATAACAAAGTAATAGCTTAATAGTAATACCACTATAAAACTATCCATGGTAATGACACTCACACATCTCCAACAAGAATTTGGGCTTCATTTCATAAAGTATTACATACTTCACCATATAATTTATATATAACAACTTTATATATAAGTGTCATATAGTTTTAATTAGAATATAAGCTTTAATCAAAATATTAATCTACTTTACCAAAACTAGAATGTACAACTACTCCAGCCATTCCACCTTCTCAATCTTCTTTCATAGCCACCCTTTTGCCCATTGAGCCACTTGCCCTAGTTGTATATCTTGGGAGAAAAAAAGCGAGATTTAAAGAATCTTAGTAGTACCATCAATTTTTCATACAGATATACACAATTCAAATAAGCATGCAAAATTTTAAAGTAACATAGATGTTGTCAATTATCATGTACATACAAATATTTGAAATGGTACTTTCCTAGTGATTGTCAGTGAATCAGTTATCCCATACTATAATATTTAACTATAGCATGCTTATATATGCTTGTCAAACTATACTTAACGCTTATCAAACCATGATTGGCATATCAAACCTTACTTACGCATGTCAACCATGGCACAAATAAACATACAGAATTAAATACATACTGATATAAAAATAAAGAGTTAGTACCTGATTGTCTTTCTTCCAATATTTCTTTCTTGGTTCGTTAGTGGGCTCGAGCACAAGTCAAATCCTATACAATTATTTATATAAAGTTTATTAATACTTAAACTTTTGTGCAAAACACTTGAATAACAAACCCTTCTCTCACTACCCAACACTAATCCCTTACTTTCTTGTTTGCTCTTGTTTATTCACTTCCCATTTCAACTTCAACACCCACACATACACACATATCTCATTTTAATTTCTTAAACATTCGGTCTGCACAACATGGTTTTCTTGCAACTTTTAATTCTTATATCAAATAATAAACCATTATTTAGTTTCCTTAATCTTTCTTTGGTACCTTGAGACCCTTGTTTAATATATAAAGACCTCAAAACAGCGCATTATAATTAATTCCAGCTTTGACAGCAACACTATAATCTGGAAAATATTACCAGTTCTGAAACTCATTTCCCACGAGTAAAAACTCAGCATGTGCAAAATAATTTAACTAAACCTTCAAAATTGATTATTAACCAATGCATAACAGCAATTTTCACATATTGTTCCAGCTTCAAAAACATGGTTTTGTACCTTCATTATCAAATTTCCAAACATGTTTTAGCTATCTAGTACATCCATTTAGCTTGGAAGAGCATCAAACACCAACTACATTTTATATTTAAACCACTCAAATAGTACTTCTATAGCAACTCAGAAATTTCCAGTCCAAGCATAGTATTTAAACCTTCATTTTAAAATCTCTAGGCATGTTTTAAACATCTATACAATGACTTAATACTTGAAGATCTAAAACAGTAAAGTCTAGCTTAGTTTTTAGCTTCATTTAATCTATAACACGTGCCATTTCAGCTTTCCTTAATCATTTGCCACAAGACTTGACAGAACATTCATGAACTTATATATATTCATAGTTATCAAGTCCTTAAACCAGATTTTAACCCCCAAAATCCTTCAACAGAAGCAAAGTTTTACTTTATATGTCCCTATATGCTAGTTCCTGATTCTTCCAGCGAAATATCCTCTTAAAAAACATTCCAATTTACCAAACAACCATTCAACAAAGTTTCAACCTTGTGCATTTCAACGACCCCAAAACAGAGCAATTTCATGCAACCCTTAGTTCTGGAAATACACTCTAAAAATCGAACTTCAACTTGAAAATTTCGTTATCCATATATCACACTAATTAACAAGATGTTAACTTTACTTTTTAAGAGATTCAAGGAACCTCTGTTTTTTCTCGAAAACTAAAACTCAGAACAGAAACACACAAGCAACAGCCACATTTCCTTGTTTAAGATCTCTTTGACATCTTTAATCTTCAATCTTTACTTAATAAGTTATTTAATCTCAAAACTCCAAATTTAATCGGTTGAATCACCTTAGAAACGCACAAACAGAGGAGCACACATGGAAGTACAATATCTTACGATTTTGGGTTCAATTCCAAGTCAGAACACTCAAATCCTTACTCATTATAAGTAAATTGACCAAAAACCACCATAAATCCAACTTAAATCAGTGATCCAACCGCTAAAATGCGACAACAAAAGAAACCAAAGATGAGAACTGAGTTAGAGAGTTCACTTTAGTCGAGCCACATGAATAATTCTCATGTCAAACAAGAATCCCTTTCTACTTATCAGCATTTATCTTATACTAAAATACATAAAATTTCAACTTTGAGTCACTTACGTATAATTTTCTTAAATTTTAAAAATTTAAATTAAAAACTCTGATATTTCATATTTTAATTATTAAAATCTTGTTATTAAAATTATCATTTAAGTTAATAATTTTTATCATATCATAATTTTTATATTCTTTATTATATATCATATCATTTAAATAATTTGAGACTTCACATATAACTTTAAGTTTTTCTTAAATACTTATAAAATATAAAATATTTAAATAAAACTTAACACTTAGCATATAATTTAAAGTAAGTTTTGAATACTTAAAAATATAAAATATTTTAAAAAGCATTTAAAATATTTATTTGACTATGTATTGTTTAAATAAAAAATATAAACTATTTAAAACTACATATAAATTATATAAATTGTCAAATTGCTATTTTTTAAATAACATGGTATATAATTAAAAATATAAAAAAAATTATGACATGTTAAAAATTGTTAATTTTAACGGTAATGTTAACATAGGGGCTTGATAATAAAATATTAAATATTAGAGTCCTTAATTTAAATTTTTAAATGTTAGATATGTTACGCACAACTGACTTAAAGTTTATGGGAGTTTTATGTATTTTAGCTTTTGTATGTGTTTGGATAGGGTTTTAGAAAATGGCTTATGAAAAAAAAAAGACTTTTAGACAGCTTTTAGAGAAGGGTTTATGGAAAAAAAAGTGGTTCTGAATAAATGAGTGTTTGGATAGTTATTTTTAGAATGACTTTTTGTATTGGTAAATTACTAGGAAGGGTATGAGATAAAAAAATATTAATTATCCATCAGACACTGTTCATGAATACTATTCATCTTCACTGTCACTGTTCACCTTATTCTTTCCTCTTCCATCTCACAGGTCATCTTCTTCTTTACTCTAATGGCAACAACAACAAGCATAGGGCGAGAAGAGCACATGCACTACAGCCGGAGGTGGAGAAGGCGGAGAGGGAGAAGACAGATGGAGAGGAAGAAGACAGCGTCATGCTCGTCGTGCTTGCTGTGCTCGTTGATTCCGTTGGAGGGCGCCATGCTCGTCGATGCCGTTGGAGATGATGCCGGTGAGAGAGACAGAAATGGCAGAGAAGAGAAGAAAGAGGAGAGAGGGGAAAAATAAGGGTAAAATAGTAATTGGGTAGTCCATAAGCTCTTTTACTATTCTAAAAGCTACTCTCAATAGCTTATCCAAAATCATGGTTTGATCCAAAAGCCCTTTTGAACAAATATGATTGTTTATTTTAAAATTTCTCTAAAATAAAATTTGGACCAGAAGCCTTTTTAAAACCAAGATTTTGAGCTCTTCCAAACAGGCCCTTTATCTTATACCCATTTTTAGCCTTTCTCTTATTTTCTAAAATTTTCAAAAAATCCTAAAACTTAATCCTCTTAACATTTTTTCCTCCAATAATTTCTCTAACTTATAGGATAATTTCCCTTAAACTTTCGAAGCAAACTATAATTGTTAATTATTTTTGTTGAATTTTTCAAAAAAATAGAGTCTTAAAATCTGAAAATTAGCTTTTATTTTACTTTGACTCTTTTGAAAAAATAAATTTTTTCATAATTTTCTAATTCTCGATATACTCATTTATAATTTTTTTCTTAATTTTTTTTAGTCCCAAAATATTTTCAATCATTATTCTTTCTCAAAAATTTTAGCTTAATTTAAAGCTTTTTAATTTAAAAAAAATACTCTTTACCATAACAATTTCTTATAAAACCTTTTTATTAAAATTTAGGATATTACACTTAATTACTAAGTTGATGTTGATAGTTGGATAATTGTCAACGTTAATAATACAAACTTGTCATCCGGCTGGCAGCAAAGTCCAAATTTCAAACCATTACTAGCTAACAAACAATGATCGTTCTTAGTTTAATACCATATTAACATTATATCGAAATAAGTCCTTAAAAGACTATCACAAAAGCACTTATTTGAAGCATATTTTTCAACCAAGAACGAGAAATGGGGTTAATTATTTACGTTTTTCTATCTATATGTTAGAATATTGCATACATTACATTTCTAGTCGGCATTTTATCAGGCGATGGGTTGCAAAAGTTGATCTCATATAATTTATAGCTTTTCTTTCTACATATGTATTTCATGCTTTGCTTGTAATTAATATTAAGTGTATGTTATTGGAATATTATATTATTTACTACATGTTGGCATATGTCTACATGTTAATACAAATCGATCCCTTTTCTCTATATAATTTCTCGGTATGAAAAAACTAGCAAGCCCAGAATACAAATTTATTTACCCAACACCTGAATATATGTGTGTGCTTTTTTCATTTTCCTATTTAATTTAATTAACCGATTTGATAAGGTCATAAAACTGAAGAAAAAAAAATGACATCAACTTCAAAAGCAGATTTATAAGTATAGCTATAATTTTTTTAGACTAATAATCAAAATGTGTGGGGAGCCATTGTTATGCACAATAAATGATGCTTAAATTGAATTATCTTATTGATTGACCTTGAATTGAATTATCTATATATAGAGAGACTATACTCATGAAATTGTACATAAGAAGATCAATGACAAAAAAAAAAAATCAAAATGTAGTATAAGATTCACTAAATGTATATATCCTTCCTTCCTTCCTTCGTTTTTCTTTTTGTTTATCTCTGTATGATACTCTTTTCTTCCTGTTCCTTAATATAAAATTTAATTAATTAATTTAAAAAAATTAAAAAATATAAATAAATAACTTAATTATAGTTTATATTAATATTATTAGATTATATATCAATTTATAAGTCAGATAAATTAGTTTTTAAAAAAATAATAAATATAAATAATTTAAAATAATTTATTTAGATTTTTCAATCTTTTTAAATTAGTCAACTTTATTATATTAAAGAAAATATATAGTATCTAACTTAGACATGCATGTTTGAAATTTCACCATCATTATTAATGATTATTTTTGCTTGTTATATAACGTAAATTTTTTTGACAAAGAAAATAAAAAATATAAAAAACGTAGCTTCCAAGAAACACAAGGGCATGGAGCCAGATTTGTTTGCAGGATTCAAAAAATGAAAGAGGGTTTGGTTAAGGCATGACATATTCAACAATATTAGAGAGAAAAAATTAAAAAAAGAAAAGAAAAGCTGTGTGAAACTGAAATGTGAATTGAATCACAATGCCTTCCATACCCCTATACCACTAACTTCTTCATAAAATAGGGTGTCTCTCTGCAAATTGTAAAAGATCTCCGACTTCAATCTTTGACAATATTTTTATGATTCTAAATTAATCATATGAAATGCAGGTTTGAAAATAATTAAACTAAAAAATTATTCATAAAAACTATATGAAATAAAGTAGAAGAAAAATGCCGACGAAAGCAAGGATTTGATTTAAGGAACAACTTGGACGCATCTACTGCCAACAGAGATTGAGGTGTGAGGGGTCAAACAAATTATATTATTAAATTAAATTCCCATATAGAAATGGGAACTTTAATTAATCTTGAGAATGCCATATATATGAAGACAATAAGAATAAATAAATAAATAAATAAATAAAGGAGAGATTGATTGAAAGGTTAATATGTGTTGACGACAAATGCCTCCCGACGACCTTCTTCCAAAGCATCTCGTCTTTTTATGTCCCCTTCTTCATTCTCATTCTTTCTTTACTTTATTCTATATTATTCGCTTCCTTAATATTCTAATCTTCAGTTATATCCACTTAATTAATTTGTTATCATTGATTTAACTATTTCCGGTTACTTTTGTACGTGTCTGCTTGCACATATATATATTAATTCCCTTTTCAGTTTGAAAATTTCTTCTTGTCCTTTTCGGCTTGGGCAGCCTCTCTTACAATAATCTTTAGCTTTTCCAAAATCACTCACTCTTTTACTAAGTATGTGTTTGGCTTCCACATTTAAGAATAGATTATGGCCAAAACCGCGATTTAGAAAATTTTTACACAAACAGCCATTTTTGTTGAGAATTAATTCTGGGCAAAACCTCGGTTTGAAACCGCGGTTTTAAATAAGACACTGAAAATAGCTTTTTCTTTGAAATCTAGGTTTTTTATTATCCAATTACTATTATACCCTTACTTTTTCTTACACCCTCTCTCCTCTCTTTTCTCTATCATCTCTCATCTCTCTTCTCTTATCTCTCTTTTTCTCTTTCCTCTCTCTTCTCTTATCTCTCTTTTTCTCTTTCCTCTCTCTTCTCTTATATCTCTTTTTCTCTCTCCTCTCTCCTCTCTACACTCTCTTCTTTCTCCTCTTTCTTCTCTATCATCTTTCATCTCTCTTACTTTTAATCATATCACACCCTTTTTAGTAATTTACCAATATAAAAAGTGATTTTACTACTAATCATCTAAACATCTTTATTCCCAAAATCTATTCTCCAGAATCTATTCTTCCCAGAATATATTCTCCAAAAGCTAATCCAAACACACCCTAAATAAAATAATTATTAGAAAGACATATAGGAATACCAAAATATGGAAATCACATGACGATCTCTCGAAATAGTTTAATCTTTATAAGATTTGTGGGGATTGTTTTAAAATTATTTTTTTTCGTGAAATTAAAATAGTGTACAACTAAAGCAATGACAACAATAATTAAAGCAGTAAAAGTTAATTATAAAATAATTCCTAGAAGCTTCATACGAGTTAATTCATTTTGAGAGACCATTTTGAGATTTCCATATTTTCATGTCTCATATATGTGTTTCTCCGAAAATAATTCCGCTGTCTCTGTCCATTTGATTTTGCTTCAACGATCATTGCCATTTAAAATACGAATACATTTAAAATGGATCCCAGTCATAATATAAGCCTTC
The DNA here is from genome assembly GCA_037074615.1 of Leucaena leucocephala. Classification (NCBI taxonomy): domain Eukaryota; kingdom Viridiplantae; phylum Streptophyta; class Magnoliopsida; order Fabales; family Fabaceae; genus Leucaena; species Leucaena leucocephala. Next base: position 19,139,684 of record CM073569.1, read on the forward strand.
ATTAGTTCACATCACGCAATAAATATTTTTTTTAAGTCAAGAAATATGAATTTCTTTTTTATACTAAAATTTTTTGAAAGAGATTGGGCTCACCTATAATCTAATGATAGGATAAAATTTTTCTTCCTCTTAAGCGATACTGTAAATTTTTTCCATACTGAAATTATTTATCTAATCACAATGCCTATAAGGAAATTTGAGACCATATAAAATGGTTAAGCCCACTTGAGTGTTATCAACTGATAAGCCTGAGAGCTGTGTTTTTCTTTATGGGCTTAAAGCCCAATAACACAAAACCCAGGGCCCAATGAACTCAAATTTTCTATTTCCTCTCCACAAGAAACTAGAGTTGACACAAATATTAAAGAACGGGTGTATCCTAAAATAATACGAGTTTAATTTTCGCTACTTTCGTGAAAGTTTTTTTAGTAAGCGATCTCGTAAGCCCCCTGTAAACGCTTTCTAAGCCCTAGAGTTGTGTCCTGGCTTTGATAAGAGACCGGTGTCGAATCTATCTAAATTTTTTTTTATAAAAAAACAAGAAAAGAAACGATGGTGAATTACATTTGGCCTAAAACAAAATTAGCGTCGGAGCACATCAATCCTTGCGTAAATTTTTATTTTTATTTTTTCTTATTGGGTGGGGGAATATATATATATATATATATATATATATATATATATTACCTTGTGGGGCGAAAATATTATTTTCTCATTGCGGAGTTAGTTGAATTTAGTGATTGGGTGGTTTAGCACACGGGGAAAAAATATAATCAATATGACATTATATTTTACTTTTTTTTAATATGCCCTCAATTTATTTTAATAATTAATGTTATCTTGAGATTTTGAATAATAGATAAATATAGAACCAATTTTTTTTTAAAAAAATAAATGTTAAAAAGAAAATATGGAGTAATTAATTAAGATTTATGAGGGTTAACGTCTGACAATGGACATAAGGGCTACAAATATTATTAGTTGGAATTGTCAGTAGTAAATGAGTATCGACATTAAATTAATTAGGAAGCAAGCTTAAATTAATTAGATCAGGGGTATTTCAAAGGAAAAAAAATCAGTTCATAACATGATCAAGACCTTAGGGAGTAGAACCTACTTCTCATGTAAAAAATTAGTTTTATTCATTAAAATTGTATTAAAACATAATTTAGTTTTTACATTTACCCCTATTAAATGGTTAACATTCAGCTTGCTGTGTTTTTGTTGAAGAATGTCAATGAAGGGTAAAAATGAAAAAAAAAACATAATTAATGAATTAGATAAAATTAAAATAGTCTCTTAATTTTTGGACCAAGTAAACTCTCCCTTAAGTATCTTATATAATTTAAATATTAATAGTCCGAATCATTGCATCGTCGGCAGTGAGTAGTGGTAAGAAAGAGGGAATAATATTTAACAATGCATGTATCTAATTAGTTATCATTTGTGTTTTTTTATATAAGAAAAATTTATTCAATATAAAGATAAAACGATACATATAAAATCACCAACTAATCTTTAGTAAGGACTAAATTGGGGTCCAAAGTCTACAAACAAAATTACAGTACAAAAAGTTAACAGAAAAATAAACAAAAATCCAACGACATCATAAGCAAAGGGAACTGCAACCAAGATGTCCAATAGACTGTAAGCACTTCAAAAACCAGTTAAAGCTTGAGTCTCATGTTGAATCAACTATAATACTACCAAATCAGACATTGTTTGAAGTCTCAAAGAATAGGAGTGGAATCTCCTCGGCAACAACAATAAAGCAAGGGACAAGGGAGGACACCATCAGTAATGTCAATAGCTCTTGAGTTTGTAAAAAGGGGTGGTGCACAACCTTACTGAGAAGAAAAAGTGGCCTTTTAAGGCATGTTTATTTACAAAAATAAGAAGAAAGAAATATCAATAGGAGTGCGTATAATTTTCTTAGATACTGATTAGCGTCTTGAAGCAAGAATTAAGAAACGTGTTAAATTTGAATATTAGAGAGAAAAAAGTTGTCTGAGAAAAAACGTGTCAATTAAGTTAGCGGCACTTGGTGAGAAGTTTCAAGGAAATATGCGAAAGAGAAAACAACAATCGTCACCCTCCCTTTTTAATTTTGAAAATCGATATATATCAACTTGGTCATCACTCATTATTAGTACGATCAATGACGCGCATGGAAATAGTAACATTTTAAGAGGTTTTTACCACCGCGCATATGTTACATAGTACTCGTATATAATCATGTTTAGATGACTAATTAAACTTCCACGTAAGCAAAGAAAGAAAATTTGTTCCATTAAAGGCCTCGCACTCCTCCAAAAAATATGCTTCATTGTCTATTAACTCCTACTTATTAGTAAAAGATATGTTGTGAGAGTTGAATTGTCTGACCAGCTTTCTATATACTTCAGAAGTTTCTCGGAAATTATCACACCATTCTCATCTATCGACTGCTATTCCTTCTGTTATTATTCTTGGAATGAAAAATGAATAAAAAATAATGGTCAAAATATTGAATATACGTATATATGTATATGTATATATATATTTATTTATATACGTTCACATTGACAGAAGTTACTGCACCTGATAAGGTGTGCATGTACTTGGATTATTTTGTCACACCGGAAAAGCAATTATTTCAAATAATATAATCCTCCAAGATTAAACACAGTTAATCTTCTTGTTAATAAGAAGCTTATCTTAAAGCAGAGAAGAGTAGAACAGCTTGAAGCATGCATGGGAATATATGATCTCAGCGTCTTAAAGTACAAGCTAAGAGTAAAAGTACATATATGACGAGAAGACGAAGTGTTTTCCACGTCTAAGACAATGTACAAACTTGAATTACTTGATCCATCTATTAAACATTTACCAAACTTCTTTTTTAGACATTTACCAGACTCTGCGAGTTGAATTATTGGAGTGATCGATCACGCTCGTCAAGCTATAAAGGACAATATCTGCAGGATTGGAAAATATGTAGTTCTTGAATACAAGTACTGCTGCTGCGCATGCGCATGACGAAGAGATGTTGAATGAAATCATTCACTTTCTTCGAGCACTTCAAGAAAAGGGAATCAAAACGAATCCCATTTTGATTTACCTCAATAATGCATTATTTATATATGCGTGTGTCTATTGTGTGTGTGTATGAGATTCTAGAAGTAATCTTTTGGGATCATTCAACTTGGAGCAGCTGATTGATCTCCTTTATCTTGATGCACGATGAAAGATTTTAAGGTTAATCAATGAGAAGATATACATATTGTGATCGCTTATTTTATATATGCGTGCGATCCTACGATTGATGGTTATGCATACTTTTATACGTTTGGCAAGCATAATAAAACGTAAGATGATGACGATTTGAACTCCTACCATTTTTTTTATTCCCGGCAGCTCAATTTTTATTATTAATTTTCAAAAGAAATTAATGGCTCTGTGTTCGCCCGTATTGACATATGCCATATGCCCTACATATGACAAATAATTTAGTTTAAGCGTTGGCAAAATAAAAAAAGGACAAAAAATCATTACTAGAAAAAAAAAAAGCGATTTAGCAGGGGACAAATCCCTCACTAAATGGCATTTATCTCTTATTAATTTTGATTCTAAACATCGCGATGCTAAATTTAGCGACGGAGGATTAGTCCCTCGCTGCTTGCTAACATTAACGAGGAGCAATATTCATCACTATTTTCTTGCTAATCATATACGATGATTGATCAGTTCAACAAGAAATTAGCGAGAGAATGTAGTCCTCATAAAATTAGCAATGTCAGCCCCTCCCCAAATATATATATATATATATATATATATATATATATATATATATTATGTGGTGATAATGAGCCCGATGGATGCCCGTTAGCTACCTCATAATTACATATGGCAACTAGTTTATTTATGAGAGTTAGTTTGAAAAAAAAAAAAAAAGTATATACGCAGCATGATATATAGGTACTTACTGTAATTGTGTTTAAGAACCAAGATCCATTATTGCAGTTAGGGGACTAACAGAAGGGATCATGTGGCCAGGGGGTTATATCCCTGCCAGCAACACCCGACCACCCCCCAAGAAAAAAAAAACAATAAACAAATAAACAATCATATTCCAAAGTGGTACTCAGTTTATAAAATTATAATTATGAGGAAAATTTTGTGTATTAAAAATATTTTTAAATTTCATACAGTTAAACAAATTAAATGGAATTCTTATTTTATTGTTGTGGATAATATTTTTAATATTTAAAAATTAGAGTTCTTAATAACAAAAAAAGGTCTTAAAAGTTCTATGATTGATATTATTCTAATCAAACCCGTGACCAGAAGAGATTTGAACTTTTTTTTAATCACATAAAGCAATCTCTTATGCCCATCAAAATGTGCTGAGATTTGATTTGCCTAATAAAAAGAGACGATTCGGTTGTATTGTTGGCTATTAGCTTATATTGAATTGGCCTTAATTCCATATGGACAGAATAATAACCTGCCTGCATATATATAGTTTATTTAGGAAGACGAATCCTAGTAATGATTCTAAGCGACAGAATAATGGAATTTAAGTGGACATTAAACTGAGACTAGACGAAGCCAATTATATCCTGTGTGGGCGGTAATCACTACATACATGGATAGGGTTTGCTTGCAATCAAATTAATTAATCATCCAAACAGAGAGAGAGAGAAGAGACAAGGAGGGAGGCCAAAGTAGTAAAGACAAGAGCGTCATTGATGAATGAATGAAACATGACAAGAGGAAGGGGTGGTCCCTAAAAGAAAGAGAGAGAGAGAGAGACTAAAATTTCAAATGAATAGGGTTATGGAGTGAAAGTGAATTATTGGTAGAGAGAGAGAGAGAGAGTCATTTGACCCTTGTAAGCAAAAATGATGGATACCTTATTCAATTGATGAGAGGGACAACGGTGTTGAGAAGCCCAATGGCCTCCATAGTGCCATACTTTTCAATTTGTGCAGGTGTTCTCTGTTCCCTTCCATGTGCTCCTTCATGTGAATCCCACATGTCACCCATACCCACGTAATCTCTTTATTCTCTTTTTTATTTCCCCCTTCAAACTCTCCTCTCTCCTAAAATATCTACACTTCATTCTACTAACTCTATTCTTAAGTTCTTAATTAATACCTCATTAAGGGGTATAAGCCTGGTCTTCTGGATACCAACTAATCCAAATCAAATTGGATGGACTCTCCCAGGCGACAAGCTCTCCAATCATATTTGCACAATCTATGACTCTTTTCTGAGTTGGGTTTCGAAGGACATTAAGGCCAAAACATACTTTCAAGAACAAAGAAAATATACATAAGTACTTATAAATCGTTCACTAGTAAATTTTTTTGAATTCATAACTTTATTAGTTATAGGGCAACTTCTTATCGACTAAACAAAATTTCGTTCACATCTATAACTCTAATATTATGTTTTTAATTATACTCAATACATAGTTAAAGTGTACGAAGTTTTAATCATATCATATTAAGTTTTTAAGGCTACACGACAATGTTTTGATTATTTTTTATAATATATGAATTGTATATATATGTTTCATTTAATTAGAAATGAATTAAAAGGGATAAAAATAAAAAGTAAATATATGTAGGCGATGGGGAGGTTGGCACAAACGTGAAAGAGGCATTTTCAACACGTCAACATGGATAAATTAATATTATATTATTTAATCTTATTGTCAAGGAGACCATGCATGGTTAATTAGTGTCTAATTGTTCAGCTCATGTCTAAACTTAAGTTACCATCTCTACTAATCAAGAGATTTCATGCCTGCCTGATAGCTCTATCACTCAGCTATTAATTCCTTGTTCTTTGCGTTTTACTAGTCTTGTCATTTTCCTTGTCCCTCTTTTTTTATTTATCAACATATATTAATATTCTCTATTTTATTAATATGTACCAACGTAATTAACCAGCCTGAATAATTTCAGCTGATCACGATCGAGCTAATAATACCATGAAATGATAAAATAATAAAATCAAAATATGTATATTTTAGGGAAAAAATAGAACTAATAAAAAATATATTTTGCTCTTTCTTGATTTTATCGTTATTTTTTTGTTTTTGAAGATATTTCATTTCAGAATCTTCAAAGCATAATGCGATAGATATACTTCATGTTCCACTGCCGTCCAAGATCCCAGACGCGTCTCAGCAAATCCTAACAGAAAACCGTGTTGGCATGTTTCTGTTTTCGAGAAAATAGTGAAACATAGATATAATTGTTTTTGATGACAAGATAAATAATCAAATGCAGAATTTGTAGATCAATACTTCTTTTTAATATTTCTTTTTCTTTTTCTTTGGCCACCTTTATTTGTTATTATTTAAATTTTAGTTAGTTGTGGTCAAAAGTATTTAAATTTTTTCGAATGTGCAGCATGAAAAGAAACACTTAAGCTAGTAGGCACATGCATATAGTTGACAATAAAGTGGACTTAGACCAAAATTCCCACTTCCTAATATATATATTATAACCTTAATCATAATTTATTAATTAATCCTTCGTTGACACTTTCAAAGCTCCTCTTCATACGGAAGAGCCATGCATCGTTTCCACAGGTAATATGTGAGTGGCCGTCAATTATGTCACCGGAAAAAGGAAAATATATAGCGTATTCTTTTTTTTTTTTTAAAACTATTAAGGAAATATTTATTAAATAATGTTAAGCCCTTTAATTATATATGATTGTTAGAGTTTAGCAATTTCGGGAAACTAGCTATATGATTGTAGTCAATCATCTACACACTATACGAGAATTTATATTAGACAAGAAAATAAATGCTTATTTTTATATACCCATTTTTTCAGGAAAAAAATTACTGAAACAACTCTAATTGAAATTTTTTATTGCCAAAGATATATGAAATTTATTTAAGGACCTGCTTGCACAATTTTTCTTTAATTATGTGTAACATGTTCTCATATGTATGCAAATGTCTTCTTTCTTTTTGCCTTTGCAATAGGATATACGGAAGAGTTGCTTCTGCTTAAATATTTAAGTTTTTAATAAATTTTAAATATTTTTTAAGCAATAAAGATTTAGTGGGAGGTTTTTCAGCAATTTTCCTTCTTTTTTTTTAAGGTAAGTGAATATTTTTTTTCGTATCACTTTTGCATGGATTACGTACCGTATTCTTTTTTTCTTTCCCCGAAAATTATTTCTTTCGATTACTGTGATATATGGATATTCGCGAATTAATTTCTTTTTGAATCCTCGACGTATATCACATACTCTAATTAATTGGCAGTCACCAATTAATTGTAGACGAATTGACACATCATCAAAAAACAAAGCAAAAAAATATCAATATTGAATATTCAGTAATCAGTAGTGTGAGTTTGTTTCTTGCTGGGAAACTTGCGCTCTCACATGTGCTCAATGATTTAAAAGCAACAACTATGCCTAAATATATATAGGTAGACGATTTCTCTTTCTCTTTCTTTTTCTTCTTCTCTGTCACCAGGCCGGCGAGACAGTATATCAGATTGGGTATGTGAATATATATATATATATATATATATATATATATATATTATATGTATTTGAGAAGTCAATCATTTCCATGTTTCATGGTAGCTTATTGGCTTTATATATATATATATAGCAATCCCTTAAAAAAGTTCAACTTGTTCATCAATAATTATTCTCACCTTGTTTATGACCTTTGAGCGACTGCAAATCTCTAGGTCATTTATTATTAATGAACTTGTTAATGCTGCATTTGCGTGTAATCATCTTACATAATAACAAACAAAATCTATATAGATCGTTAGGCATGCATCAAATATGGATCTGCTTCCCAGAAAACTTAACACAAATCTATTCCTACTTATTCTATGATCTCTTTCTCTTTGGGAATGGAATAATCTATTAAAGTCTTCACATTCTATATATGTTGCTAATAAATTTGCTTATCACTATATAATCTTTTCTAATCTTTTTTATATATATATGATCATGGGACCACACCATATATTATTTAAGCACGACGTCAACTATATAATGAAATAATTACAGTCGTGATATACTTTTAAACTGAACATACCTCACATGTAAGCGCATTTATATATATAATGTCTCTCGTAAATTGTATAGAATATGAGGAAAAAAATAGGGCGGCCGAATACATAAGGCTCTTATTAGGTGAAGTCTGAGAATCGATATATGTACACATATATCTTTGTAACCCAAAAGACTATTTTCTAAATTTGAACACGTACTCTCCAAATTACACGTAACAATAACTTTACTATTTGGGGCTAGCTCTCTATATAGAATATGAAAATAAGCCATATTTTTCATGATTTATTTATAGTGAGGTAATTATAAATTGCATAGATATATAATGATGTAATGATACGAGACAATATTTGAATAGGTTACGTAGCTAGCTAGGGTAGCGTGAAGGAGTGGGACATTAAGAGAAAGCATGCGTCAATTTAGCGAATATATGTATGGTGCGAGTCATAACGATAATGGTAGTGATTTCCAGGGCTTTCCATCTCGACACATCAATCTCCAACATACCTTTTTTTGCTTGACAAATCACTCACATAACAAAAAGCTAGGTTCCTTCACAGTATGTGATTTGCCGACGCACCGCGTAATTACTCTGTGAATCAGAAACTTTTTCACCATTAGTGTCATGATTACGCCCTTAAATAATTAAGCAAAAGTATTTTGTGTATTTTTTCCAAGAAAGAAAAAAGATTATTTCTTGCGTGCAACTCTCTAGCATTACATCGTGCTTACGTAGTTGCTGGCGACTTCAAAATTAATGTTCTCCTTTCTTTCAGCTCAAGAGCTCTTAATAAGTCTTAAAACTCATAAAGTGAAAAACAGAAAGTACAGTTTTTAATTTCAAAACCCTAATTATATTATTGACATTTTGCCCCTGCGTGATTTCCTATTGATCCGCCTTCAAAACAGTGAAAAGTATGTTGAGAGGTCGGCTTGTGCGTGGAGGATCCGCTGCCAACGTCGGCAGCCCAACCCACCACCCTCTCTGGCCGCTCATCTCGCCGGATCCATTATTGTCGGCAGCAAAGTGCATGTTCACACACAGATATAATTATTTTATCATCTCAAGAAGGAGATAAATATATATGGGATTCTTTGTGCAAGAAAATAGCACGTTAATAATCATATATATAAAACTTTTCATTGACAATAATACAAGAAATATTTTCCATTTCCAACTTACAGAAAAATGAAATATATTGACAATATCTGGCTCTAAACTTCACACTTCAAATCCACATGGACCGAGTGCTTTTCTGTGTGTCTCTCTCCCTACGTAGAACTGACGGTAATATATAAAATATAAGAATAATGAAAAATATTCTAACTCTCCCCAAAAATAATTGGAAGCGAGGCAAAAGAAAAAAGAAAAAAGAAAAAATTTGCATGCGTTCACACCAACGACCACGTGACCAGACTATCGTTCTTCTTGCTCACGAACACGTGAGGATAGCCGGAAAACCCATTTGGTGAGTGATGACTTGGTTTTTGAACTTTCACGACTGTGAAGATGATGAGCTCCGCCGATCTCGGCGACGAAGCTCCTCAATCGTTTGATGGCTAAATTAAGAGCGTCTTGCGACAAGTTGGCGAAGCAGACCCGGAACCAACCGGGTTCGGTGCAATGGAAGGAGGAGCCGGGTGAGATGTTTAACCGGACCTGGTACACTATCTTCTTCCACAGCTCCATCTCGGCGTCGAATGTATTGGACTCTAAAAGGTGTCTCATGTCGACCCAACAGAATAATCCTGCATTGCTGTTGAGACAGTTGATACCTGCTTTTTGTAGGCCTGAAACAAGCATGCTCTGTCGTCGTTTAAGCCTCTTCTGGTTCTTGGAGAGGTACTTCTTCGTGAATTTCTTGTCACCGAGCAAGGCAGAGAGAAGATACTGAGTTTGAGAAGAGACCAAACCGAAGCTGGACATCTTCGTTGCGGCGGCTACGACGGTGTCGTTTTCGGAGTAAATGGCGCCAACACGGAAGCCCGGCAAACCCAAGTCTTTTGAGAGACTGTACACGACGTGAACTCTGTCCCATACATCAGGGTGGGAATCCTTGTGGTAGTTACGTTCCTTGAGGATTTCCATGACGCTGATGTAGGACGGCGAGCTAAAAACGGTGCCGGAATAAATCTCATCGCTTATCAAGTGAATGTTCTTCTCGTTGATAAAGTCAATGAGGAGATTCAATTCATCCCGAGACAATGTCGTGCCTAATGGGTTCGACGGGTTCGTGACCAACACGCCTTTCACCCTCAGGTTACGCTTCTGTGCTTCATCACAAGCCTGTCGCAACGCAGATTCAGTAATTTGGAAGTTGTTTGAGCTCGTGCAGTGAATCGGAACGATCTCAACCCCAGTTCGCCACTTAAGATCTCTGTCAAATCTGTAAGCAACAAAACATTTGTCAGAGACCATGCATTGAGGTTTATAAGAGCAGTAGAATACGAAAAAATTACAAAGATGGTAAATGTATACTTACGCAGGATAGTATGGGGTGGGAATGAGGAAGGCGTCGCCTTGTTCGGCGAGGCAGAAGATGAGGGTCTCATTGGCGGAGGTGGAGCCGGCGGTGAGGACGATGTGGTCGGGATCGAAAGTGACGGTGTTTCCTCGAATCTCCGCCATGAAATCGACCAATGCGTGCTTGAAAGCGGGGAGGCCATGGTAGTCTTGGAAGAGGGCAAGTTCTCTGAAAATGGATTTTCCAGCACTCTTGAATCCCGCCACGTCGGGGTTCTTATCCAGCCATGACTCCAAGAGATCAAAAGACAGCTGTTGAACATAAATTTCACTAAGTCAGCCATAGGCCCACCACCTTAATTATCAACTTACGTAGATATTGCAAATTAGTACATTTCTGGAACTTGTTTTGTTCCTTTTTTTTTTCCAATATGTAAAAATGTCTAACCTGATTCTCTGCGAGACCCATCTGAATAATTCCTTCGGGATTCATGCCCTCGTCGTAAGGGTTTTTCTCGTATTCCTCCCATCCCAGGAAGTATGAAGAATCCTGGCCGTGATTATTGCACGAGGCTTTTGTCGACAATAGCTTCATTTTTGTTTTTCTGGGCAACGGATATGAAGAGGTTTAAAAATCACAGGGTGGTGCGAGGAAGAAGAAGATGAAGAGAGAAGATTAGGAGTAAGAAAGAGAGAGGGATAGATAGAGAAGGAGTTTGAAAATGTTGGAAGATGGGATTGGTTGGTGATGCAGTGAGGGTGAGGGGTATTTATACATGGAGGCTACTGTGGCAAGAGTGCCACTTTGTACTGACAAACAAAAGTTTTGACCAAAATCAATCGAAAATGAAAGAGAGAGAGAGAGAGAGAGAGAGAGAGAAGCTGGTTTACTACTTAATAAATTAAAATAAAATAGATAAAATGGATGGGGGGAAACACAGGGTTACTCAAACGCGCTTTGAGCACCGCCCGAAACATATCACGGGAACTGCAGGCTCCCAGGTCGTACTCAATCGATCAGGTTCTGCTAACTTGAATGAATAGGAAGTGTGTCCCACCGTTTACAACATCGCGTGGGCTAATGAACTCCTTAGTGGTGGTTATGTACTTATGTTTATGAACAAACCACCAAGCTTTCTTAAAACTGGTTTTATACTTGTCCCTCCCTCTACAATAACATTGAGTTAATTATATTAATTAATATTTAGTCTTAACAATAAAAATTATCATCAGCATAACTTTATACCTATATGTTAAAAAGAGTGGTATAATGCACAAAGTTCCTATCAGATCAAATGGGTTTAGATAGAGAAATTGTTTCTAAAATTTTAACCAGTAACTAAAAGAACGGGTTGGTTAAGTGGAGAGCAAGGGGTTAGAGATCATGCCGACAACAAAACTGAGGGAAATGAGTCCAAATGTAGAGTCGAGTCATATCCTGCATTGCCCACACCATGGTCCATATGCCCTCTACCTCCAACAACCCATCCCTTTTATGTCAGCACTTCTAGTTTTTCAACCTCCTTAATCATTAATTTACTCGTTTACTAATGTAGAATGCACCCCTTTGTAACAACCTATAATACTACTTTCAACCCTTGTTTATTAACCTTCCTTATCTCGCTGGTCGATCAATAGGATTTTGATTTCATACTCATATATATATATATATATATATATATATATATATATATATATATATTCTTTTGATCCTATAAACTATGTCTTGACGATGAGTATATTCAGACACATATTGTGCAACAAGAGAATGTATGACTTTAAACATTTGGACACGTTTTTATTCACCTCTGTCTCCCTGTCTCTCTCTAGATTTACTTCATCAACGGGACATGTTTCAACATTTCATATCATTGATTCCAACTTCCCAAATATATATATTTCAAACACTATTTTGTTTGACTTCAATTGATTCTTAAAATGAAAATTCCTTAAACAGTATTTCGAACACGATATATATATATATCTTCTGTTAGTCTATTTGTGGTGCTGTTACTTCTTCGACGTTCTCTGGTTATCATCTTAAGATCCCAGCAAGCCCACAAAACTTTTTCTCTGGTTCCAAATCAGAATTTTGGGAGTGAAAAAAGGTGGGAAACACACGTAAGCATATGTTTCAAAGGAATATATCATATCCATCGATTGGTCAAAGTTAGATACAAAAATATTGAATATTAATATTATAATTACCAATTTACCAACATAGTGGGTTTGGACCATACTATTATAATTTATCACAAAGCATAAAAGTGTTCAGATACAAAACCGCAAGAAAATGGAATAAAATCGTGGTCATGTTCTCACCTAATTAATTAGTTTATTTTATTTTCTTGACCATTTTTTTAATTCCTTTTAAATGATTGATGTATAATAGAGGAAACATGATACCAATACCGGTTTCTTGATATTCTTTTATACCTATAAGATTATATAGTTGAAATTGAGGAGAATTATAATTAGTTTGGTGATATGAAATTATTATTATTAATAATTATAATATGAGAAGAAAGATTCTCAATCAGGTGGTTCGAAACTGTGAGAGCCCACAAAAAAATGTAGAATCGAAGGATGAGATGACATCTCCCACATGGATCGGACATGGTGGGAGAGATTTACCTTCCCGTAAATCCTCTCACAACAGATGGCCAGGGCATAATAATTAAAGCAATAACAATTTTATTGTAATCTAATTAATTAAAAGGAAAGTAATGTTTAATTAATTAAATAATAATTCTAAAGAGGTAGGTAGATTCAAAAGGCCTTCAAGGAAAGCAATAATAATAATAATAATATAGTTGCCACAAAACTCTTAAAACAGTTGAGGCAGCGACGATCGATTCCGCCCTTAGTTTTTTTATGTAGCCACCTGATTTCTGGATATTCAAATGGATTATATAGGTCATATTCACATGGGGAGGGAAAATAAAGGAACAAGCTCCAAGTAAAAGAAAATTAAAGAATCCATATAAAGAAGATAGATAAATATACTAACAGACACATATGGTGAAAGCGTTGATCCAAATATAGCTACTAAAGTGAACAAAGTGACGGTTAATTAAGTATGGTATATATTATTAAATTATTTGTTTTGACGCGACGAATAATGAAATGGCTTTAGTTGTTGGAGAGCAAAGAGTTCAAATTAAACTTGCATTGCGCTCACTGATTTACATTGCTAATCCATTTGCTTTGATTATTATATGTAACATCCTTATTGTGATCAACCAACAGTGAGAGACAGCTAATGATGCTCACACACACATATATATGTACTATGATATTTGCTTTGATTTTTCCGGCGTTTCGAGGATGAGTTGGGTCATATTATAAATTAAAGGAGCTAGCTAGAGACCAGCCACAAATTAAAGACAAAACCACAATCCAAATTGTGTTGGGAATCGATATATCATGCATGTTCTTTATTACTCTTTATTTGCGTGAAAAGCCTCTCTCTTTTCTTGAATTAGAGGGGAAGACACTGATAACAGCTTAAAATTATAAATAGAATATCATTAAGCCAGTAACTTTTTGAAGATATTTTATGTCATTAAGTTGTAAGATTATTGGAATCGTGAAAAACCTCTCTGTTTCTATTCCATATATGCTTCTTTCTTGATGTCGTACACTTATTATTTATTTTTGGGATGATTACTTTTTGATTATATATGTGTAAATTAAACCCAATGAAGTCAAGTCTGCTTCACTTGTTTATTCACCTATGTATATTATATCTATCTATCTATTGGCGAAGACATTGTTCAAAGTATTAGTAGCACTGTTGTACTAAAATGCATATATTCAAAGTTAAAAAGCACGTATTGACAATAAGATCGTAAACAGCAAATTTCTTTAGCAGACCGTGATATCTGATTCAGATTCTGAAAGAGATCATGACTTTCAAAATCTTAAGATAAAAATATGAACCTTTTGCCCGAAATTTAAGGGAAGTTTTTTTTTAGAATTCCAATGTAATTTCATCAATTTAACGGAAAATATATATACCATGATGGGATTAAAATAATCGATGTTATATATATTTTAGTTGATGTATCGAGATTAATTAAATGACATAATATAATATTATAATAACAGGCTCCAGAAACTGACCCCATCAGCTAAAATACAAAGAAAAAAATTTGAAAGCAACCGAAGTATGGACTTGACTAATAACATGTTGATATATAAAGACAAATGATGTCTTGAAAACGTATAAGGGGTTCCAAAACCCTTAATTAATTTCACATTAATTAGCTAGTAATGCAAATTAATTATAATGGCATTGTCTTCTACATTCAAGAACAATGCATGAAGGAGGGCATCCCATGTAATCCTATTCAAGCAAACAGGAACAAGAATGGTCTCTCATCTGGGTAGAACAATCTGATTGAAACAATTGATAAAATTTTAACCTTTTTCAGACGCACCCCCACTTGTATCTCAGTTTCTGAAACACGTCCAAGGCAAGAAAGCTTTTTTTGCTTGCTAAACTAATATCCAAATTAATAATAGGGTTAAGGTCTAATTTTGTCCTAAAAATTTTAGTGCAGGAGGCTTGGACATCCAAAAGATTTTATTATATCAATATTGCATCACAAAGTATTAAAAAAAAAAAAGCAAAATGTTACTCCTAACTATTAAAACTATTAATAGTCAATATTAATTTTTTAACGGTTACCACAACTTTACTCATTTTTTAACTTTTTCAGAAGAATATTAGTTCAAGAAAAACTTCCGTATACCTACAACATCCAGTCATCATATATAATAACTGGTAAAAATCATCTCCCGAGTATGTATATACTTAACTAGAGATTAATCTATGGAGACCATCACAATCCAGAGAACAGTATGATTTTTTCCAATAAATGATGAAGTCACTATCTAAGTAGAATGTGAATTAAATTACTCATGAGATAAACAGAGGGAATTAATTAATGAAGTGATTAAAGGAAGTGGGGAATGAGAGAAGAATAAAAACAAGAGGGGGTGCACGTGGTGTGTAGTGAGGTAGAGGTTATAAGGGCATGTGAAACCCTCGTTTAAGTGCCTCCCAGAACAGACTCAAGAACACAAACATGGACATTTAGTAAAAGGGACCACTAGAAAGACGTAGTCCAACGTGACAACTAACATGTTGCTCACGTTAATGACTCAAATAGGAGACATATATTGCCACTTATGGACCACTTTTGTTCCCTACTCCTTCAATTACTTTGGGCCCTCCTTGCCACCTTTCTCTCTTATATATCCTTGTCTTTCTCACTCTCTCTGTCTATCAACTTTGTACATATCTGCATGAAACACGCAATTTCACACTACTATAGTACTTCACTATCTCTCCTCATAAGATTTCTCTAGCTAAATATGTTTTATTCTTTTTATCCTTAGTATAAGACTCATTTTCCTTAATTTTCTTAATTTCTCAATTACTTGATTATTATTGAAAGAGTATTAATAGAGGCAAATCAACATAGAGTTAGTCTAACAGTGTAAAGCTTCACTAGATCTCTCTAAGTTTTGAGTTTTATTCTTAGAGAAAACACCTATACTAAGAGAGATAACCACGAACCTTAAAACTGGATACCTGGTAATAGAATCAACTAAATTGTATAAAACAAATTATTAATAGAGGCAATTTGGAACATAATTAAGAAATATCTCTCTAGATAGATATGTTTTATTTCAAAACTAGTACGATTTCCAGGTCAAAATATATTCAAGCATCATCATGATCTGTTTTGGATTGTGCAGAACCAAAAAAAAGTGAAGGAGAAAGTTACTTTGTTAATCTGCACGACTTTTCTAGTTAGGTTTATTAGACTTGATTTCTTTTGTCAGACTCAAGTCGGGACCTCTACAAAGAGGGGCGGAAACACCTGTCACTGGAGCAGTTGGTCATCGACGTATGTGTATATACATACGTATCTTATTCGTATGGTCTTTTCTTGCTCTGAGGGAAGAAGCATATATGAAGATGATGATGGTTTTGATTTGAAGTTTTGAATTATTTTAGGAGCAAGTGGGAAATTCTGGAGGAAGTGAAAGTGACGGCACATTGCCAGTATTTTTGTAGTTTCGTGTACTTAATTAGCTGTAATTATTAAAAAAAATTAATATGAGCACAAGCTAATGAGAAGAGGTGAAAACATATTCAGAATAAGAAAAGATTCATATACGTATGGGTGATGTGTGTGTGTATCAGGGTTTAAGGGTAATTTTGTCCTAGAAGTTTCAAGCAAAGAGTGTTAGTTGCCCGGAATATTTTTTAAAACAATGTCGCCCTGGCCGTTACGTAAAGTTAAGTTTCACTATTAGTTAATCAATATATTGATGTGACATCTACATCATCTTTTATTTTGGGTTAAGGTGCAAATTTGTCTCTGAAATTTTCTCGTATAAGCGATGGGTATCCGGAAGTTTTTTTTGTTAAATATCCCTTTATCATTATCCATATTCAATTTGACCGTTAATTTGACTAAATATGACAAGCTAATCAGTACACATCTCATCCACTTTATATTTTTTTCCTAAGTCATATTTATAAATAAGAAAAAAATTAAAAAAAGAATGTATTCCTCTAAGCTCCATCATTATCAAAGTATCGTTTTCGGCAGACCATATTCTGATAACCTCTCAAAAAATAACATATATTATTTTCAAAATAAAGTATGGTTTCTGAGAGTGATATTCTGTTAATGACAGAGTTTGGAGGAATATATATTTTTTAATTTTTTATTATGTATAAATTTAATTTCGAAAAAAATGAAGTAGATGGCACGTGGATTAGTTAGTTCAGTATATTTGGTAAAATTAACAGTCAAATTGAAATTGGATAACGGTTAGGGCTATATTGAGAAAAAAAATTCTGGATACCTAGTACTCCTGAGTGAAAACTTCCAGGTAAATTTGTACCTTAACTAAAAATAAAAGATGATGTAGATACTACATGGCATGTCATATTAATGTATTGGTCAACTAATGGGCAAAGTTAAATTTGGCTAATGATTAGGTGATATTGTTATGTTTTGTGAACTCCCGAAATGATATTGCTCTAAACAAAACTTCCGAGCAACTAGCGCTTTTGGCTGAAAACCTCTAGGATAAAATTACCGTTTAACCCTATATATAATTGACACATGAATTAAAAAAAGAAAAGAAATGTTTGCAGTTCAAACAAGTAAATGGAAGTTGTATAATAGTAATTCTGAAGAGGGTCGTTATAGGACCACTGGGTCTCTTGCAACGAAAGAATGGAATAAGAAGAGCTGAGACAGATCGCCGACCACATATATTAATCAACGATTATGACATCAAATGTCGCTGTACATATAGCTCTTAGAATTCTTTCCTATGTCAATGAAAATTATATATATATATATTAGGTGAGTTAAAATTTACCAATAAATTTTAAGTTTGCCTCACGTTATCAACAGAAATAAAAGTCTTTAGTAAAAACAAATTTGCTAAAAAAATTTTATAATTTTTATATAAGACATATGCCTTCCATAATCACTACAAAAAAATAAAATTTTAGCGATAATTTTTCTACGGTGATATTATTTTATTGTCGTTAAAAGTTAATTTTTTTGTAATAAATATGCGTATCTTTTATACATAAAATTAATTAATAGACAATATATATATAATAGTACATATTAATCTCACCATCAAAGGTTGAAACTTGGATCATGGAAGTGTGAGATACAAATTCAATACAAGTGATGAATAATATATATATATATATATATATATATATATATAATGATATATCACATTTCGTAAGCCAAAAGTGTTAATTTGATCTCTAATAACTTTACACAAAAATTCAATAAATTCCCTTAATTATATAATCTTTTTTTCCCCTGAAAAAAAAATTAATATTACAATTTTAAATATTAACAAAGCAATCTCAAATATTGACACATTAAGTTTAATTTTAAAAAATAAAAATAATTATATTAAATAACAAAATTATAGTGAAATATCAAAATAAAAATCAAATATCAAGTTTATATATTGTAAATCACACTAACAAATATTACTTTCGATCCTAATTATAAGAATTAGTTGACTTTTTTGAATATGTTAAAGATACCAAATAAATCATTTAATTATATAACTAACATGAGAGCAAGTTGACTAATTTAGGTAGATTGAGGGGTATATAACATGAATTCATCTTCTAGAGTTCGATTTGATCATAATTAATTAAATTATTTGATTTTATTAATTAACTAGTTCTTATAATTAGGACTGGAATAATAAGAAGTGAGAAGCAATAGTCATATACAATATGAATCATTTATTAAACTTCACGTCATGCATGAGATTTAATCTAAACCCAAAAAAATACTAATTTTTTTGGCCAACAACCCAAACATACATTCGTAAGGCTAATTAATTAAGTTTATGGAAGTAAGAGAGTAGTATAATTAATAGGGAAACATGAAGGACCATTTAACTAAGTCCTACAGGGTGTGCTTCAATCTTGTTATAGTCATCGGGGGCATTTCAGTACCTATATCTCAAGAATATGCTAGCCAAGCAATATTTACTACATCATTTTATAAAATTACACACAAATAATTGAAAATTTGTGATAAAAATGTATCACTTTTATAAAGTGAGTCGTTAGGTCAAGTACATAGTGCAAATATATAAGAGAAAATCCTAAATAACACCTGTTTAAATTTTAAAATTATGTTTACTATATTTTATAAGCTATTTATAATTCTTGTAAAGCTATTTATAATTTTTTTTATAAAATATCTTGATTTAAAATTTTAAAATTTAAATGGGTGTTTTTTGGGTTTTTTCAATATATAATTCATTCATAAATAATATGTTAAACAATTCCAACAAATCAGTTAAAAAAAAAAAGCTTCATATATTATTTTGGTTGGAAACGTCCAAATCAAACTAATTACGCTGTGTTTAATTCTTGCTTATTGATTGGTGTGATGTTTATACATTTTTTACACCCAATACCTTTTCTGTACTCTTCAATAATTATCTTTGGTAATTAGAATTATAATTATCATCAATTAAATCAGATTGATCGACTGAACTGAAAAGAAAAAATAGTAAATCAATTGTTTGTCTAATTTAACAGAACTCATAAGCTAACATCTGTCAGAATTTTTCAAACTCATAATGCATTTTATGATTTTATATTTTCGTTCAGCACTTAATATATTCAAAAGAGTTTTAGTGTATAGTTTGCGGTCATTTTCAAAATCTGATCCTTTTTTATTTGGTAAACTCTAGGTTGTATTTCTCAGTCAATAACTAAAGACTAATCCTCCCAAGGCGTAGAGATTATTAAAATGAGTTTTATATCTCCTAACAAAATCTTTTCCATACGCACGGTTTAGTTCAAACCTAATATATCATATTTTTTTAGGTAAACCTATATTATCTATTGCCAAAAGCAATTTTTTTTGTACAAAAAAATTTAGGTGAATTTGATACCGGTCTCCTACCAAGTCCAGGGCACATCCCCAAGACTCAAAGAAAGCTTACAGAAAATTTACGAGATCGTCTACTAAAGGAGTCCTCACAACGGCAGTAGGAATCGAATTTGTATCCTTATAGAATACGAGCCCGTTCTTTACTACCTGTACCAACTCTCATGAAAAGTAATTATTAAGCCTATGATATTATATTTAAGAGACAATTCAATCATCTATTAACTGTGCCGAATTTATATGATTCAAAATCTAATCCTATTTTCATGTTATAACTGTCTACAAAATCAAATATCTTTTTTTTTTTTTGTTGCCCACCCGGTTCACCGGAGCTTTGCCCCGACTACATCCGGATCCGACCCGCGTCGCGCACCTGGCTATGGTGGGTGAGTCTCCCAACGGGGATTTTCTGCGTACGCCAAGGCTCGAACTCGAGACCTCGTTTAAGCGATACCGAGCCGCTTACCACTCGGACCAACCCCCGTTAGTAAAATCAAATATCTTAAAAGCCCAGCCTACTCCTCTTGAAATTTGCAAAGCCCAACTTAACTATTGAGAAAACGGTATCCTATCTAATCCTTACATTGGCCCGTTGTTTGGATTAAGCTAAAAATGTCAATTTAATACCAATTATATTTTAAAAGAAAATTAGTGAAAATAAATTACAAATAACATTAAGTGAGTTATATTTGAGTTGTGAATACAGGTGTTTTAGTTGCAAAACAATGAAAGTGACATATAACACCCAACTGCCTAATTTGTAATTAAAACTTATATTTGTATTTGGCTAAATTAATATTTGTGACTCATTTTTAGTAAAAGTTTTATTTAATTTTTCAAACCAAATAGAAAAAGTAAAATTGTATAAGAATAACCCCCAGACATCTCGAATTCGCCCCTACGTATTCCCTGAATTTTGCATAACCGTATTAGATCCCAGTTGCCCCTAAATAATAATAAATCGATTACACCACTTGAGGTAATTAGTTTCTACAAATACAGTCCAAACTTCAAAAATCAAATACTTAAACACGTGATACTTGATGCTTGTTTTAATACAACTTAAATAAGTTAAACATAAACCTAAATATTACAACACAACAAAAGTTGCTGTTTGAAATAATCATATGTTGATATAAAGTTGATACAAAGTTCACATGCATCAGCCAACTTCCTGTTAAACTAGGAGAATTGTGTTTAAATAGAAGTATATAGCCCGTAACAATTTTAACTGCCTGTAAAAAATATTACCAATCAGAGACTGGATACTAAGAAGATGAACCAAAATTCTTTTTCCCTTTACCTGGTCCCTTCCGTTGCTTTGTTAACTATGAGAATCGATGAAGAAAATGGCGAATAATCTGCAAATGAATTTATATATCATAGGTGCGAACTGAGGTGGAATATTTGGCAGAATGGCTTGTATGACATCTTTGATGCGGCTTCTTCAAACTTGTCGGTGATAGCTTCATTTTCCGATAAGCTTGTTTGGGTGAAAAATTGTGTCCACCAAGATGAACTCCGCATTTTGGCCTTCAGAAATGCAGAAATGTTAATTGTTAGCAATGATGAAATGAACCTCAGAACATTGGTGTACTTAAAATACAAGGTTAACAGAAAGCTGCTTCATTTAATGTGTTCTACAAGATTATTGAAATTTTCAGGCAGAACAGAAAAATAGATCACAATCAACTGGGATTATAGATGTATTATGGCTTTGCTCAATTAGCATTGTGACCTTGGTAATTAAGAAGGCATGTGATTCGTAGATTTTTTTTAAAGAAGGAATGTAACTTCTGCTTATAAAGTGTCAATTTCCATCAAATCTAATATTAGTGCTTGTGGGATGATTTCCGAAAAAAAACCCTCCCCCCGTCATACATAAGCAGACTTCTCAAGACAAAGGACTTCAACATTTGTATTACTCCTCTAGTCCTTAATATAGGACTTATTTAACTAATTTAATTAGATTAAGAAAATTAGTTAAGTTAGTTAGGGTAAAGTGTTTTTTTTTCTAAAATACTTTAATCATTTTTCTTTAACTGCTTCCTTTCCTTTCTTACTTGATTATTGTTAAGGGAGTATTAATAAAGATAATTTGGGAACAAGTTGATAAATATATAAAATATATCTTATATAATCTCCAATTACATCCTATATTAAGAAATTGGAGGAATATTATATATTTTAGATAACATGTGAGAAACAATCGAACCCCATATGTATTATTAAAGAGCCAAACAGAACATTAGGCAGCAACAGAAGACTATTTACCGGCCGGCCGAATTTGGCCAATTGTGCTACTTTAGTTCTCTGATGACCAGGGTAACCTACACATAAGAAAAGGTGGCATTGGATTAACAGAAAGTTCAAGTCCAGCAGGGATAACAAAGTATTGCTTCAATTGTTGAAAATGTAAAAACAAACAACAAGCAGAAAACTTTACTCTGAAACAAAAATTTAATTAGGTGGTAAAAAGTGGCATACATCTTAGTTATCATGTGAGTAGAGCTGTAGAGGCAGAGATAAGTACGATAAATGAGAAGCAATACTAGGATGGGAGATCACTATTTTTACTATCATGAAGTACCTGTGAAAATCACAATGCCATCAGAAGATACCCTCGCCAGTTCAGGAAGAGTTTTGTTCAAATATTTTGGAGACAAGTAATCCAAAGCATCAGAGACAATAACATGAGAGAAAGACTTTTCCCTATATGGTAGAGGGAACTTGATATCTGCGACTCGTATAATGCCCGTCTGCACTAGAGCCTTGCAGTTCCTATTAGCATCCTCAATGTCATATGGCTCCATACCCCATGCTTCAGTTTCCTCTTCTCTCAACAAATTGGAAACCACTGAACAACTATCAGGGCCCACGTGCAAAATTTTTTTCATGTTCCCTCCATATGATTTCTTCAAAACAGGAATTGCTCTTTGAGCTTCAGAACTGCAGGAAAAATCGTCACCTACAAGACGACCAATCATTCTAAGAGGAAATGAAGTGTTGTGGATTCAGTACTGTGAGATATCCAACACAGTGGAAAGGAACAACTTCAGTTGTGCTCGCTAAACCAAAATTCGGCCATGGTTGAATATTGATCCAAAAAATAACAAGGCCATATTATATTAAGAATTAATAACTCTATATTGGTTTTGCATTGCTGTACCTCAGCAAGGTCATGTGAGACATAAATAAGGCACATAAAGCTTGTCAGAGAAAATATACTGCATAATGTTCTTTTTTAATGTCTTTTTGAAAGAAGTAAAGGAAATAATAGAATAACAGAAGAAAATGCAGTTCTCCAGGGATTTAGAATTTACAATTAGGGGGAACAGAAGAAATGTTATTGCAGAATTTGTGGGCATGCAAATTTGTAATAATTTGTATAAATAGAGTTGTTGTTGTTGTTGTTGTTGTTGTAGAGTCATATTGCAAATGAATAGGGAATATTATGTTCCAGTTAGAATTAACAAGGTCACAGTATGCAGAGCATATGGCAATGAATAGGGACTGGTATGAACAATTTATTTTAATAAGGCACCCAACTGTTCTCTATCCATACGTAGTACATGTATTATGAAGACAAGAAATCTGTACTGATGTAAAATCTAAAACCATCATCAAATTTTCTTCACAGAAAATGTCAGTGAAACTGAGGAAGAGCACTGAAATCAGAAGCTGAAGGAGAAATCTACAGATTTTGAACTAGAACCCAAGAAATATGTTTCTCAGACATGCCTGTACTGGCTTTTCTATAACACAATTTTACCAGCATTGCTTCCTTCCTCCTAATTTTCCTCCGTGGAGGAGCTCGTCTTTTGTGAAGCTAATATCTAGAATTTAATAATATATATATAAATAACTGCCATGAATCAGCCTAAAATTCTAGGAGAAAACATGATGAGCTCTTACCTTCAACCCTGCTAACATCTTTCCTTCCACCCAATAGACCTGTAAATTTTGAAATGTAAGATTATCTAGACCATCAACATGCATGAGTATTAGTAGAGACTTGAATTGTGGTATAAATGAGATGTCAAACACCTCTAATCAGCAAATCTGATAGAATACTAACTTATCAGAGGCGTAAGAGTGGGGGAAACATTACTTGTTAACGAAAACTGGATAGATAACCAGATTCAAAAGCAAAATATATAAGCTTCACTGCTATCTCATAATAAATTTTTGAAGCACAAGATTAGCAGTCATTATAATAAACATAGAAAACTTTGTTACCTGAACTACCAGAAGCATACAGGACAACGAAGAATACTCCCTGCAATTTTCACCAATATAAATATAGGATTAGCCCTCTTCCGCCGGATGTATCCTGTTGAATGTCAGCAAACTTAGATAAAATACTATAATATAAAATTTGATGGAAGCAATCGGATTGCATATACAAAATTACCAAAAGGACGAGGCCAATGGATAAAAGGGGAGAAGATCTTGATTTTGAGTTTAAGAATCCTGAAAGGAGAATGCTTTCACCACGTCGGGTGGAACTTGCTTGCCGCCTCGACATGACTTCTTCTCTAAAAGTGATGCAACCGAAACTATTAAACGGGTTGAAAGAATAAAATGGGAGATCAGACGGATGACTAAAGAGGTTCTACGAAGTAAAAACTATGAAAGAACTTATGCTTACATTTTAAATTTCAAATCGTCAGATGCAATAGTTAGAAGACATGTAAAAACTAAGAATTTCATTCATCACAAGAAATTTTGGCCAAAAAAAAGCTTCATCACAAGGAATGACTTGAGCTAAAAATTTTAAGGCGCGTCATGTATTTGACACTAACACCGTCAAGACTCAAGACAAGCAATCAAAACTAGTCTGGCGCATTACAGTAGTGTCAAAACAAAATAATTGATTTTTCATAGAAAAAAATAATTGATTCTTTCAGTTCAGGCGCTCAACGAATACAGCTTGGCCTTTCGCCGAACATGGCTTGGGCAAGGGAAACCCAGGGAAGGGGAAAAGACCGAGAGAAAAATAGAGTGAAATAACAGAGAATCCATCTTCAAAATACTGACGCTCGTGTTTTTCTTCAGAAACATATAATTGATACAAGTTTATGCGTGTTGAGTTATGTCCTGCTTTGTTCATCTTCGTCTTTTCTAAGTTCATCATGCCAATGCATTTGTGTTTGTTTCGTGGCATATGTGCGTGCATCAAAGGTCCCTATCATTTTCAGAATGTCTTGGCTTAGTGATGGCAAGAATTCAATAATTTCATTACAAATGAATGTACTTATGAATTTAGTAATTAGATAAATGCAAAAGTACGCCTAAAAGACACAAGCAGACGAGCACTCGTGGTGTGACAGAATTGTGTAGCTGTTTGCTTTCCCTTCAAGTACATTTCATGAACAGGATTCAATTGATTTTCTTTCCCAACTTACTTATATATGCAAGGAAAGAGATTGTAAACGTAACGCCGGCAAGAAAAAAACAAAGAAAGTATTCAAAAAGCTCATGTTAAAGAGATTTTCGAAACGAACACTGCAGGAAGCCGAGGTAGCAGAGGGATCCAGTCAGTACGAATTTATTCAGCATAGATGCAAGCAGTATAGAAACACTATATCACATCGATCGAAACTGGCATTTGCATAATTTACACGAAATGCAATGGAACGAACGATCTGAAGGAAGAAAATGAAAATGTGAACTGAAAGATAAAGGATAATAGAGAAACCTGATCAGAAGGGAATTGGAGGAGTGCAGTTGAGAAGCGAGTCAGATCAGAAATCACGAATTTGTAGATCTTTGAGATCTGTGAAGCCTGCCGAAACTGGAAGATTTTTACGGTTTCTTCCAAAGTGGATGTGCTGCCAACTATGGCCCTGGTGGCAAAAACGCGCGCTCTGACGCAAACCTCATAAGGGATAAAAAGCTGCTTCAGTGACCAAAAGAATTTATAATTAAATTAATCGCCCATTGTGTCGGTACTCGGTTCTAGGAACTTGGCCAAGTTTATTTATTTTGACTCACCGTGGACAGCCGGACTTCAACCCTCACAATTTGAATTAAAAGAAATTTTTATTTTATATTATTATAAGTTATATATTACCTTTAATATTATTTCTCATATATATATATCTAATATCTTAATATTATTTATAATATAATTTTACCCATAATTTTTTTAATTTAATACAAATTCATCTATAATTTTTTTAATTTAATAATTTTACATATAATATTATTTCTCAAGTATCAAGAATTATACAAAATTAAAAATATTATAACTAAAATTATATTAAATTAAAAATATTATGGATAAAATTACAGCACAAATAAGATTAAGATGCTGGATATATATGACAAATAAAATAAAATATTTAATACTATATAACCTTTATATTATTATAAACAAATTATTGATAAAATTTTATTTTATCAGGATTATATCAATTTTATTATAGTATTGAAATTAATACATTTTTTATAATTTTATTAAAATTACAAAAGACATCAATACAAAACTCAATAATTGTCTACATAATTTAGTTTTGGAAAAATACTTGCATTAATTTTAAAAATGAAAAATTATATAATTCTAACAAAATTCACCGAAGGTTGATATAATATAGAATTGTTTTTGTTAATGAATATGGAACTCTGTAACCTTAATATGATATGATTAATTTACCTGAAAAATCCTTTATATATATATATGATAATTTAAAATAATTAATAAAAACATATCAAAGATTATCCCCAAGTCTGATCTTATAACCAAATGCGAGTTAGGTAACAAAGTGAATCATATGGCTTCGTGTTATGGTTAATAAACCAGAAGACAAAAATTCTTCATTTGGTTTCTGACTTGTAACGTTAGGTGGGGCCGCACAAGATTGGTGGCACTACGCATAGAAAATCAGCAATCCCCATCATCAAGATTATTACATATAGTAACGTTGAACAGGTGTTGAATTTACTAGATGCCAAAAACTGACACAATTCTCCAAGTGGCTAATAATGACTCATAAAAGGATCAGAATCACTTCACTGTCCACTAAACTTTGGAAACTTCCCGAGTAAACCATACCCATACTGGGGAATAAATTTTCTCATACGGGTCGATTAAGAAAGATTAAAAAAACGCTTTTAGTCTCCAGCTCTTGAAAGGAGATGAATTCAGATTGCATATAATGGACTCGCGAACAAACAGAGCATATAATTTCTGAATCCGTAACAGTACCTGTCCTTCTGCAATAGTTCTTTTACTTCATCTACAGGGCACCGACTAAAGTCAAATCATTCTGAAATTAAGACACACAGAAAAGTAAGTTCCAGAAGTTTGATTTTCCATATGAAAAAGAAACTCTAGTCTGATGTTATTCTGTCCCTTTGTGAAGGGAAAGAAAAGTGTAGAATGCTATTCGCTGTATATTATTAACATATGCTTATATGAGTCTTGTGGAGTATTCTTCTTCTGTGATCAGAGCTTATTGGTCGTGGTGAAGGCAGAAAAGGATAGAGAAGTGAATGGCTGTGGAGTACACATGCTGCGAAACAGAGTTCTTCATTCGCATCCTAATAGTGACTGTGTTAGTGCTATTTGCTGGGCTCATGTCTGGATTAACGCTAGGCCTTATGTCACTGAGCCTCGTGGAGCTTGAGGTTCTTGCCAAGTCGGGTACACCCACTGATCGTAGACATGCTGGTAACTGTTTGAATTTTTCAGAGCTTAGCTTAAGCTTAAGGATGGTTGGTCCATGATGTTGTAGCAAATTCACTTATGGCAAACACAACTCTCTTGAAACAGCGAAAATATTGCCAGTTGTGAAGAGACAGCACTTATTGCTCTGCACACTTCTGATCTGCAATGCAGCAGCAATGGAAGTACTAACTAATATCCCTAAATATTGACTTAGATCCATGACTTCAGTCCAAAACAAAAGCTTATCTTTTTATTTCTTTCCATTTTCTCAGGCTCTTCCAATTTTTCTGGACAGTCTAGTGACGGCTTGGGTGGCAATTCTAATCTCAGTAACCTTGATACTAACGTTTGGCGAGGTGAGTTATTGTATGAGAGTCAGATTAGTACAATGAACAAGATCAGCTTAAAGTGGCTATGGTATTTTACCATTGTTCTCACAGATTATACCCCAAGCTGTTTGTTCGAGGTATGGTTTGGCAATTGGTGCAGCAGTGGCTCCAGTTGTTCGTGTTCTTGTTTGCATTTGTTTCCCTGTTGCATACCCAATAAGCAAGGTTATTTGACCCACAAACTAGATTAACGCTTCAATTAATAATGGGTATCAGCGTTACTGACTATAATTCTGCCAGATATTAGATTTCTTGCTGGGGAAACAACACCATGCACTGTTTAGACGAGCTGAATTGAAGACGCTTGTTGATCTGCATGGCAACGAGGTGACTGAATGATTTAGCTTTTTTCTTCTGTCTTCATCATTTTGTTATCCCTGCTGAAATGTGCTGGTCACTACATTTGCAGGCTGGAAAAGGAGGAGAGCTAACACGTGATGAGACAATGATAATTGCGGGTGCGCTTCAACTAACAGAGAAAACCGCTAGAGACGTAATGACTCCCATTACAGAAACTTTTGCAGTAGAATTAAATGCCAAGCTGGACAGGTGTGTGCAGGTGGTTGTGTTTCTACGTAACAAAATGTATGTGCTAGTTACTTCTCCTGTCAAAAGATCAATTAATTATAACTAATATAAGAGTTAATTGATTAATTTGGATAAATTAAGTGGTATATAATATGAATTTATCTTCAAGGTTAAATTTGATCATAATTAACTGATTTATTTAGCTTCTTTAATCTACTCAAAAAAATCAATTAGCTGTTATAAAGACTAGAGTGAGTATTTGATGTGGGTGAACACATAAATGACTTTCATGAGTTTGATTTGTAAACATGTAGGGATTTGACGGATTTGATTATAGAGAAAGGTCATAGCAGAGTTCCGGTTTATTATGAGAAACCAAGTAACATTATCGGACTAATATTAGTAAGTGACACTGATTTTTTTTGTGTGTGCTCGCCTTAGCTAAGCATTTGTTCAGGTTCTTGTTGAGGCTTTATTACATTAATAAATATATCTGAATCCCTCTTATATTTATGAATAATAGGTGAAGAACCTATTAACTATCAATCCAGAAAACGAAATGCCAGTAAAGAATATCACCATGCGCAAGGTTCCAAGGTATGATTGTTTACCTCCACCGATGGCATACCATCGCTCATCTTCATGAAGACTAGCATCCCAATCTAGTGGAAGCTTGATAGCATCTGTTTCAATGACCCATAAACCTAAACAAACACAATTAACCCTCAATAAGCAGTTGCTCTGATATTTTTGAATTAAATCGTTTCATCTGTAATATACTATGTGACGTTGGTTTGATTAACCCATATAAACCTGCTTACCAGGGTTTCTGAAACAATGCCATTGTATGACCTACTAAATGAGTTTCAGAAAGGGCATAGCCACATGGCTGCTGTTGTAAAACTGTTTGGTGATGCAGATTTGTCAGCCAATGAAAACCCAACACAAGGTAAAGCATTGGTTCCCCCCCCCCCCCACACACACACACACCTTTTTTCTCCCTCCCTCTCTTTCTATTTTATAAGCTATGCTTTATTGTTTTCCTCATCATCGTTCATCCTGGAATTGGAGTCCATGGCTGATTTCAAGCACATGACAATGTATAAACTCAGTGAGAGAAGTTAGAGTAGATGTTTACAGCAAAAGGCATTCACGACAGAGGAGTTTGAAGAGCAAAGGATCACTCAAGAAGTTTAAGAGCTTACCAAACGAGGCAAATACAGGCACAAAAGGCAAGATATGGTCAACCGACTTCCACTCAGAGGTCCTTCAAATCAATGACGAACCACTGCAAAATCTCTCTCTAGAGGGGGAAGCTATTGGCATTGTTACACTCGAGGATGTCATTGAAGAGCTATTACAGGTAGGAGGGGAATTTTCTTCCATTCTTATTAATCTCTTTTCTTGAATCAGCTGAAGATTTACCCGTCTTTTGGATTAATTTATGTAGGAGGAAATATATGATGAAACAGATCATCGTGATGTCAGCTGACTTTCAAAGTACAAGACATGATAAATTTACCAGTTGATTGCTCGGCAATTTAAAATTGCGAGCGAACCAGACCTGATATTTGGTTTCAATCGGGTATTGAACAAAAGGTTAGATCGCGTAGCAGCGTTTTAGGAACATTGGTTGATACCACTGGAATTGATGTACTTTTGATTCATATAAACACAATTAGTATTGTCCTAGTTTAGCTTTTTGGTGACAAAAGTTCGTGAACTAAACAGTCTAAATGCAAACCATCTCAGTTGGTTGATATGCCATGTGCTTTGTCGTCTATGCAAAACCTTGGTAGAATGGTAAGCAATGTAAACCCGATACAAGATCCAGCATTCAAGGGTCAAAATACAACTCGATGTATGATAGTAATAAAATTACCAGTACCAAGGACCTTCTAACAATTAGCATCATGAAAATAACTACCAACTTTTGGATAAAAAGCATGCGCATTATTATTATATAATTATAAAAAATATCATTAAAAGCAACCCAAGTAACATTATAACTTGCGGAGTAAATACCTGAACTGCTATTCCAATGTCATCCAACGATGTCTCCTTAAGAAAAAACCAAGGATATCGGGCTATTCCCGTAACGTGTAGGCGGGAAACCAGACTCCTCCAGTAAATCTTAAGACTTCACGCCACCCTTCTCTCTTGTGATTTACAAGGCATTAGATTTCCCCCGTCCTCCACCCCAACGGCGTCTTCTAGCCCTCCTCTTTCTCCCATCCGTTTTCTCCTTTGCCTTTTCTTTCAAGTCCCTCTCTCCTCGTCGCTTATACATCTTAAAAGTGACCTGCCTATCAGCAGCCATCTTCCTCACCTTCTCTGTGATCTCTGCAGCAAGTTGCCTGTTATACAATTTCCCCAAACCACGCATAAGCTTTGCAAAAGTATCTGGCTGTGGCATTAACCCTGAATCCATCATGTCCAAACAATATGAACAAGCCTCCTTTACGTGTCCTTTGGAAAAGAGTGCATGAATCCAAATTGTCCAAGCACTCATATTAAGTTCACACCCTTTCGTTGTGATACAATTCCAAACATCTTTGGCCATTTCAAGCTTCTCAGCTCTAAGTAGAGAGTTCATCAACTCCTTTAAAGTACCATAGTGAGGAGCAGCAAAAAGACCTCTCCCAGCCATCTCTTTAAAATGCTCACAGGCTTCAACTAAGCAACCTTGCTCAAGAAAACCATGAATCATAATGACAAAGGTGTCAAGCCCTGGACTAAGGCCACTTGCTTCCATTTCATGCCAAAGCTGAATACCCTCTTTAAACTCTCCTAACTTGCAAGCCAACCTAAGGACTGTATTGTAGATTTTAAGGTCAGGAGTACAGCCTATCTTCTGCATCTCCTTTACAAGTTCCATACACTCTTCCAGCTCTTCCTTCTTTTCATGAGCAGCCATAATGTGCAGATAAGTCAGCTGATTTGGAGCATGGCCTTGCTGTATCATCTGATCCAATAGCTCATAACCCTTCTCAATTTTTCCCCACTTGCAAAACCCACTTATCAATGTGGTATAGGTCACAACATCCACCTCGCAGCCACTTCTTTGCATTTCAATAAAAACCCGCATTGCCTGTTCCAGATTTTCCTGTTTACAAAGTGCTTGAATCAAAATTGTGTATGATGTTGCATTTGGTTCACAGCCTTTACGTTTCATTTCTTTCAAAAGATCATAAGCATCTCCCATTTTTCCAGCTTGAGCATACCCACTAAGCAGATTGTTATAAACCACTACATCCAATTCAATCCCTGCATCCTTCATCTGCACCAGCACATGCTTTGCTTCCATAAGCTTCCCTTCTCTACACCAACCATACAACAATGAAGTAAAATGCTTTGCTGTTGGTGCAAATCGAAATCTCATGTCCTCAAAAAGTGAAGCTGCTTCCTTAACGTTACCATTTTTGCACAATGCATCTAACAAGCACCCAAAAACATATTCATCTGGCTCACACCCGTATTTGGGCATTTCATCCAATACCTCAATAGCCTTCTGAACCATCCTCGCAGAAGCAAACCTCCTCATCAAAATAACAAACACCTGAGGTGAAATTAATTGTGGGTTCTCCTTCCTCATTTCTTCAATAAGAGCCCAAACAGTCCCAAATTGCCGCATTTTCCCCAAAACCTTAATCATAGCTTTGTACACCTCGTGACTGTGTTGATAGCCTGATTGCTTTGAAGCCCACACAAAGAATCTATACGCCAAATTCCCAGCATCACCACAGCGGTTCAATACACGCTCAGTTAAGCCAGACCGCAAAACAACTCCCGATTCCTGCAATGCAAGTTCCAATTTGGGAACTCTGGAGTGGAACTTTCTCAATATTCTATAAATCTTTTCAACATCAGAAGCAAACTCATTGTGGTTTTGGTCACTTGTATCATTTTCTGAATCAAGGCGAACAAGGCCAAACTGACTTGTTCCAACATAGGACATTAAATTGCTACTGCTGCTCTCAGATCCCAATGACTTGTGGTTAGCACGTGACTGTGAAGAAGTTCGAAAAGTGCTTACATCAAACCCAGTAGAAGAGATCAGACCTACAGTATCTCCATGTCCAATCATTGATGGTTTTCTCAAAGGGAGTGGGAGATGATTACGATGGTACAAGAAAAACATAATTCTCACTGAAAATCTTTGCATTTTCTCTGAAGTTGCTGCTTTTGTAGTATATGCTAGAATTGAAACTCCACTTTACCCTTTGTTTTCAAGCATGTTCCTGCAAGTCCAAGAACAGTGCATTCTAATTTCTCTTGCAATGAGATAAAATTTTAGAAAAAGAAATTTAATGTTTATATACATAACATATGATGTTTACTTGAATTTTTATATATATAAAGAGCATTATAATATAATGTAACACCTATATAACTTAGCGTGACTAGTAAGAAGTACAAGATAAACCTCACTCCACAAGCCCTATTTATTAAAATCCATTAGCACAGAGCTTCCAAATTACAAATAATTGATGGAGACGACTTTACTTGAATAAAATGATTTACTCATATTCATTAATCTTTGTAGAAATTTGGCAAAGTCTCCCTTGAACATTAGACCTGCCGACATATCTACAACAATAAATGATCTAGTAATACAAAATAGCGACCACCCATAGCTGTGGCTCTTCTAATTTCAAGCATTTTATCAAACATCTTGTATGCACTCAGAAGTGTTATCATGGAACCAGCATTCAAGTTGTAAACCCTTTGCTCCAAACACAAACAAACATGAATCCAGCTCCACCAAACCTTTAAAACAACCATTTCTTAATTTATGACAGTTTGGGTAAAGAAGTAGAAGAGTATTGGCTTCAGCTATCCATGAGAACGACAAGCAGAAAATTAATGATGAAAATACCTATCACAATGAATCCCAATTCCTTCAATTTTCGACCTGCAACCAATTCAATCTCCTCCCCTGTTCATAACTCACAAGAAATGGGGAAGAAACCTAGACCGAGCGTTTGGTTTGTCTCCGATGATGCTCCTCTCCACTGCCCCTGAGCTGCTTGAAACGGTGACGTTTTGAAGCCAATTTTGTCAGTTTCCTCTTAACATTTCCCAAGCCACATCCCGCAGAGAGAGAGAGAGACGAATAAGGGGTGAAGGGGCTATTAAGCTTTGGAAAATTAATGATGATTGGGGATCGGTGGGCTAAATTTAAAACCTGAACAAATATTTTAAAGGGGTAGATGTACCAAAATTATTTTGCCCATTGCTTTCCTTTCCATCAGGTGTGGGGTTGGGATTTCCTAATGCTCTATTTATTTAATGTTCAAGTCTGTCTCAGCACAATTAATAAATCCTAATTCTATTTATAGAGCTCTAAGAATAATAAAATAATAATAATTTAAAATTTAAATTTAAATATTAAAAGATAAAGATACTAATAAATGCTAATTTTAATAAATAAATATCCTTATTCAATATTTTTAATAGATAAACTAATTTTTTTAAGGCGTAGAGATCATTGAAATAGATTTTATTTTTCTTAATAAAATATTTTTCTATACATATAACTTAATTTAAATTTAAGATGTTACGTTATATTTAACAATTATCTACAATTAATATGATGATATCCATATCAAAAGCTCAAGATTTTCTTCATATATACCCAATAACTAAAGTCCCAATAAAAAGAGGAAGGGTCAAAAGTCCAAAGAAAACATTTGGATTTCAAAATTTTCTCCACATTTTCATGACTTTCTTTTATTTTTTTTCTTTGAGTTGGAACAGATATTTTAACCCCCTATTTTGGACAACGAAACTACTAGACTATAACCAATCCCCATTCAAAAGACAATTCCATGTGCAGGTTTGATATTAACATGAAGCTTCTGCCAATCTTTGTTTAAGTTATATGAAAATATAAATCATATCAAACATAAAGTTGTCAAAAGAGAGTTATAATATATGATAAAGAATGGGGTTATATTCTATAACGATAAAAATTCGATTCTGTCTACTGTTATAAGAACTCCTTTAGTAGATGATCTTCTAAATCTTTTATAAGTAATCTCTCAACCCTAAGGTGTACTATAGTTTAGTGGGGACCGATGTCAAACCCATCTAAATTTATCTTTATCAAAACAGAAAAAGAAAAACATAAAGTTGCTGACCCAAGAAAACAAAAAGAAGGAAAAATTAACCAAGAAGAAGATTAATAAAGTTCAAATCCAGAAAAATGACTCTCACAAAAGGGAACTAAACTTGTCAAAACTTGGAGAAGAAATAAGCAAATGTCATGAACTAGGAACGGGCGATAGATGCATCAAGCTCGTCTCGAGCAGTGTCATAACCAGCTTCACTATTGTTCACCGATGGGGAAGGTGACGACTCAGTTTCATCATCATCAACAAATTCTGATCGGACACTAAGAATCGTCACAGGAAGAGAGAAGAAATTTTGCCAGGGACCATCAAGAAGTTGAGGTGGTGGTGGCACTGCGAATTGCGGTGGTCGTTGGAAATCCTCCCCGGAAGGCAAGCGAAGACGACAAACAGGGCAAGTATTATTGTTTTCGTTAAGGTTGAGCCAACCATGAATGCATTCAAAGCAAAAGAAATGGTCACAAGGTAATTTTCCTGCATTTTCTCCCAATTTGAACTCATCCTTGCATATGGGACATATGGTTTTCTCTCTTGTAATCGCCTCCGTTATTTCCATATTCCTAATCCCATCCATTTTCGCTCCACCATGATAATGATCATCTTCATCTCTCAAGATTTCAGTTACATTCTCACGGATTGGTCGTTGAACAAGATCATGGTTTCGCATAAACGGAGGCGGAGGTGGAGGCGGTGGGTGAAGTGGCCAATTATCTTCAGAAGCTGGGCTTGGCATCTCCGGCGGCGGGAAAATGTGATCGTCCGGTATATTAGGTGGAGGAGGGAAATCTTGGGTTTCAGATTCCGATGAGTCTGAACCATCATCAGCACTGCTCATTAAACAAATGCGATGGTACCATCTTCTTCTGCTGGGTCGGCCATTACTACTCCTTAGAGGCATCTGTAATTGATTATTTCCAAGTGATGTTACAATTTGTGTGGGGAAGAAGAGAAGGTATTATTGAGTTCATGGCTTATTTATACTTTTTAAGAGCTGCTTGTTCATTAAGCAATGCCGTGTTTCTCTCTCTTACCTCAGTTTCTATGAGTGAAAGACTATGAAAAAGAAGAAATGGAAATGGATAAACCAATAGCTAAACTGGTTTGTGGAATCCTACGGGTTTTCATTTTGTCTTCCTTCTTAAACCATTCCGTTTCCAACAACGTTCTCATAAAAAAGGAAGCGGATAGAGGAGATAATAGCGTGTAGCATTATGTTTAATAATTTCCGCGTTCTTAATATAAAAATTATTTAATTAATTTGATTAAATTAAAAAAATTAATTAAATTAATTATTTTTAATATTTTTTTAAAACATTATAATTATTTTTTGTAACTCTTTCCCAATATCAATAGAGATAATTTAAAAAAAATTAATAAATATAGAAAATAAACCTTATATTTATGATCAAAATTAACTCTCTAATTAGGTCACATATTAAGGATTAGAGGAGGAGTACAAATTTTGATAATAAGAAATATTAAAAAAAAAGTTAAGTTTTGATATTTACAGATAATAATGATAAAAAATGAATATAATTAAGTAGATGTATGTTAACACTTTTTTATATGCGTAGGTTTACATGGTTCATCTTCAAAGTTTAATTTCTAAAATCTCACTTCGTAAAATTTAAAGTATTAACAGGTAAAATTAAGACATTGATCCTAACGTTTAAAAAAAACTTTAGTCCATATATAATTTTATTTTAATACTATTTTAAACCGTTAATATTATAGAAATGAGTAAAATATTAGGAACTAGATTTTAATTAAGTTAAAATTATAATTACTGAGTTATATGGGTTAAAGTTAAAACTAAGTTTGAACTTGGTGAACTAAAATAATCAAATGAGTTTCCTTTTATTATATTTCCATTGTATTGGGTTATTTATATATTATTAGTTAAAATTTTATATCCTTAAAATACTTTTTTTTAGTTGTTCACCCGGTTCACCGGAGCTTTACCTTGACTACATCCTGATCTGACCCGCGTCGCGCACCTGGCTATGGTGGGTGAGTCTCCTAACAAAAATTTTTTGCATACGCCAAGGCTCAAATTCAAGATTTTGCTTAAATAATATCGAGCTGCTTACCAGTTAAACTAACTCCGGTTGGTATCCTTAAAATATTTGGATCGCTACACACGTCTGATTATGTAGGTGGGCTTGGTAACATGGTTTTTTTAATTGACATTAGAAGATTTTCAACCTTTTACACTCTACGCCTCACCCATCAAGTTAATATCAGGCTTTAGTATCAAGATTTTTATTTGAATTTATGTCAAAAAATATGACTGAGGAAAACCAAGAGAAATTAATTAATATCTGGTGTTTAAGAAAATATGTGTAAATGTGTAATACATATGGAGCAGAAGCCCCGGTAATTAGTTAAAATCTTACTTCATAAACTCGCCAAGCCACTAACAATATATAAATTAAAAAGAATTAAAACAATAATCAATCTCTCAAACTGCCAATTTCTCAAATAAGTAGGTGGTTTTAGAAACTAGAAATCTTGAAGAGAAGTTAAGCATTGTAAGATGCATCATGGCGACGGTTGTTCCGGCCACCATAACATCAGCTGGCAATTCCTTTCCCACTCGTTGGGAACCCGACCGAGGTTGAGGCATTTCAGCAAACAAATAATGAATTACAATAAAATATAGCTCATCGAGTAAAGGAGTCATTAACTATTAACCATATCAAACATAAAGTTGCTGACCCCAAGAAAAAATCCAAGGAAATTAATATTAACAAGCAACAAAGTTAAAGTTGTAGACGAAATAAGCAAATGTCATGAATTCGTTGATCCACTTCTAGAGTATGTAGAAGCAAGCAAGTCTTGTGGATGGGTTAGAGATAGAGCAAGGAGAACTGTCTGCTCACCACAGCCCATGCACAGCCCACCTCAAAATGAGATAGCATCCCACCATATTTATTTTAATATTTTTAAAAAATTATTTTTAAATTTTTAAAATACTAATAAAAAAATTTTAATATCATATTAGTATAAATTAAAAAATTATTAATGTTATACTCTTAAAAATTTCTATTTTTATAAAAAAATCTTAAATTTTATAACTATAAATCTAAATAAATATTAACATAATATTAATTAATTATAATATGTCAACACATATCAATAAATAAGAATCATCTTTACTAATATTTGATAATAGGAATATTTAAAATAATATTTAAATAAAATAAATAATAATATTAATAATTAAAAAAAAGCACAACCCGTCCCAAAAAATTAGCCCACACCCGCTCCTGTTTTTGTAAAATAAGCTGAGCCTATTTTACTATAACTCTAGAGTGAGATCCATCTCCGGTTAGAACCCTCCATATATATACATAGGTAGCTCTCTCCATGGAGATCTGCCTCTTAACAACCAGAACACCCATGCTCTCTTTGAACATGAGCCTATCAAAAGACTAATACTCGTAGCACATAACCACCAGCTTCAGTATTGTTAATTGATGGCGAAGGTGACGAGTCAGTTTCAACTGCAACAAGTTGGGATTATTCAGTAAGAATAATGAGCAAAGGAGGGGAGAAGAAATATTGCCAGGGAGCATCAAGAAGTTCAGGTGGTGGAACTGGGAATCCCCAGAAGGTAAGTATTATTGTTGTCGTTGAAGTTGAGCTAACCATGCACACATCCAAAGCAAAAGAAATGGTATTTTGGGTTCATCGATCTGCGCATTTTAAACCCATCAATGAAATACTTTTAAGTGCTCCTTGTTCGTTAAGCAATATGCTGTGTTTCTCTCTCTCTTACGTACCTCAAAGTTCCTACTTTTGAAAAAGAAGAAAAGAAAATTGAACCAATAGCCAAACTGGTTTGTTGAATCCTACGTTTTACATCTTGTCTTCTTTCTTAAGCCATTCCGTTCCCAACAACGTTCTTATCAAAAAGAGATTTCGTTAACCACTGGTGGATCTCATCAGCATGCAACGAAATAACGACCCCACACTTGCTTATCTCCCTGTGTGTTTTAATAAATTCATACGAAGGGAAGTTATCAAACGAGTGAAAAAGATGCGAGTGAGATCAAACTCGGAGTAATCACAGGCACAACATAATTGTACCACTTCTTTTTGCTGAAAAAGGGGAAAAAAGCCCTCCCACTAACCCATGCGCTTCATTCCTTCATTCTGATCGTCGCCTCTCCTCCTTCACATCGCCCTCCTCTCATCTCCATCAAATTCGGAGGTTGTTGTGTGCTGCAACGAAGCTTCAAGGAGGACAAGAAGCAGAACGGCGACGGTCTCAAGCATCACATATTGCTTCTGGACGGCGACGGCCTCCTTCTGAATTTTAGATTTCACTTATTGCTTCAAGCATCTCATATTTCTAGGGTTGCAATTTGCAACATACCATGTTGCTGATTCAATGGTTTAATAATTGTTGAAGTTCTAATTTAAATATTGTAGTGGTATAGTATTCAGAAAAGCCATATCTGCAGATTGTTTAAGAGGGGTAATTTAATATGATTTTGATATCCTCTTCTTCTTATCCATTCCTTATCCATTTGATTTCCCATGAAAAACTTCAATGATCATTATTAAACTAGTTTGAAGTTTCCCTATATGTATTTTTTCTTAGTGTTTTAGTAATATAGTATTAAGTGTTAAAAGGACAAAGGCGAAGTGATGATGGTGCAGGGATGAAGGAAGGGGCGCGCGTGGGTTAGGGGGAGAGCTTTTTTCCCCTCTTTTCCGGCAAAAATAGAGAGTGACAGGTCGGATTAAAATTAAATTAGGTGTTGCATTATGATTGCCCAGACCACAAATGACGTGGTGCATTGGGTGCACACAAGAATTTCTCCTTTTTAATATATATACATTTATGATTTTCAGGATAATCGGATTAACATTTTATTAATGACATTGGCATGCCTATTATAAGAAAACACACAACAGATTGATATTCCTTTGTTAATTCGACATATCCCTGAACTATCGACTTTTTTATTAAATCAAATCATTCTTTACAATAAATTTTTTTATTGCATATCCTCTTTAAAAATATCAGCTTTTCCTGTACGGGGAAAGTTATGCTAGTTTTAGCTTTATATTGAATGATATTGTTTCTAAGGATAATGACCCTGGCAGATTAAGGAAGGGAGTTATTAACAATCAAGGACCCCCAATTTAGAAAATGACAGAAAAGGACTGTGGTCCTTATCTTTTATAAAGGTTATTGATAATGAAGGTTAAGACGAATATATTGCATTAATACGTATGATTGAATACAAATGGTCTGCACAGGTAGCGTTGGGCGTAAGTTTTCGTGGCATCAGCCAAACGCACCGTTTAATAGAGTATCACTTACCAAGAGGAGCTCTATAGTAAGCTGGTAAGGTTGCAGCAAAAAACATTTGCCTCACTCATTCAGCCTTGATGATGGGAAATATTATGCCTGATGCACACTGCAGCAATTTCTCCAGTGAGAATAACAAAATTTGTAATTATGTCA
Organism: Leucaena leucocephala; assembly: GCA_037074615.1. Lineage (NCBI taxonomy): Eukaryota > Viridiplantae > Streptophyta > Magnoliopsida > Fabales > Fabaceae > Leucaena > Leucaena leucocephala. The sequence goes on from CM073569.1 coordinate 19,179,887, forward strand.
AAGCGTCATTAAAATAAAAATGAAGGAAATGGGAGAAGGAATGGAGAAAGGAGAAGTAGGCAGACGCTCACCCAAATTAATCTGGCTGCAGTCCAGATGCGTTCACATGAAGGAAATGGGAGAAGCAAACGGCCAACTCCATAGACTGCAACGGCGAAGAAATGGAGAACTAAACTCAGTGGTCATTGGTCCATTTGAGAAGATGCCTCCAAGGCTCAAGTAGTCAAAACATGCTTGGCACAGTTGCTTTCTCTCTTGATCAGGTGAAGCAGAAAACATCTTGCACAGGGCACCTGCCAACGTATTTGTAGTGGATGCCACAGGCTGCAAGAGAGGCAGGTAAGGTCATGAGTTGCTATTTAGTGACAGCACTTGTGATTCTGAATTTACTTTTGTATTTACCATTATATTCGTTTCCACAATAGTAATTTTCCTTGCCAAGGTTACTTTAAAAGCGACATCATTAAACATGTAACTATATGCAGCACAGCATATGGACCAATTTACAAAACAAGATGCGTAAAAGTGCATAAAGCTGCTTACCTTGCGCAAGATGTAAGAGGATTCAAGATATTTTGCACATTAAAGCGGCGTCATTTAGGTTATGAAATGGCCTGAGAAGGCCACGTAGCACAATATCAGACAATGCCACTGTCACTCCTCCACCAGTCAAGGGATGCCGCATGTTGAAAGCATCACCCATTAAAAGAGCTCCAGGAGTAGGGAGAGGATGAGCTGGCATGCTTCCATTAGGCATGGTTCTAATATTTCCCTTATTGATAGCAGATATGAAAGCATCGTGAAGCTCAGGTGGAATCTGTGATAAAAATTAACACAAGGAATGCAGGAAGATGAAGGATGAAGCAAATTGAAAATTTTTGGCTCTTTTACTGAGAAAAGAAAATATGAAGACTGTAAGTGACGACAAATTGCAATTGGACTATCCATAAAGCAGAATTGAAGGTACCTGAGGCGCCACTATATTCTTCAAATAATTGGCCATTTCAACATTTCTTATGGAAGGAAGCTTTTGGCCAGGTAAATCAACTAAGCAACAAACCTCAGTGCTGCTGATTGGACAAAGTAAGATGGGGGAAGGACCTGCTAAAATAACATGCCCATGATTTGCATGTGGAAGTTGACAATTTTCCAGGATTAAACCCACGAAACAAGAGGGAACTTCCATCTGCCAAAAGTTTTAAGAGAATTAACTCTTAGGAATTTATGACACTCAAACTTACGTATACTGACTAATTGGTGTATGGATAGAAGCAACTTTAGAATTCCTCATTGTGGCACATTGTTGACTTTTGAGTGTGAGAAAACTTTCTCACATCAAAAAACAAAAAAAGGAAACAAAACTACGGCAACATTTCTAGCTAGGCACGACAACCTTGGGCTGGCAAAGAGACCGATGCAAATTTGAGAAACAGCCATCACACACTATTGTTAAGGGAGCATAAGCTTTATGCTCTTGGCCGTCCTTGGTTCTGTAACGGACTCCTTTAACAGTTCCATTCTCCTCAAGCAGGGATGTTACATTGCCTTGCTCCATTCGCACACTAAACAGAAAATAAGTGCGGATGGAAATGATAAGAATAAGATAATCAAACCCAACAATACAAGAAAATAAGCATGGACAATGAAATATACCGACTATTGATATCTTATATACCACAGAACATCTCTTATAGCTAAAAATAACAGTTAGAAAAGGACAAGAAAGACTACTTGGGGAGTTCAGCAGCTTTTTCTCTCATCTTCTGTATAAAACGGCCATTGTGAAAGCTCCTCCCAGCCACATCAGCGTGAAACTTTTCCAAGGGATAAGATAGCATAGTGTTTTCTCCATCCTTGGAAAGAGCATATCCTAGCACTCTTTGAGCATCAATCTGCTCCACACAATCTGACATAGAAGACAAACACTTCTATCACATCTCAAAAACATTATTGATAAAAGATATTTGTATTGATGGCCAACTTAGCCTCCACCTACCATAAGCTAATAATAATGACAGTGGCAGGATAAAAGATAAACTTCAAGTGTGTTAAAATATTTTATTTCAATTGGTGTATATTACTTTCAATTTCACAAATATATATGTAATTCACCATTTTGGTATTAATAGTAGCAATTTGTAATCAGGCTGGTGACAAGAAAAGATACCCGATTCAACCGAGCACCAGAGTAATCCATACAAATTCTGTATGCTCCTCTGATCTGCATACCTTGTAAGCCCAATTCAATTAGCTTCAGGTAACCACCTTACTGGAGAAGTTCACCTATGATTCTGTCTGGCTCTGTCAAGTCTCTCTCAATAACATGCACATGTCTTCCATCCTTCCAGAAATTGCAGAAAAAACACCATTATGGAATGTCATGACAGCCCATAAATCCAAGGTCCACATTCCTTTCCCTGAGTGTATGAATCTAAGATCTTAAAAGTTAAAGCAAGAGACAGGAAGACAATTGACTGAACATTCCTTGATCATCCAAATCAAACAATACAAAAATATAAATTTAAGATAACAGGTTTTCATAAGCTCATCTTCACCAAACCTCTAAAATTTCCAACCGTTGCCAAGACAAGATAGAAATATGGGATGCCGTTAGGCTTTAGAACAAGAAGCTGTCATGTATCAAGATATACCAAACCAACATCCCTTCATTTGATTCAGTGAAAGCATTCCTTAACGTGAGTTGCTACTTCAACTTGTCACAAGTAATGTTACAGCTAGAAGACAAGTAATATTTGGGTTTGTGGGGGCGGGGACCCGGGGGGGGGGGGGGTCTGCTTTCATCTTTTCATATTTGTATGAGCTATCTGTTGTGAATACTATCCTGGTTTGTTAGAAAATGATCAATGGGGAGCATTTTTGTACCTGACTTTTACACTCAGTCTAGTAGGTTTTCCTAATCACTGAAATTTCTGTCGGAGAAATCCTTTGGATTCCTCTATTTTCTTTTAGCCGATCATCAGTAAGGCACAATGCCGATTAAGGGGGGAAATATTCCAATACATGACTGAAATGGGACATAAAATTGCAAGCAAATTCATCGTTGATAACCCAATATATCCTGCATAAAATTGCAAGCAAATTTCACAATGACTGAAATGGGACATTATTTTAAGTGCCGTGAGAAACAGATGCAAGCTCGATCATCTAAATTATCCTAAAAGCATGTTTCGTTGCTTCTACTAAACAATGCAAGCTTCCAAGAACGAGTTCATGTTTACCAGCGCCTCGCAAAATAACTGCCAAATCTACAGACAAAAGGGGAAAATTGCGTTCAGTCATGAGCATCCACCTTGCCAAGAGTATGAACCAGAGCGGAACCAGCCACACATGTGCGCCCACAATGATGACATCAGGAGGGGAGACCGATGAGAATTCTGGGTCGCCAGAGCTGCTCGTGAATCTCAATGAGATAGAGAGCTTGCTTTCTCGGTTAGTCTTTATGCTAATGCTATTATAAATAGGAAGTGTCAAATACAGGGAGACTACACGATCATTTCTCGAAAACTCGCCAATTGCAACCAATTCTCTTTTTATCAGAGCACTTATTACTTGCCTTAGCTTCCATTTACGCTTCTAAGTATTATTTAGGTGTTCAGTTTTCTTTCTAATTAGATGAAGATCTCCATACAATTTCATTTCAATCATTGGCATGCATCTTTGCGTTTTTACCTTTTTTTTTTTTTTTAATTTGTATACTAGTCCACATCTTATCATCATAGGAAGCTTCAGTAAGGGATCTCCCACACACACACATATAAGCTCCTCAATAATAGTGTAGGAGCAACATCTTCCTCATTCTATATTTGCTCATCAGCTTCCGCATGGGCTTCACATTCTTCGTAAGTCTCTCCCAGGAGGGAGTCCCCGTAGGAGATAGGCTTTTTACCAGTGCTAGTACCGTTGGATTCAAAACTTCCCTCAGTACTAGGTTTTCCTCTTTTCCTCTTTCATTGCTTTACTAATAGCTTTACATTTTCCCTTTCTGTAGCTTACGTTCAAAAACCTTGTCTGCTTACAAGGTTCAAAGTACAAGGAAAAAAGACACCGTAGCGGCTTGTTCGAAATCATAATAAATTATTTTTAGTCAATCGTAAGTTGAGATTGAAAGAGTCTATTTAAACCCAGTATTTCTTTCCGAACTATCATATTTAGGAAAGAAATATTGCATATATATATATATATATATATATATTCCGACGCCATTGGAATGTCCCAGAAACAAGGAATGATGGGAAGGAAGAGGGAGGGATAATGAATTGTGAATGATGGAAAGATTGATCTGGAAACTGTTGGTCTTGATGCAAAGACCAAGTCCAAGATAATGAATCTGTCTAAACATGATTGAATTGTCGGGCCCCAATAAACATTGAATTGTATCTATCACAAAGTTTTGGTAACATAACTACTTTGTAGGCATAACAACATCATCAACTAAAGATCTATCATCATCTTGATAGATTTTTTCTACGTGAGTTTAACTAGGAAAAAAGTAAGATATATGATTATTTGGAGTTTATTTGAACTCTGAGGAGTATCACTTTATTATAATTCTTATTACGATGTTTAGAAAGACATCATAATTCCTAGGTACCTAATTTTACACCTGAGGGTAATAAACGGTTCGTCCTTCCCGATATTAGTATCGTCTAGGAAGAAGGTAGATTTTACCTTGTCTTTAAATTACAGTGAGCCTAACCCCTTTTTAAAAATTTTTATAATAAAAAAAAACATCATCAACTAAGGTCGTTGAGGGGAAACAAAAGGCACACTAGTGCAACTGTGCAAAATTAAACGTATCTCGTGAATAGACAATAGTTCAAGTTAACCCAAAAAAAGGAACCCCAAAGAAAAAACAAGAATTAATTCTTTTTTTAAAACAGGAGATTAGATCAGTTAAATTTGAAGAAATCATGTGGCTAAAAATATTTATAAATTATTTATTGGCAAAATTCTAATTTTGGTTTTTTTTTGGAATACAAGAGGCAAGCTAGAGCTTGAAAGGTAAAAAATTATAAACTTCGTATACAACATTTTGCTCATGGCGTGCCATTCATTATGAGCAATGGCCGAAGCTTGATGAAATATTGAAATTTGATGATCGGACATATTTTCTTGTGTGAGTTCATTAATGGACAAGAGTGGGGACATTGGCAGATCAGCAGATGGCAGCGAAGGACTTCTTTTTTTTCTTTCAAATTTGACATCAACTTCATTTAATTAATTAAATTAATAACTTATGCCATTTTTCTAATCTAAACATAATTTTATATTGATATTAATAATAAAAGGAAACAAAGAATTTAAATAGTACAAACATATTTAAAGACATACAATTATAAAAAGTCATGATATTTGGTTCAAAATTGTATAAGTTCATTGGATTCAAATAGTTGAAATATTGAATAATATAAAATTACATGAGATGTTATATGTAGGAAGCAGCACATATATATATATATATATATATATATATATATATTATGAAATATAGATTTTATATTTACCAACATTAATCCTCTACTCCATAGATCACTAGTTGTGGTGTGGGCCACATGTTGGTAATTAACAAGAGAAGCGTCACGGGTTGATTCGAGTAGTAAGCGGCTCGATATCGCTTAAACGAGATCTTGAGTTCGAGTCTTGGTGTATGCAGAAAATCTCCGTTGAAAAACTCACCCACCATAGCTAGGTACGTAACGCGGGTCAGATCTGGATGTAGTAGGGGTAAAACTCCGTTGAACCGAATGGAAAATAAAAAAAGAAGAAGAAGAGAAGCGCCTTCCATGTGATATTCTACACTGAGACCACCCAAGAGAGGCGTGACCCTAAAAGCAGACTCATTATCAATGTCTCTTGTATACCTCACTCATTTCCTCTCATTCTTCACTTTTGTTTATATCCAAAAATATGCTATCCAACTTCATCCCTGGCCCCATTTTCATCATTCCCATCAAACCCAACCCTTGACTTTCGGTGCCATTCCATTCCATTATTTCTAATTCCCGATTCCGCCTTCAATCCATCACCAACACCCCCCCCCCCCCTTCCCTGTGTTCTCATTATCATTGTGGACACCTGTGTTAGGAATTGTACTCTGCTTTGAATTTCTTGTGGGTCATCCTTCACCTTCTATTACACAACTTCCCCCAATATGCCCACTGCCCCCTAATCTTTGTCTTCCTTCATTCCATCCACAATCTTTCATTTCATAGATTCATGTTAGTGTCCCCCTCCCATTCTTTTGAACCATTAGCATTCTTCATTCTCTTGAAAATTTATTATAAAATTTTATGGAAAAAATACAGTGAATACAAAATCTTATAACAAATGAATACAGTAGATTTATTGTTTGTTGCTAGCTTATTGGAAAACTCTTTGTGATAGTTACATTACTTGGGAACCCATTGATTTTACTTTTTCATTACCTCCCACATAGGACTTGGATTCCTCGGCAATTAATAAACAATGCTCGACAGAGAGAGAGAGACAGAGCCAGGGGTCCATCGAGGCTACCTTTTTTTTTCCCTCTTATTAATTTGCCTGTAGTTTTTAGCCTCGATCCAAGAGCAAACATAGAGTGCCACCATACCCATATGTTACTGAAAAGTGGTACAAAAGGAACCGAAACTTGAGGCACGAGCCTAGGCCCACCTCAATTCATTCATCCACAAATGGAGATGCTAAGTCGCGAACAACATTTTCTCATTCGGGGGCCTCAATTACGATACGCATTACCTTCCATGTGTTAACTCCTCATTACTTTCCAACTTTCCCTCACGCTTTTGCCCCATATTCCCTTAATCACGTTTATTTAGCCTTTCCCTATACTAGTCCCCTTCAACTCCCAAATTTAGTTAATAGATAATTTATAAATATTTTTTAAATTTTGAGATATAATCTAATCTTAATAAACTATAAGATCTAAATTACTTAAAAAAAAATTTAGTCTTACCGGTCAACTCGTATTGAAAAATAAGAAGAATGCGAGATAGCATTCGACAAGTTACAATCCATGTGGTGTTGTTGGTCTCCCACCAGCTCAACTTACCAAAGCACTATTACTCCGAGAATGTGAACTAACGCGGCACTTTCTGCTCTTTATATATTCTATTTTTAAATATTTATTTAGTTATATTGTCACTAGCTGTTTGTCCACATTTCAGCATACTGCCAGACAAGTTTGCACGGAGCTCCACGGGTACTACGCCTACCCTACCAATACCCTTCTTTCAAACCCCAACCCACAGAAACATGGATATCGAAAATCAAGGAAATTACTACTTTGCTCTGTTCTGTACTACAATCTAGCACCGTTAGTGAATGATATGAATCATTCAGCTTACAGCGAAGTAGTAATTGACAGTAAGAAGAACTAATAATAATAATAAACAAAAGCTGCACAATTTTACTGGTAAGAGTGATTGAGAACCCTTTTAAATTATACACTGTTTAGAATCAGAATCGAAAGAAACTATAATAGCGAGAGAGCAAATCAGGAATGGGGAGGGGAATGGAAACAGTGGAAACAGAGGAACATGGGAGAAGGAAAAAAAAATCTGTTATATCCCCAAAAACATCGATAGGACAAGGGGTCTGACATCTCAATGAATGACCCATTAGAAAGAAGGGCAAACAGGTATAGCCCACAACACCTCACTTTTATCAAAAAACGTACCTGCCTGGTGTTTTCATCTGAACCATCCTCAGATCAATTTCAAAGATACCTTGGTGTTTCTGAAGCCATTGTCGTTGTGTCATTAAGGTCAATAATCGGGCATAAGCTGACTGATTTTTCCTTCTTCCATTGCCATCTTCCGTTCCGTAACTTTTAACCATATGCACACTCCGGTGAAACTCAGCACCAAACTCGCGAGGCCGCTTCCTAACCCGATCCCCACAATGGCTAAAATGGACAATCCTTTATTCCTTAGCGGCGGCAAAGGGTATCCGTAGAGATCCTTATTCCCTTGGAACGACGTGGCGTTAAATCTCGGCAAGTTGCCGCTGCGGTTGGCTAACGATGCCGGAATCGGACCGGAGAGGCGATTGTTCGAGACGTCGAAAGCGGAGAGGCGAACGAGAAGTCCCAATTGCTGAGGAATGGGTCCGGTGAGGGAATTGTCATGGAGATCGATGATGTTCAAATAGGCGCACAATGCGAGCTGCGGAGGAATTTCGCCTTCCAAATGATTGAAAGAGAGGTTCAAAACGGCGAGGTTGACCAATGACTGGAGATCGGGAGGAATAGGACCGGTGAGAGCGTTGGAGGAGAGATCTAGCGCCTGGAGATTGGTGCAGTTGGCGAGAAACGGAGAGATAGTGCCACGAAGATTGAGATTCGCGAGCGAGAGCCTGTAGATTCGGCCATTGTTACAGGTAGCACCTTGAAGATTGGAAGTAGAATCGTTACAAGGGTTAGCGAAGTTAGGTTCTCTCCAGTTCTGGAGAGACTTACTCGAGTCCTGTAAAGACTTGCTCAGGTGGGTCAAACACGCCTCGTCACTGGGATCCGAGAAACAACCCGGTAAGGCCGCGATTGTTAGTAAGTACACCCCTAACACAAGAATCCAAACATCCATCATCTACGAAACAACACTCAAAGAAGCTGCGTAAATTCAACTTCAATCCTAGTAGTAGCCTCCTTCTTCAACAAGAAGAATGATGGCGATCGTGGCGGGAGACTGAAGCGGGGAAAACTTAGCTAGTGGGAACACAGAAAATGATCTATTTATGAGAGGGCAAAGCATTTATAGCAAACAAAAGAGAAGGAAGAGGGGAACAGAGGAAAGTAGAGAAAGCGAGAGATGTCGGGGGACTGTAGCATGTCTGTTTGATTCTGTTGTGTCAAACAACAAGTGAGGGAGAAAGAAAGAGGGACGAGTGGTAGAGATGTCGAGAAGGAGCGAAAAAGAAATTTGTTGATTTTTGTTTTTGGGATTGTAGGGAGAGAGGCCGGTCGAGTTGATTGTGATATTAATGGTGGGGCGTGGGGGCACGCGATCGGGAGCGCTTGTACTGAAGCAAAAGGAAAGGCATGGGCATGAGTGGGGGATGACCAGCGAGCCTCTGAAAAAGACGGTAAAAGGGTAATTACGTCATTTAGCAAGGATGCATATTCTTCTGAGGCAGACTCATGGCGATCATATTGCCATGGAATCATACCAAACATGCATTACAGCGACTGACTTAGTTTAATCATGTGTTGTTAAATAATTAATGAAAAGTATCAAGTTAGTATAACTGTGTAGAATGCTGTTAGTTGCTAATAGTTTTAAAAAATAAATTATTTAAATATTTAATAATAGAATTAAAAAAAAAAAAAAGGCCGATACCCATTCACAGTACTCCTGTAAAAAAACAATTAATGAAGGATTTATGTAGTTAATGATACTGAAAAAGAATAATGGAGGAAGTGGCATCTCAAATCCGTGAGGCGGAATAACGCAAGGGTTATTGTGGGAGGGGCACACGTACACTCCCTGGACTGCCATTCCCAGTGAGCCGCTTTTATAGGTATGAATGTGATCATCTGTTTCTCTCGAGTCTTTGGACGAAAGCCTTGCATAACGTCGATCAACGGCTATAAATCAATCATTGCTTCCACGGTTCCACCACTTTTTCACTGAGCGTAAGTTAGGGTTTTTTTTTGTTTAAAATTATAAAAACCAATGTTTTTAGTGGGAACACAGATAACTACCTTGTGTAATCAAAAGTATAGCGTCAATGGTTGGTAAAGGGGAAATGAAAAGACATTCTTAGACATTGCGATGAGAGGAGAAGCACATAGAATGGGGCAATATGCCATGTTAAGCTAATACGGACAAGCACCGAAAAATGAGAAGGGGCGGCGTGATATTTTGGGATCGTTTATGGAACACTCCATTGGTATCGCCAATTGGATCACTGCATTTTTCCTGTGCTTTGAATTCAATCGGTTTCTTCACTTTAAAGTTTAAACCTTGGCCTCTCATCTCTGACATTTTAAGAGTTTTGTTTATGGATACCTATAAAGCAAATACTTCCTATTGAAGAATGTCTCTTACTCCTGATTATGAGACTTCCCACAATCATCCACATGCCCTACGAAATGCTATCCATTCCCAATTCACTCATCAAAACAAAACAAAACAAAACAAAACCCCAACAAACTGTGCATTCAATAAGAATGCCCCTACGTTTTGTAGTTTGATTTCTAATATTTTATACAAAATTCACGATTGAAAGCTAGAGATAAGGAGAGAGAGAGAAAATCTTAACCTACAAATCAAATCATGAGAAAATATTTTTTAGATACATATATCTTTCTATTTAAATTACTATAAGGTACTAGATATGAATACTGCTTTTAAAAATTTTTTAACATTGATTCGGTCATATCCATCCTACTAGATCCAATCTCTATTGATAGAATTTTAGGGAATCTTGGAGGGTATATCCTTTGATGGTGAATCACCAATAGCAAAATATTGCGTAAGACAGAGAAATGTGTTTGCATAATTGACTTTTTTTTTTTTGGTACAATGCATAATTGAGTTGAAGAGAATAAATTGGACAAGAGTGTGGAGTTCAAAAAATGGGCTCAAGGTTGATACAAACTTGGGTGGTTGAAAGAGGTTAAAAGGCGACACGTGTGGGCCCAATGAGGACTACAAACAATTGGGTCCAAGAGATCGGGTGGGGCAAGTACAGGGCAGCCCCAATGGGGAGGCGCACGTATGTCTGTCTGATTAAGATGGTCACATTCGCTTGTTTTATAAGATAAAAGAGCTTAGAGGGAATCAAATATGGAGCAATTCAGCAGCATCCTTTGATTCTCGATTACGACGTTGTCCACATTATCCTCCACAAATGAAAAAATCCCCTCTTTGCTTTCTCTCTCATGCCTCACAACCTTGTTTGCACCATGTTAGTTTCTGTTCCTTAATATCCATCACCCTTTTCATATTTAACTCTATCTACTACAAATGGACCCATGTGTTCATACAAAAATCTTTGAAATACACTCCATTTTTTTTTATAATTTTTTAGTACTACCATATAAATTTTGGTATTTCACGTATACATACGTATATCCCATCCAACTGCAAACTGTGGATTCTTCACTAACTTACAGTATATGTACATTTTATGTTTTCTTTGAGGAAATTGCATTGCTTACAAGTCGTGAATAGAACAAGCCTTAGCCAATTGTTTAGTAGTTTAATAGTATATAAATTTTTTTATAAATAAAAAATTACGAGTTCAATCCTATTTGTATTCCCAAATAATAATTATAATCTGCCTCTTTTAAATAAAGAGAGACAAAGGAACTGGGATCTTATTACCTTAAATTTTATATGATGCGTAGGTCCTACTAGATATTTTTGGAAAAAAGAATAAGTATCTTATCTTCATTTATAAGATGAAATTTTGGCCATCCAAAATTTAATTTTATATAACCTAAATTTTAAATATTTTAGTTTATATTTAGCTTAATTCGTTATTTAAAATATAATGCTTGAATGAATTTTTTTATTTTATATTCAATTTTTAGAAAATCATAAAAATTTAAGGTTTAATTATATGCAACATTTTCTCAAACTTTAGGTGATATGCAGGTAATCTTCTTATATTTAAAATTTTATAACAGACGCCTTCTAAATTTTATATTTATGCAAATAGCTCTTTTTCCCATTAATGTGTTGGTTATTTGCTAAAATAATATAATATGACAAAATATCTACACGAGACTTAAAGTTTAGAATTTATTTATTTTTACATATAATTTAAAATTTGAGGAGGCTGTATACATAAATTTTTTTTGGTACAAGCTGTTTACATAAATTAAAGTTTAAGGAAATATAGCATCAAATATCAATAGTATAGCCTCTTGTTTGGGCTAAATTCGTACTGGGCTAGGCCTAATTAATTTCACAAGACAATGGAGGTAAGAGAAGCCTATTGGTAATTTGCAATAAACAATCCCCAAGCTCTCCTATGTGCCATCATAAATGAAATTAGTCACCAACGGGGGTTGGTCCAAGTGGTAAGCAGCTCGGTATCGCTTAAGCGAGGTCTCGAGTTCGAGCCTTGGTGTACGCAGAAAATCCTCGTTGGGAGACTCACCCACTATAGCCAGGTGCGCGACGCGGGTCGGATCCGGATGTAGTCGGGGCAAAGCTCCGGTGAACTGGGTGGGCAACCAAAAAAATAAATAAATATATGAAATTAGTCACCAACAGGGGTTAGTCCGAGTAATAAGCGGCTCGGTATCGCTTAAGCGAGGTCTCGAGTTTGAGCCTTGGCGTACGCAGAAAATCCCCGTTGGGAGACTCACCCACCATAGCCAGGTGCGCGACGGAGGTCAGATCCGGATGTAGTCGGGGCAAAGCTCCGGTGAACCGGGTGGGCAACCAAAATAAATAAATAAATGAAATTAGTCCTTTACCAAAAAAATAAATAAATAAATAAATGAAATTAGTCCTGTTTTGCCTTCATGGATATATATGCTTAGCAAAAAAAAAATTGCTTTAGGCTGAACTTGCCAAAATCTACCAACACTTAAGTCTAGCGGAATAAGTTATTCTCTCATAATATGATAAACTGAGGTTCAAATCCTTATAGGAAGAGTATCTACATTTAATGCCTGATAATGACTCGAACAAAATTGTTTACAATAGGAGAATATATATATACTTGGTAAAAAAAAATAATTATTTTTTTGTTAAGTATAGGTCTCCTCTTATTTAAGGTAATCCTATTTAACGTATTGGAGAGCATTACATGTGAGCACTTTTCTTAACAAAAATTTAAACCTTGATTCACTAAACTAATATCCAAATTTTAGTTGAAAGAGGTTAAATAATTCCCTTCACTCAAGTGAAGAATCCATTTTGGGAGGATAACAATTGCAAACTTTGTTTTATTTGGGCCTTCCAAAAGCCCAAAACATTTTGTGCTTATTACCCAAACTATCTGGATCCAAATGAAAATGATTTATTCTGTACGAAAACACAAATAAACGAAACTATCCTAGAGTAGACACTTCTATCATTTCTAATGTCTATAGTGAGCCTAATATAGCAGAAATTAAAGCTGCTCTATTTTCAGTGGGACTTTATAAAGCACCTAGAATTGATGGGTTTGGCCTATATTTTATCAGTCTAACTGGAATGTAGTGGGGGATGCTCTATGTTCTTTTGTCAAAGATATTTTTAAGAAGAAAAGCGATTTAATGGATACCAACAAGACTCTTATCTCTCTAATTCCTAAGAGGATTATTCGGAGTTAGTTCATCACTTCAGACCTATCTCTTTATATATTGTTCATTATAAGTGCATCACTAAGGCCATTACTACTAGACTGAGGGATTTTATGGATAAAATATCTCCCCTTATCAGGTTAGTTTTATAAAAGGCAGACATATTCATGATAATATCATTGTGGGTCAAGAAATAATGCATCCGATGCAGAAATATAGAGGACAGAAAGGATTAATGGCTCTTAAAATTGAGAAGCATATGATCGAATACGGTGGGATTTTCTTAAAGAAGTTTTATTTGAAGCTGGATTCCCTTCAGATTTTGTTTCTTTGGTGATGACTTGTGTGACTTCAATTTCTTATAATGTGTTGTAGAATGGCAACAAGATTGAAGATTTTATACCAAAGAGAGGGTTAAGGCAAGGAGATATGATATCTCTGCTCCTATTTATTCTGTGTATGGACAAATTGTCTCATTTGATTACTGACATGGTAAGTGATGGTTCATGGAATCCTATTAAGGTGACCTCAAGTGGGCCTAATATTTCCCATTTAATGTTAGCTGATGATTTGCTCCTTTTTGGAGAGGCATCGAAGGACCAAGCTAATTGCATGATGGAATGCTTAAACAAATTCTGTGTGGCTTCTGGGGCTCGGGTTAGCAAGGATAAATCTTCAGTATTTTTCTCTCCAAGGGTGAATTCTGATGCTAGGAGGGTAATTACAGGAATTACTGGGATGAAAGTGGCTACAGAGATAGGCAAATATCTGGGGTTTCCAATCTCCAGAAGGAGAAGACCAACAGAAACTTTTCATTACATTGTTGATCGAGTTAAAGCTAAACTTGCATCTTGGAAGGAGAATAGTCTATCCATGGCAGGGAGAATTACATTGGCCAAATCGGTTTTGAGTTATATTTCTTTGTATCTAATGCAAGTGGCAAAGATACTAGAGTCTATTTATCAGGAAATTGAAAGATTGCAAAGAAACTTCATCTAGGGAAAGAGTCAAATCTCTCATGCTTTTCATCCCATTGGTTGGGAATGGGTGATTCAACCAAAGACTTAGGGAGGGCTTGGTTTCAAAAGATTGTCATCTATGAACAGGGCTTTTGGTGCGAAAATTGCATGGACTTTAATTTTAGGTTCTAACGGTCTATGGGCTGATGTGTTATGGGATAAATATATGATAAGAAATGAAGAAAATTTTTTAGCATCACGCAGAGGAGATTCTACTTTATGGAAATTCATGTCATAGTAACAGGATATTGTGACCAAAGGAATCAAGTGGACGGTTAGAGATGGGAGTTCAACTAATTTCTTTGAGGACCGTTGGCTATTTCCTGATAAAACAATTAGAGAGGTTTGTCTTAGACCTCTAACGATTGATGAAAGAGTAACTACAGTTGTAGATTGGGTTCTGGATGGATCATGGGATTTTCAAAGGCTGGCCACCATAGTTCCAAGTGATATTTTTCAAAGGCTCATTACGATGCTACCACCGCGGGTTGATGTTGGTCCTGATATTATGACTTGGAATGCTACTATTAATGGAGCATTCACAGTAAGGAGTGCTTATTCCCTCATTGAGAATAATTGCTCGTTTGCTCATAATTCAGTATATTAGGCTATCTAGAAGTGGCAAAGCACAGAGAGAATTAAAGTTTTCATATGGATAGCTATTAATGATAGGCTCCCCACTAATGTTTGGCGGAGTAGGTGGTCCTCCACTTCTCCTGTTTGTCCAAGTTACAATTTGGCAGGTGATGATACTTTACATATATTGGGAGATTGTAATTACGCAAAACGAATATGGCTGACACTGTTGTTACCACATCAATATTCA
Organism: Leucaena leucocephala; assembly: GCA_037074615.1. Classification (NCBI taxonomy): domain Eukaryota; kingdom Viridiplantae; phylum Streptophyta; class Magnoliopsida; order Fabales; family Fabaceae; genus Leucaena; species Leucaena leucocephala. Next base: position 19,194,993 of record CM073569.1, read on the forward strand.
GCTTTTTTTGAATATGGCTGACACTGTTGTTACCACATCAATATTCAGCTTTTTTGCTGCACAACTTTCTGATTGTTTTGCTTTAAATTTGAAGAGACAATTGGGTAATATGGGGACCAATTGGAAACTAAAATGGGGAGTAGCTCTCTGGAAGCTATGGCTTTGGAGAAACATGATGGTCTTTAATTCGGAGGCCATAAAACCTGAGCAACCAGAGATAATTATTCTGCAAGTTTGGAAGCATTATGTTCAGCTATGGGATGATACTACTTTACAATATTTATCTCTGACAGAAAATTTGAACTGGCAACTGCCGCCTATGGGATGGGTTAAACTTAATGTAGATGGGGCAATGTCTTTGTCCAGTAATAAAGCTGGATAGGGGGGGTGCTCAGAGACCATGCTGGTAAGTGGATATATGGGTTCACCTATTTTATTGGATCATGCAGTGCAGATGAAGCTGAGGAATGGGCTATTTTTAAGGGGTTACAAAGTGCGTGGAATAATGGATGTAAAAAGATTATTCTTGAGTCTGATGCAAAGTTTGTCATTGAGTTGTTGGGGGACATTAATTCAAGGAGAAGTGAAAATTTGTTACTATTGCAGATCGACAATTTCTTGTGTAAGCATTGGGATTTGAAAATACAGTTTATACCACACAAGCTAATAGGATAGCAGATGCGCTTGCAAAATAAGAGCTTGCTAGATCTACTATATTGAGCACGTGTCCTACGATATTGCAGCAATTACTGGCTTCAGAGAGTTTAAGATTTAATTCCTCGATAGTTTAATTAGTTATTTTACTTTTGGACTCCACCCTCTCTTGTAACTAAAAAAAAACCAATAAGAGTTGAGTATATTGTGAAATGATCAATCTTTTATAACGTGATGAATCAATATTCGAATTATTACTGAAAGAGGTGTCTATATTAATACATTCAGTCCTCAATAATGTCTCAAATATGATTACCTCAAATAAGAGGAAACTCTGTTTCCATGCTCTCATTAGGATGATGAGCTTATGGTGCTTATCATTTCTAGTGAGATCAGTACATCCAAAAATAGATTCAATAGTTTATATTTAAAAATTTTTACTTATAATTTTTAAATAAAAAACTACATTTTGAAAAATTTACATAATCAATATATTATCTTTATTTTAGATTCTGTATTCATTAAAATGATTTTTTAAAAAAAATTAAAACTAAATAAATCTGGACCGCCGTCTAGATAGACAATCCAGATTTGGTATTGTAACTGGATCAAATAAGATGATTAAAAGGTAAACACAAATAAACGACAAACTTTCCGTGCGAACGTCCATTTACTTGTATCTTTCTTAATTATCAGGCTTACTCATTTAACATAAACAATGGAAAACAATGTTTAGTTCTTCTTTGTTTTTTTAACTCTCTGTTTCCAAATTAATCCAAAGAACTTCCCCAAAATAGATGCACACTTACAGACTCTTTGACTACCACAAACGTATCCATCTTCTTCCCATCAAACTCCTTTTCTTACACACGACTCCAAAACAACAAAGTCTCTTTCAATAATTTCATCATACGTGTTTGGTGACAGGTAATATTTCAACAATGCTTAGAACTCACAGAACAATCTTTTTCATTCTTCTTACTTTTTATCATCTGCTTCTTTGACAAAACCCAACAGCAAATCAGCTTTTAGGAACTGCATTATTTGTCAATTCCAAAGTTTGCATGATTTTCCACCCTATGCCTACCAGAAAACCATGACAATAATAATACCTTCAAATTTTGCCTACGTAAATGATTAATTGATTATGATCTCATCACTGCATTACTTAACTACCTTGTACAATGTAACAGTAACATGACAAACATTATTCTTTGATATTCCTTATCTAATACTTAATATAAGAGCTAATTAATTAACTTAAGTAAATTAAATAAGCTGAATAAATCAGTTAATTATAATAAAATTTAAATCTTTAAGACAAATTCATATATATAATCTTTAATTTATCCAAATTATTCAATTAACTCTTATATTAGTTATAATTAACTAATATATTTAATTTTTTTAATCTAATTAAATTAATTAACTAATTTTTATATTAAGTTTGGGGGATTATTATTCAATGCATATCACCTGCTTCACCTAACCCACATATTCACAATTCAATTGTCCTGACAAACAATAAATACTTGTAATATTTCTGATAACTAAGACCCCAATACACTATAATTCTATTCGATTCCAGAATTTTAATAATATCTCTCTCTTTACGTTTTGTTTCACTTTACCCCTTTAGATATCTGCCGTTAGACAATGAGAATGGCTTTATAATAACCCATACTCTGGTTTTCTCTGCTTCAATAATAATCTCAGAACAGAGCTCTGTTTCTCTGGTTATGATAATGAGTCATCACAGAAAGGTTCATTCACATGGAAGCATACCCTTTTCCTGGGAAGATGAACCTAGGATTTGTAAGACCCCTCAAGGCGTAAACCAATTCAAATCATCACGATATTCTTCTTCTTCGATCTTTCAAGCACCATCATCTGCCACTCAGAGTCTTCAGAAGACGATGAAGATTCCTCTGCCTCCATGTCCGTCGTTGTCAGCTCTGCCTGCACGAAGGACTGCTTCAGGGAAGGGATTCAGATGGCAAGAAGATCCTTTTCTTGTGGCTTACAAGGAGATTGCCAAGACTGAGAAAATTTCTGAGAACAACAAGAAGAACAAAGGCGGCGGCGGCGGCGGATTTAGTTCGAGTGTGAGGAAAAGTAAGAACATATTTTCATGCAAGAGTTCATCTTCAGGGGATGTGAGGCATGGTAATTTTCTGAAACTGTCTCAGCTTCCTCAACGTCTTCCTAGAGACACAAGTCGTTCCTTCAAATTTGGACATGAACTCAAACCAGACTTTAATTGTGAAACATGGGTCTAGTTTTTCTGGGTTTCATTTAGATGTCTTATATATATGTATACGCACGTGATTCAAATTATGTTTTAACAATACAATAATTATCAACTATCTATTTTTATTTTTCAATGCTACGCAAAAGCAGAGATTTGACGAATAATTTCTCTTGTTTGATCACAAGTGATGATGGTTTGATTATTCCAATATCTTGTATCTCAGTACTAACAAGTTATATGTTCCTTTGTTGGCAATATATATATATATATATATATATATATATGATTGTTTCACATTAAATTTTGTCCATTGGTGTTAATTTTGTCCTGTCTTTTTCCTGCAAAATGTAAATATTAGATAATTGAGACATGGTGGATCCATAGTGCAATTTTCAGCCGAGTAAAGAAAAGTGGTTGCACCTTCATGGTGTCTTAATTAAGTATGAGATTGTGCTAAAAAAATAATGACTTATTTTCGAGAGAGAAAAAACCGGATCCGACCATAAGTCTACAGTATTTGATCTATAAATTAAATATAAAAAGTAGCAATACAAGCCAACAACAATAAATATTAATCTAATTAGTAAAAAATTGACTAATAACTCATAAAGTTATGAGTTTTAATTTTGTTATCAATATGATGATTTTGTTGGTGGGCAATTTATAAATAATTTTATAAAAATTCTCTAAGCTCACAACGAGATCTAACTCACATAAAGTTTGACATTATAAAACACAAGTAGTAATACGAGTGACAATAATATTTGTATGTTTAATAAAAAAATAAGCAAATTAATACTAATAGAAAATACTGCTTTAATTTTTAATATAAAATTTAATTAGAGAGTTGATTTTAATCTTAAATATTAAATTTTTTTTTATATTTATCTATTTTTTTCCTAAACTACCATAATTGATATTCTATCATCAATAATTAAGTAAAAGAATTGTGAGGGAATTAAAGAATATAGCTAGCATTTTTTAGAAAAAATTATTATATTAATTAATTTAACTAATTTTTTTTAATTTAATTAAATAGTTAAATATATCTTATATTAAGTATTATAGGAGTAATAAACATACTAAACAAACATAAAACATGAATTTAAAAAAACACAAATATTTTATGTGTGTTTGTGTTTTTGGAATCTAGAAAAACATGTTTAAATATTAGAAGTATATTGGACTTTTTTTTTTGTACATGAGAGGGCTAATATGCCCTAAATACAAACTAATCTACTAGGGGATTGAATCCCAAATATTTTTTGTCGACCAGAGCCTTCTAATGAGAATGACATGAATGTAATACTTTGGTATTCGTCAATTTATCCTTAGCCATAGTATCTGTAAGTTGATTATGATCTCTACATATATATTGAATTTCTAGTTCCCATGGTAGCTTCAAAAAATTTTGTATTTGTGACATTACTAAACTGCATTTATGAACTCCCGAATTCATTAATATATCGACAACATTCTTGACATTAGATTCAATGATGATCTTCTTGAATCCTAAATCCCAAACAAGCTTTAGACCTCTATAGATTACCCACCGTTCAACTTCAATTACCGCACAAGACCCCAACACACTTGTAAATCTAGCAACCCACTTTCCTGCATAATCTCTAACTACTCCTCCACACCCTACCCTACTATGGTTTGTAGTAACGTCTCCATCAACATTGATTTTAGTATAATCTGGTGGTGGTGGTTTCTAATGAGATGAAATTAATGCAGATGAATCATTTGTTAGATAATCATTTTGAACCTATACAAAAGTCTTCCATGTCTCCATTATAACCGAGTAAGGATCTCTTAGTTTTAAAAAGTCATTATCAAATATAGCTTGATTCCTCTATTTCTATAAACTCCAAATTGAAACCCTCTAGATTAATCCCCAATTACTCATACCAAAATTTCCTAACTCATTCTTAAGATTCATATCAAACCAGTCACGTAATGAGGCTCTACAGAAGGATGAATAGTATGAAGAATGAATTAATCTAAGCCAAATTTGTTTAGCATAAGAACAATCCTTGAGAATATGTAATATGTCCTCTGTTTCCTCATTATAATACTGGCATATTGCATAAGTGGAGGACCAACTACTCTTTCAAGTATTAGTAAATAAACGATTATTAAATAATATCCATATGAATACTCGGATACGTTCAGCATCTCTCAACTTTCAAATTTTTTGTAAGCAGAGCTATATGTATGAGTAGAATACTTCTCTATTAGAAAATAAGTATTTTTAATAGTATAAGTTCCCTCATTGGTATAATTCCAAACCATGAAATCATTACCTGCCTCTGACATAGGTGGTAACAAGCTAGTCAATTTCTGAAATACATTGTTTGGGATAATAGAAGCAAGTTTCTAGAACTCTCAACCCCAAAAATGTACCCAATCTGCCACTTTACTGTTTTCTTCCTCCGTTGTAAGTGGCTAAAGGCATAATTCCTTTAAACTCTTATCAGGAAATAACTACTTATCAGTAAAAAATTTACTAGTTAACCATTTCTAATATGCTATCTTATTGCCAATTCAACAATTTCTTACTGTTGTTAGATGAATTTTCAAAATACGGAATCCCTCTTTCCTTGCCTCCAATATATTCTCTTTATCATTCCTTAGCATGTATTTGTGTAGGAGAACATCAACCCATAGACTTTTATCTCAGTTAACTAATTTTCAAGCTATCTTAGTACCACAAGTTCTATGAAATGAAGATAATTTCTTAAATCCAAGTCCACCATATAATTTAGGCATCACAATTTGATCGCATCCAATAGGGTGAAATCTATGTGAGCTTTGGTTATGTCCCCATATGAAGTTTCTCTTCAATCTTTCGACTTCGTGACAAATTGATATAGAAAATTTAACAACTTGCATAGGATACACTGATATAGAACTTAAAATCGATTTTGCTAAAGTGATTCATCTAATCATAGAAAGAGTACTTTCTTTTCAAGCAATAAGTTTATTTTTTACTTTATCAATAATATACTAAAAAATTTCAATAGATTTTCTCTCTTTGGTTGGAAATCCCAAGAAGTATATTGGATTGACATTCACTTCCAGTTAGGAAGAACACTGGGCTAGCTCATAAGACCAGGCTTGTTGAGCCAGCCCAATGCATCGCCCCCCGTGTTTTTAAAAAAAAGTTCTTTGGCGATACAACGTTACATTTACTTTTCTTTTCTTTGTTTGTTTTTTCAAAATACAGGGTCCCATCAGGAATCAAGGCAAAATACAACAACATGCACATATTTTTTCTTTTTCATCTTAAACGACTGAGATATAACAAATTTTCTCAGTATTTTTATTACTATATAAAAATAAGATAAAACTACAAGTTTTTGGTGTTAATTTTTTTAAGAAAAAACAGCATGTTTACAAAGTAATTTGTGGTTATATATGGTGTGAATATATATATATTTAAAAAAAGGAATGGTAAGATTTTTAATAAGTTAATACCATCTTAAAAAATATTCTTTGTGTATTACGTAGTCTGAAATTAAGGCCTTTAAAGACCAATACTCAAATTTGAAATTAATTACGTCTAATATTGTTTATATCATATTGAAACAGTATATAGCTTCATAAAAAAAAACAGAAATTAATTTTATGAGTTGAATTAGTCTCTTCCAAAATCTTATTAAAACAAATTATATATTGTATTATTATTTTTAAATATATTGAGCTATAGTAGTAGCTAGCTAGGACACTGTTAAATCTCAGTTTTTTCTAATATTTCCATTTAAAATTATTAGTTGAGATGTCGATATATATCAATCCCTGTATACATAAATGTTCACATAAAAAAGAGATCAAAATGAATTGCAAAACAAATATATTTAAACTATTTAGCCAAAGGGAAGACATAAAATTTAATTTGGCACTGTTAATTGGAAAAGTGAGTCTTTCATATAATAACAATAACAATAATGATTATATTAATAATAAATATTAAAAATAATATAGTAATTAGGGGAATTAGGCATGTAAATTGTAAACACGTAGGATTGGGCAACCAATGGACGTCAGATCAGCGTAGTAGTTTAAGGCGAATGCATGCATCAAGTGGTTTTTTGTCGATATCTTTTCTAATATTATACACTGTGTCTAGTATTTTTTTTAATTATATTATTAAATATTTAAATAATCGATTAATTCAGTTTCAGGGTGTGTGACCACTTTTCCTAATACATGTATTCCCTATAGAACTCAAACTCAAAATTTAAAAGAACATAGTTGAATCTTATATCATGTGTTATTCTCTTGTTGATATTATAAGATAGAAATTGTATTTTGTAATGAGTTTCATGTCAATTTTCAAAGATCCGATTCACAATAGAACTTGCCCTTTTAAGTCTCCCAAAGCACCTTATTATATTTGCAGATTTTAGATTGAGACATTGAAAGTGAGTCTATGATAGCAAATTCCAAAGTGGAAATAAAAAAAAGCAAATTTTTAAAAAGAAAAAAAAGTGTTCTGTATAACTCAAAATAAATAAATATTATTGAGCAATAATAGCAAATATATACTACCATAACTATAATAAACTATTATATATACGTATATAATTTTTTGTGTACAAAATTTCTATTACAAATACTAAATCAGGTTAAAATAAAAATGAGTTAATATTCAGTACTACCAACAAATCCATATCAAAATCTTATATATAGGGTATTAAGTAATTCCTTCCATTGACCTAACCGCCATTTGCACTTTTAAATACCAACCTGCCTCTCCTTAGTTTTTTTTTCCCGTTTAATTTAAACACGAGCCAGCTCATTTATGAAATTAAATTTTTCTTAACTGAGAATATTTTTTTCCCAAGAAATGTTTATTATAGTAAAATTAAGCATGCATCATCCTTTCTCTTACAGAATAATTATATTAATTAGTATAAAGATAAAAGCATGACACGTGTGGGCCTAATTTTTTTTGTTTAAGTTGTAGATAGTGCGACAACTTTTAACAAAAAACAAAATAAAATAAAAAATAGGATAAGTTTCTAATTCCATTCCTACTTCGCTTCTTACCCTTTGCTTTTCGCTTCATATCTATCTATCTCATTTATCTCTTTGCAATTATATATATATATATATATATATATATATATAATCTATTTGTTCTTTTTATTACTTTTTTTGGTAACCTATAACTTCGAGTAGAATGTTGCAGTTAATTACTCCTATTCGTCTTTGTAAACTTTATCACTGATATAAAAATTATCCAACGTAATTTTTATTTTAATGTTTAGAATTTACAAAATATAATAATATTATATAAAACATGCGTTGCCTTAAGTTAACTTGGAACAAAAACAAAAAAAGCCTTAGGGGCCATAATTAACTTGGAAGCGAAGAGAACGCGAATTCAAACCAAAGACAAATTAAAGGAGTGCACTCACACTTAATTAAAATATTAATTTTGGATTAATGAATATAAGTTGCTTTTAAACTTTAAATTTAAAAACGAGCGTAAGCCAAACCTAACCCCACAAGTTGCGACCCTTCCAAATTCCAATTCTAAAATTATTATGAGAGCAATTAAGCTATATGGTAATGTCACTCATCAAACTTTTTCAATCTTTTTTGCCATAAAAAGTGATTACCTCAGTGTATAGATGTATTGGTGAAACTTATTTGATTAATAGTTGCTAGGTACTTCAATTGGTTATAAAAATGATATGCACGACAGCTGATACTGTGGTAGGTTTTAACTATTAGAGTAGGTACGTAGTTTAATTTGCAACTTGCAAAAGATATTGCACTATTTTATTTATATAACTCAGAAATTTTCTTATTCTATAATTTCTCTTGATAGTTTAAATGAAGGTAGTAAAAATCGAATTGGCTGATACAATAGTTTAAAGGTAGCAATCAAACTGTAGTTAAACCGGAGTCAACTAAATCATGATTTAATAATATAATTTAATTAAAATATATGAAATAATGTTCATAGATAACCCTAAAAAGGATAGTATTTAAATAAAATGGTATTAATCTAAAAGTAAATGGGACATTCATGAATAAATATCACATAATTCAACAAAATATAGTTGCTAATCGACCCATTCAAAACTCTTGATCACACTGGACATGAGATTTATTTACTAGTTTATTAGTCTGATCGACTTACTCGAGTTGAGTTTTAATAAAATATTTGATTTAAATGTAAATTAATCTTTTTCACTGGAAAATGTTTAAAAATTACTAGAATTCTCTATATTTGACCAAAACCGGTTCAATTACAAATTTACATATGATTACTAATATACTGTTGATTGAGGTAGTAAGTAGTATCATATTTGTAAGAAAGAGAATATAAATTCAAATCTCGTAAAATATATTTGTTAGGAGACGTAAAAACTTATTGCTTTGTAAGGATATAGCTACATACCTTTAAATAAATTAGGAAAAGAAAAACAAATTTAACCAATTGATGAACTGTAAATTTAAAATATCTTAATATAATATCTTCCCCACATCCCCTTTAAGCTCCTCTTTATTTGTGTTCTTCTTTTTAGTCAGGAAATTTTTGGAAAGGGGTTGGGTTCACCTATGATCTAATGATAGGGCGGAGTTTCCCTTCATCCTAGGCTATACCACTGTCGGATAGGGCGAGCCATCAATTACTTTCAGGCGTAAACCTAGGTAACTAGGAGATATGATGTCTCCCCAAATACCGCGACTGGAACCACAATAAAGTAGTACTCCCTACACATTCAACACGCTCTAAATAGTCGTATGTCTCACCTCTTCATCAGTTGAACCCATAGACAATAAGTTCTTTATCTATGTTCTTAATTTCATGACGAGATTGATTGATACTTGGGCTTTGAACAATTATATATATTGTGTGATTATCCTCTTCCTAGCTAGTACAACAATTTCAGAGTTGTTGATCGAAATCAACAAACTCTCAAGAGGCAATTAATTGAAGAAAATACCAATAATTTTATACACGATGTATGACTTTTGATCTCGATGTAGAAATTAAACTACCCCTCACCACACCATCTAGCTAGAACCGTGAGATAGGAGTGTGAATAAATTCTTGCACTGTAGTATTTGCATATAATCTTCAACCCAATAATAAATACATTTCACTAATTTTTATGATTAACGAATTATGATGTCGGTACTTTAAGCTATGTAATAGATGATTTGATAGTAGTGGAGCAAATTACTTTTCAACATATTTTTAATTTAATGGATTAACCGACAATTTTAAATGAACTTATGCGCATGTTTCTCTATGTGGTTCTATGGAATTTAAAATAAAATCAATTACCCATAATTTATAAATAATATAACTTCGTGTATATTTTATGATTTATACTGATTAATGAATTGAAATAATAATATATAATTTTAATTTTAATGTAGGCCCTTTACTTAACAAAATAATGATATGACAAATGCTAATTAATTAATCACTATAATTTACTAGATCCCTTAAACATGATATCATAGGTTCGAATCAGGTAGTAGTGTGCATAAAAATATTTTATTTTGATGGAGGTAAAATCTACTTCAATGATCTTTACACGAGAGGATTAATATATAGTTTTTGGTGAGAGATACCGCCTATACTCTATAGAAAAAATCACTATAATCTGCTGGAATCGTGAATTATTTGTCAATCCTGAGAGAAAAATCTTGTTGAGTAGGGTCAATCATGCATCACCAGAATTAATTTCCCTTGAAAATTCATGTGCTTAAAAATAATCACTTTATCTGTAGAATTGGGGTGGGAACTAGCTAGAGGAAGGCTATTAACAAAGACTTTCCTCCAAGATGCCTAAAATCGATTCGAGCGTGCAAAATTCAACAAGAAAGAAGAAAGGACAAAATACTTTTAATATGAAGGAGATATATATAGAGGGCTCCAAAATTAAAGTAGCATCGTAGATTATAGGGTAATATAGCTGATGGCCTCCAAGTTTATTTCCACTTTCTTTGGACCATTACAAAGTGATGAGTGATCCCCTAGCTACCTCTAAAAAGTAGTTTACTTCTTATTACAAAACAAAAAAAACAAAAAAGAAAACCCTAATTTTTTTTTCATTTCCAAGTGAAGGAGACGTGTAAACAAGATCAATTTAGAATCAAGAATGATAGTTAAGTTGTAAAAGTTCAATTTAATTACGGTTAGATACTAACATTTATTTTTTTCCCTAAAACATGAGTTGCCAATATTGATCCAGATAGTTGTAAATATGAGTAGACTCAATTGCAAATCATCGGGACTAACGTACGAGACTCATATGCCTGATTTCCTTTTTCTTTTTATCAAGTATATATATATATGCCTAATTTCTAAATTACAACTAATACTCCCACATTTATAATTATTTACAATTCATTAAATTGTATCTTAAATCTTACTAACAATTTCTTTTACATGTTTTTTCAACATCACCTATTTTTTAATCTTTTGGCTGGTGTGATAACAATAACCTAAAGTAACAAGTAATATGCTTGGAATATTCATGGCATCTCACTGTATGTCTTAATTGAATGTCCACTTATATATTAGACAATTAAAAAAGTAAAAAAAATGAAATAAAATAAATACTAAAGAGAGGGATAGAGACTTTGAGCTTTGAGTAAATTAAAATATACAGCTTTAACAATGACGAGTGCACTTTCTTTGTTAACTAGTGAGTGATTTACGTCTTTGATTATAACATGTGGCCCCTCATTTTACCAAACATTTCAAGCATTAAAGTCGTTCGTCACTTTTTATTTATTTACTTATTATTTTTCCCCCATTATTCGTCACTCCATTATTGAAGGTTGAAGTCCCCATCTTAATTTAACTTGATCCAAAACACAATCAAAGAAAAAAAATGACGGTATTATTTAATTTGTACTTTGTTTTATTAAAGAAAGTGACGCATTTGTTGGTCCATGAATAGTACGCAATAATAATAGGGACATGTTTCATGGTTTTTATAAAACATTATATTATGTCAAGTCTATAATTCTTAACCTAAACTAAATTAATATTAGGTTGCTTCAAATCGTATAAAAGTTAAGACAAATTCTTACAAAAAAGTTAAAAAAGAAAAGTAGAGTGCACTTGGGCAGCAAGAAAACCCTTCTATAGACCATTGCTTGACCAAATGATTTTGGCATCTACCATTTGCCATCTAATCATATATTCATGCCATTAATTAATTATATATATCTCAATTGACATTATTACCCCTGTATATCATAATTGATGATGCTGATCCTGGGTCATATCCGTCATTTCACTCGCCACTTTCGTTTAAGACTGCACGCTTTTCCTTTATTTATTTCTTTGTTTTTTCAATTTGGTTAGGTTTCTTACTATATATACACATATATAATGATTGATTTTAGATTGTGTTGCGTGTTGTTCTGATTCATGGGTCGTCTTGTCCAAATAGAGTCTTGGAATGTGCCGCACAGAAGAGGGCGTGATCATTTTATATCGAAAGAAAATCAAGCTTAATTAACAAAAAAGCTTTAATAAAATTTGGAACAATTAAGGCAACAAAAATAATATCAACTCAATATATATCATATATATATATACTTGAATAGTTGACACTACTTAAGACACTAGCTAGCTAGCTATAACACTTATAAATACTAATAATAATAAACTTTCTCTGGTTTTCAAAATTCGTAAACCAATATTTTCCAAAACCATTCTCTCTCTATTTTCCCAAAAAAGAAGGAAAAAAGGGGGACCGATATCTATCTATACTTTTAATTTACATAGACAACTTGAAGACAAGTTATTGACTAATAATTAACTCTAATATTTGATGATGCCGTATTCTATGATTTATTTAGTTGGTTAATTAATCATGATCATTTCTGCCGGATATATTAATAATGTATAGGGCTAATCATTCCGTCGTGAAAATAGTAGGGGTGTTGCATGGCCATGCAGATGAGGAGAAGGGCTGGAGAGCAAAGATTTGATTTATATGGTGCAGTTTTTGTCGGAGTTGGGTTTGCTCGGACTGGAGCCATTGGTTCTCCCTGCTCACTCGATTATAGTGATGAAGAAGAAACTGCAACCTGTTGTTGAGTTCCCTGTTCTGGATCCTAAACCGGTTCACCTGAAACCTTAAGTTCTCTAGATGCTTCTGCTTTCGCATGCGTGACCTCCTCGCTGACTCTCGGTTCGATATCATTCTCCGCCGTTTGCGCTCGTCCAGAATGGATGACGCCACGCCTTTCACGTCGACATCGGTCTGGGAGGAATTACCGGCCGGCTTGACGGGGGAGGATAGAATGTCCGGGCACAGGGACTGGCTGGGACCAGGTGCGAAGCCCGGGCCTTCCCAAGGAGTCGGGAAAGAGCCGTCCAAGGCCCAAAAGGGGTTATTAATGAAAGGGTCAGAAGGTGGAAGAGTGGACAACATGGCTACGACGCAGAGATTTAGTTCTTACCAGAGGGGGGTAGAAGGAAGGAGGGAGAAAGGGAAGGGACGCATTAGGGGGTGGTTTCCTTTTATAGCCGAAAATTGGGGGTACGCATGAACAATTAACAATGTTTTATGGGGGTATTTCGGTCATGGCGAGGCATTTTTGGCTTTTGAGTCAGCCGGCACTAAATGGTGGACGGGGTGATGTAAGCAAGTGGGTCCCAGAAAAAGATTGGAAAATAAGCTTCGATGGGAAGGAAAAATAGCAACTGGCATCGTGTCGTACACGTGGAAGGTGTGTGATTGATTGAGGGTACAATGATTGATGAAGTGGAAGAGCAGTGTGACCCTGTGTGTTGCTGCATGCTGTGCATTCAGAAGGGAATCGGGAAAGCTTGAGGGCCACAAAAAGGAATTAAAAAGGTAATAATGGTGAAATTAAAGCTGGGGTTAAGCAACACTAATTAAATCCGAGTGACGTTTCATTATTAAGTATTGATTTTTCTTCCATTATAAATCTCCATTAGTTTATTTTAATGACAAGTGGTGTATATGTGTAGTAATCATTTGATCATGTCACAGGAGTGCGCTATATATTTTAAAGATAATTTTATTTGAGATATTGTCTAGTACTAAAAGTGATAAGTATCTTTTTTAACGAGAATTTAAATATTAATTTATTATGTTATGACAGATAAGTTTATTATATTAGATCTAATTAACCTTAGTTGGTATAATTAATACTCCATCTGATCTTAATTATAAGACCATATCGACTTTTTAAAAAGATTAAGAAAGTAAATAAATCACTTTGAAGTATTTATATTTATCATTTTTATCAAATTAATTTATTTAACTTATAAACTACTCATTTCAAAGAGATCATGTAACATATAGTATAATTAAATTATTTATTTAGTTTTTTTAATTTTTTTAAAAAAATTAATGGAGTCTTATAATTAAGATTATGGTAGTAATATCTTCCTATATATGAATTTCAAGAATATATATTGAATTAAGGAACATCATATGTAATAAAAATATTATTAATAATATTATTATTATATGGTCTTCTTCTTCGTGCAATTTCTTGTAGTAGTAGGTGGAAATAAACTAAAACGTAGGGGATGACATCTCGAGGGAAAGATGTCGTATGCTTTATGGAAAAAAGAAAGGAATTTATTTAATATATATGCATGTTGATGAAGGAGAGATGGATTAACTATCTATATGTGTGTGTGTGTGTGTGTGAAGCATCAATATATAGAGATGTATGGGATGGATTAAATATGTGTGTGTGTGTGTGTGTGTGTGTGTGTGGGCGCGTGCGTGTGTGTGTGTGAAGTATTAATATATAGAGATGTATGGGTAACATAGTATTTGGGATGGGGAATGAGCATATGAGAATAAAGGCTATGAAAACTGAGAGGTAGGGGAATCTATAGGTTAATAGAACCACACACACACACACACAGGAGATAATTCAGAAAGGCACAGGAATAAGAAAACATTAGGTTAATGAACTTTTTTTTTTTAAAGTGAGAGTGTACTGTAAGGGTGTGCTGAAAAGGCAAGAGTGTGTTTGTATATTATCGTGGAAGTGAACACTAATGTTTTTTCTGTTATCAAGTTCTCGCAAAGCATTTGAAGGGTCTACCACTTAAATCCTTACACACATAATGATCATGGTACCAAAGCTCCCATAGAGTGTACAAATATATATATATATATATATATATATATATATATATGGAGTCATAATTATGGGATTCACTTTCAGTGCTCATGTGTACCATCCTTATCAAACTTTCAATGGTTCACATGTAGTATAATTTTGTTTTATATTTTTAGAGTATGATATTTTAATATGTACATAATCTAAAATAAAAATAATTTTTTAATTGTTATTATGTCAAACAATGATACTTTATTTAAAAATTGTTAATTAAAATTTTAAATCTAAACCATTCACATTTAATTCAGTTTGCGTAGGGGTGCATCACCAAGTGATAGGCACCTCAATCTGGACCATCAAGACTGAATTTAAATGGTCTAAATTTATTTATTTTTTAAAAATATTTTAATGTGTATATAATCTAAAATAAATAAATTTTTAATTGTTAATTTTTCAAAAAATGATGTTTTCTAAAAGTTATTATTTGAAAATTTTAAATCTTAACCATTGAAACTGTATTTGGATAGTATAGATCTCACTATTATAATAAGCAAATAAATTAAATCTATTAAAATCATATTTAGACTGTACAAATTTCAGTATAACAATCTTTATAGTGCAAGTCTCAAAACCCAACTCCTCATATATATTATGTGCCCGTGCCTCTAATCTTTATTGATTTTCTTTCCTTCTAAGGCTTTTGGCTTTTCCTCTTAGATGGGAGGATTTTATTAGTGAGTGAGCTATAAATACCTCTATAAATACTCTTTGAGCCTAGAGGTATGCCCTGACCTTGGTGAATCCCTGTAACCTACCTAAATTTTTTTATCTAAAAAAAGATTTTTTTTAAAAAAAACACACTTAATGGTAATGATATATATGCAAATGGACCCTGCATGTTCTTCCTAACTTCTTAGCATTAGGATGTGAAGGATGCTTTTCTTTCCCCCAAAACTTAAAAAAGATAATGATGTTCTTATTTCATTTAGATCAAATTTAGATTTTATTACACACAAATTACTTCTGTGTTTCAATGACTAATCCACAAACAACACCAAACCCCCCACACACACGTACTTAGTCCATAAATTAGTTCATCACAATACTAGAGTTTCTGATTGTACAAGAAATATATGTCACCTATAATTGCTCCTAATTAATTAAGATAAATAATTGATTCAGTAATTAAGGTGTTGAAGAAAAGGAGTCAAGATAGAGCACATATATATAGGTGGGCATACTATAATATTAAGAATTACTTCTCTAATACTTACTATAGGACTTATTTAACTAATTTAATTATATTAAATAAGTTAATTAAATTAGTTAACATAATAATTTTTTAAAATATCATAATCCTCTTCATTAACTTTCCTTCTATTTTTTACTTGATTATTGTTAAGAAAATATTAATAGAGATAATTTAAAAAAATTAATAAAACATCTTATATTTAGGAATAAGATCAATTTTTTAATTATATCATTTATTAAAGACTGGAGACATATAAATATAAGAATGAAATTAAACCAGGTTGTTGGCCTACGATTGACCCATGTGGGTGTCTCTGTTCATTGGCTAGCAAGGTGGAATGGGGCAAGCAATATCCATGTGATTGATAAAGGAATATCACTAAAAGTAAAGAGAAGGCAAACATATATATATATATATATATATATATATATATATATATATATATTCATCAAAGAGGAACAAATTTACCGTCCCAACCAAAAAAGATAAAGACAGACAGAGGAAAACAAAGACGGGTCTATAGCATTATTCACAGATTTGTAGGGCTTTTGCTTTTATGCTTTTTTTCTTGTAGCCGCCCCCTAATTTACATATTTAAACCATGTGTTTTTTGGAAAATTAGATTCTTTCAACTAACAGCGACAAGCTTAAGTTATAAGAGATTCAGCATTTCGAAAAAGATCGATCTCAAGCTAATAAGGTATTGTGATTTGTGACTTATGAACAGAAAAAGTTAGGTTTTTGAGAGTTATTTCTCCTCAAATGGATGATAGAGAATATTTTATACAAAAAAAGACATTTTGTTTCCCCAAATTTAATACCAGAAGTTAGAAACTGCATTCTTTCTTTTGTTTTTCCGCCCATGAATTGATTTTCGGCACACATGATCTCTGGTATGCAATAAGAAAGTCAGAAATATGATACTTATAAAAGTAATACTACTCCCTCTAGTCTTCAACATAAGACTTAGTTGAATAATTTAGAGAGATTAAAGAAACTAAATTAATTACGTTAAAGTATTTATATTTATCCTGTCTTTCTAAATTAATTTATTTGACTTATAAATAGATATATAATCTAATATTATATGTAAGTATTTGAGAGAGATCATATAACATATGGTATAATTAAATAATTTTTTTAATTTTTTTAATCTCCTCACACTATAAAAAAAATTGAAAGTTACAACGGTTAATTTGTAGCGGTTAAAGTAAAACCGCTGCAAAGTGTCACTTTATAGCGGTTTGGATGTGAACCGCTGTAAATTTGCAGCTGTTTGTCTGTGAACAGTGTCATTGGAGATATTTGTAGCGATTTTAACCACTACAAAGATGGTGTCAAGCTGGCGCCATAAGGCAGGAAGAATATTGTAACGATTCAAATTGCTACTAATATTCGCACCACAACACGCGAAAATTTTCCAACGGTTCAAACCGTAGCAAAAATCCAAGCAGATAAGTCCCAGGAGTTTGTAGCAATTACAAACCGCTGCACACTTCCCAACTGATGAGCTGTTTGTTCGCATGCTGGATTTTATAGCAGTTCAATCGTTGCAAACTTCCCCGAGAAAAGTGACCATTTTGATTTTGCTCCAGGGTCATGTTTGTAGCGGTTAAAATGTGTCAAAGACTGTTGGATATTTGCAGCGGTTTGTCTTAATTAACAACTACAAATGTAAAAACTGCTACAAAAAAATGTGCTTTCAGAAACCTATATATACCTCCAACCATTATTTCAAACCTAGGAGGATTTTTGTATTTTTTTTAAAAAAAATTGTTATTACTTACATATTTTAGATATTATGAATTTAAAAATATAAATTTTATTTTATTTAATGATTTCACAAATTTTAGTTTATCTCACAAAATTTAATATATTTTAGTTTAATTTCATAAATTTTAATTCAATTATATTTAAAAAGTTAAATTTGTATCTGTTACAAACTGCTACAAAGTTTCCAACGACCGTGCCACTTTGTAACAGTTTATAACTGCTGCAAACTTACAAAATTTCAAATTCAAAATTCTCTCCGTGCAGATGTGTCATCGTGACATTTTGTAGCGCTTTAAAACCGCTGCAAATGTTTAAATTTTAAATTTAAATTTACCTCCATAGCTATTACACTTTGTAGCGGTTTGTAACAGCTGCAAATTTTCAAATTTAAAATTTAAATTTCCCCCATCGTTGTTACCTTTTGTAGTGGTTTATAACCGCTATAAATGTCTAAATTTTAAACTTAAATTTCCCTCCATCGATGTTACCTTTTAAACTTTGATGACATGGAGACATTTTTTAACTGCCCACATCATGTTGACGATGCTCCTCCTCATCTTACCATATCTAATGATTTGTTCACTCCTGTTGGAAAACATGTAAAATTTTTCAAAAATATAAAACTATTAATTACTTGGATCTATTTTGTATACAAAATAAATCAAAAAATAATATTAAAAATGAATTTGGTTTATTTCAAAAGATTTAATCATGGTAGAAAAGAGTTTTACTAAAATCCAAAAGAAACTCTACCATGATTATAAAAATGACTTTTCTTCAAATTCAACTAATGATGATGGAAAAAATAAAATGAGTAAAATTATTTATGACATATAAATTACTAAATATTTTATAAATTGTATATTATAACTAAATAGATACTAGAGTAAACTTGATTTTATAATATAAATATTACACTTTTCTATAAAACACGTATATTAATTAATAAAAATGTAATAATAGAATCTTTTATGAAATATTCTTAAACATATTAAAAATTAGATTAAAGTGTATATATAAAAACAATGTAAGAGTTTATATAATTTTAATAAAATTGAAGAAATAATTAATAATTTATAAGAGTTTATAATAGATATTTAGAATATTATCCCCAAGACGAACTCCCAAAGTCAAATCTAAAAGATGTATTATATAATATTAGAGCATGCAGTATGAAATCTACTGTGATAATATACAAATATTCTACACATACATTTAAAGGAGAATGATATACAATTAATATAGCTTTAATTATTTAATTAAGCCTATGAAGTTTTTTTTGGGGTCCTAAGATGAAACTATCACCTAAAAAATGTTAATAAAAATAGGGTGAGACATTAGTAACCAGCAATTCTATTCATCATGCATACTAAAATGTACCTATGTGGTGTCAAGTGAGACAGATTATAAAGTACAATATATAGAAAATAATATATTATCATAATAAAATCAAATAGATAACCCACCCCAATTCCTCCTATCAATCCAACTGAACCTCCTTATCCCTGCCAACTGAACCCATGGGTTAGAGATAGCTACCATATACTTGGCCACTCACAAAGCTAACCAATCAAATGTTATGGATAGGCCAAAATTCACAGAGCACATGACTAGATCATGGGTTCATTCCCTCTCAATAAACAGGTAGGGGTGTCATAAACTAGTGGGACAAAAGCTAACCATCGAGCTCTAATGGAGGCTATACCACGTGGTAGAAATATAACTCTATCATCGTCCATTTCCAATGAATAATTCTAAAAATAATCATATTAATCAAAATTTCAATAGTTTGATAAATATCACAACTCAAGATAATAACTTTTTTTCAAATTCAAATATCAAGATATAATAAGTTTATAATCTCAACTCAAACTTTTTAAATTAAACTTTAAGTCCTACAAAATTATTTTCAATAAAATAATTAAACAAGTTTTCTCAATACAATCATATCAATATCAATAGATTTATATGTGTATATATATATCAAATCATTCATGAACATCACATTAGCATATACAACGAGTAAAAAGTGGTTACCTATCGCCAAAGCAAGGAATAATCTAGTGGCCCTATATACAACAACATTAATCACAAACAATCTAATGCTTTAACAAAAGTTACCCTAAAACCTCAATGACAGTATGATGGAAGTGAAGAGAGAAATTAGATAGTAATGGGAGTTAAGGACTAAGCTTAGGATATTTATATATAATTCATAAGGTTTAAAATTTTAATCTTATCTAATCTGATCTTATTATTTTTCAGTATTATTGTTATCTTCCTCAAAATCCTATCAGATATGATATTTTAAAATTTAAACTATATTATTATTATAGTATGAATACGTATATTATTATATGTATATTTAATCAAAGATACATGTATATTATTATTATCTTTATCAAAATCCTATCAGATATTATAATTTAAAATTTAAATCATATTTTTAAAATTCAAATGTATATCTAAATCTGAATCTAAATCCTAATAAATTCCTAACTAATAATAATAATTAAATCATAACATCTTACATAAGATAATAATATAATAATCTATATATTATATTTTATTGAAAATAATAAAAATACTAAATCATAATAATTTAATTAGATAATATTTCTAAATTATTGATAAATAACATTTTTAATTATTCTTAAATATAATAATAAAAAATGGGATGTTGCAAAACCCGTGGGAGGATCTAAGTTCTTCAAACTCACTCCCACTGAGAAATTGCAGGCACACAAACATGTTCTGATAAACTGCAGCTAAGTTGAACCTTTACTCCTGTAAGTATATATATATAAATTAAATGCACACTATTTTTTATACTTGTAATTCTATTTATTCATCTCTAACGCTTAGATTACAAATTACACTTCATTGTATAGGAAGTACAGAAGTCATACCAGGTGCTAGCTACGAGTATGTGGGTGAACTTCTGTTAAGACTAATAAAAGAGTCCACCGAGAGTTTTCTAATTAGTTTACACGACGAATGCGTAATGACAACAGACCTTACACAGCTGAATTAAAAAATCTTTCACTCAGTCCATTAGACCATGCAAGAAGGTATACCACGTATAATGTTAACAAGTTCAAGTTCTACATGGTTACACGTTACCAGGGATTGCTGGCACAAAGCTCTGTGGTTTGCGGCACATTTGAGATGAGGAGTTATGCTTGCAGTAATGACGGTGACATATGAGGTATCACTTATTATGGAAAGCTTATTGATATCGTTAAGTTAAATTACCAGCTTTTCACAGTAACTCTCTTCAAGTGCTCATGGGCAAACACGACATCTTCATGGGGCTTATTGTTGATGATTTAGGCATCACATCTGTCAACTTTTCCAGGCTCATTAATATAGGTGAATTTGAAGATGATGAGTCGTTCATTCTGGTCTTTGAGGTGCACCGAGTTTATTATTATATGGAGGACGATAAGTATAAAGATTGAAATATGGTGGTTCACCTCAAGTCATGAGATCTTTTTGACATAGATGATAGTGATATTACCGCTTACGACAACGAACCCTTACAACTGATTAATTTTGATAATTTATTCTCTTAAGGTGATGGTAATTTAGCCAATACTAGGTATATGTCCTCTTCATCCAAGTATTTATTTACAATTGTCATTACTAAATTATTTAAAAACTCATTTATTTCAAATTTAAATTTCAATCCATTATAATATAATTATAAGTTAAACCTAACAATATTTTGTTATAAAAAATCTCTTTTCAGGCAAGGTGATGATGACAATGAATGATTTTTATTACATTTTGAATGCTTAAGTAGCATTTCTTCTTCTAAAAAAATTAATTACAAAATAAAATTAAGTGTTTTTTTTAAAAAAAATACACATTTGTAGAGGTTGTTTAACTGCTACAAATTGCAGCATATAACCGCTACAAAATAACATAAACAACTACAAAATATAAAAAATTGCTGTAAAACTATGCCTAGCCTCTAAAAATACATCTCCTCTTGTTCTCACTTGCTCGTGCTTTGCTCCGCTGTTCTCACTGTTTATTTTCTCTTATTTTTTCCTTATGTTAGTTCTTTCTTCACATAGTAGTAAGATCATATCAATTTATAAAAATATTTCTCTTTCATATTTGTATATTTATTTTTATTAATATGAGTATTTATTATTTTTAGGTTATTCCTACACAAATTGTTAGATCTATTCAATCATTTCTATGTTATATTTTCTCCACTTTCTAACTCTATTATACACCTTATTTCATCTACCTCGATAACTGTCAATTTATCTAGGTTCAATTTTTATACTTTATAAGTATTTATCATAAAATAAAATATATTAAATTAAATTACATTGTACAATTAAATAATAAACTTAATTACCATAATAAAACTTTAATCTATCTAATTTGTTACATTATCTATATATCTACATATATACATATATTGTATTAAAAATTTATATATATTTAAATATATATAATTATAAGTACTATTACAGGGAATTTTAATTTTTTTACCACAGATGCAACATTTGTAGCGGTTATATAACCGCTACAAACTCTTAAAATTCTTTTTTTTTTTAACTTTTTGAAATTTTGTAGCGATTATGTAACCGCTACAAACTTTTGGCGCCAACGTGAAAATTTTTGTTTGCCGCCAAAATATTTCCTTGCCTTGCAATTTCTCGCCAACTAGGCATGATGAAACAACTACAAACTTTTTTTCTGTTAATTCTTATACACATTTATAGCGATTTTATAACTTCTACTAAATTATATAAAACGCTATAAAAATTTACAGCGGTTTGACCGTTATTCGCAACGGTTACATAAATCGTTACAAATGTATTTGTAGCGCCTGAATTTGCAACGGTTTGTTAAATCGCTGCAAATATATTTATCAACTGTTATAATTGTTACAAAGTCCAAAATTTGACCATTGTAAAACACTTTATTTTTTGTAGTATTAAATTAATTAATTGGATCTTATATTAAGAAGTGAAAGGAATATCTAGACCAAAGAAGTCCATTGAATCCTCTCTATTTTCTAGGGATCAAGTGATCTCTACTTTGCAGTCAAGAGATAAGCAACAAGAAAGCCACCCCACTCATTTAAAAAAAAAATAGAAAACAAAAAAAGAAAGAAAGAGAAAGTATAATATATAAAAGTTCTCTTGAAGACCCCAAATAAAAATTTTGCATTCTCTTAATATAATTATAAGCGGAAAATAGAGAGGATTATTAATGAAGCTCCTTTTACTTGAACCCCACCACATGCAAATGTATCCAAACTGAATAAAGCTATAACTAAGTTGGCAGAGATCCTTTAGTTTGTGAGCAAAAGAGAAGAGCAAAGTGTCTGCCTTACAGAAACCAAATCCTTAAAGGGCTTTATCAAAAGCAGGCTCATATTGCAGTCGTGTGTGCTGCATCTTTAACCACATGCACGCACATCAATCATTGAAGAAACCAACAAATTAAAGGCAGAATAATCCCTCACTCATTCCTATGATCAACTAACTATAACCGCTTCGTTGCCTTATATGTTCCAATCCTCCCTTTTGTTGCTCCCACGTTGGACTCAAGAATATATATAATTAATGTATCTGTTACGTTCATTTCCTTATTCTCTCATCAAATATTATTATTATATTACACGTCCCTTCAACCACGTGCCTTCCCAATTCCATCTCTTTCATTTCCTTAAAACATATATGTTACTGAGCACACAGAATCGATATTGTTTATATTGTATGTAATAAAGAACCCTTTAATATGCTCAATAATCCACACACACACACACACACACACACACACACACACAGCCCTCTTATCTGAGATTATGATTATATATATGAATAGGTTCATTATTTCAAATCAGGATACAAGGCACTGAATTTGACAAATATATATAATAACAGTAACGATGAATATATATATATATATATATAGTGAGATGCAGAGAGACATCGATTTATTTACCAGTTGCGGTTATTGCAGTTGAATTGTCCTTAATTAATCAAGACATCGATGCAAGACTGAGATTCTTCCATCTCTGGTTTTGAAATAAGAGGCAAATGATTAGCATTGCAATCGTCGTCAGGGTCGTCCCTTGAGTCCACATACATGCAAGAGAACCAGTCTAATGAAGCGAAGAAGGCCGAGGCGACGCCTTTGAAGAGCCATGCTGTTATACCGTCAAGCTTGTTTTTGCATAATGCCAAGTAAGGCTTGTTGCAGCTCATGATTATTGAAGCCTCTATATCATCCTTTTAGCTTGCAAATTTATCTCCATTCAAATATTTTTACCCACAATGGAGATGACGGAGATATAAAATACTATTTAGCTCATTACTTTGTAATTAAGAGACGCCCATAACTACAAGAAAGGGTTTGGAATATGAACAATTCTTCACTTTTTGCCCACATGAAACGTTCCATTTATATTCCAACATACGAATTACATTCTGTGTATAAACCATATACAATACTTTCTCTGATCTTTATTATAAGAGTTAATTAACTAATTTAAGCATATTAAATAAGTCAAATAAATTATTTAATTATAACTAGATCAAACTCCTCCAAATGAATTCATATTATATATTTTTCAATTTACTTAAATTAGTCAATTAGTTCTTATATTAGTTATATTAAGTCAATATTTTTACTTTCTTAATCTATTAAAAAAATCAACTAACTCTTATAATTGTGATTGATAGGTAGTACTAATATGATAAAGGATTTATTTAGTTTCTGTTTTGTATCTCTTGAGAATATATCCAACAACATATATGCTGTCTCTTAATTAGCTTGTACGTCCTCGTTCAATCCAAGCTATCTTCTGTTTCAAGAATCTAGTTAAAAACGGCGTAACTGTAATGTTTCATCTTTATAATAAACAAACAGAGAGCAAGGTTCATTGATCAGAATGTGCCAATTAATTAACCAAGATTATATTGTGGGAAGAGAGTAACGGAAAGCCCGGGAATTAACTGAGGGTTGCTTTGAGGAAATAACTATAGAATCTTTTCTCATTTAATTATTATTTTTATGAACAAATGATGAGTACAAAACAATACATCTACGAACTTGAAATCTGGGAGTAACCTATAGTTTGCTTGGAAAGCACTTCAAGAATTAATATTGAAGAGGCAACTACACGGAAAAAACGTACGAAAAAGTTCTTTTTCTTTCAAATCTATTACATAGTGTAGATTTGTTTATGGCTAAAGTTTATTATCAAATTACAGAAAGAACTTTTTTTCTTGAATTTAATTTACATATTGTTTTTTTTGTTACAAAATTTACATATTGGTGTTCTGTGGAAAGAAGAGAATACCATTACTATTACCAAGTCCAACTATTGTTGCCACATATATAGAAAGTCCAAACCGAAAAATACATGAACGGCACATGTCATCTGAGTCTACCTTACCAAAACGACATTTTGAGTTCATCCATCCTCATCAAATGCTCATTACAACTATATATTATGTGATTTAAACAGTTCCAAATTTAGAATGAATTAAATTTAGAGTTTTTAATTTAAGAACTCGAATATTGATTCGCTAAAAATAATCATCTTCTTAGATCCAGGCCAACTTTCGTTAAGTTGATAATGATCACTTGAGCATGGGATGTGGTTACATTGGTCTACGGAACCTCGGGACCATTTAGCGCGAAAACAAATTCATCAATGGCCAATTTCTTACTTTCTGTATATTTTGGTAATTTAACCCTAAAACCGATTTCCATCCAGATCCATCCTATGGTTTCAGTAATTAAACTGATGTTTTATGTATACAACTTATTAAATTGATATTATATTTTTTTTATCCTATTTATAAGCTATTTTCAACATATTTTACTGGAATAAAAAAAATATTAAATCTCATTAATACTGTCTTAAAATTGAAAAAAAAAATTAACTTTATCCTTACTTAATATATACTCTACTTTAAGAGTACCTAGTCAACACATTAATAAAAGAAGAGTAAAATTGTATATTCATATGAAAAATTTAATGATGTTATTGATAATTAGGATACAAATTTTCTCTCTCTACCATATAAATTGGACCAGGGGAGTATTTTTTTTTTTCAAATTCTCTGTGTTTAATTCGCCATAAGAAGTTTTTTTCCTTTTTCTTTTTGAATTATATTCTTTAATATTTGGACTGTATCTAGAGGTGGGAATACGGGCTGGCCCGCCAAAAATGGGCCAGCTCGCCATAGTACACGGGCCAAAAGGGGGCGGGCTGTGCAGCCCGCCAGAAAATGGGCTGGCTTTTTGTCAGCCTGAGCCCGCCCCCTTTAGGTGGCGGGCTGGCCCGCTAGCCTACCACCTTTATTAAAAAAATAATTAATACAATAATTCAACACTAACCATCCGGATTTCTAATAGTTCTTCCACTGATTGTTGTACCCTTCAATTCAGGATCACAAAACATAAAATACAGGTAATACATTCCAATGCTATTTATCTCAACATTTTGGAGAACCATTTTAGTCTCTTGATTTTTTCCTTCCAAGAAGGCCTGACGTTTGGGACCATTAGGATCATCAGGGTCTTCATGGATGCTAACCTCCCCTACCTTGCAAGAACCATCCTTGGCAAGTTCACGGGTGCAACATATAGCTTCAGAGTTCAAATAAGCTCCCCCAATCTTCTTTTTGTCTTTTACCTTGACTATAATAGCTTCAACCTAGAAAGACAAAAATAGCAATCAGTGAAAGCACAATCACAACTAAACATAACCTCCCATTGCCATAGCAGTAAACAGAGAGATCTTATACAATTCAATGCCTAATAATATTTGACAGAACAAATGAAAGAAACCCAGTAAAAAATAATCAAACAAAATAAAAACCCAGAATCAAAGAGAAATTGACCAAGGCAAAAGAAAGATCTAAAATTTACGGAAGTACACCTCTTCGAATCAAATCAAAGGGATCCATCTGCAGGATTGCCTGAGATCAAAATTCAGAATCTATATATTTAGTTCTGTTTACAAGGAGAAATGAAAGTAAAGAACACAGTTCAGATTTTCGTCTTAGGGTATAAACTACATACACCAAATTACCTGGATATTCATTGCTTTCTTGTTTGTCGTGGCCATGTCTGTGAGCAGGGGTAGCTGTGATCGTGTCTGTGAGGCTGTGGCGACGTACGAGTGGACCACCGCGGGATTGAAGAATTGAAGAAGAGTGAAGCACTGAAGCCGTGAATGAAGAAGAGTGACGCGGCTGACTCCCTTCCCTAACCCTAATAACCAAATTAAATTTTACATATAAAAAAAATGGGCTAGCCCATTTTTTGACGGGCTGATACGGGGCGGGCTGTGCAGCCTGCCAGAAAACGGGCTGACTTTTTACCAGCCCAAGCCCGCCCCATTTTCTTGTAAAATGGGTTGAGCCCGTTTTACTAACTCTAATAGTATCAAATGGTAATCAACAGAACTTGGCTTACATGAACAAAAGTGTGAAATTAGTTTAAAGTCTTCTTAATTGTGTTAACGTCGAAATGCAAAATAGTATGAGAAAGGAGGAAGAGGGGCCCGGACTGAAAAATCATGAACCTAACAAACCCCTAAAACAGTGATACCTAATTTCATATAGTCCTCAAGTTAAATGGAGTAACATATATAAGATTGTGAAAAAATTATCACGTTGAAGTCGATCAGAAAATTGGAAATATTCTTGTTTGCAGTTACTGTATATCATCTATATACATGTTATTTATTTGTTGTTAATTACTAAATCCAAACAATTAATTTAAATTGATAAATATTACTCCACCAGTCCTTAATATAAGATATAATTTAAAGTTAAGAGATCACTACACCTAATTAATTAAGCACAACAGCTAGCTAGCACCATGTTTTTCATAAGCCTAAATGTTCAACTGTATACTACAAAGAAATCACCAACCATGTTGTCATGTTTGCAAAGGGTACTCAATCACAACCAATCAAAACCCTAATGATTATGGAATTGTGATGGACTTCCTTACGTGGTTTATTATTTAGAAATGATAAGACTATAAGCTCTCTGTGTTTATAATTCCACGCCGACAAGGAAAGCTCGAAGACGTATGATTGAATGGTACACACTTTGATGACCATATTTCACTGCAAAAGGCAAACATCGAATCAAAGGATTGATGAATCATGATAGAATTCAGATCTCTTGCACTAATATATTGATTGCATTACATATATATATATATATATGATATTTGTTTGTCCGTGAGAGATATACACAGTATGTCATATATATTATTCATAATAGATTTGGTCTTGACAGTGTAAGGCTCTGTTAGCATATTTTTTTTCAGATCTCGAATTTAAATTTTAGAGAATATATCTATATTGGGAGGGACAACATAAACCCTGAAACTAATATAATCTAGAAAAAGTGATGTGTACCAGTTAATAATATAATTTTTTTATATAATCCATGAACCATGTGATTAATTTTTTTTCTTGTTTTTTTTATAAAATTTTTTTTGGAAAGAGGTTGGAGTCACACACGATCAAAGAGCAAGGCGAAACCTCCCTTCCTCCTAAATGATACCAATATTAGATAGGGCAAGTTGTCAATTACCCTCAAGCGTAAATCTAGATACCTAAGAGCGATGATGCCTATCCAAATGCTACGATTGAAGCTACAACATAGTGATACTAGGTCCCTAGGATTCTTCTTGTTAATACAACAAATATGGCATCAAGCTATGTAGAAAAAGATAACCATGATAATGTGATATGCATATTAAGGAGTGGAGTATGCAACATTTGGAAGCCCATGTCGTAGTGGGCAAGTCAGTCATCTGTATATCATAGTGGTCCCTCTAATTTCGGTGGCACGTATTAATAAGAGGCTAGTTCACTATCATGTTAAATACACAACAAAAATATATTTCATCGAATCATTAATATAAAAAATAGTTGATTAATTTTAATATATTAAAAAAATTAAATAAATTAGTTAATTATAACTAATATGGCATGATGATCTCCCTAAAATATTTATGTATAATTAATATTAGATTATATAGTAATTAAAAAGTTAGATAAATTATTTTAAAATAATAATAAATATTAAATATAAAATGGAGACAAAAGCCAAGTGAACAAGATTCTTCGAGGAATTAATCGTATTAATAAGAACGGGGCTTGAATACATAAATTACAGAGTACGAAAGTATTGGCAAGGACCGAGCCACTAGCTTTGGTGCTCATTAATTTCTGTATTCAACACATGGGAGTCAAAATTTCTCATCAATTCCATTGATCCGTATAAAGCATGCGTCTGCAGGTATACTATTCTTCAATATGGAGCCCACAGTATGAAACTATGGGGGACACAAACTTGTTTTCTAAGTTGAGTCGTGTAATTGTTGTTGTGTGCATAGAATTATTAAAAAAAGAAGAAGGTGCAGATAATATTCCGGATTTGTGAAGATTCTAATTAGAGAATGATGAAAGGTTCAAAAATCAAAATTAATCACGGAAACTGTATATATATATATATATATATATATATATATATATGGACACATGTATGAGTCATTGTCGTCTCTGCGGTGCATATATGGTATACAAGTTTTTGCAGAGTTGAATTCAGAGTGACAGTGATATGGCATTTCCATTAATGTGCTGGCCCTCTATATGTAAATATATATTTCGTATATATACATGTCGCCTTTCATTTTTGGTTGCAGTAAAAGCAATAGAACAATTAAAGCTCAGGCACCTGCATTTCATTTTAATCTACACGATTATGGTTCAACTAGATGAATATTAATCAAGAAGAGATCTCAGATAATTTGAAGTGTTTAGTTTTTTTTTTTATTTACGGTGAATTGAATTGCTTGGAGTTTCTTATAGGCCAGATATGCGGTTTATGGAAAAGTTTTGAGTGAAGAGGAAATTAATGATTATAAGAATATCAAAATGATTTTTGAATGTAATAAGGAGATGTTATCCAACTCAATACTAATTAGTTTATGTGGTAATTAAGAGTGGATCAGTTGCTACATAAGTCTACGGTTTAAATCCTTTTATAGTGTAAAAAAAAAAATGATATACATATACATATATATTTAATTTATTTAAAGGTATTTTTATCCTTTCAAAAGTTAGAAGGTAAATAATTTTTACCTCTTTCAATAAATATATTTTTTAGAATTTGAATTTGTATTTTTTTTCTTTATCAGAGAAATTATTTTTAATGATTATAGGACAGAAATAAGAAATGAATTAAGATAAAGAAAATGAAAAATTTGTGAAAAATTAAATAAAATGAAAAAATAAATAAATTAAAGTACCTATCAAAATCATTATTATAAATTCATAGCTTTCAAAAGTAGGCATTTTTTGACTTTTTTTTTTATGGATAATTCCATACTCCATAATATCAGTCCCATTCCTTTATCACCATTAATGATGGAATCACTGGGACACGTACTCCTTTGGAATGCTGATACATTCCTTACCATCAAATCTATAGGAAAATAGGTCAGTTTACCTTAATGTATTAATCTATAGTGTGTGTGTGGAACTAAAGTATAAATACCTAAAAAAGTTAAGTTTTTAGTATGAATATCCTAATATATTTAAACTGATAGAGGGAACAGTTATAATAACTAACCCTCTCCCCCATTATTTGATCAGGTGGAGTGTGCAAAGATGAGACATTAGTATTCACCAGTATAACGGCAAAGAGTGCTGATATGGTAAAGAAAAAACACAAACTATATGTCACCTCAGTTAAAGTGTAGTAAGCTGAGATGAGATCTGTATACATGAAATTGGATGAAACCATAGAAATCCACCTCTATGATGCCTGTAGCCAAATAATAAATCCTTCAACGTCGACATCATAAAGAGTAGGAAAATAGGTCAGTCCACCCTTAGTGTATTAGGCCCAGACCTATATATATATTTTTGGGATTGAAGTATAAATATCCAAAGAGTTTGATCTTTAGTATGAATATCCTAAGATATTCAAACTGATAGAAAGAATGGTTATGATAATCAACCCTATCCCCCATTATCTGATCATGCGTGATTGGGGAGAGATAATTATTTTTCACAACAATATAGAAGCTTCAGTGTGTGGGTGCTCTTTGTACGTAAGGGTTCTGGCTGATTGCTCTCTTCTCTTAGCATTGCACATACTCTTCTCTTCTCCTCTCTTGTATATTTTTATTGTGTACTAGAGACTTGAGTCTAATAATGATACCGGGTTGCCACGTGGGTGGCTAAAACTATAACCAACTACAGGTACACCCGAAAACTTACAAAATCAAAGGTGAAAAAGCCGAAAACAAACATTTTTTAAAAAAGATTAAACACTTAAATTTACTAGTAATAATAAAACATAAAATAGATAATGCGTGGAAAATTCACTTACTCCTAATTTAATGAAAATAATATCATTTAAATATATATGCTTATTAAAGAGAAAAAATCGTACGTTTTTATTATCATCATATATCAAGAAATTAAGAATACTAAAATATTGATTTTATCAATGACAGGTTGTTCTGTTTTTCTTAGTTGAAGTTGGAATGAGGAACTCAACAAACTCATGTATGTTCGACTCTATATATCTAGTACCTAACGAAGGGGCATACATATATATATATATATATATATATATATATATGAACCAGAAAAATTCCGATTTGACTCATTCATCAACCTAATTAATTAAGGCCCAAATTTATAATTACTCTGATTCCATCGAATCCTCTCTCTCTCTCTCTCTCTCTACTTACCTTAATATTCAAACAATTCCCCTTTTGTATTACTTTTCTTAAATAAATTCCTTTCTCTCTATTTTATTCTCCCACCACACCTTTCCCTGCAGGCTCCAAGTCAACATCTTACAATATATTAACAAGACATACAAATTAAAATTACAATTATGTGCATATATTTTATTGTTTTAGGATTAGTTCGAAATTTATATCCGGGAAATGGAATATGAATGCAATGGGATTTGTCACGAGCTGGATCGATCATGTAACAGGAATTATGAAAGTGATAATTAAGATATAAGAATATATATATATATTGGAATATATAGTGCATCTTGTAGCTTACACTTGTTTTAAAAACAAAGCTTGCGACAAACAAGTTCTCAAGCGTGACACTGTGTCGGGCTTTGATTCTAAATTACAGCTTTAAATTAGTCTTCGCCGAAAGCTATGCCCTTTGACATCCCTTCAAAGGCTTAAGTTTAATTTCCACATTAAACTTTTTTATTTAGGAATCTTTCTTACCTACTGTAGTATACGGTTCTGTCACCTTTTTTTTTAATTGTTTTTATACTAAATATTTTTGTTCTTGTCCATAGTATATATAAACATTCTTTTTTAATTTCTAAGAACATGTATGCCTGATCTACTTTAATATCATAACAACTCTATATAGGGTTGGTAAATACAAATTAAAACAAAAGATTTAATACTTAAGTAGCTAAAATCCTTTCAACTAAAACTATCGCGTATGCACTATTGGTAAATATTACTTTTATTTATGAGAAATTTCATAATTGCTCTTCTTGAAAGGCGCATACATGGATAACATCTCAGAAACGTCATCGCAATTCACAAGATCTCTCAGAACCAGTTGGTATATATATACAGTTGGAAGTTGGATGCTTATTACTCACAATCTATCTCCGGCAAATGTGACACTAGTCTTCCAAGACCTAATATTCAATCCTCATATGCAAAAAGAAAGCATTTTCCTTCAAGAGTAGAAATTCAAAAATAACACCCCCCCCCCACACACACAAAATTAAATGCGTCACTCCATATTCAACATGGAAGACTAGTATTCAACCCAAAAAAAAAAAGAGTGGTCAGTTTTGCACCTAACTTTCATATGGGATAGAGCCAGAGACTAGGCACCTTATCCGAATTATTCCCAACTTCGTTTCAATGCTTACTCACTGCAGTTCAGAATTTAAACGTCAATCCCTTCACACATAATTAATTAATTTTGTTCAAATCAGAAAAAAAAAAAAATAGTACTACAACGTTCCAAATTAGCTGAGCTGATTCAGACTCGCTTGGACTCTAGCTACTTTGTGTGCGTGAATGCTTTCAAGATTTTTACACCTAAAATATTATTTATAGGCAATAGAACAATATCATATCTCCAGTTGTTATACGGAGAATATTAATCACTAGTCACACGAATTATTATAGAATAATAGTGAGTTCTTTGCGCTTTATGCAAATAAATAACTATCAATTTTTTTCACCAACTAGGAATAATTCTCTGGGCACTTTAGTGGTGCTGAAAATGCAAAGCTAGCATTGGGAATCTGATTTCCCATTCCATTACATTATTACCTGATTCCTTTCCTCCATCTGTTTACAAAGTAGATTTTTCTGCTCATTTTCTTTTCACTTTTTCTTTTTAAAAGTAATTAAATATGAACTCCAAGACAAGAGACAGTTCTTGAGTGAGGGAGAAGAGTTATAGAATGTAATAACTTTTTCTTTAAAAAAAAAACTGTAAAAAATGTTCAGACCAATATTGGGCTCTATAAATAGGCTACTTCGAGTCTCTGTATCTGAACTCACAGAATTTCTTCACATAAAAGCAAATATGGGAAAGCTGGCAGCCTTGTTCTTCACTACCATCTTCCTCTGCTCTGTTCTGTCACAAGCCTCTTGCCCTCAACCGGCTTTCCTCAAGGATTCCTCCCCAGAAACTCCGCATCTGGTTCGTTCAATTCAATATTGTTCGCTTTTCTTCAAATGCTCTGTTTCTGGTTTAATTGGTTTCATTTCATGACTTTGATCCATATATTTCGTACATCCTAATAAAGGAGTTTGTTTATTTGTGATGAGCAGGGTATTGAAAGTGAAGCAGATCATGAGGTGACGGCGGATGAGAAGTGTGAAGACATCGGAGAAGAAGATTGCTTGATCAGACGAACACTTGCGGCTCACGTTGATTATATTTATACCCAGAACCATAAACCATGAAGTATCCTTATGCAGTAACTATATATATATATATATATATATATAGTATTTTATATAACTGCAAGAGACCTGGTTAGATATTTTTTGCGAGATATTGTAAGAAAAGAAACTGTTGATGATAATATTATGTAATTAATTTACAGGGTGAGCTTGTGTTGTTTGTAAGAGTTGTCCAGTCTCATCTTGCAACTTTATAGTTTCATTGAGGTCACTGATCCAACGTATAAACATGTTAATTAATCTTTGTGACTATGAAGCAAGTGGTTCATAAGCTGTTCATCTTCTGAGTAAATGAGGAGTCATATTAGTTAGTATTACACTTGATAATTTTGGGAATATGTGCCAACGGAAGATGGAGGAGCGCACAAAACAAATAAACAAAGCAGCACATATGCTTTTTTTGGCTGTTGCAGAATAAGCTTATGCTTCCTTCCTTGAATCAAACCTTATCAACTAAATCTCTATTCATAGATACTCGTGACTATTTAACTAATTTAATTAGATTAAAAAAAATTAGTTAATATATTATATTTTATGTAAAATATCCTAATCATCTTCCTTAATTTTCTCCCTCCTTTTCTTACAAGTATCGAAGGAGTATCAATATAAATAATTTATAAAAAAATTGATAAATATAAAAAATAAGTTTTATATTTTGTATCATAATCAATTCCTCAATTAGGTCATATATAAACGACAGGAGGAGTATTACCTAAGGAAACAATTTTAACTATCTTAATTGTTTTTACCAAACAATTTTGTATAAAATATCCTAACTATCTTTTTTAACTCTATCCCTCCCTTTTCTATTTGATTAGTATGGAAAGAGTATCAATAAGGGTAATTTAAAAAACTGTTGATAAATACAAGAAAGAAATACAGGACAAGTGGAGTAGGTAGTACATAAGGAAACAATTTTATCATGTTGATAATGAAATTTTATTGCATATCATACTTTCTATTCCACATAAATTGTAAGAAGTCAAACAGATTTTCCAAAATCCAATATCATCCTATTACATCAATTATCAACAGCAACTATCAAAAGCATATAACCATATACGGGAGGATACTTGAGCAAAGTTCTTATTCTAAATTTCAATCCCACGATGAAATATGATATCATTTTATTAACCACAAGACTAGCTCTAGACAAGTAATCTTGTACAAACTCAGTCTTTTGCATTCGTAGATTCTTAAATTTACAATGAAGTGATTGGAGTTTTACAGAGATTAACTTGTCAAAACCCTCAAACTCAATAAGTAGTCCATGTTGAGAATTTACTAAATGAATCATTAAGCGGGAGATTGTTGCTAAGTTATTCCATTAAATAATAACAAATGGATCTTTACAAGTCAGAACTAAATGAATGGATATTTCCAATGTGTCCTTTCATGCTATGTTCTTACAGAAAAACATAGGGTAGGAAACACCTATGGAATGAACTTATAGGCTAAATGCAACATAATATCACA
Source organism: Leucaena leucocephala (assembly GCA_037074615.1). NCBI lineage: Eukaryota > Viridiplantae > Streptophyta > Magnoliopsida > Fabales > Fabaceae > Leucaena > Leucaena leucocephala. The sequence continues at coordinate 19,230,515 of CM073569.1, forward strand.
ATAGATATCATTCAAAGAAATTGTGAATGAGAAATACAAGTGAATAATTCCATGTTACGTAAACTTACCACCTTCATTACAGCAATGATAGTTCCTGCAAGGAAATCTAGGAAAAACATAAGGGCATTTGTTCAATTCAATTTATATTCTTTTTTTTATAATAAAATCTTATTTAGTTCATCATTTTTTTAATCTTTGAAAGTTTTTTTTTTGTTAACCAAAGTTTTAGAAAGAGGTTGGGCTCACCCACGATCCAAGAGCAGGACAAAATCTCCCTTTCTCCTAGGCGATACCAATGTCGGGCAAAGCGAGCTGTCTATTACCCTCAGGCGTAAACCTAGACACCAAAGAGCAAAGATACCTCTCCAAGCGCCGCGACTGGAACTATAACAAAGTGGTATTCCCTAGGGTTCGAAAGTTTTTTTTTTTTTTTTTGTATACATGAGGGCTAAACGCCCGAAAATAAAACTAAATCATTGGGGATTGACTCCCAAACACTCAGTGTGAACCATGGATTCCAAATGTGGAGGACACTCAAAAAATCTCCTTGTAGAGGTTAAACCCTCTTTGGCTAGCGCATCAGCAACTTTATTTTGAACCCTAGACATTTATTGGAGCTTAGTTTCCCAATTTAACTGTAAAAATCTCTATATCAGTTGAACTAATAAACTGCTTCTTTCAGTATTCGATTTTGATAGCATATCAATGACATTCTTAGAATCAGATTTAATGATAATCTTTTCTAACCTAAGATCCCAAGCCAATTCAAGACCTCTAAGAGAGTTTTTCTAGTGTGCAAAAAGGATTTATTTTTAAGAGTATGGATCATGGACCTTTGACAAATTTTATTAATATGGGCCTGTTCATATCTGGCCCATATTGGTCGGTGCCTCCGTCTTGTTCTATGCTTCTGGCGACCTCGCTTCGCCTCTTTTGCTGGCGAAGGGAGATGATAGCCGAAAGCCTTGAATCTTCAAGGTTGAGAACGGAAAATACCAATCGAGCACGCCGTAAATTTTGATTATGTTCGGCCGAAGTAGGTTTCTTTCTTTTCCGATGGTGATTGGGGCTGTCGTGTAAGTCGTCTGTGCCTAATTGTTTCTCTCTTAACTTCTGATTTCTTCATTTTTAACCATCCTTTGCCCTCTCGTTGTATTGAATCACTAATACCTGGTCTATTGAATAAGTGACTAATTTCGCAAGTGGAAGTACTATTCAAGATCATATCATTCATGTTCAGTAAGCGCAACTGATGTCTTGGATCTTGTGTTCATAACGTTGCTTGGCTCAACGTTTCTGCACTTCATGATTTCTTGGTTGATATTTTACAGTCTTTTGTGTAGGGTTACCCGAATTGATTCTGATTGTTTATGAAAGTACTTTAATTCTCTTCCATTGAGAAACTTACTGACATTATAATGTAATAAACATATTTCGTTTGATTGACTTCTGTTCTTTGAAGATTCTTACGAGAAGTGCTCTTTATATCAAATTCACCTTCACGGAAGGATAATTATCTTTAACACTAGAAGTGGATGCATTAGAATTATAAACTCGAACTTAGCTACTTCTTCCAAGAAGCGCTGTAGTATTTTATTTAGTTTAAGTTCAGCTAGTATTTACTTTGTTGAAAAGCTTTGTGGTCAGTATGCTGCAACCAATGCTTAACATAAAACTAGTAATACTGAAATAGGCAAACTAATTTTTATAACTTTAAAACAGAGTTCTGAGGTGTCAAATGAGGGCTAGATCTTTGCTGGAACAGATGAATGAAGAAAATAATTGTACAGACAGACTGCGCCAAAGCTGTTAACATGGCCACTAGGGAATTTAATGGCAATCACCCCTTTTATGATGTAACAGAGGAAACTAGAAGGATTATTGATAGGAATTGGGATGCCCAAATTGGATTCATGTATAGGGAAAAACAACCCTGATGCTGATACGTTTCTATGATAGCTAGGAATATTGATTGTAATTTTTGTACCTTGGATCAACCACCATCTTGCAACATGGAGATGTGGATGATGATAGGTTTGGAAAACTCCTATTTTGAGCTTTTGGTTTTCATTTCTTGTGAATGATGTTTGCAGTTACCATTCAAAAAGGGGGGAAAATCCAAATGAGAAATCCTGAATTTAACTTAAAATTGCGGTTTTCCTGTTAAGATACTGTCTAGTGCCTTGTTATGTCCTATTCGGATATTTGATTCTATTGACTCATTCTTTTTTAATTCCTTTGTTCTTGATATTACAGTTCGAATCAGCCTGATCTGCTTTAAGAATTTCAATTTTTTGAAGTGTTAAATTAAGTTATATGCTTATGTTCGAAGGTCTCATTGTTCTTTGAATGTTTGTGTGTGGTCTTTGGCTTTTTGCAGGATCGGTGTGGTTTCTGGGAAGGCAATATTTGGACCACCACTTGATGAGTATTGGAAAAAGAAGCTTCAGGAAGAAGCATCAGCAAAGGAGAAGGACTCAAGCTCCACTTAGCTCTCCATCGCATGAAGTCTTGCCATAATTTGGCATTTTCATTGGACTGAAGTTGACAAGCGGCAGACAACATTTTTATTTTGGGTTATCCTCCAAATAGTCATTGCATCAGCTGTGCTGGATATGCTTGTTTTAGGGGACAGCTTCAGTTTCCAGTCGATAATTATCAAGAACGAAACCTCCCCCCCGCCCCCCTCTTTCCCATTCTTTTCAAGCCCTTCTCTCTCTGCTAGTTTGAGTAGCCTTTGTATTCCCCTAACTGTTCTAGTAATCAAACTAGATATAGAAATTTATGTAAAAGTCGTATTTATTTGCTACTACATACAAGCTTTATTTGTATTGATCTTCGCATTATTAAGCTCATTTTCTTTCAGAAGTGAGATAACCATCCATAAGAGGGGGCTACCGCTAAGCACTAAGAAGAGTTCATTGATCACATATCAGCAGTCCACTTAGCTTCGTCATGACGCTCGCTTTTAGTTTTATAACGCAGTTCAAGCCCCGACCTGAAGATGCACATGCCTTATAGGGAGAAATGACTATGAAATATATACTACTATATGGAATGATATATTTACAGCAAGATTACTATTTAAGAATAAGTTCTAGTCATTACAACTTCTAACAAGTAACACTTTATGAATTATATACACGGAATAATATATTTGCAGCACGGTCACAATTCAAGAATGTGTACTAGTCATTACACCAAACAAATAAGATTGTATAATAAATAGATAACAAATTTTCTATAATGATGTTATGGAAAACGCATGAGACTGGTCTCTTGGTGCTTGCACAGGACTATTAACATCTATCTTCATTGGAATTGACAATTATTCTTCGGTATACAAAGAAATTATGTTTGTTGCTGCATTTTCCAGCATCAGCAGAGTCCAAATTTCCATTCAAATCCACTTGACTAATGAAACAGTTCTTACGTAATACTTGCAGGAACCAAAGCCCAAGCGCCACCCATTAAGTGCAGGCACAAAGAGAGACATATTGTTATTATAACAGCGGATTTGGCTGCTACATATCTCACAATCTCTACTATTGTCTCATGCACAACATCTGCAAATCTTTTTATACAAGCACAGAACTTCTCTAACAAAAACTCCATGAAAGATCTAACAGTCTCAAATGTCACCCTCCCAGTCACATCAAGAATAAGCCTCCGATTGCTGGGAACTGCCAATGTAGAAGATACCTTGCCCATCCATCCGCTCTCTTCTTTTTCTTCATCTGAAACTTCATTTAATTCAACAGATGCTGTTTCTTCATCTTCATCCAAATTCTCATCTCTAGCTGGACTTGAACCTTCTTCAATTGGCAAACAAGAAGTTGAACTTGAATTGGCATTTGGGTCTGAACTTGTTAGCACCTGGTGAGATGTTTTCACGAGTATCTCTATGGCATTATTACAAACAGATACCACCATGTCTCTCACTTTACACTCATGGTTTGGGTTTGTTAAGCCAGAGAAGAAATCATCATATGTGTTGATATGCATGGTTTTGTCAAGATAAACAGTAACTGCAGTACTTACAAATAGTTGAACGCAGTTCCCAATTAGGTCCCTGCACTTATCACTGCAAACCGTATCCACCCATCTTGGCATAGGTTCAGATTCCAAATTGGAGGAGCTAAGATTTCTGACACTAATGGTATTGCTTGAACTTGAATTTGATTCTCTATTTGAATAGAAACCAAGGACTAGGTTCCGGGCAAAGCTTCCGACAACTACAGAAACAAAGCCTGACCCAGATGGGGCAAAAAGTTTATCCACTAACCGATCCACAAGACTTGAACTATCGCTGGGTTGATTATGATCTGTGTTATTCATAGATTGATAACTTCGCAAAACACCAAGAGTTAAGGCCTGCGTAACGTTGACCAAAGAATCTGAAAACTCATGAGACCGAGTTATTTTGGAAATTTGCTTCAAGCTATTAGGCAATTGATCAGAATCAGACTGCAGAAACTCTTTCATATCTCTTGAGACGACTCCCACAGCTTCTGAATATTCGGAGACTGCTTCAGAAACGGATATCAGTGCCCCCAAAAGCTTTAAAAGTCTCTTCCTCTTGCGAGTTATTGAAGGCAAGTGATAAATTTTGAAAGCACCGTACCCAGTGAAGCCAGCAGCAGCAAGTAGAAAAAGCCAATTTTTTCTTTTACGGGCATAATCAAAACCCTTTTCAATGAATTGCAACTCCATAACCAGGAATTCCAATGAAACTCACAGATTGATTATGACTCCCACCTTTTCCTCACCTAAGTCGATAAATTCGTTCGTTCGTTCGTTCGTTCATTGAGATCACTTACCAGAAATTGAAGCTTCAATGCTTTAATTGCTGAGCACCTCCTTCTTGTTTTGCTCCGATAAAGCGGCGCGAAATCAGGCAGACAGTGAATAGGTAAGATGAACCAAGAACGTGGGAGGCTTGGCGGCGGAACATAAGAAATTGAATGGGACGAGAGAGAGAGAGAAGAGATATGTAGAAGGGAATGAAGAACAGGGGTGTTGCAGAAGAAAACAGAGACGTCTCGTGTTTGGAAGTTGGAATTGGGAAGGGAAATTGTGAGCCTTCTATTCTTTGGCGGAGGTCAATACCCCAACCATCGCCTTCATCCATCCACGCCACCACTCCAAATCTGTTAACCCCACTAGTACTCTTTTTTTTTTACCTTATCTGTTCTCATATATTTTCAATTAAATTTGACTTTCCTAAGATATGATATAAATTAAGAGATTTTTTATTATTAAAATTTTAAAGTAAATGATGTCGATAAAAATAAGCTTCAATTACGTTATATGAACTAAATTTGTTATGGCTTATTATTTATATAATATACTAACTCACTGTTATAAGAATAATTTATATTGTAGATTCAAAATAAATTTAATTTATAATTTTTTGCCTCGATTAAATTGTATGATTTTATACAAGGTACATAATATTATTAAAATAAAAATGTTAATAGTTATATAATATGTAATATTTATAAATAAAATTTTATGTGACTTAGATGTTATGATTAAAGTATATCTTTGAATACGTTTATAAAAATATTTATATATTGTTTATGAATAAATTTTTTATTTGTGGCAAAAATTTATACCAACCCTATAGATTATGGATTAAAGTTTTAACAACTGAACCAATTTTGTTTAAGTCACTCAAGAATAAAAAAAAAATCCAATCAAGTTATTCGGTTCATTCCCAACCCCACCCCAAAATAATTAAACAAAATCAACTTCATCTATTTCGTAATAATGTGCTTAGTGAAAGCAAAGGAATCATGTGATGAAGCGCGAAACAAGGCCCCATATGGGAATTGGGCTTTGCAAAACAATAAGAGGAAAATGGGTGGCCCATTTGTGTTAAATTACATGATCTTGATCTTACGAGAGCGAATTGTCCCCACAAAGATAGTAATTGCATACTAAAAAATAGAGAACACTCTCTCCAATCCCTGTAATAGATAAATGCAAGATTTCATAAATTAATCAAATATATTATACAAAACCTTTTCAGATAGGAAAATCCGCAAGAGAGGCAAAGATCATGAGAGGATAATGCTAGGCAACAAGTTAGAATTCTAATTGATGAAGAACAAGATGCTAAATGCATCAAAAGAGAAGAAGATGCTACAAAATTTGCCAAATAAAAAAAAAAAACTAGGGAAAGTATTACTTAAGTGCATCCAAAGTCATGGAATAGATCAACTATCATTATTCTATCAATGGAAGCTTTGTGGTTCAAAGTTCAAATCCTTTTGCTTCTTATAAAAAGTGCATTTGTTATCTACAAATATCCATCCTGACAATACCATTGGCTAGGGTTTCATGAAGTTATAATAGGCTTGGGCCTGCACCTTTTACCAAAAAAAAAAAACAGATCAATCCTGACAGTACCAGATAACTGAGAGAGCAACATATGCTTGGATGTACATGTCTCTTTTGATAAATGATGTAGTACAAGGGTCAAGGCAATTGTTGGTGAATCTTGTGCATAAAGAAAAGGCTTCTGAGGGAATAATAACTCTTGCTTATCTGCTTCAAGCATCTCTACAGCTTTGTTCATTGAAAGATGACTGCTTGACTCGGATTGCCGTGTTGAACTCGAATGATTGTTACCATCGACTGCATGTAAATCTTTTGGAAACAGATAAGGCTTTTGAGGCAATTCTAAGTCTTGCTCATCTCCCTCAAGCATCTCCACAACTCTGTTCATTGAAGGACGATCACTAGGCTTGGTTTGAATGCACCACAACCCAACGATCATCATTTTCCTTGCCACTTTCATTTATTCCTCTGTTGCATCTTCTATGCTGATTTCATTTCCTTCATTTAGTTGATCATGAACCCAAAAAGGAAAGTAAAACTGACTTGAATGTTCGGTCAGCACATTCAAATTCTTCCTTCTCCCAGCAATCTCTATTAATAACATTCTGAAATTATAGACATCAGCTTTTTAAGAGACTCCACCCACATTTTGGTAGAAGAGTTCAGGAGCCATGTATCCTATAGTCTCCCTTGTTACTATAAGGGACACGATGCTATCATTAGTAGGATAGAGTTTAGCAAGATCAAAATTAGAAATCTTTAAAATGAAGTTGTCATTAAGAAGGATGTTGTGTGGCTTTATATCAAAATACAAAATTTGCATATCACACCCTCTGTGAAGATATTCAATACCACCAGCTACTCCGAGAGAAATGGTATACAATTGATGAAGATCCAAGGATTGCTCCTCGTTATTAGGTTTAGGTAAAATGTATTTGTCGAGAGATCCTTTTTGCATGAATTGATATATAAGAGCTCGCTCCGTCCACGCAATAGCTCCGGATTGTCCATTTTAAAAGTGCTATAGCTTTGTGGAATTAAACCTGATAAACAATGAATTAGTAGGGAAATGTGCGAGAATAATGTTGTAAAATAAAAATTTCACATAACAATAAAATGATATCCAAGAAAAAAATATAACATATATATTCCTTATAATAAATAAATATATATATTCTAAAGAAAATATTAAATGTACAATGGTTGTGATCTATTGATGATGAGTATTTAGTTGATATCATACATGATTTTTCTTTAGAAATTAAGAGAAATATAAATTCATCAACAACAACAACAAGCCTTATCCCATTAAATGGGGTCGGCTACATGGATCATACGGCGTCATTGTGCTCTATCAAAAAATAAATCTTTGAATAGATTATTAACTAGGAGATCCCGCTCAATGACCTCGTTGAGCCTTTTCTTTGGCCTTCATCTACTCCTTTTAACCGGACTCCATAATGTTTGATCCATCCGCCTCACCAACGCATCCCTTGGCATTCTTTACACGTGTCCAAACCACATAAGACGGTTCTCTACCATTTTCTCCTCAATAGGTGCTACTCCAACTCTTCCTCGTATTTGTTCATTACGAATCTTATATTTTCTTGTATGCCCACACATCCATCTCAACATCCTCATCTCAACTACCCCAACTTTATGCTCTTGCTGTCCTTTTAAAGCCTAACATTCACTTCCATAAATCATTGCTGGTCTTATAGTAATGCGATAAAATTTTCCTTTTACTTTATCTGGTACTTTCCGATCACATATAACCCCAGTAGCCTTTCTCCATTTAAACCACCCAGCCTGAATTTTATGATTAACATCCTCCAAAATTTCACCATCCTTCTATATAAATGATCCCAAATATTTGAACTTATCTATTTGTAGAATAACTTGATTTCCTAATCTGACCTCCAACTTACTTCTAACTTGCCTCCTATCAAAATTATAATGCATATATTCAGTCTTACTTCTACTCAGACGAAAACCCTTCGACTCCAAAGTACTTCTCCATAACTCAAGTTTAAAATTAATCTCTTCTCTTGACTCCGCCACAAAAACTATATCGTCCGCAAAAAGCATACACTTAGGGATTTCTTCTTGAATAGGTTTAGTTAGAGCATTTACTACTAGAAATATAAATTGATCAATTGCTAAAAAATTAAAATAAATAAAAGAAGGAGAATACTAGAGGATAACATGAGAAAATTTCTTTTAATCCACCCGGACAATTTGATAACTGTGATTCTAAATGTATTTACACCCAAATCCTTAAGAACTTTAGAGTTATTTATCCATTTGGTAGGAATTTTTTTGTATTTACAATTCTTAGGTAGAATCTAAGTGTAATTTTAACTTAACAAGTTTCAGAGTTAACATTATTCTTGTAACAATTAAGTCTCTTAAAATTATAAATAATTTTAATATATTGAAGTTTGAGTTATGTGAATAAGAAATGAGAATCAGACAAAAAGAAAAAGAAAGAAAGAAATGGGAGAGTAGTTCGAAGAAATATAAATAATTATGTCCAAGCAATAATTAAAATTAAGTCAACCTCAGTGTAATTTCCCCTCAATTGTCTCATTCTTATTTTTATTCACACTTTGATTTCAATTAAACTTATTTGAAGGAATTCCAAATACAAGAGACGAGTAATGATAGAGAGAATTTGCATGAATTAAAGATCAGAAATGAAGAAACAACAAAGTGGGGTTGGTCCGAGTAGTAAGCGGCTCGGTATCGCTTAAGCGAGGTCTCGAGTTCGAGCCTTGGCGTACGCAGAAAATTCCCGTTGGGAGACTCACCCACCATAACCAGGTACGCGACGCGAGTCGGATCTAGATATAATCGGGACAAAGTTCCGGTGAACCAGGTGGAAAAAAAAAACAAAGCTCCAGTTAAGTAGAGTATATATGAATTGACAGATGGAATTAAATCGATTGGTAGACTTACTTGAGAGACAAACTGGTTCCTTATTTCCTTTATTGAAAAGGAAGATTGCATAATCTCCTTCGTTGGGGCAGATACTGTTGAGCCAAGAAAGTTGAAAGCCATGAAGAAGCATATTGTGGATGTCGGTTCATGACCAAGACTCGTTCTTCTTCAGAGCGGGCCACGACGTCATATACATCATTTCTATACTACAATTTTTCTCTAACCCCAAATCCCTCAGAGTTTTGCTGCCAACATTCACATACGAATACGAAGCCATTTGAAGTTCTGAAGCAAGGGGGCTGTGTCCACAGACCCAGAGGAACCCACAGGGCGTTCACACCTTCCGAATATCATCATCATATTTATGTTCAATCCATCCCATAGCCAAGTTCCATTTTCATTGCGTGCATAAATGGTGGAGGTATATGGATGCGGCGTACTAATGTATTAGTATGTTAAAGAATACGCAGGAAGGGAAGAGGAATCAAACTCCACAATATTAGAATCCCTCAATCTGATTGTGTAGTTGTCATAATTAATGGACAAAACTCTGTATCTCCCATATTCCCAGTACATTACCTGTTGGTTGTGTTCGCAAGATAGGTTGTACCTCTTGTCACCACACTCCTCTGGAGAGTCTTTTAGCCGAAAAGGGCTGCTAATGTTGTGATCTCCGCATGAAGTTGGAACAAGGGCCAAAATCCATCATCATGTCAACATTATTCGCTTAGTTAGCTTCTGCGCTGATGGCTTAAGGAGAGCGTTGGTTTATGAGTACTTACCAAATGGTTCATTACAAGATTTCATAAATTCAAAGTTAAAAGAAATTGCTTTATGCATTGCCAAAGGAATCGAGTATCTTCGACATGGGTGTGAGGAGCGCATACTTCATTTTGACATAAAACCTCACAATGTTCTATTAGATAGTAATTTTACTCCAAAAATATCTGACTTTGGGCTGGCCAAATTATGTTCTAAGAATCAAAGTATTGTGTCAATTACTAAAGCCAGAGGAACTTTTGGCTATATGTCTCCTGAAGTATTCTCTCAAAACTTTAGAATCGTGTCTCACAAAGCATATGTTTATCGTTTAGGTATTTTGCTCCTCGAAATGATAAGGGAGAGAAGAATCACCAATGATGCAGAAGAAAATGCAGCCCACATTTACCATCTGGAATGGATCTATAATATTTTAGAAGGAAGGGAGGATATAAGAATTCATATTGAGGAAGAAGAAGATGCTATGATTGCCAAGAAATTAGGAAAAGTGGGACTGTGGTGCATCCAATGGCATGCGGTGGATCGACCATCAATGCAAGTGGTGGTTCAAATGTTGGAAGGAGAAGGAGACAAATTACCAATACCTCCGAATCCTTTTGACTCAGAAGGTCCTTCAGCAAGTACAAGGGCCAGGGTGCCTGCTAGACGTGTGATGCAAGGTTTAGAAATAATCCAAGAAGCAGAGTGAGAGTTAATAAAGGTCAATTATTAATTAGTTTTCCTTTTCACATGTGTGTGGTTCTGTCATTGTTTATGTTTGTAGCTTTAACTTAAGTAGTCGGTTACTTCTCTCTCTCTACTATTCCGAGTTTGGTAATTGCATTTCAGTAGTCAATTTCGTAGGAGAGCCCTCAATTCCTGACTAATTATTTTTCTGTAGTTAAAAACATGTAAAGTGTTATGAAGAATATACTACATCTGAACCCTCAGTTCTGAGTTCAAATAACTGAGGACCACAAAATAATGCATTATATACAAAGCTTCCATATTGAGTCATTAATGATCCGTGTTACTAAGATTATTAATCCATTCAACAATGTCTAATGGATAAGGAAAGTAAACTCGAATACCTAACGCAGAAACAAAAGGACATATTCTGATTCATAATTAAGAGCTTTCGCAGAAATGTTTGGGGCACTATAAACAATGCTCTGTCGATCTGCCATCTTCTTCTGGAGTTTCTGTATTATTACTTACTGATAGATCAGAGGACGACATTGTTGAACTTGAATGGTTACTAACATCAACATTCGGCATTTCTAAGTCATTTTCCTCTGACTCAAGCATCTCTGCATCTTTGTTCATTAAAGGACCATCATTAGGGTCAATTTGGATGCCCCACAATATCACAAGCGTCATTATGGTTGTAGCATGCACGGAGCCCCAAACATCTGAAAACACACAAAATTTAGAGTAATATCAGCTTTCAAATAAAGAGAAAACTTGCAAGCATGTATTTTGCAGGCTACAACCATGAAGTTACAAGTTATCATGAGATGCCTTACCCAGAATAATACAAAGGATCTTTCTAAAAACGTTATTGCTTGCTGCTGCTACACCAGATAAACAAATGTATTAGTAAGGATATGGTATTGGTTCATATACATGGTGAAATGTTTTGCCAATAATATGATAAAGGTTAAGATTTTACTATATCTTTGTGTTGCCAACTCTATAATTTTAGACATTTTTAAGTGTTTTTATCGATTAAAAAAGTTCAACTAGAAGAGCTTTATTAAAACACGAGTAGTATATCCTCCAAATCTATCAATAGCAGACACTAATAATCATTTGCATCAAAACTTTTTAAAGACAAAAGTCTACAAAGGTAAGTTCATATTATAACAAATGAAATACAATATTTCAAAAAAAAATTGATATATTTTTCCCCCACAAAAATGGAGTTACATCACATGCATAATATTTTAGCAATAGAAAGCCTTATTTGAACCAATTCCAAGAATTAAATCAATTAATGGACTAATTTCAAGGTAAAACAAAATCCTTGCCAATTAAATATGGGCTTTTACCTGTTTGACAGCGTGGTTCCTTACCACCGAGAATTATTTCATAATAATCATCCCGATCGTTGGGGCAGAAACTATTGAGCCAAGAAAGCTCAAAACCATAAACAAGCATATTGCGGATGTCTGTGCATGACCAAGACTGGTTGTTCTTCGGAGCAGGCCACGAAGTCATATACATCACTTCTATACGACAATTATCCTCTAAGCTCACCACATCCATGACATATCCGTTGTCAACACAGACATACGAATACGATGAAGAAGAAGAAGAAGAAGCTACAGATTCATTTGAAGTATTGAAGCAAGGGGCTGTGTCCAAAAACCCAGGGGAATCCGTAGGGTGTTCACACCTTACGTACATCATATTTGTGTTCAGTGCATACCATTGCCAATCTCCACTTTCATTGCGTGCATTAATGGGGGCATATGAATCCCATCTACTAAAGTTGTATTCTGTTAAAGAATACTCAGGACGGGAGGAAGAAGAATCCAACTCCACAATATTAGAATCCCTCGCTCGGATTGTGTAGTTGTCATAATTAATGGACAAAACATCGTATCTCCCAGATTCCCAGTACATTGCCAGTTGGTTGTGTTCGCAAGTTAGCTCATACCTCTGGTCACCACACTGATCTGCAGAGTCTTTTAGCCGAAAAGGGCTGCTAATGTTGTGATCTCCGCACAAACTAGAACAGTTCTGGTGTCCATTATCGAGGGCCTTGCAAGTTCTGCAGAATAACACTATCAGAAACAGGGCCACCACTAATTTTCCTGAAGAGCAACACATGATTCTTAAGATCTCCAAATGAAGAGTAATTACGAAGGGACTTATGAAGGTGGCTGACCATATATTTCTATATTCTTGTAACCAACAAGTTGACATTGGCCAACTTGACATTATACTGTCGATATATAATTCATAAACTGGTAGGTACGAGATGGAATTCGGAGAATAATAGAATGGAATACACCGAGACACCGAATAATAGTGGCCAGCCTTGTATTATATACAGCATATTGCTATACAAGGGAGAATACGACAAATAGGTTGTTACAACAGATTGTGTTATTAAGATGTTAATCCATTCTACAATGTCTAGAGAATAAGGAAAGTCAACTCAAAGACCTAACACAAACAAATCATTCTGACCTGTCTGGCCAAAAAATAAAACTGATTTCTGATTAATTAAGAGACTTGCAGAAATGTTTGGAGCACTATGAACAATGCTATGATGACCTCCCATCTTCTGGAGTTGAAATGAGGTTGTTTCTTTATAATACTGATAGATCAGAGGATGACATTATTGAACCTGAATCATTACTAACATCAACATTCGGTATATCTTGTGTATAAAAATAAGGCTTTTGAGGCATTCCTAAGTCACTCTCCTCTCGCTCAAGCATCTCTGCAACTTTGTTCATTGAAAGACGATCATTCGGCTTAGTTTGGATGCACCACAACCCCACGATCATCATTTTCCTTGCCAATTTCATTTCTTCTTCTGTTGCATTTTCTATGTTAATCTCATTTCCTTCATTTAATTGATCATAAACCCAGAAGGGGAAGTAAAATTGACTTTATTGCTCAGCTGACACATCTTGATTCTTTCTTCTGCCAGCAATGTCCATCAATAACTTCCAGAACTGTAGACATCGGCCTTATTAGAGACTCCGCCCACATTTCTATAGAAAAGTTCAGGGGCCAGGTATCTTATAGTTCCTCTTACTGTTGTGAGTGCCACGATGCTATCACTAGATAGAGTTTAGCAAGCCCAAAATCAGAAACCTTGGGAATGAAGTTGTCATCAAGAAGGATATTGTGTGTCTTTATATCAAAATGCAGAATTTGAATGTCGCAACCTTTGTGAAGATATTCAATACCACGAGCTACTCCAACAGAGATGTCATACAACTGATGAAGATTCAAGGATTGCCTGTTGTTGTCGTGTTTAGAGAAAATGTATTTGTCAAGAGATCCATTTTGCATGAACTCATATATAAGAGCACGTTTCGATCCTTCGACACAATAAACGATGAGTTGAACAATATTAACATGGTGGATTCTCCCAAGTGTGGCAACTTCATTGATGAATTCTTGATTATCAGCTTTGGCCTTATCGAACATCTTGACAGCTACCTCACGACCACTTGTTGTCCTTTGAAGACAGAACCATAACCTCCTTTCCCAAGTTTTATCTTAAAACCTTCTGTCATCTTCTTGATTTCTTTGTAGGGGTACCTTATAGGCATGATATTGTTGTCACTGCAAAAATTCTTCGATGTTGTCATACACTGATAAATGTCTCCGCCGACATTTATAGATCATAAGGGCAATGACAAATGGAGTCCCCAAAACCATTTTACCAAGAGTATGATAAACTGTTCACGAAAAATTAGAAGAGGGGATTAATAATTATAACATGCCCTTGAATTAGTGTTTCATTTCTATTGTTTGGCCAGTTATCAAACTGTCCACCTTCAAACTCTTATAAATTAGATAACTCTGTTAAAGTCAAGGGATTACCTACTATACTGAGTATAAATCCCCCAACACCTGAAAATAGAGAAAACGAAAACTGATATCAGCTTCCATAAAAATTATTTAAGGGGAAAAAGGTTGATGTAGGACAACTTTTTGACAGTAAATTCATACAAGTTTTGTGTATCAGCAGTAGAAATTTATGACTCTTTTTTCGTGAGATTCTTTTATACAGAGCAAATTGCAAGCATGTATTATGCAGGTTAGAACCCAAAAGGTTAGAAGTTATCATGAGATACCTTACCCTTGATAATCAGAAGGATCAATTTAAAAAGGCCTCTTGCTGCTGCTACACCAGATAAACAAATGTATTAGTAAGGATAGATATATTTCACTCCTATAATTGTGGTCCGTATACAAGGTGAAATGTTTTGCCAACTCTATAAGTTTAGACATTTTAAATGTACTTACAGATTAAGAAAACTCAAACAGAAGAGCTTTTTTTTTAAAAAAACAGAGTAGTATTCTTCAAACCAGTCAATAACAAAGAATCATCATCAATTAGTCCACTATTTTTTTATTGCATATAAACAAAATTATTCAATTTCAGTCACAATAATTTGTATGATCATTTTCTATTTTTAAAAACTTATATGATAAGAGTGGAATATATATTTACACACCATAAACCAAACATGACATTAGCTTTAACAATTAATTAGGAAAGAAAATGCAAAAATAAGCTCCAGTTATATATATATATATATATTAACAACCAGAATTAAACCAATGAATGGACTTACCTATTTGACAGTGTGGTTTGTTACCACTGACACCAAGAATTACTGAATAATCATCTCCAGATTCCGGGCAGAAACTGTTGAGCCAAGAAAGCTCAAATCCATAAAGAAGCATATTGTGGATATCTTTGCAGGACCAAGACTTGTTGTTCTTCAGAGCAGGCCATGAAGTCATATACATCCCTTCTATACAACAATCGTCCTCTAACCCCACATCTCGTACATATCCGCTGCCAACATACGCATACGAATTCGATGATGAAGAAGAAGAAGGAGAAGCAACAGAGCCATTTGAAGTTCTGAAGCAAGGGGAATCCACAGGGTTTTCACACCTTACGTATATCATATTTGTGTTCAATCCATATCAATTCCAAACCCCATTTTCATTGCGTGCATTAATGGTTGAAATATATGGATCCCATTTGCTAAAGTTGTAGTCTGTTAAAGAATACGCAGGAAGCGAAGAGGAATCCAACTCCACAATATTAGAATCCCTCACTCTGATTGTATAATTGTCATAATTAATGGATAAAACTCCGTATCTCACAGATTGCAAGTACATTACCAGTTGGTTTTGCTCACAAGCTAGGCTGTACCTCTTGTCACCTCACTGATCTGCAGAGTCTTTTAGCCGAAAAGGGCTGATAACTTTATGATCTCCGCAGAAACTTGAACAGTTCTGGTGTCCATCGAGGGCCTTGCAAGTTCTGCAGAATAACATTATCAGAAACAGAGCCACCAGTAATTTTCCTGAAGGGCAACACATGTTCCTTATCACGATGATCTGAAAATGAAGAGTAAATATGGAGAGTCTTATAAAGGTCGCCAACCATATATTTCTATATTCTTTCAATCAACAAGTTGCCACTGGCCAACTTGATAGCATACTGTCAATAAATAATTCATAAAGTCGTGTTCACACGGAAGCTGGTAGCTATGCCGTGTGAGGAAATTACTGGGAAGCCGTTCTTGTATGAAAAAGCCACTAGACTTCGTATTTTAGATGCAATTTGGCGAGCCAAACACTGCAGATATGGAAACTAGAGCTGTAAACTCCTTCTTCTTCTTTTACTTGTTGTTAATCTCTGGCTTTTCAGAGTCTTTAGGAATTTGGAATAGCTGTACAGAACCTGAAACAACATGTCGAAACCTGCCTGTTCGGTTTCCTTTCAGAGTAACAGGACGCCAACCAGAACAATGTGGCTATCCTGGGTTTGATTTACAATGTTCTTCTGCAAATCAAGCTGTTCTTGAGCTTCCTGGATCAGTCAAGCTCAATGTCAAACACATTGATTACAAATCCCAAACCATTCAGTTATATGATCCTTCTGGTTGCCTTTCTAGGCAAGTCCGTAATCTCGCTCTGCTTCCATCTTCCCCTTTCGATTTCAAAAACCAGAATCTGAATGACTTTACAATTTTCAATTGCTCATCACTAAGAGATGGAGAAATTATTTCAACGTGTCTCAGCAGCTCTGCTTACCAAGTATATGCCGTTTTATCTTATAGTGAGATTGGACAACTTCCCTTGTTATTTTGCAGAAAAATATTTAACCTTTCATCTGTTCCACCTGAGATTTTTGATGTTGATAACACTCTTCATTTGATGCGGTCTAGTCCAATGTACAACCATTGTGAAGCAAATGGAACAAGATGTGGATTCAAGAATAGTAATACCAGCTATGATACTTAATGTTTCGAGGTTCGTCACAAAGGTAATAATTATATTTGAGTTGTTTGAAATACTTATTTATGAACATGCTTAGCTGGCCAATCAGGTGACTTTCTTTTGCAGGTTCATCAAACAAATATGTAATTACAGGTTAATTTCCTAAATGAACTTAGTATGTTCTGTTGTGAAGGCAAATGATACTCTTTGAAAATAAATATTTGAGTTCTTATGTGTGCAGGTTCAATCATGGGATCACTTCTAGTGGTGAGTGCTCTTGCTGCAATTCTTTATATCCGCAACTCTTACAAATCAAGGAAAGAAAGCCAAGCAATAATTGAGAAGTTTCTCTAGAGTTCTCAAGCCCAACAGATATTCTTACGCTGAAATCAAGAAGATTACCAATCAATTTGAAGTCAAGTTAGGGGAAGGATCTTTGGGCACTGTGTTCAAAGGAAACATTTCGTCTGAGTTCAAAGTTGCAGTGAAGACCCTCACTAATTCTGAAGGAAATGGTGAAGAGTTCATCACTGAAGTTGGAACCATGGGAAAAATCCATCATGTCAACATTATTCGTTTAATCGGCTTCTGTGCTGATGGCTTCAGAAGAGCCCTGGTTTACGAATACTTTCCAAACGGTTCATTACAGAATTTCATACATTCACCGGATAATAGGCAAAACTTCATTGGTAATTGTTAAAAGAATAACTTGTGTGATTAATAAATTAGTAAAAACAGTACGAGATTATAAACAAATAGTTACTTATTATTTTCTTCTCAGTACGAATATGTTGTTCATCTCTTCTCTTTCTCGTCGGCATTTTCCTCTCCTTCTTCTTCTAGAGAAGGTGACTCCAGCAAAGACGAGCTGCTTTAGCGGCAGAGTAAGAGTAGCGGTAGAAACGGGAGGGGGTTCCAGTAGCAACGGCATAAGGATGGCGACGAAGAAAAGCAGACCCACCCGACGCGATGAACAAGGATGGCAAGCTCCACGCGACCCACAACGACATACCGCTGTGACGAAGCACGTGACCCACAACCATCTAGACGGACAATGACAACAGAGATTCTAGAGGAAGGGGGAGAGGGAAGAAAGATTAAAAAAAATTAAGATAAAATAATAATTAGTTAGTTTATAAATTTTTTTTTTATTCTAAAAATTATTTTTAGTAAAATTATGATAACTATAATTTGATCTAAAATTTTTTTTATAAAATTATAATTTTACGGTTCTCCAAATAGGCACATGATATTTGATCTCATTTTTCTGTTGAAGTGCAAAATCAAGCTCATTATATGAATTTTGAGACCATAATACATAAGTTGTGTGTGCGTGTGTGTTTTGTTCTTTTTCTTTTTCTTTTCTACTTTTCCCTGGATCATTCTTCTGATATGCATGCGGGTGTTGAGAATAAAAGAGAAATTCAAAGATTAATTCAAAGCAACATAAGAAGTCAATATTGATTGGCCAGAAAAAACGGAATAAAAAAAGAGTAAATCTTGTTGAAATATCCTAACCTATCCACAGTTTAACAACAATAATGGGCCTGTTTGGATAGGATTTTAAAAAAGGACTTATGAAAAAAAAGGGCTTATAGACAGCTTATAGAAAAGAGCTTTTAGAGAAGAGTTTATGAAAAAAAAAAGTGGTTTTAAATAAATAAGTGTTTGGATAGTTATTTTTAGAATGACTTTTTATATTGGTAAATTACCAAAAAGGGTATGATTTGATTTAAAGTAAAAGAGAGGAGAGAGGTATAGAAAAGAGAAGAGAGAGGAGAGAGGGTAGAGAGGAGAAAGGAGAGAGGGTGTAAGAAAAAGTAGGAGAGAGGAGAGAGGGTATAAGAAAAAGTAGGGGTAAGATAGTAATTGGATAGTCCATAAGCTCTTTTACTGTTGAAAAAGTTAGTTTTAATAGCTTATTCAAAACCATGGTTTTAAACCATAGTTTTGCCCAAAAGCACTTATGGACAAATATAGTTGTTTGTTTTAAAATTTACCCAAACCAAGGTTTGGACCATAAGTCTTTTTTAAACTATGGTTTGAAAAGGAACCAAACAGGCCCAATATATGGTTCTCTCTTCCGAAACTTAAAATACTTTGGAACGCGCGTGTCCGGCGTTTAATTTAAATATTTTAGTGCTCTGGTATTAATTAATATATTTTAAAGCTTAATCCTTTGACAATTTCCACACCTTCACCCAGCACCTCATTATATTTCTGACAAATTGTTTATTTAATATCTTTTCTTTGTCTAATTTTTTTTTTTAATTAACGAGCCCTTGTTTTCAAATAGTTGGTCTGGTCGACTTCTGTAAGAATATTGTCCTAACCAAGTTAGTTAGGAAGCATCGGTTTGATCTAATCATTGGGGAATAGATTATTTGTCGCTTATCCAAACAAAAAACTGAGAGATGATTTTGTCAATCGGAATATTTTTTCTTTTCATAAGGAAAACCCACTGGACCATACCTTCTTCAATATAGGCCTAATATCTCAGCAACTAATTATTTTGGTTTGAAAAACGGGTTATCTTGTTTATAGACAAGTGCATTTACTGATCCCATAATTTAAATTTGTATTCTTTTCCGATAAAACTATTTACTACATTGATCAATCACTGTTTATAGAATATATTTTATATAATCATTTAACAAGTCAAATTTAAGTATTATTTAGTTTAATTTAAAATAATTTTTTAAAAAATATTTTTTATATTTGAGCACGACATTTTGTGATTAAGTTGTTAAAACCTATTCTGCTACGACAAATACTTATTGGTAATCAAAATAATTTTTACCTCTATTTAGCATAATTTTTATAATAAACACATCAATAGAGTTTAATTCAAAAAGCCTTACGTACTTGACAAGTGGACAAGGTAAAAGAAAGTAGGAAACTCCATCTTTTTTTTTTCAGGGACTCAACGAAACTCTACTTTATATATTAGGTATCCTATAGGACGATTTGTTTCCTACAAAATTTAAGTTGAAAAATCTTTAAATTTGTATCTTTTTAAAGACTCGAGATGCTAATAAATTTTAATAGATTTATTATCATGTTTTTTTTCAAAAATTACTATAAATTTTAAAAATTTTAATTATAAGTAATGTTTATAATTTGTAATACTTATCCGGTCCTTAATATAAGAGTTATTTAATTTTTTAAATAGATTAAGGAAATCAAATATCAGTTAATTATAATTAATATAAGAGTTAATCAACAATTTAAGCAGATTAAAGAGTATATAATATGAATTCATCTTAAATTATTAAATTTAATCATAATTAACTAATTTATTTAACTTTTTTAATCTATCTAAAAAAATTAAGTAGCTCTTGAGGAGTAGTAACTTTCTAACGAAATTCGTTATTAATTATAAACAATATGTAAAATATTTTAACTTTTTTTTTTTCAGAAAAAAGAATCAAACTGTTAAAGAACATATATTCAAGCGGCAAAAAAGATAATTGAAAAAAGTAAGAAGATGATTATACACCCATCCATCAAATCAACGTAATTAATTATTACCGGATCTTCATTTCAAATATATGAATCATCCCCCTGCTTGCAATCTTATCCCAGCTTTCGTCCTTCCACTGTGTAAGAGTATATTATAAAAAGGTCATCTCTGGGTTTGAAAGGAAACAATCCTTTCAAATTTCAATTGCAGTGATCGATCATGGGGAAGAAGAAGGGTAAACTGAGTTGGTACATGAAAGCTCCGATCCGATTCCTGAGCATGGCTAGGGACTTGTACGTCAATGGCATGAACCGCTGCTCTCCTCACTTCAACTCCGTCGACACCCCATTCGGCGTCCCCGCCGGGCATTCAATTGTCCTACCTCGAAGCTTCAGCGCCGGGGCTGCCGCATCCTCATCTGCTTCTGATGATTATAGGGAGCTTGTCAGGGCTAATTCTGTGCCTTACCGCCAACGTGGTGGTGGGCTCAATCTTTCGCCTAAGAAACAGGTGCCAGCGCCGGCGCCGGCTAAGGTGTCTAAGATGGCAGTGCCTCGAAGTTGCAGCGTTGGAATCGGAAGGATCGATGAAGATAAGCCGTGTGAATTTGAAGATGATTTCAAGACCAAACCTCCAGGTCCTGCTAGAAGCAGAAGCTACGTCGTTCGCACAAGTGCAGGAGTACGGTCGTAGCAGTTAATTATACCAAGTAACGTAAGGAGCTGAGAAAGGTTAGATTCTTGTGTGTATATCTGTGTTTTTGTGATAATTATGATATTACTATTAGCTTCTTGATTCTGCTCTTCGATCGGTTATCACAATCGTACTTGTGCCAATGGTTGAAATTGTTGATTCCTGAATATATATCTCTCTTCGTCGTGCTGTGATTCGTGAAAATTTGAAGCAAATTGAGTTGATCGATGAGTTTCGATTCGCCTTTGGCTGTGTTGTTGTATTGAAAAATTTAGGCTGTCATATGACAAAAATTTGGCAATGCACAGTGGATAACAAGGGATGAGATGGTATTTGGAAATTATATTTATTTTTAAATATAATATTTTAATCTATTTTATTTTTTAAAATTATAATTTTTTTGTTATTATAAATATTAAAAAGATATTTTAAAAAAATTAACACATAATTATTATAATTAACTAATTTATATTATTTCTTTAATTTATCTAAATTAGTTAAATAAATCTAATAATTAATATTTCAAATCATTTACTGCTATTGATCTAAACCTTTCATTTGTAATGTCTCTGAATTCCGTGTGCAACGAAGAAATTACTTGCACGTGTTAAAAACTATGAGTGTGTGAGCAGCAATTTGCAGCTGGCACTCAACCATTGATGATTCATCGTATATATATTTGACTCTTGAAAGAAGCAGCTTCGCTGACTTCCTCGTTGTAGTCTTGTTCATACCTCATACTCTCAGCTTTGATTAATCCATACTCAAATATCATACAAGTGGGACCCATATAAATGAATAATATTCTTTCTTATCCTTAATATAAGATATATTTAACTAATTTAATTAGATTAAAGAAGTTAGTTAAATTATTTAATATGATATATATTTTTTTAAAAATATCATAATTATCTTTCTCAACTTCTTTCCCCATCTCTTATTTGATTATTATTAAGAGAGTATTAATAGAGATAATTTTTAAAAGAAAATTAATAAATATAAAAAAATATATTTTATATTTAGAATAAAATCAACTCATTAACTAAATCATATATTAATAACATATGAGTACTTCAATATAGATGTATTGCATATTTGAACGGTGAATTGTGTAGCGGATAATTAAAAACTTAACGCTCTCTCATATCTGAATACAAAAATATCTACCTCAAGGAGGAAATTTGATGGATGCAAAAATTGAGGAGCTATTAGATTTGTGAAGGGGATCAAAATACTCATTTTTACCAAACGAAAACTCTGATGCGTAGACGACATAATCGCATTCACATGTTAAAGATGAAAGATGGGGCTTGGGAAACTGACCAAGGCAAGCTACAAAATATGGCTCTATCCTACTTTGAAACCTTGTACAAGAATGACTTGATAACCAGAGAACCTTACGGTACCACAAGTTTGTTTCCTGAGCTCTTGGATCCTATGATCTTACTCCTTAACCAATCTGTTACTTATGAAGAAATTAGGAGAGCTCTTTTTGATATAGCTCCTCTCAAGTCCCCTAGACCGGATGGTTTTACATGCTCTTTTCTTTCAATCACAATGGGAGGTAGTAGGTGTTTCCATATTCCAAGAAATAAAAACAACTTTTGAAGGAGGTGATATTGATCCCCGCCTTAATCAAACTCTAATTTCCTTGATCCCCAAGACCAAACAACCCCAAACTAATGATGCCCACTCTCTGTTCCACTATTTATAAGTTTATCACCAAGATCATTGTCAATAGGCTCAAACTGATGATGCCCACTCTCTCTATGCCTTACCAATCTAGTTTTATTCAAGGAAGAAATATCAAAAAACAATGTTATAATAGCACAGGAAGTTATACACTCGATGAAGAGGAAAACAGGAAAGATCGGGTGGATGGCTATAAAGGTGGACCTTTAAAAGATGTTTGATCGCATTTCCTAGGATTTCATTGTGGAAACTTTAAAAGAGGCTCGTCTCCCAGAAACTCTATGCAATCTTATTATGAAGTGTATCACTTCTTCAACAATGAAAGTTCTTTGGAATGGTACTCCTTCTAGAATATTTCTCCTCAAAGAGGTATATGTCAAGGTGATCCACTCTCTCCCTACCTTTTTATCCTCTGTATGGAGCGCTTGTCTCAATCTATCTATAATGAAGTGCATAACCGATCTTGAAAACCCCTTAAGATGGGATGAAGAGGGCCACCCTTATCTCACCTCTTCTTCGCCGATGATTTAATTCTTTTTATCTCAATTGAAGGGTCTCAAGTCAAGCTCATAAAGAGGATTCTTGTAGATTTTTGTTCTAGTTATGGGTAGAAAGTGAATAAAGCCAAAATCATAATCTTCTTCTCATCTAATGTCTCTCCTCAGGTTGGCAATTCCATCTGTAATGATCTTGGCTATCAGAAAATTGAGCTACTTCAAAAATACCTCAGGGTCCCTCTATTACACAAAAGAGTGTCTAAGGACACCTATCAGTACATAGAAGAGAGAATACAGTAGAAATTTATAGGCTGAAAAGTGTCATCCCTCTCCTTGGCTGTGCAAATTACTCTAGCCCAATCAGTCCTATCAACTGTGTTGCTTTATGCTATGCAAACTTCCAAGCTACCTGTCAGCACTTGTAAAAGAATACAATCCCTTATTAAGAATTTTGTCTGGGGATCTACAACAACTCATAAGAGGGTTCATTTAATGAATTGGGATTCAATATGTCAACCGAAATGATCTGGAGGATGTGGACTCAGAGATCCCACAAAACAAAATGACGCTTTCCTCATGAAAATTGCTTACTCCATTGTCAAAGAACCTAACAAGCTTTGGGTTCCGGTTTTAAGATTGAAGTATAACTGGAAAAATACTTATGGTGATCCGCCTAAGAGAAGGCAAGCCTCTCATCTCTGGAGGAAGATACACTTAGTATGGGAAGACTTGAAGATGGGTCTTTAATGGGTAATAGGGGATGGTAACAAGACTCAATTCTGGTCCAATAGTTGGGTGGGGGATCTTAGCCCGTTATGTAATATGTCTTTTGCTCTTCTATTCGAAGAATCTCTCTAGAAAAAAGTCAGTTGTTTTGTCACTAACAATGGTTAATAGGATTAGGGGTTGTTTGAAGATCTGCTACCTAAACATATTTTACATCAAATATGAAAGATTATTCCTCCTAGACAGCAAGCTACGCCGAATTATTGCATTTGAAACCCAACAGTTTCAAGAATATTTACGGTCCATTCTGCTGATAAAATCATCATGCAAGATAAATGGATTGAAGAAAGTCCTCTTTGGGATTTAGCGTGGAAATGGCCGGGAGCTTAAAGAATTCAAACTTTCCTCTGGTTAGCTTTAAATAATAGGCTCCTCACGAATGAGGAGAGATCCAAAAGGCACATGTCTTATGCCTCATGTTCTTTCTGTGGGTTCATCACTGAAGATTTGAATCATGCCCTTAGGTACTACCCTAATGCTCATCTTTGTTGGGAGCTGATTATCCCAGTAGAAATACATAATCTTTTCTTCCAGACCCCCTTCTCAGAATGGCTCCAATACATCCTTAGCATAAGAAAATAGAACTCTGACTAATGTACCATATTTGGTATAGTTTGTTGAAAGCTCTGGAATTTAAGGAATGCTCGAATATTCAGAAATAAAACTCTGGAGATACACCGGATTGTGAATGAAGCCCTTGCCCTACCTGAAAGACCACATGATACAAGCACGAAGTTATCTACAGAGTTTAAATTGTGGTTAATTGTACTTTTATAATTAACGTTGTCCTCTAAGAACACGCTGTACATATTTTGATTTCTAATAATACCTCTTTCACTAACAAAAATTAAGAACTTAACATCACGATGATTTCATAATTGGACTTTTTCATTATTAACTTTCTTATTATTAAAATTAAAGCTCTTTTTGTAAAACATATAAGATTTGATGATATTTGATAAGTTAGACTGATCCCTGAATTCTCTAATTCTTTTCTTTGAAAAAAAAAATACAGAATGATAAATGAAAGTAAGAAGGAAGATTTTTTTTATAACTAGTCTATATTAAATATATTACTGCCCTTTCCAAATTTCAGCATTACCAAAACATAAATAAAAGGTAATTCTATGACATTTTTTTATTTGCTTTAAGAAATTGGGTTAGGATTTAATTTTATTTTAGAATTTTTTTAAAAAACTAAACGATATTTTCTAACTTGCAGTTTAGAGACTAATTTTTTTAAGATATTTTTACATAGAAGCTATTAGTATATGGAAGTTTTTCTTGGAACAATATTACCATATAGAAATATTTAAAAAGGAATAGTTGACGTTAGTTTTATAATAATTAGGATGATTTTATTTTTATTTTAACATTTCTAAAACAAAATTAATTCAAGAAAAACTTATAAATATTCACAACTCCTGTATAAAAATTTTTAAAATAAAATTAGACTTTAACCCTTCTAAAAAAAGAATTGATGAGCCCTAAAAGAAATATATTCTAGTTACTTTTTTCTTCCAAATCATTTATATCCCCGTCCCCTTTTAATCCTTTAATAGGAAACCTAAATATTAACTATGTACACGTGGTTGGGAAAAAAAAACCTTTACGTGTGGAAATTTGAATTTTCTAATTTCATCCATGACATGAAAGGAGTTATTAGGTAGAAAGTTGAACTGAAAATTCATTTATATCCCCAATTTTATAAATTAGAGTACTTTGATTTTAATTTTTGTAAAATTATAAATTAAATGAGATAAAAATATATTTTCACAAATTAATACACACAATTCACTTTTAAAAGAAAACCATTTACAATGGTAAAAAAAACTTTCCATTTTTTATAGAAAATTAAATTAAAATATGTAGAAGCTAGATGAAAGTCTTCCATCAAAATTTCAGTTTAATATCAATCCAAAAGGGTTGAGCTTAGTTTACAGTCTACAATTGTTGAAGAACAAGGATTGTATTTTTTTTTTCTTCTATACAATTCTAGTTTTCTGAAAGCAAAAGGCCTCCAATGCTTTGATTTAAACTTTTTCTTCAACTGAATTGTTTTTAATTTTCAACTTTGAACGTAGAAATCTTGTCCAAATCAGACTTTTAGACAATAAAATATAAATTTTTTACATAGTTTTAAAAATATGGGCAAAAGATTCGGTCCCAAATAAATATAATATTTGAAAAATATGTTTATAAAAAATATTAAAATCCCCTACGTCTTGCATCTCTTCTTGTTTTTTTTTTTTTACTATACTACAAATCGTTGGTCAACGTATATATAATTACTTGTAATATATTTCTCGAAAATATTGATCATGATTGAGAACGTGGGATTTCAAACAACCTATCCCTTGAACTGTACGTATAAAAAACTAAAGCACGAAAGTGCCTATAGGATTTGACGTGAGCTAATGGTTGATTACAAACTATGTCAAACGAATTAAGATTTTGGCTTATAGGATGGAATATTAATGGAAGGTAAAACGTCTCAAGTACTGATCATTGATGCAATTACTTAATTCTTACTAAAATTATTTTAATTAAAAAGTTATTTACTAATTAAGCAACCTATCTAACAAACAAAACCGTAAAATGTACTTTACTAATTCTAATAAGAAAATTGTTAAGAGGATTCCCAGGTGGTTTGGATTATTGTTCTTCTACCTCCTTGTTGATTTCATTTCACAACTTTAAACAATAATTGATAGAAGTTAAGTCTAGTAAAAAAGATTAATTCTTTATAATGTAAACAATCAAAGTTCATATTTATACTAAGAGATATGTTTAGTTGTTCAATAATGTGTATAATAACGATAAATTTATATTTTTATATATTTATTCATATTATTTAAGTGATTTTTTATCATTATTTTAATTTTTAATTATATTATTTATATATTATTTAAATTAGTATGTATAATTGTTATATTTTTATAATTTTGTAAAAGTAATTATTTTTAGAATAAAAGGTATTATATTAAAAAAATCATTTAAAAGCAAGTCAACTTGATCCATTCGGCTAATGGACCAATCGGATTAACCCATTTTATTTTTTCCCCCTCGTTTTTCTAAAACTTTGACTGTCTTACCGGTTAATCATATGCCTTCGATCTCGATTGATTCCACAAAATTTGATTCGTTCTGAGGTTCACTGCTTCAGTTCAATTACCAAAACAAAAAACACACAAAAGGCCTTCGTACTGAAGCCGAATCAGTGGCAAGTTTTCAAATTTTGTCGTTCGTGTGGGTTTCATGGACCGAGAAGAGAGAAAACGCAAGTTCAATGAGGCCATCGTTGAAATGCTCTTTCCACCTCCTACTCAATATGAAGAATCTCCTCCATCCCAAGTACTATTTTTCTATAACTCTCCTCTTCCTTTCTGTTCTTTACTTTTCTTTTCTTTTTTCCCCGGGTTCGTTTTGATGGTAAATGTAATAATGTCATCATTTTAGCCAGAAGAAGGGTCAAAACCCGTGGGGGCTTCGATCAAAGGGCTTGCTTCTGATGATATTCCAGGTTCTAAACCATATAATTTGTTTCAATAGAAACTAGCATTCTTAAACAATCACCAACCTTCTCTTTGTATCGATTTATAACGTGTAGATGCTTTGGATGGCTATGAGAATGAGTCTACAAACTCCGAGGAAGACCAGGGATCTGACTCGCAAAAGCTAACCAGAGCTCAACGTAAGAAAATCCGTAAAAAGAAGCTGAAGGAAGAAGCCATCCGTCGTGGAAAACTAATCGGGCCGTTGTTTCCCACCAGCGATCACTTTGGCGCCGATCAAGATGCGAATCACCCTCCAGCTGTTCGATCAAATGCCTCTGAGAGACAGGAAAATTGTGGACCAGACGAGCCACGTTAGAATCCATTGTGCACTTCTCGTTGTTCTTGATCCATGAAATTAACAATTCCGTAGTGCTCTGACGCTTATTGTCACATTACTTGGTTTAGGTCCTCAAACCTCGAAGAAACTAAATCAGCGAAGGAAAGCAAAAAGAATGGCGAAGGTGAAGCAAAACTCCTCTGATGCTGAGAATCTCAATCAAGACTCTGTTTCAGATCCTTCTGTTGACTTGAAAGAAGACCATTAGCTTCTAACATGGAACGATGATGACTCTACTGTTGAATTTTGCTGTTGTAAACGATAAGTACCTAACCATTGGTAAATATTATTTATCAAGACTTAGTAGTTATGTGGTCTGAATTCAGTGGGCAAATGCTTCAGAGGTACACAAGCCATGTCAAAGAAAATGTCACATGAGAGAAATGCTTCATTTAACTTGTGGGTGATTGCTAATAAAATTCCCACATGGATTAAATTTAAGAGAGCTCATGTTATAGCCACCTATAAATGGGTACCCACACATTAAATGAAGCATTTCTCTAATGTGGAACTTTCTTTTGACAAAACCCACACTTCCAATACAACACATGAAGCACCAAGTACTACTTATTTATATAGATGGCTATCGCATGGGCTTTATTGAGTTTAAGCAACGTGGGACTTTTATTAGTATACACTCATTCCAACATAAACCTGATAATTTATCCATACTTCAATATGAAACATTATTTTTGATGATATTCAGGAAGGAGGAATTTCAATTTTGACGATAAGAATTAGACATACAAAGTACAAACACATGAGCAGCTACGAAATGACTCGGCTTGTTATCGTTTGATACAACAAATACAATTACAATTTTACAGAGGCATCAATTCATTTTATCTTGTGTTATAACCAACAGGAAGATACAAAACAATATCCATTGTAATACCCCCCCCCCTTTCTAAAATGAATGCTTAAAGTTACTCTGATTTTTTTGGGTGATGCACATTTTAAACTTCCTGTAATTATACATTCAGCTTTCAGAAAAACGTAAAAATTTTAGTTTTTGTTTTTTTTCCACACAAGCTTATTTAATAAAAAATTAGTTATTGTAAACTAGATATATAAATCAGGTGAATATAAGAAGATCATAGAAGCAGCATAACATTATATCGCTATACATCTCTAACATGCACAGAGAGCCATTTCAAGTAGTGATCAGGCTAAAGAAGGGAAAGACGCAACATAAATTTCCTCTTTTTGGGTTCACTTAGCAAAAAGCAAGCCTAACTGGGAAGCTATCCGGATCCGACCCCTTCTAACACCTTGATATATAGCTCCCGGATCCTGTCGGTCCAAATAAACCCGAATGAGAGACACACATTGATCCAATACGGCCCATGTTTGAAATTAAATAAATAAATAAATAAATAAATAAATACCTGAATAGGGTATCATGCAGGGTAATCGAAAGGTATAGGAGAAACGGAGTTATCCAGTAGATCCGGGTGTACGTAACCATAATTACGCATCAGTTGATTATCAGCAAAATTGAGAGCCTTCTTCATTCCATTCCAACAAGAGTCACCTGAATACATATCATTATGATTTCCATTACAAGGTTGACATCCCGTGAAGTGTGTTATAAACGGCCTCCTCCAACTCATCGCCTCCTTCTCCTTCACATACTTCTCCTTCATCTCACTGTAACTCTCACTCACCATCTCTGCATGTCTCCTTCTTAACCTCCTCTCTTCTCTCTCCACTTCATTGTACCTCTCCGTTATATTCTCATACCTATCTACCACATTCGCCCAATATCCTGAGAACGCGTACTCTGTTTCTAGGTAAATCTTGTCCCCCCATTTCTCTTTCTCGTCCATGATCAAGTATGCCAGCCCCGCCTGATCATCGGATTCTGGGAAATTCTTATCCTTAAATGTGTTTCTCTGTATTTCGCCCCACTTTTTGTAGTCCGGTGACTGAGGGCCCATGTTTACCCACTCGTCCATGAAGTCCAACGACCACTGGCAGTTTCTGATCAGGAACACGCCGGCGTTCAGACCCATCGAGCTTTTCTCTTCTTTTACCAGACGAAGCCACCCTTGAACCATGAGGTTGTGGTTTTTGTAACGATGCAATGGGAGCTTGAAATCCATGTCTGTGAACATGGCGTCTGAGTCGATCCACCAGATCCACTCGGCCTCCGGATGGGCAATCATCGCCGCTTTTATCATCGGATATTTGGACCAGTATGTTTCCATATTTGGATGGAGCAGCACGTTGTTGTAGAAGATGTTGTAGCCATGGAGACGGCAGTAATCCACTTTGTTCTTGAAGAACCTGAGAAGCAGGTGATCGCCGATCGGATTCTGACAAGGAATAGGCTGAGATCCCGTGACCATGAGAATCCGCTTTCGCGCTCCTGGGATGAACGACGGATGACGTAACAGCCACTCTTTGCGCCTCTCGTCCCAGTTCTTCATCGGTTTGTCTAGTGCGTACCCCATTTCAGGGTCATCGTAAAAGGTTTTCTCCGGCGGGTCATGTCGGAGATCAGGATCATGCGTACCGGAAGCACAGCTCAGAGGGCCGCCAGGACCATTCAGGGTTTTCAGTTTAGTGGTGACGGACTGAAAGTTTGGGTCTTTAGTAGGAAATGGGGCTATGAACGACCAGAAACCCCAAACCACAAAAACAGCAGCGAGCACACCGCCGAAGAAGACACAGCCGTCGGAAAACCATATAGAGGATTTGGTTCTAGAATTGGTCCGGGCCATGGTAGGTTTATTGTATAGAGTGGGAATGCTCCGGAGATACCATTTTATAGAAGAGAAGGCGGCGGCGGTTTAAAAGTTATCAGTTAAGAGTTAATTACGTGGTTGGCGTGTTCGGATATACCGAGTAGCGTCTCGTCATGGAAACGATGAAGCTTGCGTGAAGTGTAGGAGAGTGTCTTCTTCGCTAAAGTATAAATTAGCAGAGGTCGTCAATGGCGGAAAAAGAGGACAAAAATCCAAACTCAGGCCGAAATTAAGAACAAAGTGGTGGATTCATATTAACTTGTAGGAGAAGGAGACGAAAGCTATTTATATGATGCGCATTGTCGTCTACTTTTGTTTAATTATTTTTTTTCTCACCCGGTTCATCGGAGTTTTGCTCCGATTACATCTGGATCCGATCCACGTCACGTATCTAGCTATGGTGGGTGAGTCTCCCAACAAATTTTTTTTACGTACGCCAAGGCTCGAACTCGAGACCTCGCTTAAACGATACCGAACTGCTTACCACTCGGACTAACTCCCTTGGTACTCTTGTTTACGTGTTTAGTATCATAAAATATTTCATGCCATTATAGCCACATGGTATGTAAACGACAGTGCGCACCGCCAATTCCGTTCCTTTACAATTCATCTTAATTATTTTGAAAAAATTTGGAAGAAACGCAATGCTAAAAATTACATCTCCTTCAATCAGCTCTTGGGTAATATATTACCTTATAATCCCGGAAAATATTAGCAATAATGTTTCTTATATTATACTATTTTCTTCTGATTATAAATATAAGAATTAGATAAATGATTATATTTAATTCTAGATATAATATCTCAATCTATTTTGTCTCCTAAAATTATAATTTTTTCTCAAAATATCCTTATATAATGAGGCATGAAATTTCTATTAAAGGTAGTTTAAATATAAATTATTAAAAGAGTATTTTAAGAAAATAACTACATAATTATTATTAATAATTAATTAAATTAATTAAATAAATATTATATTAAAGATGTGAGGTAATAGTTAAATTGACTGGATTATACATAAAGCGCCTTGGAAATGAAATGAGCGAATAGTTGAACACGTAACTTGATTTTTTTGAAATGTGAAATATGGTAACTTGTTTAAATATAAAATTTATTTAACTTTTCTGAGACCATATTGGTTGGATTGTCAGATCGGGGGGGGGGGGGGGGGGGAGCAAAGTCTAGTATATGTGACGGTCGAACATGATATACTTGCCATATTATAAGGGTAACAAAATGTTACCTATATGTGTTTACTTTTAATAAAGTTATGCAGTACACAGTCAGTTGTCTTTTTTTATATCATGTCATATATATGTATGTTATCATATTTTAAAACAATATTATTCCAGTTCCTGTATATAGTGTATATATATATATATATAGCAATTACATGTACCAAGCCAAGTAAATGAAAGAACACAATGGGCGGACAGAACAAGTGATTGCTAATTTAAGGAGACGTTATTTTAACATATAATGCAAACAGCATATATGGATTCTATGTACGTAAATGAAACAGATTGCTACATTATATGTTCCCAATTATAAGTAGCTTCCAAAACTAGAACGCGGTGAATCTTGTCGTGTTCGGATTCAATACGAGGAGCTAATCTCACACTGAAGTGTTTGATGAGCACCGAACGGGGAGGCGAGTTGTAATCATAAACGTAACAGTTATATATTTACACATACATGTATGAATGTTGGGGAAGAAGTTTTTTTGCTCTAAATAAAAATGGCCTCAGTTTACAAATTTTTAATCTTATCCATCAAAATTAGCGAGGCAATTTAGAATAATTTTTAATCTCCATTACGGACTTGCTATATTGCTTCTCTATTTAGTTAAAACGATGTTATTTAAGTGCCAAACACAAGTATGATATTACATAATTAAGAAAAACCTATAATGATGAGAATATTTTTTATCGTTTTATTTTGTTAATGTGTAACATCAACATCAGACTTGTGTTTAGCACATAAACGTCGTCGTTTTGACTAAATGGAGAGACTACCTGAAGGTCCGCAATGGAAAGGCTCATCTCCCCATATCGACGTGCAAGAAAACAATGTAGATGAAGTTTACAGGTCTTGGGCTTTATGTTTTGTGTGGAATACAATCCTTGTAACTGCCTAGCTAATTTTATATATTTATTTTAATCAGATATTATATGTTGGGCTGGGCTAGCCCATTAACGCCAGGTCTGCCCTAGTAGTCTCGGATTTTGGGACCCGTTTCGCTTAAAAAATTTCTCTTTTATGCTCACAGGAATCCTCTCCTCATCTCAGCTTTCAGCTTTTCTCTTACAGTGCCAACAAGAGTTGATATAGATAATAAAAAATATGCTTATATCTCATCAAGATATGAGTTCAATTTTTACTATCGTTATGAGGGCTCATCTAGTAAGCGATCTCGTAAATATCTTATAAACGTTTTTTGAGCCTTAGAGCTGTACCCTAACTTTAGTAGAGGATCCTTACTAAACCCACCTAAACTTTACTTTTTTTGTATATATATAAAAAAAAAGCTTTTCTCTCTTAGACAGTAAATTCGAACTTACGATGGGGCGTCAAGTATTTATGTTTGAGAGTAAATGGGGCGGGTGGAGAAGAAGTGGGCCCTCTATTTGGAAAGGTCAAAAATGAACATTTAAGAGAGTAACAATAAGATGTTCCCCAACCGACAACTCCAGCCATGGTCACATGTGGACGAAACACAGAGACTCAATAATATAAGGACCACATTACGGGTTACTAAATCCTTGACCAAACAAAACGAGCCTATCATTTTGAGTCACATGCTGTTTCCAATAATTATATAAATCTTTCTTATGTACTACTATCCCCAAGTTATAGTTTACCAAATTCTTAAATCCAGTGTTGATGCATCAAGTAAACACGTACACAAGTTCTTCATATCACGGCTTACAATAATTAGCGGAATCTATTAATTGCTTTATTTTCTCCACAATTACACACTCCTACTTATAAATCATCCCCTTGGCCACTTCCCTTTCTTAAACATTATGGAAAATAGATGCTAATCAGGCAGGCCTAAATCATATTAAAAAATATGCAAGTGTATACCCTTTTTGTTATCTAAATATAAGTCCCATTAGTTAATTTTTATCTTAAATTTAACTTATAAAAATTAGTAAACATTAATCTAAACCAAACCAGTACATGTACGCTAAGAAAAGTTAGTTGAAATGGGAACAGTTTTTGTTTAAAAGTGTCAAGTCATTTTCAACTGTCACGCTTTCACAGAGAACCATAAATTAACCCCCCCTCCCGGGCGAGTCAAGGTATAGAGACACGATACAACAGTTAAAAAGAGTATGGAAGAATAAATAGAAGTAAAACAACCAAACCAACATTCTACTATTTTCCAGGGATCCAGCCATAACCATAATACCATATTATACTGCTTCATTATCCATTAACTAATCACTCGCCCCCACCAATGCCTTCACGTGTAATTGCACGACAACCTTGCTTAACTACATCTTCCCATAACCATCAAATATAAACAAGAATCTCAGTGTACTCTGGTCACCTATAATTGCATCTCATTTAAAAAGTAATTAAGTTCTTATTAATTAATTACCTAACTCTGGCGCTCTCCTGCAGGGTAATCAAAAGGAATTGAGGAAAGGGAATTATCCAGTAGATCCGGGTGTAGATAACCATAGTTACGCATCACCTGATTATCGGCAAAATTCAGAGCCTTCACCATTTTGTTCCAACATTCTTCAGCCGTATACCTGTGATTGTGATCTCCGCTGCAAGGCTGGCACCCCGTGAAGTGTGTGATAAACGGCCTCCTCCAACTTCCTCTACCGTTACCCGCCTCCTTTAGGTACGGTTCCCTCACCGCACCGTAACTTTCACTCACTTTCTCCGCGTGCCTCCTCCTCAACCTCTCGTCCCCTCTCTCCAGTTTACTGTATCGCTCCGTAATATTCTCGAAGGTGTCCACTATGTCCTCGAAATAACCTTCGAAGTAATACTCGCCCTCCAAATAAATCCTGTCCGCCCATTTCTCTTTCTCTTCGGCGATCAAGTAAGCGAGGCCCGTCTGATCGTCTGACTCCGGGAACTCCTTGTCCTTGAAGGTGGCCCTGAGGATTTTACCCCACTTTTCGTAATCTGGCGTTTGTGGGCCCATGCTTGTCCACGCCTCCACGAAGTCCAGCGACCACTGACAGTTTCTAATCAAGAACACGCCGGCGTTCAGTCCCGTCCAGCTTCGCTTTTCGTGAATCAGGTGGGGCCACCCGTGAACGATAAGGTTGTGATCCCTGTAACGATGCAGCGGGAGCTTGAAGTCCATGTCGGTGAACAGAGCGTCCGAGTCGACCCACCAGATCCACTCGGCCTCCGGGTGGGCCAACATGGCGGCCTTCACCACCGGGTACTTCGCCCAGTATGATTTCATTCTTGGATGAAGCAGTGCGGCGTTGTAGAAGATGTCGTAGCCGTGGAGACGACTGTAGTCCACTTTGTTCTTGAAGAGTCTCAGGAGTAGGTGGTCGCCGATCGGATTCTTGCAAGGCGTAGGCTGAGATCCCGTCACGATGAAAATCCTCTCCTGCGCTCCGGGGATGAACGAGGGGTGACGCGACAGCCACTCTTTTCGCTTCTCGTCCCAGTTCTTCATCGGTTTGGCCATCGTGTAGCCCATGTCGGGGTCATCGTAGAAGGTCTTCTCCGGAGGGTCGTCGACGAGATCAGGCCCATGCGTAGAGGGGGCGCAATTCGTATCGCCGGCGACGTTTCCCGGAAATCTGAAGGATTTCAGTTTAGTGGCAACGGACTCAAAATTGGGGTTCGAAGAAGGGATTGGGGCAATGAATGACCAGAAACCCCAAACCAGGAAAAGAGCAGAAAATGCTCCACCAAGGAAGAGGCAACCATCGGGAAAACAGCTAGACGACTTGCTTCTGGAACTGAACTTGGCCATGGTAGAGTTATGACTACAGAAATGTGAAGCCTCAGCAGATACCATTTTATATGCGGAAAAAACGAAGGTGAATTACATGTACCATGTTTGACGTCTCTTGTGAATCGTCGTGTGATGGAAACTCTTCGCCATGTGTAAGACTATGAATTAGCTGATGAGGTTGCGATGGAGAAAATTACAACCAGCAAGAAGCTGAGAGTACACTACAAAGGGGGGGGGGGGCGATCTTGGGGTGGAAGAGGGTGAAGGAGGAGAAGCTGGGGTATGAAACAGAGTGTCGTTTAAAGGAGAAAGAGCTCCCTGGGAAAGGGAATGCCTTAATTTCCTGCCATAGTTACGTTAATATAGGGTTACAATGGGACAATGGACACGTGGAATGCGACCGACACCAAATTCCTTCCATTCCGTTTCAATGTCTAGCTTTTACTTTTCACGCTATTTAATTAATTGATTTGGATATCTGTCACACAAAAGAAGTAAAGTTGTGAGGGGACGTAAAAGAATGCCAGCGCAACCAAAAAAAAAAAAAGAAGCTGTTTAACAATTATATTTAAGATTAATGTTAGTGGGGTATACAAATTAAGTTCCACGAATTCGGTGTAAAGATAAACAAATGATTTAATTAATTTGGATTCCACGGTATCTGCAGAGCCACTTTCATGTCAAAGTAAAAGACTAATTAATGAATTAATCAAATTGTTTAACACTTTAACCTGTAAATCAAAGCAATTTGGATATTAGTAAATGGAACAGTTCGTTTTAGCGTGCATGAGTGAACGTTGACAATGTCATGGTAGGCTCCAAAACTAGGAGATTGTGACTGTTGGCTTGAAGGATTGGAACCTTTATCAGTAGAGCATCTTCTGCGCCTTAAATTTCTCGGTCTTTGGAAAATAATGACATTGAAATATTAATCAGAAAATAGGGAATTATTAATTTTGCGAATCTCTGCGAACCCCGTTCTAAACTTATTATAGATAGAAATTTAGAAAAAAACATATAAAAAAATTTAGACAGTCTTTAGAAAAAAAAATTTAAAGAATAGTTTATAAAAAAAAGTAATTCTAAAATGAGTATTTAAATAGTTATTATCAGACAAATTTTTATAATTAAAAAATTACTAAAAATGGTATAATTTTATTAAAGATAAAAGAAATGAGAGAGAAAATATTAGAGAAGAGAGAAGAGTGAGAGTAGAAAAGAGAAAGGAGATATGATTGAGAAGAGAGAAAATAGAGAAGAGAGGAGAGAGAGTGTAAAAAAAATAAAAGTAAAATAATAATTAGATAATCTATAAATTTTTTTACTATTTTAAAAATTAATCTTAATAGCTTATCTAAAAATTTAATTTTAAACTATAATTTAATCTAAAAAAATTTTAGGTAAGTATAATTGTTTATTTTAAAAATATTTTAAATTAAAATTTAATCTAAAAATTCTTTTAAAATTTGAATTCGGGTTTCTAAATAGGTACTATATATATACACGCATGTAGAGAATAGAAGGATGCATCCCTCGTGTTGTTGAAAAGGTGGAAAAAATCAAAATAAAATCCTTCAATCATGCGCTAATTTATGAAGGGAAAAGCCAATATCATCATACACCCCTACATATAAATATATGTGTGTGCGCTTTCAAAAATTATCAATCAAATAGAGTATTCAAAACGCAGAATCCAAATAGTATTAATTTTAGACGCCCATGCTCAAATCAATTATATTTTCAATTAAAATATGATACCCGTAGAAGGTAGTGCCCACCATACATATATAATCTACCTACATCTTATTAGGTTTTAATACCAAAAAACTTGTTAACAACATGATCTCACACACTAACGAGAGTTAGTCCGAGTGGTAAACGATTTAATATCGTTTAAATAAAATTTCGAGTTCGAATATTAGCATATGCAGAAAATTTTTGTTAGAAGACTCACCTACCATAATTAGATGCGCGACGCGGGTTGAATTTGAATCTAGTCGAAATAAAATTTTAGGGAACCGGACAAAAAAAATAACCTCCTCACACTAGGTTAAGTGTTAAAAGAAAGTTTTTTTTTTGTTAGATACTTCAAAATTCTAAGTTTGTAGAAATAATTTTGAGTGTTGATAAATTACTGAAATCATTACATGGTGGGGGCCCTGTGTTTTGCAGAGGAGGCTCATGTTAAGAAATACTCATTCCTTCTGGTATGTTAAATTTTTTGAAAAGACATGAAAAATTAAATAAATTAATTATAATTAAATTTAACTTTTTAAGATAAATTTATATTATATAATCTTTAATCTATCTAAATTAATTAATTATTTTTAATATTAGTTATAATTAACTAATTATTTTATTTTTTAGGTTTATCTAAAAAATTTAATTAATTTTTATAATTAAGATTATAATAATATATTTTATCGTTGAAAATGGGAAAAGACAAAATATAAAGCTGCTGCCACAGAGCCCAACACGATCGTTCTTCCTTTGAGAGCCAAGAATGGCGAAGTTGCTCATCCACCTGGCCTCATTCTGTTTCAAAGAATCATAGTTTCTTATATCTTTGGTTTGACTCAATTCTCTTTTTAGTTATAGGCTGACTTCGTGGCTTCTTCATGGCATTCAAGGTTTCATGCCATGAATATTTCCTTAAAGAAAAACGAAGAAAGAAATCCCATTAGTAAAGAACAAGTCTCTGATTCTTTTCCCACCTTGCCTTCTTGACTTGGTCCCAAACCCATTTGTAAGGTCTTCAAACCCAGATTTTCTGTTCAAGGGCGTTACAAATATATATATATATATATATATATATATGGAACTTTATATTCGTTATTTTTGTCTTTCAAAACGACCATAGTGGTATCAATTAAGCCATCTTATAATATCTTATGTTGATATATTCACAAATTATGGACATTGGCATGCAGTCCTTAGTTAATATTTATTTAGAAGTAGGTATAGTCAATTATGTCGCAGTAACTGGAATGGCATTTTAATCTATACAATAATAACAACAAAATTTATTTTACTAGCTATAATCAACTATATATATCACAAGATTACCATGACCTTTGAAACTATAAGTTAAAATATTAATAAAAATTAACATAGATAATAAAAAATAAATTTATACGTAAGTTCGTCTGGAAGGCTCGCAACAGCAAATGATCGCGGATGCGATTCTTGCACGGCGACGGCTGTGATCCGGTCACGAGGATTTCATACTTGTGAGCTCCATAAGCTTGACCACACAGTGTCTCCACTGCCCTTCCCATCCCGAGCTGAAAATACCAACAATACACCAACTTCAGTCACTCTTTTGAAGAATTTAATGTTTAATTCCAAGAATTACAACGGCAGGGCTGGCGAGGTGGTACAGGGTCTTGAGCTCGATCCAAATCGCCGATCGGAGGTGCCGCCAGTAAGGGAGGTGGGTGTTTGACAGAACCTCTTCCAGCGCCGAACTTACTGCCGCGGGCTTTTCTGATCTCTCCTTTGGCTCCATCAGAAGGTCTTCTGCTTCCCTCTCTACTGATTATGAGGGCATGACTGGACTAGATCGATAGATTGATTCTGAAGGAGTATGTGTTTATGCTCTGGAATGGCATCCATGGCGAGGAAGGAGCAGCAACGCGTTACGTTCTTCCCCCAATTTTCTATCAAATCCAACTTGGCTCTGAGTTGGTTGGCACAAATAAATTTTTAATTGTGTTTTTTTGGCCACGTAGGATGACTCATAAAAATGATTAAGGATTGCGTTTTAACTCTTAAGTAAAGTAAGAGTTTAGGGATTGACCGAGTGATGACTGATGAATTGAGTCAAAAGTTCAATGAATAGAAGATTAATTTTTCCTGTTAAAAATTTAAAACGTCTATAATTCAGGGAATGTTTTGCAAAGCAGGTGTTACAAGGAGATTACGATTAGCATATTTATAGTACTGATTCTTACTGACTCAAAAATAATTAATTTATGGAAAAAGAAAGATGGGAGATTTTGGAGCTTGACGCAATATCGATTATAACAAATGCTAATTAAGCACTCAAGAGTTATTGCGTATTCTCTGTCAACAATTTATTACCCAGTTTTAGTGAAGCACTCAGGGCTTCCAACTAAAATCAAGATCAAAGTCACCACTGATACGGCTTGAGGATGATACTCAGGCATCTCAATATGGTATGTTTGTCGGAATTGTGTTGTACATGCAGGAAAGCATGGTTGTTAGAAAACAAGTTATAATTCCTTTTTTTTTTTCTTCTAATAATATTTCTACTTGGCAACGAAGTCAGATTAGCGTTGTCAAGAAAAAAAAAAATATATATATATCAAGTTATCAAAATCAGATTCCATGATCTTGTAGATTAGAGTTAGAATACCCATCCTTTCAGAAAATTATAGAAACATAACCACCAATATACATCAGGCTCCTCGCTCAGATCAAATAGGCATATAGAGAGTAGTAATACGTATGCTGTAAATTTCCATTACTGACTTGTTCATGCGAATACAATGTGCATAAAACCCTCCTACCATGAACATTTCTATATGCATATATAGAAGCTCAGTGAATCAACAACCTCGAAGATCACGCCACCTGAGATAAACCAATCCTGCGCGATAGTGAGTGTATGCGCCAGCAACCACTAAGATATGAAATAATTGGTGGCTATGCCCAGCAATGTCAAATTTCCCAGGTCTCCAACGTTCTGGGATCCTAGTAGCATAAACTAGCGCTCCAATCCCATAGAGAACGCCCATCAAAATCTCATACCCTGTTGTGTAGAACACCTCAGGTTCACCCCAGAACAAATAAAGCTTGTGGAGGATAGGCGCTACGCCGGACAGACCCATGCCAAAGAAGAGGGATGCTCGGATAGTGCGGAATTCTGGGTTTTGGAAGACTGGAAGGAGAGAAAACAAGATTGTGGCGATACCCAGTAGTGTTATAGATACCAAGTAGAGGTTGCAGAACAAGGGATTGCACATAAAAGAGTAATATACTGGAGGGTAGAAGGAGGTGGATATCAGAGCTGCAATTCCAGCATAGTCAAGCCTGAGCATGATGTATGCCATGCGCTCTGAGTGACAAGAGAGGAGGTGGCATACACTGCTGGCCAGCAAGCAAAACATGGCCCCTCCTAAAAATGCAAAAAATGGCCACCTTGTAATTGGTCTCATCATCAATGGTGCGATTATGTTAGCTAAGTCATCCTTCACGCTGTGCTGCATGTAATAAACAAACAAATAAGCAAATGGCTCCTTAAAGCCAGTCAATCATCTAGATAATCTGATGAAAATTGTATGTAGTAGAACACATCATATTCTAATGAACGTTATATCGTAAATTCAATGCAAATAGGAGGCCTGCACCAGCGAGTTAAGCTTTCATTGACAACCTGATATTATTATCATTCACTCTCTATTTCACCTCGACTATGATATCTGATTTCTTCCACAGTCTAAATATGCAATGAATTGTAACCCTGATGATGATATAACCACCTAATACAAATTGAATCTGTGCATTAATCACTCTCCAGTAGTCTGACTAACACACTACTACCTTGAGAGAAGAAATTATAGGCAAGTAGGTAAAAGTGAAAATGACCCAAATATCAATAAGAAACCAAAGTTAATGATACCCCTCTAAAGAAGAATTAGGAAAACTAGTAGTCTGTTGTAAAGCAATTACCAGAACACAACCATCAGTATGATTGCCGCTGGAAAATCGTTCTGGCAAACAGTTATACAGAAGTTCCTTTACATGCCAACTTGAAAGTGATGGAAGCATATCCATTGAGGGCAATGAGGGGACGCACTTAAGAAGTTCTTCTTGCAATTTGTGCAGATCAGCCTTCTTCACAATGCCATGAAAGTGCTGAAGAGAATGAAGTTCAACAATCTTTGGAACTTTCATGGCGGTGTATATGGTCAATGCCAGAAATAGGAAGAATCCGATCAAATGCCTGTAGTAATAACGATTTATGATTAAGAATAAGAAAATTACATACAAATAAGAATTCATGCATTTCTTTGGTCCAAATACCAATGAACATCCTTTCAGTGATCCATATTCTTCAAAGGGACTAGATAACAAAAGAGAAATTCAGCTAACTGAAATACCAATGAACATCATTTCAGTGATCCTTAATTAGCCACTGCATCCCTTTTCACATCACAATTTATAGAAATTCGTAACATAACTAACTCTCGGCGACCTATACTAAGATGTATAGAAGAGACACAAGATCAATCTATATAAGCAATGATAGAGTAAATCTTTTAAATTCAGCTAATAACTTATAAATATTTTCATCAACTAAAGAAAGAAGTACTAGGAATAGGGAGGGAGAAACACTAATTAAATAGTTTCATAGAAGATGTCTTACGTCCAAACATTGAGTGTTTCATTATGAATGCTAAAGATGCTGAGCAACGCCTGCTTCAAGGGCCATTCTGATCGGTAATGACCAAGAATGTATTCATTGTCTCTCAAGTAACCCGGCAAGGAGTGGTACTCAACCAGCTGGTACATCACCTTCTTCCACAATCTTTTTCCCTTCCCCTCCCTAGCAGAACATGTTCGATGGTTCTCTATCATTAATCCAGAAGACTCTTCCATATCGTCATGCTTCGCGTGATGGCCAGCCATTCTCTGCTAATGAACAAAGCGAATTAAACAGCAAACACTACAATTATGAAGAAATATATTAAGCAAAGCTATATTCTGTTGTAGACAAACGTTGGCGCCATCCCATGGAATAAATTTTCGCGAGTTTTCCATACGTTCCAAGATAAGAACAGGAAAGAAAAAAACATTGGGAAAACAAATCAAGATAATACACAAGTACGTGAGAAACAAAAGATTATTCACTACATTTTGTATGTACCCAAACAACAGCCTATGCGAGAGCAGGATAGAATATCGAATTCGAAAGAGAATAGAATCCCAACAACGCCCAACAGTGATCAAATAAAATTCAAAATAATAGGAAAGGAAGTGCCTGAAATCGAAGATCCACCAGCTAAGAACGACCCTCAGAAGGGAAACTCTTCTTGTAATATTCAGAAATTTGTCGTGGCGAGGAAATTGAGGAGCGGAAAGAGTCGTCGTAAACAGGGAAGGGAAAAAGAACAAAATATTGAAATACAGGGGTAGGAGGAGGAGGAGACGAAGGAGAAGAAAGAAAAGTAAAGGGGAGAAAATTCCAATTGGCCGAGCGGGAATGAA
This sequence comes from Leucaena leucocephala, assembly GCA_037074615.1. NCBI lineage: Eukaryota > Viridiplantae > Streptophyta > Magnoliopsida > Fabales > Fabaceae > Leucaena > Leucaena leucocephala. The sequence continues at coordinate 19,273,508 of CM073569.1, forward strand.
ACGAATTTCCCAGTTATGCGGTTAGAACTAAACGATGGCAGAAAAGACAAGATCCTTCGACGAACGGAGGAGATTTATATACAAGTAGACATCATGGCCTCGTTTGATTAGTTCGCTACTGTTTCGAAGGCGACTTATTCTTGCTCTTCCAGGTGTAGAGTCTGGACCGGGCGGAATATTTATGGTGAAATGCTCAATAGGGGTATAATATAATTAGATACTCCGCAACTAATAAACTATATGGTAAACGGCACCTGTAAGAAGAAGAAGAAGAATTTAAATCCCAGAAAACAACATGTCCACTTGGGAAGTTGTGAGAAGTAGTTAGTCTCCTCCAACATCCACTTGGCCTATACTGGTCCCCACCCTTGTCCCTCCTGATACGCAATATATTAGTATCATTCTTGTTTTAATTTAAGTTCAATTTTTTTATATTTATTTTTATTAAACTATAAAATAAGTTAAAGTTCCATTTTTATATTAAATAATGTAACAACAGGATTTAACATCTTATTATTTAATTTACGATTGTGATTTTTTAAATTGGACTTTTCTTATTAACCCCCTCAGGCATTATAATGCTTCATTTCCACCTCATAATTTCGAAATTTTTGGAAAAAGAACATGGTTGTATATAAAAGCGAGTTAAATAGTATAAAAAAAAGTGAATTAAATAATTACAAAAATGTGAACATTTAGAATTTTGCTTTACCAGTTTTTTTTTTTTTTGTACATAAGAGGGCTAAAGCCCTAGAGAAAAGAAAACTACACTAGAAAAAAATTTAATCCTATCAATTCTAAAGATACTAGATGTTACAATTGTGTTGGGCACACCTCAAGTATAAATGATTTAGAGAGATATTCTTTCACAAGAATATCTGTCACTCTGTTAACTTCTCTTATAATAAATTGTATATTTAAATCCTACTATTTACACCTTAATTTTTCAATATGCATGAGTAACAAACTGCGTCTTTTCATTGTGTTAGTTCCTATCAACAGATCAATGAGAAATTTTACAACCGATTCAAAAATAATCTTTCTATAATCTTTATCCCAAGAATTTTGAAGCTCCTTAAAGATAGCTCGCTTTTCAAATTTAACTGTACTACAAATTTTAATAAAATAAGAGAATCTATATAACTACTTACCATTATGATCTCTAATCACACTACCACACGTAACTTTATTTGTAGACAAAGTCATAGTACCATGTACATTAAGTTTAATGGAACTCACAGGTGGTAGTTGCCAGATCAAATTGTCTTTCAATGAAAAATACTGCAAATTTTTATCATTACTAATCTACACATATTTCTCCCAAATTTATAAAATAACTAACTCTAGTTGCTTAGATCTCGAAATATTTGGATTAAATATAATTATATTTTTCTACAACCAAAGTTTTAAATAATCATTCCCCATATCAATTTCTAATTAATCCCCATATTACTTAATTGTCTTGTAAGATTTAAAATCAAATAATCTCGAGATGTTTGAAGAAAGTGACAGACTTAATTATATAATTAGGCCACACAAAGCCCCATCGCCGAATGGGTCATCCTCAGTCCACAGATGCTACGTACTCAAGTTTGTAGAGAAATTGAAATATTATATTGTACAAAAAAAAATTGAAATATTATATTGATAAGAAAAATCAATATATCTATATATATAATATAAAATTTTTAATAAGCTGTAAATTCACTTTTTGATAATAAGAAGGACGCCAAAATATGCTAATACTATTTATGCAACTCATTTATTACTTTTGGTCAAAGGAAAATTTATTTCTTAAACTCTACATAATACATAAAACCTACATCATTTATGACTTAAAATACTATTAAATATTAAACGTCAAAATTTTTTTTAATAGAAATTTAAATTTTAGTTCGTTACGTTGTAAGGGATGAGGGATGGAGAACAAAGACATGCTTCTTTTAATTAAACTCAATTTTTGAATTTGAAAGGAGAAGAAAAATTCTTGTAAATTGAGTTGATATCCAATAAGAGAAAGAGTTTGAGTTTATGGATATCCTCAAGTTCAACACACTTCATCTCTCACTGTATATCAAAAAGAGGAGGAAACGACTCATGGACAATTTGACAGGTCCATTGCAAAGGGAAGCTTCCTCTAACAGGTCCTTTGCTCTGGGTTTATCATACGAACCATAAAAAGCACCTCTTGAGAGCTAGACAATCTCTGATTACACAGCAAATCATTACCGTATTGTGCCTCCTGTCCTTATGTTCACTGTCTCTCTTGCATTATGCGTCTCCTTTTTGTCCCTTTCTCACTAAATTGTACTGCATGCTTCTATCTCAAGCAAGCTCTGATTTCAACATGGAAATATATCATCTTCTTTATTAAGCTATATATGGTACTTAATCCCTTTGTTCTAATCCAGTGGAGCCTCTTTATTCTATCCTCTCTCACCTTGCTTTTTCCCTGCCTCTTGCTTCAAAAACTAGTTTTAAGATTTAGGGCACAGAATTTTCGTCTCCTCAAATAAATATATTTCTCAAAATTTAAATTTACGTTTTATTTCTTATAGAGTAACTCCGTTTACCACTTCAACTAATAGCTTCTTGTTAAACTAGTTTATTTTTAGTCCAGATAAGTTTGTGCTTAGATGAGTTTAATTAAAATGGCAAAGTGGAATATTATTTCAATAGACCACGCTGCGATATATTATGGATTCCCTATTTGATCCTCCAAAAATTATGTCATGGCCTACGGCGTTGTTTTACTTTATTTAATGAAAACTATTGAATCTTACTGACTTCGTAATTTAGGAAATTTTCATTTTAAAGAAAAAAATAGACGACCATTTTGGATAAATTTAAACAACAATTTAATTTCAGTTCCGCGTAAATTACACGAATTCTTCAATTTCAAGCCTAAAAGTGAAGTATTTATTATTTATTATTTTTTAAAAAATCATAATTATTATTACTCTTATTCTTGACATATGACTTAAGAGTTGATCTTAATCTTAAATATAAGACTGATTTCTTATATTTATTAATTTTTTTAAATTGCCTTTCTTAGTACTCCATTAACAATAATAAAATAAGAGAAGAAAGAGTGAGTTAAGAAGATGATTAAAATATATATTTTAAAAATATCATATTAATTAATTTTTTTAATATAATTAAATTAATAAAATACATGGCTGAGGAGTATTAACTAAGATGTGCATATCTATCCCTTTAACTTAGGAGATAAGCGAAATGTTAGAATTCAAAGACAAAGCTTGATGAACACGTTACGGTCCTCTAAATCTAACAGTACCAAGATTAGTACAAAACAGTCGCTTTTATAACTCTGAACCTTCTTCTTTTAACTCCATTGTTAATCCATACAAGTATACATGAAGATATTTGTACAAATATAACATCTCCAACAGAAACAACAGCAGCTTTGTATATTTTGTTATGTCACTTGTTTTTCAAGAGGATAAAGTTGGATCTCATTCTCTCCCTGGCTTTATTCAAAAATTGGAAAACAATAATCTTATTATTTCATGAAGAAAATCAACCACTCCAATAAGAACTTCCCACACTGTACCTTGCAAAAAAGGGAGCACACTGCACACACAATCACACCAAAACTCACCAATTGGGAAAAAAATAAAAAAGAATCAAGTATGGTCAAATTCAAAGCAAGCTCATGGCAATTTCCCCCCCCCCCCCCCACAATCCATGTCAATGCCAAGTTCGAGCCTAAGAATTCCCCCAACATGGCGGGTGGTGCTGTCACTGAAGCGGTTAGCTGTTGACAACTTCATGGTACTTGTTGGCCATCTTCTCTTGACGAAACACTTCTCAAGTCAGGGCTTGTGATCCTTTCTGTTTTCTTGTATAGCTGCAAGATCAAGCACACAAGTCGGACTTAAAGGCAATGAATCCGAATTCGTTGTTGCAAAATGTTCTGATCTGAAAATCCTCTGCTTCATGAGGTTGTAACATTTCTGCACCATCACCTGTGCTCAACCAAATCGCAAGAAACAGCAAGTTTATCATTAAACTCCGAAAATTGAAAACCTTTAGAAATGTTCTGTAACAGTGTTGTTCACGCTTACTCTGTTTATATTTTCGTGGAAGAAACTTAGATTCTGTTCATCAACATATTGATTGGTTGTCCAAAGCATAGCAGCAGCAGCTATTACAGATGGAGGATACTCTAAGAAATCGATTACTGCTCAAAAGCACAATAATCAAGTTATCAAATAATTGTTTGAAACATTGATCGGAGTCAAAGAAGATGATAAAAAAAAAAACTTACAAATTATACCTAAACATGTTCTGATTATAATATCTGCGACGCGAGAAATAATGTGGCAGGAGGCAGAGCATGATAACTTATTATTAGCCTTAGCAATGAAAAGATTAGCAAAATCAAAAGGAGTAACAGCACGCAATCGCCACCTGAGAGCCGCCATAACCAAAAGCTCCATTCTTTGAACCGTTTTAGGCTTAAACAAGAACCTAGGCTCTATCATTTGTAAATCTACTAAAAGTGGCACCCTTGTTTCTTCCATTTTTGCTGCCACAGATAAACAAGCCACTGCAACTAACTGCAATGGCCACGCTTCATCTTGCTGCACATATTTAAGCCACCACATGACATAAATTTGCATTCTTTATAAGTACTAACACTATGAGATTACAAGCGAGATTAAACCACCACTTTACCGGCAATGAGTGTGACAAAAGAAAACGATCAAGATAGTTCACGGATAAACATGCCGTCTCCGGTGTAAAACTGTAGTAACTTTGCACCTGTATGATCAGAATTCAGAACAAATTACATATATCTCAGCACCATTATTGCAGACTAGTTATGTATAATGGGAAGTTATGTGATATGAATTATAAACACACCTTTAGCATCCACTTAATGGCTTCTTCTCTAGCAGTTCTGAGCCATGGTTTTTCGTGAAGAAGTGAATGTGACTGTTGTCTTTCGTGTATTTGATCAAGTGCAGAATCCAGTAAGGTCAAGAGACAGCTTTCATCATCGGAATCCCATGAAGAAGCCCCCAAAGATTCACAGTCAGTAACATCGGAATTCGATGAAACCAAGTCGCTAGCTGCTTCATTGCAAAACAAGTCAAGAGTTACGAGGTGGTTCGGGGACACTGGCATGGCGGTTGAGGATGGATGTATCAGTTGGGGAACAAAACATGGAGAGAATAGCCACTTAGAATTATTACATTTATATATGTGATTTGTGAACATATTGCACTAATGAAGATTACGTCATAAAGTTAATTTACATGCTCTTGTAAAGCAAAGTACCAAGAAGGGCCATGTGGAGTTTCTCATGAAACTTCGTTGAAAGAGAAGCCAAAACTTGGTAGGACCGTTCCAAAGAGAACCGATGCTTCATTAGAAGATTGTGTTTGTATGTGTATGATGAGAGCTGTCTCTATCATGGTGATTATCTATTAGGATAGACATTAGTTTTATATAAGATCAAAGACATGCTCCTATTTTTTTTGTTATCTTGTGTTTTTTTTTTTAAGTTAAAGGCTGGGAATAAGCTGTACAAGAAGAAAACTTAGTCACAAGTCGCAATGAGCTTGTCATATACAATCTATGGGAATCAAGTCCATCATTATTTGTCATCAACATCATGAGCATGACAAAATAACCAATTAGTGCAAATATTAGTTTCTTAATTTTGATAATTTATGGGACAGTACATAGGGGGTTTAAATTATCTCCAAAGCTTTCTATAAGTATTCTTTCTATTTTGCTGATGAGTACCAAATCTGGTAAAGATTTACGTTTTTTTTAAAAAAATGTTTTAATAGGTACATAATATAAAATAAAGATAATTTTTAAATGTTAGTTTTTTTTAAAAAAATGCTTTCTTATTTTAAAACCATTAGTTGATAATTTTTAATTTGAATAGTTGAACCTGCATTTAGATAGTGTAAATTTTACTACAATGATGAGCACCATGGTATTCATCTTTATGATGAGGAGCCAAACTGGTAGGGGGCTTTTGTTTTTTTTTAAGGCAAGTCTAAGATATTCATTGTCAGAAATAACGATTAATTCTTTTGCACTGTAAACTTTTTCGAATTAGATTTAGTGTTAGCTATGAAACATTCTCCATACATATAGCTAGGGAACGAACCTGACTACGTAGGTTACATTTCTTTGGGCCTTCACATGGAATACAAGCAATTTGGGCTTTACAAAAAATCTCAAAGCCCAATAATGGATTGGATCACGCGAACCCAACATGTTTTACGGCTTTGAAACCGGGCAAGTGCTGGGGTCTACAAAGTTCAGATCCAGTTTCCCAATATTTTTCCTTTTTCCTTTTTCCATCTTTTCTTTTTCTCCTGTTAAGTTAGTGTGCATAGCACTAATTAGCTTTGATAAACTGAATGAACAAACGAGAATAAAAATAAAAAGGTTGAATGGGTGCGCAAAAATGTTGTTTTGTCTTCTTCTTTTTTGTGGCAAATTAAAGCCCACGGTCTTTAACCCTTTATCTTGATTTTTCAGTGATAAATAAATTATAAAATTAAAAGTGATAAATATGCATCTTTAAGAATTTAACCATTATCAAGAACACGTGTGGTAAGATCTTTATTTTTTGTTATAGTAAATTACGGTAAATGATACAATTTTTTTAAAAAGTTTTAAAATTTTGGCATTTATTTTCAACATGTGCATAATCTCCTTACTATAAACTTCACAAATTTCCTTGAATTGTGCTTCTAAATATATACCAACATCCCCTTTATTTCCAACACACAAGGACTATTCTTTTTTTATAACATTAACTATATCTTATTATTAAGTATTTTAATTTTAGATTCATTGCTACATCTCCTAGAATAGGTTCCTTTTCTAAAAATCGAACTCAAGACTTCAGAAGATTTAATAAAATCTTACATCACTAGACTAATTTTATATTGGTTAACATATAAGGACTTTACTTGTAACGAATACAAGTCTTTGTTGAATTATGTTGAAATTATTCAAGCATTTTTTTTATCCTGAAGAACCTTGCCTATATATATACCTTAATTAGGCAGCTACCAAATATTAAGTATGAGAGTGGAATTAGTATGCAAAAACAACGGATGGTTAAAGGAAGTGATATTTTAGCTCACACCATCTATCATTTGTTGGTTGACCTGCAAAGGTAATCCACGTTCATCTCATTGGCAACCTCCCCCTCCAGAATGGATTAAAGTTAATGTGGATGGAGCTTTCACAGCAACGCACAATAGAGCAGGATGTGGGGGTATTATTAGGATCAATTTTTAATTAACTTGTCGTTGTTATTAGTATTATTTTTTTTTAAGGCAAGACAAAAGCAGCCTGTGACGAAAAGGAAAGGGCAAGGCAAGATTCAAATAAAACTACGTTTCCTCCGCGCTCAATTGCGCCCTCCATCCATCCCCCGCGAGACACAACTTAATTTAAAGAAAAAGAAAAGAAGCTAAATAACATAATATGAAGCACATTAGATACCTATCAGCATAAAGAACACGTTAAGTTGATGCCCCATCTTGTCTTATTAACTTTAGAGAATACTTAGTGATTTCCCCCGGAAGGACCGCAATAATATAGAATTAACAATCATAAATATTGGACACGAGTTTTCAATTTTTTCAATTTATTTATTGTCTATTTATTATATTAATTTTTTAATTTATTATATAATTTATATAATCTAAGCAAAACAAAAATATTCATAGATATTCATGATATATTCCTTATAGTAACTGGGTTCATGAATTATATGGTTAACAAATAGTTTTGTCCTGTTCTTAGATCGTGGGTGGTCCCTACTTCTTTCTAAAATTTTTATAAAAAAAAAATATAACAAAGAGAATTCACTGTAACTAGCGTGACTTCGGTGTTGATTTAGAGATTGTTTGGATCAACTTTTTAAAAATTATTGTAAATAAGTATATTATAGGAGTTTAACATAAAATGCTCCTGAAACTATAATCTAGAGGTTTCTTAAACATGTACTTATGTTTAGAAAATGATAAACCTCAATTATTTTATTTCTTAACCATGTACTTATAGACTTCCATTACGTTACTTACAGCAGCATGTCACCAAAAGAAGAGAGGACATGGTAAATATAACTAACTCATTCATGAAATTGGTTCAGACTTCTAATAAATGAATGAGACAGGCCCCACAGTAATCTTTCCTATATAGAGTGCAAACACAGCAACAATACGCAGATCCACTCCTAACAAACGGCCCCTCACAACAATTCACAACTGCTCCTCCTTCTCCTCCTTCATTACTTACTCCCTTCACGTCCACAATCTTCTTATCTACCAAACCGACCATTTCTCAATTAAGAAGCATAACTTATTCTAAGCTCGTCACTGTAATTTCTCGGTGCGCGGTAACACCCTTGGTCACATCCATCACTGTAAGCTCTCTCTCCCTTCATTCTTGGCGTGCCTCAGTGAACTTGCAAGAGCGTCAGGTTCATTTATAGCTGTCTCTCTGTTTTCCTATTCATGCGTCGTACTCTTCCATAAGAAACAGTTACCACTGAACTGGCTTAGTGCATGCCTCTCTAACAGAATAACGTCTTCACTGTTGAAACGTAACGGAACAACTAGATTGAAGCGTTTTCGTCGTCGTCGTGCTATTCAGTAGGTGTGCTGCGATCGATTTGAGTTCCGATAATGGGGAATTGTAAGGCGGCGGAGGCGGCGACGGTTGTGATTCAGCATCCGGGGAGTAAGATCGAGAGGATTTATTGGTCGGTGAGCGCTCACCAGGTGATGAACTCCAATCCCGGTCATTACGTTGCTCTCGTTGTTACTTCGCCCGCTCTTATGTTCGAGAATGGCGCGACATTGAAGCAGCTCAAACTTCTTCGACCCGACGATACTCTGCTCATGGGCCAGGTTTATCGCTTGATCAGCTTTGAAGGTGCCTAATGTTGCGCTGCTACCATATTACTCTCGTTTAGCTTTTCTTTGTCGCTGTTTTTTCCTTTACCGGGAAATTTTTTTTGGATCCGCAGATGTATTGAAGGAGCTATCTGCGAAAAAATGCGTTAAACTAGGCAAATTGCTGAAGGACAGAGGCAGTCTTGGCGTTCACATCAAGCACAGAGACTCCAGAGCTCCAAATCCGAGTTCGAGACTCGATTTCGCTCCCATGAAGGTAAATATTGTACGGTGTCCTGTTTCAAATTGAATAGTGCCAACCTAAATCACATGAATACTATAACATTTTTCATCATCACTAATCTACATATATTTCTTCTAGAACATATTTTTCATCCCAATGATAAAGTGTTAATATATAATTGAGGGTAAGCATTCTACTTTGATTAATTCTTTTCTGGGTTTAAGAATTGTTTTGTTAGTAATTTGTGTTGTGAAATATAGGTGTGTCACAGAAACTAAAGTCACATATTGTTTGTTGGGAGAGTAGAGGTTTAAGTATATAAATAAAAAGATTCAATCATAAGTTAGTAAATAGACCTAAAAGAGATATGTATTTGCGCTTACAACAATAGGCCATCAATAGAAAATTCAGTTAAAATCTGGCAATTTTTCCCCTGCCCGTGAGTTAGAGCGTGGTATTGGGTACTTTTTATAGAAAATATTTTTGATTTTTCTAAAAATATTTTTAAATATACTTAAAGGGAAAGTCCTCAAATTCCTACAGTCAACATGAAAGATGCGACCTCGCCATCTGATCGGTTTCATGTTGTTTCGAGCGAAGGATCATCTCTTACAGATGCATCCTATGTTTCCGTACCTCTTCATGCCTACAAAAGTAGCATACAAGAATTGCTCAAAACACATGTGACAACACTCGTACTCTCTTGCTCATTTTTTTCTGAGTTTATTTCCTTCCGCTAGCTTCTGTTCCCTTGTTCCACTAGAAGAATCTGTTTAATCTTAGAAAGTACCGCTTCATCTTACTGGTTGTTGCAAAATAAGGACAATGTACTTAGATGCGATTCGGATCAGTTGTTCCTTGATTGCAAGTGCGGACGCTAACAATTTGATACGCGTGGAAGAGGGGAGGGATCACGTTGCACAATGAGAGGCTCTTTACTTTGCCTTTTACCTTGGTTTTGTTTTTCCAGTGGGTAAATTTATAGAAAACATTATCTTCTATGTGCACTGCTGGGAAGAACCTGATATTTGTTTAAATAAGTACGAATCTCTAGGCTGATCTTTTTATTTCGTTCAGCCATATGTTTAGTCAAATTTGAAAGAATAAATAATCACATCATGAATGTGGAAGAGATTTGCGTGCCTGCTTGCTATTGCACATTGATTCGGATGCATCAGGAGCATGCTCATACATATTCTTTTGCTTTTTAAGGACTAGAATCATTGGAGTGCATGCAATGATTGTTTTGATTTTTGCAAAGCTGTTTGATATATCTAGCATGGCTATCCACAATCGATTTATTGTCATCTTCAAATTTCATGTCGACAAGCTATTAAAACTTAGACAAAAAATTTTAATTTTTGTTGCGTGCTATTAAAACTTTGCCGTCATGATGACAAAAGAAGAATAGTACTATTAGATTTGTGTTACAAGCTTACCTAGGTACATGATTGCACACTAATTACTTTCTCATAAGATTTTGACTACTAGGATAATAGTGAGCTAGAACAGTACGTCAAACAGTGCATGCTCCATTATCCAAAGAATAATACTATAATTGCTTCTGTTAATTTGGTTATTTGACCACTTTCTAAGTTTCTTCACATTAGTTTTGAAGGGACGTCATGACCGCCTTTGAGTTAATCACGTATGATGGCGAGGATGCTTTTTGTCAAAGATATCAATTCAAGCTGGAATTCTCTAGGAAGTTATTTCATTTACAGTTAGTTTCAAAATTTTCGGTCATCTGATTATATTATTACTCGCAACGGTAACACACATAATCTTTTACCATCAAACTTTGAAAGAAAATAAAAAAGACAAAAGATAAGGGACAACGATGTCACATAAAGTTGTGCGCTACTGCTCTTCACTGTATTCGTAAGGATGGGTGTGTATGAAAATGAGATATCATTTTCTTTTTTGCATTCAGCCTGTGTCTATCCAATTGCGCATAGCCATGAGTGGCCTTTATTTTATGTGTGTCAGGTGGAACAGGAGATTCACCGAATGGGAAGTAATGGCGGCGGGAGCAGCAGCAGTCACAAAGTTGTGAGAAGACAATATGGTGGTGGTGGGGGGCAATGGAGACCAGCCTTACAGAGCATTGCAGAAATTGGAACTTGAACGCACTATTCAGTATTCACTCTCAAGCAACAAAAACAAGCCGCAAACCAACCTTCTTTTCACTCTTTACAATACCATCATATAGTAATATTTGTCCTTAACTCTTAGCATTTTTCCTGGTATAACAGGCTTTGTGATGTAGCTCTCTTTGGAATGACACGTTTTTACTTCTTAACTTTACATATCAGCTTCTACGGCCTAACCCTATTTAGTGTTGTGTGTAATAGAGATTGTCCGTCGTCTGTGAAATATTACCCTTGTTCTCTTTTGTTGAAGTGTGGCTTTGCTTGGTAATTGGATAATGGACTGGTTCTTGGAACGTGGATGTTCTGCGGGCAAACAAAAAGTGCTTTTTCATTTTCCATTTTTGCGTTTAAGAACTCAAGCCCACCGAAGCAGGAGGGTGAGATTTTTTTTGGTGGTCCTGCCCCTTTTGATTAATTTGGCTCGTTTTCGTGCATAAACAGAGACGCACCTTTAAAAATGTTTTGCTTCAAAAGTTTGACAGTGGCATTTATTCCCCCCACATGACCATGAGCTGGAGCTGAATTCCTGTCTTGTGATCCGACGCGGCTCCGATTATACACCATAAATGAAAGAAACTGTAAGCATGGGCTTAAAATCAAGAACTAAAAATATTGGAATAAAAAATGAATGTATAAAAGTGATTTTGAAGAGAAAATTCTATATATATTCTTCATGCCAACTGTGTCTCAAAATCATGGGCGATCAACCGAGCAGAAGTGAAGAACATTAAATTCATATGTTTTCTAGCCTAGGCACGCCTCCATAAACTCTGCAGAAGCTAAAGCTTTTTATGGAACGATGATCACATTCATAAAATTTTAAACCTAAAGGCAAAATAAAATCCACTTTAATTGGGCTCCTTCTTGTGAACTGAACAGAGCATAGGAGAGACAATTTAGAGTTCAGAATAAAAACAGGGATAATGCACTCAATAGCCTCAGTATCCGACATGTTTGTGTAAATTTCTCTGATAGTGCTCCCTCCACTATATATAAACAACACTATTCATAAAATTGAAAGATTTGCATGAATGAATGTACTTTTGCTTTAATTTGGTTGTTGTTTGAATCACGAGTCAATAATGCACTCACTCTTCCCACATTCTTGCCTTTCCCTCAAAAGCTTCAAGATCTTTGTTCTCAAATTGTGCCTACCACTCTTTTATTAACACATGCTTGTCGCGCCTTCTGGCCTGTTTACAATTCATATACGACCTCTAGCAGCCTCGCTGTAACACAAAAGCCTCCTGCATTTCGCTGTAGCACCCTCTTCCCCTGGCTCAACCCCGTTGGTGATTAGACTCTTTTTTTTTTTTTTTGGTTACAGATTAGACTCTTTTTCTGTTGCCCTGTAAAGCAAGGTGGAAAAAATCTAACATTAAGTACATGGGCCTTAGCTATATGGGCTAACCCAAGCCCATATAAATCATGGTCTGGATTTCCTTAATTTCTTTTGTGTCCAGTAGTGCTATGCCATTATTGTAATAAAATGGATCTTCGAAAAACACCCTTCCCTCACAAAAAAGGAGAAAGAAACAAAAATAAAAAAAAGCCCCTGTCAGGCCCGAATGCACGGAATTTTTACGAAATAGCAGAATTACCCATAACTTTTGACGTATTTTCAACGCGCGCTTTCCTCTGCAACTACCATCTCAGGCATGGTGGCCACTCTACAATCTCCTCGCTCTGCTTGGCTCTTCTCCTTTTTCCTGTGGGTTTCTGCTCTAACCCTTGCATCAGGCCATGAGCATTCCTTATGTACGCATTCTTTTGCCTCTTTTTGCTGTCCAATTTGATTCGGATTTCAAGATAGGTTTTCACCGTCTCTGTCAGAATCCATAAATAGTATACACTAGAACTAGAATGAGATGGCTCCTAGTAGAAATTTTGTCTGCCTGGGTACTCTCAGAATGAAAATGTAAGTTTGATTCATTATTCTTCTCTTAACGCAAAGAAGGTTACACCTCGAGAACAAATAACAGTTAATTTCAGTTGACAACAATGAGAACAGATAGCACAGCCTCTTTTGACCCAAAAAATGTACGGCATAACTAAGTTCGCATTGTTAAGATACTTAAGCAACAGTAAGCTTCTTGGTGGTGGTGGACTGGTGGTGTAATTAGTGCTACTATACTATCATTATTACTGGTATTATTATTTTTGGAGAATGTTGTTAGGATCACCATCATTAATATCATCAATATCATATATATAATCTATTTAAGAAAGGCGGAGAGGGGGGAGGGGGGGGGGGGACTGGCAGGGGCCATGACTCCCCCGAATTTTTCGTTTTTTTTTCCTTGGGATTTTACAGGTATTATGTATTGGTTAACCAAATGGTTTAAGAAATGAAATGCAAGTTTGCTGACCGTTTTTTCCCAATATTCTATAACATATTGCTCTTTGGAGGAAGGGTTGGATTTTCTGGTTCGGCTTATAATTCTGTTTGGCTCCAGTTGTATTCCACTTTCATACATGTAGGTGGTGGATGTTGACCTCTCTTATGCAGTGCAAATCTTAAGTCATAAGCATTCTGAAGTTTTTCTTATACTTCTGCTTTGATGTATCTTCTTGTTTTTTTTTCATGTTCTAGTTTTTAATCAAAATAACACACTGCAACTATCACGGGGCTTGCTTGTCGAGAACTCTCCTGGTTCTAAGCCTGGTGCTAAAGTGGTATGCGAAAGAGTTTATATACATGGACTATCAAGGTTCCAAAACCTGGGGAAATTTGCCCACTCCCTGAAGGTAAAAGTGCTGCCCACAAATTCAGATGTTCGCCATCCAAACATAGAGATATGTTTTCACAGGTGCGTATGAGCACTAGCACATGCCCTGTGTATATTTGTTTATGTGGGTGTAATCTCCGGAAGGTCGAGGCCTACATTTTAGTTTTCCTGTACAATATGGTGCTTGTACGAATAAACTGGATTGATGTGTAGACATGATTAACATTCGATCATTGTATGCAAACAACAGTGTCTCTTACGTTAAGTCTGAATTTGATTATTCAATAAAATACCTTTCTATTCTCTTATAATGTATGTATGATAAATGAGACTTTGGAAAATAATAATTGAAGTTGGTTTCCACATAATTGTGTATCTTGTGCAGGAATGTGTCTATTGGTGTAGGGATGTGTCCGCGAGGCCAGTGGGAGAAAGTTAATAAGGGTTCTTGGGTTCGGTCAATTTCTCCTTTTGACCACAAGCTCTTAGATATACGGACTGGTGGTTCAACACTGGAAAACTTTGAGGTGACCATTGAAGAAGGTAAATCCTCTTAGGTTTATGTATTTTTGATGAGTTTCAGTTTTTTAAAGTGTAATCTGGAAATTGATCTCTTATAAGAATGGTGACCTCCAGTACTAAGATTCTTTTTACTCCTTTGCAGAATTCAATCTGTTTCGTATATTTTTCTTAGTAATTGGAGTTATCTTGTTGAACCTGGCATCCTTTCTGAGCAAATCATTAACATTTTATTATAGTAGCGCGATGGCAGTTGGGATAATTCTTGTGATATTGGTGATCCTTTTTCAGGTAATTTATTTTTGTTACTTTAATTCTAATGTATGATTATGAAAATTTCTTTTTACCCTTAACATGGACTCTTCTTTTCCTTAACAGGGGATGAAATTGCTTCCAACTGGTCGAAAGAATTCTCTTGCTATATTTTTATATTCATCTGCTGTAAGTACAACCTCAAACCTTTCTTTCTATCTCATATGCTAATTAAGTATGAATGCTGGTGGTGTAAATTTAACAATTCTTTCAATCAGGTTGGCTTTGGGACTTTTCTCCTTCGCTATGTGCCTGGTCTGATTCGTTCAGTACTTACAGAGTTAGGAATTAATGAAGACATGTATAATCCTGTAAGTTATCTCTATGCTGTTTGATAATTTGTTTCAAGATCTATGCTGCGTAGGCAAAATTTATTTCGCTAATTTCTTCTGAGTCTTCTTATTGCCATTATGATTATATTGGCCAGGCTTCTTTTATCTGTAGATTGAATAACTGGCTTTTTGAAGGATGACTTATAGAGGCCTTTTGGCGTCCTTATTTTATTTTTAATTTAAAAAGCTTCTAATTCTTTGTGCATCATCATTTCCCTTACACACAGGAATTTCGATTTTTACTGAAGTCAGCATAGTTATGACCTAGCTTTATTCTTATGCCTAAACAAGGAAAATTTTGACAACTAATATACTTTAGTAAATGTGGGGCAATGCACATGTAGAAAGTGCATGGAGATGACAGTGCTTCTTCTTCTCCGCCTCTCCTCCTTCATCTTCTTTACTAAATGCTCACCATTCATCACTTTGTTGGAGTTATAAGACAAGGCTGGCTATTATTTAAGATACACACTTTAGAATGCCTCCCATTCATCACACCGTTGGAATGATAAGACAAGGGCAGGCTGTTATTTAAGATGCACAGGAAAATCTGTACGTGTTTTGTCAAATTTCTGTAACTTACCATTGCATTTTGCAAGACATTGATTGTTTGTCAATTCTTAGCTTGGTTCATTTGTGCAAATATCCTAGTATACTCTTCAGGGGCTTTTAGCAAATAATGTAACTGAACTGGTTTTGGATAAACTTGATATTTGAAATGAACTATATGCTGGGATTAAGGTAAACCTGAGACTATCATTAAGAATGGATCCTAGATTTTTAGCATATATTAAGTTAGCAAAATAACTTCACATTAGAATTAGAATTAGTCCAAATTGTACAAAGGCACAGATTTATTTTATTAATTTATTTATTTTTTGCAAGCAGCAACCATGTAATTTGGTCATTGCTCTCCTGACTACTAAAGTGCGCATTAGCTAGCAGTTTTCCTTTTCCTTTTTATAATTTGTTTGTGTTTCATATACAAATTCTTGAGCAGTGTTCTTGAATTGATAATTCATAAATTATCAATTGCAGTTGGCAATATTTCTTCTGGCTTTTGTTGTGCTAGCTGGAGCCTGGTTGGGGTTCTGGGTTGTGCGCAAGCTTGTTCTGACAGAAGATGGGTCAGTGGATGTAAACACCTCTCACTTTGTTGCATGGTCCATCCGGATATTGGCTGCTGTTATGATCCTTCAGGTTCTTCCTGCCTCTCCCCTAAGTTGCTAGGAACCCCTGTTCTGATATGTTTTCATGGTTTCTCACTTATGAGCACCTGATAGCAAATTTGATGAGAACATGTTACTTCCAGAGTTCCATGGATCCTCTATTGGGAACATTGGCTTTATTATCCGGGCTAGTCCTCCCTTTGCTGAAGAGAATAATTAGATTGAGATTCCTCCGCCGCTTGCGCAGGTAAAGTCTGCCATCATGAATTCTGGAGCTTAATTTGTCATTTTCATTTATCAATATCTGCTTTTAGATTACTTCATAAACATAGGAGGAGGATTGAAGGAGAGTTGTTCTATTGTATTTCAAGGACACTAAGTTTTTTTTTTTGGGGTATTTGTAGCTTTGGTAAAAAATTAAAGTAGAATTTTGGGGAGTTTGGTGTTAATATTTTATTCATTTGGAGATTTTACTTTACCAAAGCTTTGAACCATAAACTCCCTAACTGTCACTTGGGGAGTTTTTCCACTTGTGGGTCATATGTGCTTTAATTTGCAACACAAAATTATTCTGGAATTATTTTGCAGGATTTTGTTTAAATCCCCCAAGAAAAACAGGAGAAGATCTGAAGTTCTTGATTCGTCAGCTTTTGATGATTCACACGATGAATACATGTACCAGATGCAAAGCCAAGAGGACTTCACATTCTCGTGGCCTCGACAGAAAAATTTCCACCTAGCTCGGTGCAAATCTTCTGAACGAGGTCGGGTTCATCTCTTCTGCTTATTTTTTACACATTGGAACTTCTTCTCTTCCGTCTTCTTACTAATGTTGTGCCTCAACAGGTTTCACTAGGACACCACCTCCAAAACTGTCGGACACATACCCTTCCACCTTCCACGCTACGCCTGAGAGAAGAAAATATTCAAAGGCTGAGTGGGATGCTTTCACAAAAGAATCCACTGAGGAAGCCTTGGAAGAACTCGTTACTTCCCCTGATTTCAGTAGATGGTTGGTCACCAACGCAGACCGGATAAGTGTAACACCCAACGACAAATCGACTTCTAGGCGGCATAGGTGGCTGTTTTGGTCTTGAGCCTCCTCAGCATTCTCTGCAAAATCAGGATGACCTGGTAGGTTCTGGTTAGATGACCAGGAGGTCATGTGCTATGACCTTCCCTCGTTTTTGATACATTGTGACTCGATGTTGTAGAACAGGGAAACTCGTTTGGTGTAAAATTCTTGTGATACGTAGTGTTTTCAAATAGGTAGATACTAGGTATTCATGCTTGGTCTTTTATTAGTTTTCCCCTGGAGAGGTTTTGTGGAATTGGAGATTTAATTTGCGTTCTTTCCACGTCATTAGGCAATTTGTTGTACTTGTATGCTTGTATCCATTCATCTCACTGAGTTGTAGGTTTTGTAATATGAAATCGATGAAATAATGGTTCCATTTTCCGCCCGGAACATATTTTCCCCTTTTGTATTTCCTTTTATATTTAAGCTTTTGTTTTTCAAAATTTCAGCATGAGCACAAGAAAAAATCTGAATTGCCGCTCATTCTTAATCTTAGAAACTTAACGAAAATATATTATCAGATTCAAAATTCTCACCATATAATTTGAGGAGTTTTTGTAGTCATATTCTGCCTAAATAAGTTATTTATTATTATGCCCTCTTATGTTAAAACCTGTTTTTCTGCGGAATTGCTAGAAAATAATATGGAAAATGTAAGTGTACAAATGAAACGACAAGGCCCCTCTAAAAGAAGCTGGGGGGTATTAGTGTTATAACAATCAATTGTAATGAACAACTGAACAACGATAGGATATTCATACTAACAGGGTTGAATATACTAACAGGGTTGAATATAATAGAATAGGTTTATATCTCATAATATAAAAAACTAAAATTTGAATCTCGCTAGAATAAATAGTACCCGATACTACCTCAAATATATAAGGATACTTATGCTTAACTTTGATCTCCCTAAAAACAACTAGACAGAACTCGACAGTAAAAATATAACTTATGACACACACAAGGCCATCTTTCCATATTGTGTAGTTGAAGACACCTGTGAAAATGACTACAGAATCATTATACCTCCAAACAACGCGAAACAACTAAACCTTAAACTAATATCATTATAACTGAGATTCAGTTATTTATGCATTGACAGAACGCAATGTAGATCTGTCGGGACACGGGAGATAAAAGCGTTGGTTAAAAATCCCCAATAATATAATACAAAGATGCAAGTAATCAGTTAGCTTAGGCATGGAAAGCTCAATCTCATTTATTTTTAATCAAAGAAATCATGCTACAACTCTCTTCTTCCAAGAAAAGATGGGAATGGAAAAAACTGCGTCATTCTAAACTTTCCTGGAAAGGAATACAAACCAACAATTTATTCATCAACTTTTGGCGGACCCTTCCACTTAAAGTTGTCTGCATATGCTTTAACCTGCAACATATCCACAAGCCAACGCTTAAGGAGTATATAAGCATTTTCAACCAAAAGAAACTTTATTATCATTCGCATATGTATAACCACTTCCATTCAAGATATTAACCTGAGGCTATACAGACAAGGACATCAAGAACCTCCATTCAAGATTTTTGGGGGCAAAATTATATAATGATACGAAAATAATATAAAATGATCCATCAAACCAAGCCCAAAAGCAGTATACAGATAGAAGAATCCCAACAAATACCTTGACGCATGTTTGAAAATTTCATGGCTAACAGAACCCACAAGACACTTTACCCCATAAAATATTCATAATTCATAATTCAGCTAAAACCACCATCGTAAATATTGCTAAATCATAAATAAAACAGGCGAAAGAAGCTCAAACCTTCAGCAATGGTGTATGGCGCTTCTTGACCTGCATCAAGTTCCGAGATTTCATAAGTAAAATCAAAAGAATCTTAAACTTGAGGGACACCAGTCCATGATTTATCAAGAAAAAATTCTCTCTTTAGCAGGAATCTTATTACTAGCCTAATGTAGGGATGGTAATTTGGGTTGGGCCCGCCAACAAATGGTGGGTTATTGCAACCCATTTTGATACGGGTCTTTTTGACTCGCACCCGCCAAACCTGCACCCGCGGCGGGCTAACCCCCCAGGTTGGCGGGTTAGCCCGTTTTTTTTTTGCTTTTTTTTTATTATTTATATTACATATTTGCACTTTACTAATGTGAGAGTCTTAGTTAAACAAGAGACATTACAATTTATATTAATTTTATCTCATTGAGTCATTTCTTTATATATATTCATTTTATTTTATTATTTTCTTTGTGATAGATTTATCTATGGATAGTGACAAAGTTTACTAAATAAATATTTTGACAACTTCAGACATGATTCGAATCTAATTCATATTGACATGTAAATTTTTTTTTAAAAAAAAGTTGCATTATACATATTAAAAATTAAAAAAAAAAAAAAAAAGCCCGCCAACCCGCCATGGCGGTCTCGGGTTGGTGTCATGCCAACCCGCCTCCACTCTAACCCGCGGCGGGCCAACCCGTATTCGGCGGGTTGTCCCGCATTACCACCTCTAGCCTAATGGTTGGAAAACCACGAACTGATTGTGACAATTCTATATTTCATAAATCCAAATCTCAACTCAGCTTTGTCCGAACTACTTCAGAATCACAATATTTTACTAGCCTACTGGTTGAAACAACACTACTAACTGAATCTGAACTATATTATTTTTATGCATTTCCATCTCAACTCAGCCTTACAGGAACTGCTTCATGGTCGTAAGAAAATGAGAGGCGTTATTTATTTACTTCAAAATGCTAGGAGCAATAAATATACCCTCATTATGATCCTTGTTGAACTATGAGTAAGAAAAGATGAATCAATCCACTAGACAATAAATCTTTTAAATAAAATGTGTGATAAAGACACAAATCTGCCCAATCACCCAAATAAATGATTAGTAAAACATACCACATATTCCCAACCATGCTTCTCAGCAAATGCCTTTGCAGCTTCTTCACTATCAAAACTCAAGGCAGAGTCACCAACATTGGCATATGGGTCCCCAGTGGATGTCCATCCCATGAGTGGATTCTCCCACCTAACAGCACAATAGTTAACAATAAAAAGTAGTTCAGCTACAATTAATGTTTACAAAATTACACTGATTCAAGTGATAAGTTCAATAACCAAGTTTACTTAGGATATTATACAAAATTACGCTGATTCAAGTAACTCTTCAAAACAACAGGGATATCCATATAGAGAAGGGTAGGAAGTCTGATATCAAACAAGGAAAAATCAACAATCATCAGCCCACTCAGGTGAGTAAGTTTCAACTTTCTAGTATATTACAAAAGGAAAGAAAATCCAAAATGTCCCATCTACCCTGATATGTGTTATCAAACTCATCATACAGCATCTCATCACATGCAATCAGGAAACCAGAGAATCCATATAACTGTAATTCAGAGCTAATACAGCAACGCTAAAGTTAAAATAAATGATGAAAAAACCATGAGAGACTAAAGAATATACTTTTGGGTTGACAAAAAGTTGATCTTCCATCTTCCAACCTTGCCAGACCCTTGTTGACTGGCAGTTCTGGCGGGTGAGTAAATTACAACCTGCATCAGACAATGAGGATAAGTAGAACAATTTGAGTTTCCGTGGCTGGCAAGAAAGTTGGAAGGAGGAGGTTGGTTCTAGTGGTACTTCAATATCAGTAAGATTTCAAGTTGGCCCCATTCCCTATATTAGCGAGGGATGACTAGACATATCACCAGTTGATTTCCCTCACTTACTTAACAACCCCACCCAAAGAATGCCTGAGTCCCGCCGGGGAATTAAAGTACAAAGCAACATTCTTTAAAGCAGTATTCATCCAAAAACTGATGGCACGCGCCACAATGGAGTGCACAGACACAAATACAGAACCCCTAACCAATATCAAGTTTCAGATTTGAACGTATCTGCGAGCTAAGTAAACCTAGATTAACTAACCACATTGGCAGCAGAAAAGAGGAATTGGTAATCCCAATCTCTAGAGTATAATACAAAGTGAAGATAAATTACAATAAAATAGATTACCCTCCTACGAAGGTGTTCTTCAGGAATTCCAGAAACCATTCCAATCTCTCCGGGTTTGACCTCGACCAATGCGTCTGAA
Source organism: Leucaena leucocephala (assembly GCA_037074615.1). Classification (NCBI taxonomy): domain Eukaryota; kingdom Viridiplantae; phylum Streptophyta; class Magnoliopsida; order Fabales; family Fabaceae; genus Leucaena; species Leucaena leucocephala. The sequence goes on from CM073569.1 coordinate 19,295,042, forward strand.
GAAAACGGCCGGCACAGAGGGGCCAAAGTGGCGCGAAGGGCACGACTATGTTTCGCCGCGCGTTGCAGTGTATTAGCCATCGTCGATGAACCAGGATCTCCAGGTAATCACGCTTGCACCTGGAAAGTTAATCAATTCTAAGCACGACCCAAGATCACCAAGGGAAAAGGAAATGAGTAATGAATGGCACAACCTCAACAATGCCCATTCGAGATTTCACGTTGCGCTAAATGTACAGATTTAGTCCGTTTCACTTCTTATATTAGAAAATAGACCCTCTAGTCTTGGATTTTTTTTATTTCGATTCTCTAATTTTCATTTTTTATAAGTTCTCAAATTTTCATTCCTCTATTATCTATTTTAAAATTTAAAATGATTTAAATAAAATTTTAAAATTTGAACATCTTAAACTATTTTTTAAAATATTATATTTCCTATTATAAAATTTTAATTGATGTAAATACTTTAGAATAAAAATAAAAATAAGGAATCAAATAATAGAAAAACTTGTTTAGTTTTCTTACTTTATCTCTATGTTGCATGAGGCAGGCTTAAGGGTCTTCACAATTTTGAATCGAAATATACAAATTATTTTAAATAAATTTAACTGATTTAAATATTTCATAATTGTTAAAAATGACTTTATATCTTCAATGAAAGAAGAGTTTAAGATTTTTTAAATAGATGGAATAACAAAAAAAAAATTATCTAACCATGAATAAAGAAAATAGACTCTTGCAACCGACAGAAAAGTTTGGAAACTCCTGGAAGCATTTGATGATGGGACTGTAAAAAGTTTAAGCAGTAGACTGCTCTAGAAAAAGATGGTGAGAAAGGAATAGCCCAGGAAAAATGATGTTGAGGGAGGAAGTATTCAAGACTACCTTACCTTGTCATCAAATTAAAGATAATCCCTAATTTTGAAAAAAAATAAAAGTGTACCTTACCCTCTAACTCAATGCAATTTTTTTTTTAAATGAATTTCTGGAATTCATATACCAAAAATAAGTACAACGACAAGGTAAGAAAAAATCTAGACAAAAAATAATCTATCCCTCTTCAACCTCTGTCTCCACTCAATGCAAAATTTTGATTCAATTCTAAAGTTTTATAACTGTTAATCTTAAATAATAATTTTTTGTGTCAATTATTGTTATTTTAAAAAATTAAACGTAGTATGTCAATATTTAAAAATATTTTGCCAACCTTTAAAATTTTAATATTAACATTTTTTTATTAATAAAACTAACCGGGTTAGGATTAGAGAACTAAAAAGACTTTATAAAACTAAATGAAATATTATGTAAAATAAAAAAAAAATTAAGGGTACACCTTTACCAAAATAAACAATGAAAACATTTTAAATTTACAATGTGAGACGCCCTTTAAATTTACAGATATGACCTGGCCAAAATTTTTCTTTTACAGATATAACAGAAATTAATAATAGATCACAGGGACAAGATTATGAAATAAATAACAGACTTGTAACCTTGAATATTCTTACGGGTCATTACAGTCAGCTACAACTTGGTTGTGCTAGCACATTACATTAAACCGAGTTACAGTCACTATGTACTTCCAAGTTGCGATTGAAAATAACTCCCACCTTCATTTCTCCTTTTCTTCCATTCTTTCAATATTTCATTTGCTGAGGGTCTTTCAAATGCTGGCTCATCCCCTTCAGTGCTTTCACCAGAGAAATCCCAGTTCTCATATAGAGTTTCAAAATATTCGTCAACTTCCAGATCATTAGCAAATTCCCGCTTATCAGTAAATAAACCTGTTCTGTCTGCATTATCAAAGTTTTCAATATCGTCATCACAACCACCACTATTGACACGATCAACATGGGACGAAATTATATTTGGTTGGACATTGGAACTGCAAACAATGTCTCTACTCGATTCAGCACTTTCATTCATCGTTGTTCCTGACTTAAATGGCACATTTACATTTCCACCATCATCAGTTCTCTGATTCTGATCTCTGTACGTATTCTCACTTCCAGTATCAATGGTACCAATACCACAAAGAAAATGCAACGATCTCGATAAATTTGAGACTGTTGCTTCATATGCAACATCACACTTGCCAAGAGCATCTAAGAATTGCTCCAGTTTTTCGAGATTAATCCTGCCTTGATTTTCCTTAAACAGGTCAGTCCACTGCTTCTCACTTACTTGAAATGGTGCATAAGCCATGGTGGTGACAAGGACAACAGCTCTTTCATAATTATGATCAGCTATAGCTTGAACTACCAGTTCCATAAAGAAAATAGGAGGAGGGATTTCTCCGGCTTCCAGAACCACGTCAAATGCATGCTCCAGTAAATGCCCCTGAAGTGAAACCAAATAGGTCAACAAATTCAACGACTAAAATTAATAAATTTGCAATCAAATAATAGATTATCTTTCTTCAGGATGAGAAAGAATTCAATAATATATATGTCTCCTACCTTGCCAGCTCTTGATCCTTCAACAAGCAATGACGCATGTTTATTTTGATCCAGCTGATAACCAGAGAGTGTCATTTCTCTGTAGACATGCTCAAAGTATTCCCACTGGAGTGCACTGGCAGATGCCTCCAACACTGAGCTATATGTATAGATATCTGGTACAATGGATGGCTCACGACCATCTCCTGGGGATCTATAAGAATTTGATTTAGCTCCCTTAACCTCCTCAAATAACCCTTTGGCTTTAAAAAACATATCATTTCGGCCATAAACTTTGAGCATGGCATTTATGGTCCCTATGTTATGGGCACAGTGTTCTCTCATGTGTTCGAATATACATATACAATCATCAATATGCCCACCGTCCAAGGAAGACATTATCATGCCAGTGAAGGTAACCTCCAATGGCCTTGCATGAGAAAGTCTTTTAATCTTCTCAACCTGTTCCATACTCCAAAGAAAATGTATTTTATTCCTGGTTTATTGAAGAAATAAAAACCAATAGCTATTTGCACAACTATGGCATAACCATGCATACGAGAACTTTACCTCTAGCATAGCATTTTGCCATCTCCCAAAGTAGCATAGGCAACAAGCTAACTCATAATATACACTGGCTGTTCCTATAATTCCTCTTCTTTCCATGTTCCTGACTGCTTCCACAGCTTCATCAACTTTGCCTTCCATCCAGAAAGTTTTCACCAACACTGGAGAAGTCAGATAAAATATGTATGAGCATGCAAACGTCAGCACCAAACAGCCAGAATGAAGGAACCAAATAAACTACCTTTATATGTAAGAGATTTGGTAGCCTCCCCGCTTTTTATCATCTTTCTAAACAACTCATGGACAAGGTCATACTTGCCTGATTGCAACATTACCTTATAATAAGGACCACATGTGAGACTTGAATGCATATGCTTTAGAGTTTAGAGGCAAATATTTGGAAAGTAAGAACCTTCCCCAAAGTTAACAAACCAGCTTTGACCATCAATCATAAAGACTCTCATGCCTCAAACGGGATAGAACTTAAAAGTACTTGTTAAACATGAGAATAATATGAAAATCTGAGCCATCATATAAACATGGACGCCTACACATTATAAAAACTGAACATAATAAACCAGGTAAATAGTTTGTTTGAACTGTATTTCAAAAAGAGCCAATACTATACGTACGCATAAGAGATACGACCACCCAACTTGAGTCCACAAAATGCTAGCATTTCTTAACTCATGGGAACTATATTACCCAATCAGAGCTAAGTTGCTAGCAGTGTGAGGCATCATTAGAAAGAAGAAAAATAAGAGTAAGTTATATCGTATTTCCATATTTCAATAGTATATTATACATGCTTCATGTTGATAAATTACCTCCATTGCAAGTCCATAAGTTGCTCCATTTGGTTTCAGACCACCCTTCCTCAGTTGCTTAAACACCCATGACACACCTTTCCACTCCTTTGATGGAACACAAGCATTCAATATCTGAAAGTAATTGAAGATATCTGAAAGTCAATCAATCTGCTAAATGGCATTATTAGAAGTTCCTCATTGACCTAATAGACTTTTAGTTTCTTTCTTACAGCATTATATATAACCACATCAGGTTCAAGAATGGGGTCCCAGTCCTTCCGGTTCATAAATCTTGCATTAGGCTTCTGCCTCATGCACTCCACAACTTTCAGCAACTCTTTCAAAAGACCAGCTTGACCAAGTGTAACAGCAATGCTGTGATATGCGGCAATATCAGGATATATATGGAGATTCCCCTGAATGAGCGGAAAGTAAAAGTCAATCCAGCAATATCCTAACAACAATTAAGGAGGAACCCTACTCTGAAAACAGTCTAGGCACTTGATTTTACGCGCATCAGATTGAAAATTTGAAGGGCTTCCTTTGGCCTTCTTGCCCTCCCAAGGACCGCAAGAAGTTTTGTGTAAACAAACCTACAAAGTCATTGCAAAACTCTTTAAAAGAGAGGCCTTAAAATATAAAGCACTAAGCAATTAGATAAGTCACATATGGATTGACATAACACACATATACAGATTGTGTGTGTGTGATTGTGTTAAGCAGTGACGTAGTGTTTTCCAGACTGGAGACATGCTCATCTTGCATTTCTCCAATCAAAATGTTCACCTTCCAAAGCACCATTGTATATTTGGGCATTATCATAGCGTCAATTCACAAATAAAAGCTATTCACCCCAACCAATAGGTTTGACTAAACGTACTTACCGATGATAGCGCACATAAATAATGAAAACTGAGGTAATACTTCAAATCGTAAGTTTGAGTTAGAATTTCATATAACACAAAAATGTCAGGGGCTTAACAATCGTCGTGAGCTAAAAATAATTTCTCCAGAAGTCAAAGTCATCATTAGCAAATTATTTACCGGCTTCTATAATTCCTGTTGTCACTCTTATTGTACACCCAATCCACCACAGAAAGCGCTTGTTTCCAGCTTCCTTTAGCGCCAAGCTCATCAAGAATCTTCAGCAGCTGACTCTCAGTAAATTGCAATCCAGACAGCTTCATCATTCTTGCAAACTTCCAATCCTTTATAGTAATCTCCTTAGCACTGAGCCTAAATTTAAACAAAAATAAAAGTAAAAATACCTCAACAATTCCTCAGCTCACAGAATCACTCTAAAATTTAGCCTAAATCGAAGTCCAAAACTAACCTATTAACGAGAAATCGTATCACCTCGGCCTCGCTGCGTTTCCTTGTCTTCCTCCCAGCGGCCCGGCCTTCATTTTCACCATTGAGCCAATCCTCATTCACTTCAACGTCATCGTCTAAAACCCACCGCAATTCATCCAGCTTTCGCGCCTCAAACATTTCTTTCAGTTCCTTCAAACTCTCCTTCCGAAGCTTGTCACCACCATATTCCTTGTTCGTTCGCGCAAGCTCTAGAAATTCAACCTTCTTAAGCCCATCCCAAGGCCTCCCCAGCATCATGGCTTCAGCCTTCTCTCCTACGTTGGCTTCTATTGCTTTTGAAAATTTTTTGTATTCGCTCTTTAACGTCTGGAATTTGTATTCTTCCATGATTTCTTGCTCTTGGGACCGAGTAATCCGAGGGACGTGGTCATCTTGTTCGGCGAGACGCTTAAGTTTTCGCCTATGTTTTTGGATTTCCTTCTTGCGTAGGGAGTGAATGATTTTGGGTGTTGGGTAGACACCCTTCTTGATGAGCTTCCGTTTGATATTCTCAGTGTCTGGCTTATATTGGACAACAGGAGGATGAAAGACTGCTTGCAAACCTTCCATGGCGGATTTCAGAGCATTGCATCCCCTATAGAATGAGATAAGAATGGAGGGGACTTCCTCCAAGTGGGAGAATTTTTTTTGTTTTTTTTTTTGTTTTTTTTGAGAACACAAGTAGGAGATATTCTGTGTGCAAGCGGCAGCACAAAATAAGGGATGAATTAGTAGTTAATAAATAATTTAGTATATATTGTTCAAGATTATTTTTCTTAAAAATTTTACGGCAATTTTTTGATGTAATTTCATGGAAATTTTATCTTATAGAATTAGTTCTCTTATATGAAAGTAAATATAAACCCTTGCAATACTGGTAAGTTAAGTATAATTTTTAATTAAATTATTTATTGTCCATATATGTGTGAGTATATATATGTATGTAAAAAATATATAAAAATTATTTTATAATTAAAAATACATTAATGTAAATTATATGAACCAATTTATCATTCATTAAAATAAATTTCTTATTCATCGATTGTTTGAAATATTTTTAGTACCGATTTGGTTCAAAGAATGGCGACCTAACATTACAGTCCGAATTAAACCCCCACTTACAAAGTCAATAGGAGCTATTACCACCAACTAAACATCCTAAATCAGAAAAAACAAGCCTAAGGCATAAAATTGAGCCCAACATACCGGCAAAGTTTTATAATCTCCAAGAGCCTCCAATAGAGCTACCCCAACCAACTTTTTTCAACATAATTATTAAAAAAAATTTGGCCAAAAAATTTAGTTGTTGGAAACGTGATTCTTAATATAAAAATTAATTAATTTTTTTAAATAAATTAAAAAAATTAAATAAATCAGTTAATTATAACTAAATTTAATCTTTTAAAATAAATTTATATTATATACTTCTTAATATCATTAAATTAATCAACTAACTCTTATATTAATTATAATTAACTGAATTATTTAACTTCCTTAATTTATCTAAAAAAATCAATTGGCTCTTATGTTAAAGAACAGATGAGTATATTTTTTATACATGGAATTATCAATTTTTCATACAATAAAAGTACAAATATGATAAAACTCACAAAAATAACATTTTACTAAAGAAAAGTAATCCCTGACAAATATGGCATATCGTTCAAGTCCTCAAAGGATAAGAAGAATGATATTAACATAACAAACATTCGAGAAAAAAAGAAGGCAAGAATAAGGCTATGAGAAATCAAGTTTTAGACATGCAAATGCCACCAACCAACATCCAGACTAAGCAGTTACAACAGGGTTCAAAGCAGAGAGAAACTTCTCAGCCCTTCGATTTGGAATGCTTTACAAGCCAATCTATAACAGAGTCAATATTAGTCGAGTTTTTGCACGAGATCATGAAGCAGCAAACTTCTCTATCAGTAATTGACGTCAAATCCCTGCACGCCAGACAGCTCTTTTAGCACACAAGTAAAATCAAGGAACTGGAAAATCAAATATTGAAGACATAGAATGAGCAGAGCAGTACTCAGTAATGTTACACATCACTATATGCTTCATAAGATTAGATTTGAGATTTAATCTGTTATCCGTTATTAACAAGAGTATATCATAGTGGTATTTATCTTACATTTGATCAGTCAATGCTTGTTTAGTCAAAGCCCCAGACTTGTCAATCTTGTTCCCCAACACCAACAAGGGTATACCATTCAATGATGGTTTACTCAACAAATCATGAAGTTCACTTTTTGACATGCTAAGATTGTCTGGATCGGCAGCATCAACAACATAACTGTAGCAAAGATGAGATAAGAACGATTGAGTTTCACAGATGAAAATAGATTAACAGAAAAATGATCATAACCAGATTAAGAAAGCAGTAGACTACGCCACTAATGCAACTGTAATAGTACAGAAGGCTTCATTTCAAAGAAATGTGAGCAACTGCCACAAGGTCCAATAAGGCAAAATCACAATTTTTTATTGAAATGCCAACATTTCATTTGTAATATAGGAAATCAAGTGCTTCTCGAACAAGACAGCAGAATTTGTGGGGTAGAAATAATCTAAATCTAATGACCAGTAATCAAATCTAGGCAAAGTTTCCAGAAGGTGTAGTCACTTCCTCGCTCTAGAAATAATTTAATCATGATGACCAATATCAACTAGGAAATTCACCACCTGAGACATATAGCTAGTAGAAAACATTTAGTCAATGAACACATGCAAAACTCTGTACTTTCCAGAGAGAGGCAAAAATATTTAATGTATCAAACACATTAGGGCGGAGTTCCATGGACAGGCATCAAAGTGACATACAATTATTAATCAGCTAAGAACTGAGTTATAGACCATGACAGGAAAAATTTAACATGTGTTTAGTTCTGAGGCCATGGAAACAAACACGCACTGAATTCAACTATTAAAAATAAAATTAACAGAACATAATCTGGTTAGAATGAACATCCAATAAAGATTGAGCTAGACAACTATGTAATTTGATCAGAGAACAACATTCAATCGCTTTATGCAGAACTTAACAATTTACAATTCACCAAACATGCTGACACCATCATAGACACACACAAAATTAAGTCACCAATGAAAAGATACAGATATATACACTAGTGCACGAATACGTTCATCAGTAGATGCCTACGATTAACTGTAAATGCATTTACCATTTCTCTTTTGAGAAAAAATGACAAATCACACAGAAAAAGAAACAATCTTCAAAGTCAACAGAAATAAAGATTTGGTCAATACACAATTGCAGAAACAGCACGGCAGTAACGCTCCCACATGCTGCGGAACCTAGGTTGCCCTCCAAGATCCCATAACTTAATTGTTACATTGCCTTTTGTAACTTTCCTCATATTGAATCCCACCTGTAATCAGATGACATTACTTTAGTTTAATCAGATTATTATTGTCCTTCATAGATAGAAAACTTGTCAATTCTTATGATTCACGAGGGAAGAAGAAACAAACAATATAAGCATTTGGGAAACAGAACTTACCGTTGGAATCATGTCCTCACTATAGCCACCAGTCTAGAAATCATATCAGGGAGACAACTTTCAGTGAATAAGCCCAAATTCTGAAGAATGATAGAAATAATAGATTAAATGAAATTTAGTACGGTTATTGTACTTACAGCAACAACATTTACAAGTGAAGTCTTTCCAGCATTCTGAAGTCCTATCAGAGATAACTCCATTTCCTGCTTGAAGAAAAGGCTGCAATCAAATTTACAACGTATTAAGCTTAAGCACGGTGAAGAAATTGGTCCACTAAGCTCACATCATGCATCCATACACGCGCGCACATGTATGTGTGTGTATACGTATGTATATAAGATACAACCAAAAACTGAAATAGTGAGTTACAAAAACATAGACAATTCAGGGCAAACAATGTCCTTTGAGAAATGTTTACTTTCAGAAGAGAAGAGTTTCGAAAATAGCTAGCTTAGAGTTAATAAGTACTCAAATTTCCCATGCAGATAAAATGGATTATCTTCCAGTTTTCTCATCACAAAAGACGCTCATAATAATATTTCTATGATGAATGTTCATAATTCGTTTAGAAATTAACTTGCAATTACCATACCTTTTTCCTTATTTTTTCTACTTTCCGATCAATGAGAAAAACTCAAAATTTGCAAGTCAATTTACAAGTTGTCACTAAACAACTAATTAAAATCTCCGTGATAAGCTTCCCACCGAGAATCCAGACTTAAGACCCACAATCCACAAAACAAAGGAAAAGGACATTGGCGAACTGAATAGATTTCATGAAAAACAAGCGTCAATTTACGCAGCCAATGAAGGCAAAGCAAGAAAACTAACCTGCGAAGCCAATTGAGAAAAGCTTCCCATAAACCCATTGGTTCTGATCAAATACAAAGTAGAAAAGGAAAAAAGTAGATCTACGATTCTTTCACAATCGTCCTCGTATCCTCTTCCCTATCTAGCTACTGTTCATCGCATCCATATTTCATGGTTCCTACCCAGATTTAAAATACCAAAAAACGAAGAAACTTCGACCTTCCTCGGATGGATGTACGTATATCGAACGGTCATACGCAATTCAATCAATCATCGTGTCCGTTAAACCAGGCGGGTCCCATAGCAAAATGGAACTCGACAAATAGCTCCGGGATCATGCCAACGATTTCCTAACTATTGTTTTTTACGAGGTAAAGCGTAATTTTACCCTGAGGAGCGCAAGGTACGTGGAAATTTTTGTTAGCTCAATGTATCCAGAAGTTTCAAAATTATAACAATGTTGCCCTTAGTTAATCACCACTTACGTTGACCGTTCATTTTGACTAGAATTGCTTAGGTGGCAGCCACATGCATTCACACCTCATCATCTCCCCCTCCCTCTCTCCTTCGCTCACTCTTTCTGAAAAAAGTTCTTTCCCTGACCTTCTTCCATCCCTCACACCACCCACAGCCATGGAGATGAAGAACAGAACAAGTCTACCCTCGCCGTCATTCTTGTTGTGGCTTCCCTCATTTCCATAGTGCCCATCGGATCTCGGACCTTCCCGCGAAACTATGGTTCTCGACGTATTTGTTGCTGTTGTTTAAATATATTTGGGTATTTATTCTGGAGCTTATCTTGATAGATTTTTGACTTTGATCAAGTTAATCTCCAGTCATAGGTTTGCTGTTGTTTAAATGTCGTTTGCCAGTTTTCATTTTTTCTCACTTTGGGTTCTATGTCTTGTCTTGCGCCTTCCCACTGATTATAGCTAACTTTTGATTTGGGTCCAATGTGATGTCTAAACTCTCTGCTAATCCCTATTATAGCGGTAATACGAAATGAATAAGCAGAGATGTGAGTGGCAATATAGATTGAATTGAGAAGATTTTGTGATAATTTTAACCTCTGCAATGTGCAGGTGCATACGTTTCTCTGTTTTCATTAGGAGGGAGAATGCCAACAAGGTAAAAACTTCTTCAAATTTTTGCATCTTAATTTGTTTCGAGGTTCGTATAACTGAAGGGTCAATTGATTTTAGCTTCATTTGGCTTACTTCTTCAGGTGGAAGAACAAGCTTTGAAAGGGGAGCGCTCTGACATGGATCTCCAAAGCGATGCAAATGAAGCCGATGCCAGCATATGAGGATTTGACCCAAGAGATGATGAGATAAGCTTCCCTATTTTATATGAAACTGAAGCTAACAATGAATTCCAAGACAAAGATCTAGACTAGAGAGGAACTTGAGGAGAGCCGTCCCCGCCTTCATAATCTAGGGACGGCAAATTGTCTTTTCTTTTTTTCCTCTGTTTATAGATCCGAAGAGGGGGGGAAAAGTAAAGTGGAGAAGAGGTGGCGATGATATGGCATGTTGAGTGCCACGTGTCTTTTAACAATCAAATTTAATATTAAATAACGATTAGGGTAATTTTAAATTAAGAAAAAAAAATCGGATAATCAGATCTTTAGTAAAAAAAATTAAGGTAAAATTGTAATTTAACTATTTTTTTAATAAAAGAAGGAAGATTCAATAGCATGAGCTTCTCCCACTCTCAGTGATAGCGTGTAAAATACACACACCACTGGGAAAGGGCAATCTGGCAAGGCCTTCATCATTTTTTTTTTGGTCTCTGCTTTGTTTTTTACCAATAACGTTTTCTGTTCTTCAGTTGTGCCAAACTCGAGCTTCCAACTGGCAAGTAAGAAAGTGAGGTCCCTTTAAGAACAGAGAAACAAATAGTGAAGCTTCGAGGGCTTCAAAGTTTGAAAATGACATTTAAGAACCAATGCTTTTGGTTGATAAAACAAAATCGATCAAATCAAAATATTCTTAAGGTTGTTTGGATTAGCTTTTAGAGAATAGATTCTGGGAAGAATAGATTTTGTAGAATAGATTTTGGGAATAGAGATGTTTGGATGATTTGTAGCAGAATCACTTTTTATATTGGTAAATTACTAAAAAAGGTATAATTTGATTAAAAATAAGAGAGAGAAAAGATGATAGAGAAAAAAGAAGAGAGTATAGAGAGGAGAGAGGGGAGAGAAAAAGAGAGATAAGAGAAGAGAGATGAGAGAGATAAGAGAGGAGAGAGGGTGTAAGAAAAAGTAGGGTTATAATAGTAATTGGATAATCCATAACCTAGGTTTCAAACTAAAAAATATTTTCAGTAGTTTATTCAAAACCTAGGTTTTAAACTGAGGTTTTACCTAAAATTAATTCTCAACAAAAATGACTGTTTATATAAAAAAATTTTAAACCGTAGTTTTAGGTAAAACTAATTCTAAGGATTGATATCCAAACACACACTTAGTCATAAACGTCCAGAACATAGCAACTTTTTAAAACTGAGAGTTTAATGGTGAATATTAAGAGCTCGGTAGTAATTAACTAAGGACCATCTTAGTAAAATATAGGATAAATAGATAAAAGAGTCTTTAAAAATTTTATTGGTTTTAAGAACATAAGTTCCCCTCCACCTACTCATGACGAGGGAAGCTAAACTATGACTTTATAAACTGTTTTGGTTTGATATAATTGTATATGGTGTTTTATTTAAAAAATATATAAATTCAAGTATTGATATTAACTCTTTATGTATAAAATTATGTTAGATTTTGATATTGAAAAAAAAATTCAGTAAAAGATGCACTTTCATCAAGGATCATGAATTATACTCAATAAGAAGATATTTGTATATTACCACCCACAAAAATTTATTTTTTTTTATAAAAAAATTAAGTGAGTTCAACACTAATTTTTTATCAAAATTAAGATATAATTCTATTTAAAAAAACACTTATATTTATTCTTTCATGTCACCAAACTCCTCTAGCACCCGAGCTCGCCTTATATTGGGCTCATCTCATGCTATTACTATAATGTTTCAACTTGTTACATAGCCCTCATCAGCAGTGATATTTAAAAAAATATTTTAATTTTTAAATATTTAAATTTACACTTAAAAATAATAGATATTTTCCGTTCTGATGGGTTGTGCCGATTTGGATGATTCTGGTTTTTATAATTTATTTTTTTTTAATTCAAATATCCGGGTCATATCCCACTAAGCATTTTTTCCACATTACATTATTAACTCCTGAAGAACTAGCGGCATGAAGCTGAGTAAATTTAAAGGATCAAAATCTTTAATTTAAAATTTGAGAGATTAAAACTAAAATGAGGATAAAATTGAGGGATAAAAATTATATTAACCCTTCTTATATTTATCAATTTTTTTCAAACTACTCTATTAATATTCTTTCAACAAAAATCAAATAAAAAAATAGAAAAAATTAAAAGAGATTATTAGATATTTTAATATGTCATATTAACTAATTTTTTAATATAATCTAATTAGTTAGATATATTTTATATTAATTAGAGGAGGAATATCAATTATTATCATAAAATAACAGTTGAAGCAGGACAAATTTTTTTGACAAACCAACAATTAAATTTGGGCAGAGAGAATATATGATTTTTATTTCTTGGGGCCAAAAGTAAAACTAGTTAGAAAATATTTTTTTCCCATGTCATTGGCCGGTTAATCTTAAATCTTCATATCCATTTTCTATCTGATATGTCCCTACTTTTGTAGGTGGACAACAATATATTCTTCAAGGCTTTTTGAAGCTCTATAAAGGGTAAGGGTTTGTATGTGTAGGGTTAAGTGCCCATCCAAAAAAATTATATACAGGCTATAAAATACCCTACCCTACTCAATAAAAATTTTAACTATTTTAAGTTAGGTATAAACAAAAAATATTAAAAATTTCATCGTCCATTTAATTTTGTTCGACGCATTCAAAAAAACAATATAAATATTACATTAGTACAGCTCAAAATGGAAGTAAGAGGCACAAGTCTCTAGTACAGAATTATTAAAAACAGTATCAAGCTCACAAGAGTTACAAACAGGAAAGTTTACACCAATATTATGTAAATACATATCTTATATCTTACTTTTGCAGAAAACATACAAATAAAGCTTAAAATTCTAGTGCTAGAAAACACTCCATTCAAAGAGAATACTAGAAAGCTGCAACGGAACAAAAACATAGGATTGAAAAGACCTTTTTTGGCTATTAAATATATATACACAAAATAAAACAGAAAATGTGAATTCTTTGATTGATTTGAAAATATTCGTTTCATTCAACATATGGAAACAAAAATGGACCTGGCTGGTCATCAAGTCATCTAACTATCACTTTTAACAATTGAAACTTATTTAAGGAAGATCTCATTTCAGACTCTTCATCTTCAATATGTAAAATGGTATTGTGGTGCCAAAAATCAAGACGATGAAGTGTGATTTGAAGTTGAGAAAACAATAACAAAACGTCATTTCAAAACATACAGAATAGTAAGTTGATTGATTGTATTTAATGGGTATAACAGGTAGAATAAATATTATAGATATAATAACAAAAATACAATGGGCAAAATAAATATTGGGTAGACTAAAAAGTAGTTAATATATATTATGGATAGAATAGTTAATAAAAAATAAAAAAATATAATGAGTATAATAAATATTATATATATAATATATATAGGGTCAAGTTAAATAAGTAAGACAATATATCTTATTTAATTCCCGTAGCTTTTTGGACCACTCGCAAAAGAGAAAGAACATTAAATATTTTCTTGCGGCTCATGAACCAAACCTTTAAATTCATATTTTCTCAAAGTTATCCCAATTCCGTGGTGTTACTTTCCCAAGTGCAACGGTATATGCTCATGCACCATGTAGAGTGTGTTTAGATTTGTTTTTGGAAAATAAATTTTGGGAAGAATAAATTTTAAAAAATAGATTTTAGAAAAAATAGATTTTAGGAATGTAGATGTTTGGATGATTAGTAGTAGAATTATTTTTTATATTGGTAAATTACTAAAAATGGTATAATTTGATTAAAAGTAAGAGAAAGAAAAGATAGTAGAGAAGAAAGAGGAAAGAGAAGAAAGTGTAAAGAAAAGAGATAAGAGAGGAGAAGAGTGGAGAAGAGAGAGGAGAGAGGAGAGATGAGAGAGGAGAGATGATAGAGGAGAGATGAGATAAAGTGTAAGAAAAAGTAGAGGTAAAATAGTAATTTGATAGTTTATAACCTAGGTTTCAAACTAAAAGCTATTTTCAATAGTTTATTCAAAACCTAAGTTTAAAACTAAAATTTTGCCCAAAATCAATTTTCAACAAAAATGATTATTTGTGTAAAAAAATTTCGAACAGAAATTTTAGCCAAAATTAATTTTTTAACCTAATATCCAAAACACACATAAAAAAACGTCACTGTATGTGCCCCAAAGCCAATTATTTTTTATTGTAAAGTAAATAAAAAGGATAGAAAATAAAGACGAAAAAGGAAAGCAAGGAGCTTGGCTTAAGTAGAAAGACTAGGAGAACAAAAAATAAAATAAAAATTATAAAAATATTATTTAAATTTTAAAATTTTAAATTAAAAATTCTTATAAAATAAATGTATTGTTATTTACTTATCAATAACTGTAGTTAATAAATAAATTTTTAAAATTTAAATAGTGTTATAAAACTAGCAATAAGATTAGAAAGAGAGAAAAGATGGAGACAAGAAAATGAGAGAAATATATATTTTATACTTTCTTCTTCCCATTACAATACAAATGGAATGCCCTATTTATAGGCATAGAAGTTGAAGATGAAGAGTCTAGTAATTAATGAAGGAGTAATGAAGAGTCTAGTAATTAATATAGGAGTAATGAAGAGTTTAGTAATTAATGAAGGAGTAATGAAGAGTCTAGTAATTAATGGAGGAATAATGAACTAGGGAATTTGAAGAGGTAGAGGGAGATAGAGATGGACATCTATATTCTAATATTCATAACACTCCCCCTTAGATGTCCATTCTTTAATAATGTGCCTCATTAAAAAAACTTTAACTAGGAAAAACCCTGTGGGATAAAAACCTAGTAAAAGAAAAAGAGTACACAATTAATTGATACACTTACAGAGCTGCCTCATTAAAAACCTTGCTAGGAAAACCCAGTGGGACAAAACCTCAGACAAGGGAAAAAGAGTACAGCGTGTATCGACTCCCCCTTTTTGTAACATCAATTGATATCTCTGAATCTGCGAAGTCCGATATCATGTATGAGCTTCTCAAATATTGTTGCTGGAAGTGACTTAGTGAACAAATCTGCTAGATTTTCTTTAGACCGGATTTGCTGGATATTAATCTCACAATTCTTTTGAAGATCATGTGTGAAAAAGAATTTTGGAGAAATATGTTTTGTCCTGTCTCCTTTGATGTACCCTTCTTTTAGTTGGGTAATACATGCAGTATTATCTTCATATAGAATTGTTGGGATCATTTTACTAGATGACAATCCACAAGTAGTACGTATATGATGTATTATCAATCTTAACCATACACATTCTCGACTTGCTTCATGTATCGCTATTATTTCTGCATGATTAGATGATGTGGCTGATATGGTTTGTTTCATTGATCGCCATGAAATAGTTGTTCCATTACATGTGAACAAATAGCCTGTTTGCGATCTGCCAACATGTGGATCAGACTGAAATCCAGCATCAGCATATCCGACAAAGTCAGTCTTATGTTCATTTGAATAAAATAATCACATATCCATAGTACCATTCAAGTAACGAAGAATGTGCTTAACCCCATTCCAATGTCTTCGTGTTGGTGAAGAACTATATCTTGCTAATAAGTTAACAGCAAATGATATATCTGGTCGTGTGTGACTAGCAAGATACATAAGCGCACCAATTGCACTAAGATAAGGCACTTCTAGGCCAAGTAGTTCTTCATCACCTTTTTGAGGTCTAAAGGGATCTTTATCTTTCTCCAGAGATCTTACAATCATTGGAGTACATAATGGATGTGATTTATCCATATAAAAACGTTTTAATACTTTTCTCGTGTAAGTTTCTTGACACACGAAGATCCCATTTTTCAGATGTTCAATTTATAGTCCAAGGCAAAATTTTGTTCTTCCCAGGTCCTTCATTTCAAACTCTTTCTTTAAGCAATTCACTGCTTTGGAAATCTCTTCAGGAGTTCCAATGATATTTATGTCATCGACATAAATAGCAATTATAGCAAATTCATTTCCAGATCTTTTTATAAAAATGCATGGACATATCTGATCATTCTTATATCCTTCTTTCAATAGATATTCACTAAGTCGATTATACCACATGCGCCCTGATTGCTTTAATCCATATAAAGACTTATTTAACTTAATTGAGTACCGTTCTCGAGAACTTGAATTATATAATTTTGGTAACTCAAATCCATCAGGGAGACTCATATAAATGTCATTGTCAAGTGAGCCATACAAATAGGCTGTAACAACATCCATTAGACGCAAATCGAGGCCTTCTTTTACTGCCAGACTAATTAGATATCAAAAAGTAGTTACATCCACCACTGGTGAGTATGTTTCTATAAAATCAATACCAGGTCTTTGTGTAAATCCTTGAGCAACAAGTCGTGCTTTATATCTTACTACTTCACCATTTTCATTTCGTTTTCTCACAAAAACCCATTTATATCCAACTAGTTTTACATCTTCAGGTGTAAGAACCACAGGGCCAAAAACTTTTCGTTTTTCTAATGATTTTAATTCAGCCTCAATTGCGTCTTTCCATTTTGACCAATCATCTCTTTGTTTGCATTCGCTAATAGATCTTGGTTCATGATCCTCATCATCATTTATTACATCAAGCGCTACATTATATGCAAAAATATTGTCAACGTTGACTTTATCTCGATCCCATCATATTCCATTGACAACATAATTTATTGAGATCTCATTATTTTCATATATTTCAGGTACCTGAATGTCTCTCGAAATTGAGACATTAGTGTTGTCAAAAGACTCTTCTGGAGTCACTAAATTTTGTTGAATATCCTCGACCTGGCCATCTATATTTATAGCTCCTTTTCTTTTTCGAGGATTTTTATCTTTGGAACCGATGGGCCTGCCACGCTTCAAGCGTGCTTTTGATCCATTAGATTGTCCAATAGGAACATCAATTCTGATAGGAGCATTCGCAGCTGGAACATGTGATTTGGTCACTTTCTTGGGGTCAGTGAATGCGTCTGGCAATTGATTGGCTAAACTCTGTAAATGAATTATCTTTTGAACTTCTAGTTCACATTGTTTTGTACGAGGATCAAGATGAGATAATGATAATTCATTCCAACTAACTTTATTTTTCAGCTGTTTATTTTCTCCCCCTAATGTTGGAAAATTTGATTCGTCAAAATGACAATCAGCAAATCGAGCCGTAAATAAATCTCCTGTTGTTGGCTCTAAATATTTTATTATAGAAGGAGATTTATATCCAACATATATTCCCATCCTTCTTTGATGATCCATTTTAGTACATTGTGGTGGAGCAATCGGAACATATACCGCACATCCAAAAGTCCTTAGATGGAAAATATTTGGTTCCTGACCAAAAACCATTTGTAAAGGGGAGACCTTAAGATAACTAGTTGGCCTGATACGAATTAACATCGCTGCATGTAAAATTGCATGTCCCCAAGTAGATATTGGGAGATTTGATTTCATAAGCAATGGTCTTGCAATCAACTGCAAACGTTTAATTAATGATTCTGCAAGACCATTTTGTGTATGAACATGTGCTACAGGATGTTCAACATCGATTCCCAGAGACATACAATACTCATTGAAAGCTTGTGAAGTAAATTCACCAGCATTATCTAGACGTATTTTCTTAATAGGATAATCTGAAAAATGTGCTCTCAATCTAATTAGTTGAGCAAGTAATCTCGCAAACGCCAGGTTACGAGAAGATAATAAGCAAACATGTGACCATCTTATTGATGCATCAATTAGAACCATAAAATATCTAAATGGTCCACATGGTGGGTGTATCGGCCCACAAATATCTCCCTGTATACGTTCTAGAAAAGTGAGAGACTCACTTTCTATTTTTATCGATGAGGGTCTAATAATTAATTTTCCTTCAGAACATGCAGCACATGAGAAAATATGAGATTGTGGAATTGATTCTCTTCCCAACGAATGTCCACATGAATTCTCAATTATTCTTCGCATCATTATTGTCCCAGGATGGCCTAACCGGTCATGCCAACTATTAAATTTATTCTCACTTGCAAACTTCTGGTTTGCAATAGCATGTGTTTCAATTGTACTAATAAATGTGTAGTACATTCCAGAAGAAAGAGCATGGAATTTTTTCCAGTGTGCATTTTTTTTACCAGAAATCATATCTGTGATAACAAGATATTTCTGGTTTTCTCTATTTGTTGTTTCAATATGGTATCCATTTCTGCGGATATCCTTGAAACTCAACAAATTCCTGTTAGATTTTGAGGAATAAAATGCACTATCAATATATAATTGCGTTCCTCCAGATAACAATATATTTGCTCTTCCAAACCCTTTAATCATCTTTCCAAAATAACATATAAGAAAATAATACATATGACTATAATAAAAATATATTAGCAAATATAATCATAAAAGCAAATAACTTCATTATAGCAAAAAGAAAACACACACAATTATAAAAGTTTAGCTTAATTTTTGGACACTCCCATCACTAATTAGTTGATCAATTCTTTCGTTAGGATTGATAAAGAAATAAGCAACATCTAAATGAGTCACATCCATGTTGCCATAATCATAATCACTTTCTTCCCCAGCAAAATTTGTTTCTATCTTTAGCTCTTTGCCTTTATTTTTCCTTTAGAGCGATTCTTGATATAATTCAACCAAATGTCTTGGTGTACGACAAGTACGAGCCCAATGACCTTTGCCACCACAACGATGACATAAATTTTCAATATAATTATCATTCCCACTAGTTTCTTTTTTGTGGTTTTCATCATTATTTGCCCACCTCGAGTGGGAACCACGACCATGACCACGTTGACCACGGCCTCGTATATAGCCACGGCCGCGTCCGCGTCCACGTTCACGTCCATATCCCCGACCACGGGATGATTCATTTGTTACTACATTCACTTCTGGGAATGTAGTAGAGCCAGTTGGACGGGATTCATGATTCCTCATTAAAAGCTCATTATTTTGTTCAGCCACCAAAAGGCAAGAAATCAGTTCAGAATACTTTTTGAAACCTTTTTCACGATATTGTTGCAAGAGCACATTGAATGCATGAAATGTGAAGAATGTTCTTTCTAACATGTCATCATCAGTAATTTTCTCTCCACATAGTTCAGTTGAGAATTAATTTTAAATAGTGTAGAATTATAAAATAATCGAGATAATTCTTTCCAATAATGTCAAGAGCCACAAACTCAAGTTTTATAAGATTCGACATGATGATACTATCATAAAATGTAATAAAAGTTGAATGGAAAGAATCTTACAAATTATTCCCAAGACATAATTATGAAGCCACAAACCAAAAGTTTAGAAGAAGCTTTTCATTAATATTCATATTCAAATAGTCTTAAGAAAATAGCCAATAAAACTAATCAAGGGTCACAACAGTAATGTAAGGTTCCCACTACATGCAATTTTTTAAGAATGCAATCAGAAAATTTGAGATTCATGAGCATGAAGCTCAAGCAAATGTCCATGTTTACTGATCAAAGAGGAAGTGCAAACTGCCTTCATATTTAGCTATTGATCATATGTGCAACATCGCAAGAAGAATTTTAATCGATAAACAAATCATTATAGGCACAAAAATTGACTATATTGAGTAAAATATGGAAACTATAATTCAACAAGAAAGTAATATAAAAGCTCACCTTGTGATGATAGATTTTACAATAATATCAGTTGGCTAGAGTAGTCGTGCTGATAACGTGTTATAAAACTAGCAATAAGATTAGAAAGAGAGAAAAGATGGAGACAAGAAAATGAGAGAAATATATATTTTATACTTTCTTCTTCCCATTACAATACAAATGGAATGCCCTATTTATAGGCATAGAAGTTGAAGATGAAGAGTCTAGTAATTAATGAAGGAGTAATGAAGAGTCTAGTAATTAATAGAGGAGTAATGAAGAGTTTAGTAATTAATGAAGGAGTAATGAAGAGTCTAGTAATTAATGGAGGAATAATGAACTAGGGAATTTGAAGAGGTAGAGGGAGATAGAGATGGATATCTATATTCTAATATTCATAACAAATAGTAGTATTTTTGTGAGATTTTATTTAGGAAAAACTTTACTAAAAGTGGTCAAAAATTGATTAGGCTAGGGGATTGCGAGCCTGCAATTTCGGCTCTAGATTCGCTTCCTCCAACATTGCGGATTTTTATTTCCTACAACATATCAAAATTCTTACCTAAACCATGGCCACATTCGTACCTTGTTCACTTTGGATTAGCTTTTGGAGAATAGATTCTGGGAAAAATAGATTCTGGAGAATAGATTTTGAGTAGAATAAATTTTGGGAAGAATAGATTTTGGGAATAAAGATGTTTGGATGATTAGTAGTAGAATCACTTTTTATATTAGTAAATTACTAAAAAGGGTATGATATGATTAAAAATAAGAGAGATGAAAGATGATAGAGAAGAAAGAGGAGAGAGAAGAGAGTGTAGAGAGGAGAAAAGAGAGATAAGAGAGGAGAGAGGAAAGAGAAAAAGAGAGATAAGAGAGGAGAGAGGGTGTAAGAAAAAGTAAGGGTATAATAGTAATTGGATAATCCAAAACCTAGGTTTCAAAGAAAAAGCTATTTTCAGTAGCTTATTCAAAATCTAAGTTTCAAACCGAGGTTTTGTCCAAAATCAATTCTCAACAAAAATTGCTGTTTGTATAAAAAATTTTTAAACCGCGATTTTGGCCATAATCCATTCTCTAACGCGGTTGCCAAACACGCACTAAGTCACATTTCTTCTCTCTTACCCTCTCCATGTTTGTAGCATTTCGAGACCCCCACCCCAATGGTGTCTCTTTTTCCTTTTTCACAGAAATTACCCACTCTCTGCCATGCCTAACCCAATCACTCGCTCCATTTTTCTTCCTTTGATTTTCCTCTTGATTTCCAATTCTCTGTTTCCACAAATCTGGGTTGTCTCAGGTTCCTATGTTCCTGATAATCGCTTCCAGAGACCCTATCCTCTTCGACGTTTCAAACTCTACAATGGAGGTTTTGATATTCGACATAAGCGTTACCTTGCTGTAAGCAGTTTTTCAATTCATACATTCTATCTTCTGCCTCCGTAACTCAGAATGACCAAAATCCAAATAAAACGTAATTCTGCATGAATTGATTTTGCGTATTTTGCTCTCTGATCCTTTTCAGTCTGCGGCATTTACAGGAGTTCACGGCTACGCCATTGTCGGAGTCTGGTTATTATGTGGACTGGTCTTGTGTATCTTCACGATCACCAAGTGTTTGTGCGGTGGCTCCGCTTCATTACCCTTCAAAGACTGTTTGGATCATCACCATATCCTACTTTTCTCTTATTGACTTCTCTCGCTGATTCTCTTATTGACTTCTCTCGCCATGTAACCCCACAAAATCCCCTCTCTCTTTTTCTCCAAATAATGCCATGATTTGAATCACTTATATATATATATATATATATACACTTTTTTTGTGTGTGAAAGAGTTTCTTCGATTTTGGTGTTCGTGACTAATCAGAAGTCGGTGAGGAGAACAGAGAAACTGAAGGATTCGGTGCTGGGTATAGGAGAAGATGCTCTGAGGACACTGAGCAGATTGATTAAAAAGATTAAACAAATGCAATATCTTCTTCCATATAACCAACAGATAACTGGGAATTTGAATACTGCAGTTGAAAGTTTCAGGAGCGACTCGAGTGTGATCCATCGTTTTCTTGCCTCAAGTGGACGTATATTCCAGAAGGCCATTCATACTTCGTATGACTTTAATTATTCTTTTTGTTTCACGCTTGTCGCTTTTTCCTAAATCAACGGGTTTATTGATTATACACTATATATATATATATATATATATATATATTCCCCCAGATATATTGCTCATCTCGTTGTTGTGGCCGTCAACTTAGCAATGTTGATTGCAGCACTAGGCAAGCATAATCCTGAAGTACGAGGTCAATTTATCAGTTTAAGCATATGTTCCTAGTATAACAAGTTCGCTAACTTGCTCAAACATTTGACTCTGTCTCAGTTCTTCTGCTGCTGCTTTGGCGTCCTGGATTTATCACGTAAGACAGATAGTGTATTTGCGTTTTGCTGTATAAGTTGTGTGATATGGCTTCTGCAAGATTATGTGACGATGTGGGTTTTGTGTTTCAGCATAATTTTTTGCTGTTGGATGATAACGAGCCTATGCTGGGTGTTGACGGATTTTGATTTTTTCTTACACACGTGAGTAAATTAAGCAATGATTGTTCATATATACTTGAATCGAACATGGTAAGTTAAATTAGTAAAATGGTACGTTCATGATGCAGTTTTGCAGAAGATGCGTGTTTTGCTTTTGAGAAATTCGAACAGAAGCCACAGAACAGTAGCCTGAGCTCGATGTTACCATGCATGAATGAGTCAGACGCAGCCAAGTTGATGAGTCGGATAGGCTCCACAATTCAAGAATTCATCGCAGAGGTACAGAAATATAATCTAATGTTAATCTACTCCGAGTACAACATAGTTGTTCTTATAATCTCATATTTGTGTGTGTGACAGTTGAATGCTAAAATGTCGGAAATTTATGGTATATTGGGAATAGATAAGCAGGCCCAGAAAATGATAGGAATTATAAAGATATGTGCACCTTTCTCTGGACCACCAGATCACAACTTCATTCCATATTCTTGCCCTCAAAATGCCATTCCCGTTGGCGACTTACCAAAAGTAAGCCTTCTTCTACACTATCAATTTAAGTATTATTAGATTCAACTGGAATTAAAATTAAAATAAGATATATGTATTCTTCATAGCTCTATTCGGGGAAGGGCCTCTCCATTGAGTCATTTGTTTAAAATTTCGTAGTTTTGATGTTGGATGTTATATATTAAATAAATAAAATAATACTTAAGTAGGGCATTGTTTATTGTCACCCAAATAAATAAAATAATACTTAAGTAGGGCATTGTTTATTGTCACCCATCACGCTCCTCTAACTCCTATCACCATAAAATTAGTGTTTCTCTAACATCTAGCATCAAAACTACCTAATTTCAAATAAAATGGAAGGTAATGAAAGAGGCTCTCAATGGAAAAGCCCCAAACTCAACCCTATTTGACCTTCTACTTTACATATATCATCCATTTTAGTAACGAGATAATATTATCAAGTAGGTTCAACTGACGAAGGGGTGAGATATGCGATCATTTAGAGCGTGTTAGATCCCTGAGGAGTACCACTTTGTTGTGATTTCAGTCACGGTGCTTGAGAGGTATCCTAACTCCTAGGTGTCTAAGTTTATTTCTGAGACTAATAGGCGACTCGCTCTGCCTGACATTGGTATCACCTAAGAAGAAATGAGATTTTACTCTATCCTTGGATCGTGAGTGAATTCAACCCCTTTTCAAAAATTTGTATACCAAAAAAAAATAAAAAGAAAAAAAAACGAGCTAATATTTGTCATCATCCTATAACTAAATTTGGTATTAGAGCACTTGAGCATTAAAGATAGTAGAATCTTTTGCTTTAAATTGTGGTAGTTTGCTCTCCTTTATAGATAGAAACAAGTCGGCCTGAATTTAGTTCGTGGCTTGTCATGATTTTTTTTAGCTTAAATCTAGCTTTAGCCCAATTTGAAGTCTTTAAAAAGTCATATATTTTTAAAATTTTCAAGCAAACTAATAAATCTAAGTCTTCACCCAGAACCCCTTTAAACAAATAAAAAACAAGCCAGTTTGACAGGTTTAATAATCTTTTAAAAAAGTCTAAGCCTAATGTTAAGTGGAACAGCCTTAAAAAAGGTTTGGACCCGCTCTTATTTTTAAACAGATTCTACTGACAACCTTACTTACATCCACATTAAGGGGGAGATTTTTCTATCTTAAATTGATGGGTCTATATTTATTACTTCTATTCGTCATTTTATATTCTATTTATACCGACTCCATTCGATCCTTATCATGAGGAGGATTTATTCTTTGTAGCGTTGTTGGTATCATATGGTAGTAAACATTTGTATGGATACAGATTCTGGCAAGATTCAAATGTGGGAAAGAGGAAAGAGCAGAGGATTGTGAGAAGGAAGGGAAGTTTGTTCCAGAAGCAGCGTACGACGCAGCTGACGCTTTACAGTAGATCTATTGAGGATTTTCTGGACAATCCAGATTTGCAGACTCTATCAAGATGCTCCTTTCTCAAGACCAGAACCTCAGATATATTGTTGCACCAATGCAGACCCTTAAAACTTGCACTTAGATTGTTGTGGGCATCTTAAAACTTGCACTTAGATTGTTGTGGGCATCCATGCTATCTCTCTCCATTGTCATGATCATTTTGGTGTTCGCGTGGCTAGTACACGCTTCTCTCTGCTCTAACCATTCATCTCTCTCCATCTTTCGTAAAACTAGAACTAGAACTCCAGAATCTGGATAGATAGGGATTAGGTAATATTTTTTTATTTATAATTTGTAAAGGTAGCTAGAATGCAAAATTGAGTGAGGTAGAATTATTAACATAGGGGGTATAAGTCATTTTTTCTGATTTTATTTTTCTTTTAAAATTGAGGTGTGAGTATGAGAATAACAGAGAAGTTGCAGAGCTTCTAGCTCTGGGCATCCAGCTGGTCGCAAGAATAGCTATGGATGCTCAAGTGTACATTACATAGATGAGGTCTGTTTTTTCTTTCTTTTTTTTTGGATAAAGAAAGAGTGGTCTATTTCATTGTACATATTTTACGTTTGTGGGATAAATAAAAGGTGGTTTGGTATTGCTATCATTTTATTTATAACAGTATAATTCAGATTTCTTATTAGAAAAGTTTAAGAAGGCAAAAAAAAAAAAAAAAAACAGAGGAAAGAGTCAGATTCTTTCAGAATGTGAGTGAGATTCTCAAAATAATAAAAATAATAGTAGTAGTAGTAATAATAACAATAATAATAATAAGCCGCCCCTTGATGATATTGATAATTTGATATGGGTTGTGGAGTTTGAATTTTTCTACAGTAAACAAATTACGATAAATAATGCTGAAAAATTAAAATGAAATATTTTTTATATTTATACATTCTCATTTAATTACTTTTTTTTATTGGCTATTATGATGAATTATGAATTAACAAGAAATGAACATGGAATTTGAAATGATTAGCTAATTAGGTGCCCCTAGAGTCGTTATTACATGACGAATAAAAAGAAATAAACTACAAACATTTAATTAAAAATTATATAAAACAACAAAAATTTAATAAAAAATAAAAAAAAAACTATAAGGCGGAAACTATAGAGACTTATAAATTAATTTTTAAATTTTAAATAATAAATAATAAAGTATGATTATCCAAAAAAAATTCATGCATTATCAATCCCAACTCAGCTTTTGAATTATGATCTAATCTGACCCAAAATTACTACTCATAAAATTACTTATTTTTTAGCCTTTCATAAGATATGCATTTCATATCTATATTCACCAAATATTTTTCTTCTAACCCTCTTCTCATGCATTTATATTTGGTTAATTTTAGATTTAATTTCTAAAATGCAAGGATGCCTTATATTATAATGATATGAAGGAATTGTTTTGGCTTAAAAAAATATATGAAGAGACATTGAAGGACTAAGAATAAATAAAAAAAGTATGTGTAGATAAATTAAAAAAATAAAAATATCATATAAAATCCGAGAAGAGTTGTATAATTTATGAATAATTTAAATAACTAAATAGTTTGGGGTTCCTTCAAAATTTTTATCTATAGTGATATTCTATTTTTATCAAGTAATGTCAGAAAACTAGAAATTGTCTTCTCATTTTGACACCCTAGCTCAAGCTAGTCAAAGAAAGGTGACGGGGTGAGTGGTCCTTGGATTCCCGGTTTCCCCACCTTGTTCTGAATTTTTTTTTGCTAGAAGTTATGGAGATTACTTCATATATATATATATATATATATATATATATATATATATATATATATTAGGTAAGTAGATCATGAATGATGGGTTGTTGATAACTGTCCCAGTTTGATTGGAGGTCGACTGTAAATTATTGAGCATATCAACGTCTAATGAGCTAAATGAAGAAAGATCATAGAAAAGAAGACTTGAGAGGCAAACTGAAAAAAGCCTCGGGATGCTGAAGCTTCTTGAGCTGTCCTTCCTCTTTTGAGACACTCGGCACCAAAAAGCACCGTCTGATAGTGCAATTCTAGATTCGGTAGCAGGTCAACGTCATCAACCTCTGTGCTCAGATCGAAAACTCACCCAAACTTAACTACCGCCTCTGTTAATTTCATTTTCTTCATTTTGCCCCTGCCCCCTTCTCTTCCCCGCCCGCCTGAAGTGAAATCGGCGGAGTTTGGTGGTGGTGCCTCTGTTTCTCTAACTTAAGAGCTGCTGGAAAGACTCATGTTTGGGACTTCTGCTCAGTTCATAGTTCGGGTAGCATCACGTAAGTCGTCTTCTCTGGTCGCAATTTGATTCTCTGTTATTGTTGTTGTTGTTATTGTCTGAGAGCTTGCGGTGGATTTTCATCTTCTCCATCTTGAAGCGATGCTAATTTTAGGGGTAAGCTATGTTGCATTGTTGCGTGACGGTCTAGTGGATCTGACGAATAGGTTTTGACTTTGATTCTTGTTTTCTGAGAAATTTAACTTCTATCATATCGGCAAATCGCTGCCCATCATGATGAATTGATGACGGTCAATATTGAGGGTGGAATATGGCGAGGAAAGAGAAGACTACAATTAGCCAATTAATTACATATCATCTTTCTTGACTTGGGTTTTTCACTTTTAATTACATACCGTCCTAAATATAAGAACCAGTTTGTTTATAGTACTGCACTACAAACTAGGTACCGGAGGAGTATTATCTTTTGTACAAGGTAGATTAGATGTTTGTAAGTCGTATTTAGTGGGGTTACGAGGTCTCCATAGGTTGCATTTTGTTAATTGCAGCATTGGCTTGAAGATAAAAAGGAAGAGAGAAAGAGAATGAGGAACAAACACAGGAAGCCAACAAATTTATGTTGCAATGCAGGGAGCAGATTTTCTGCATTTGCTGTGGTGTGGAGCTTGGTAGGATGCATCCTTTTAATTCATTTTTATTCCAATATTCATCAAAGAGAGAGGGAAGGTGGAGAGGTTCGATTGCGAGTAAGCCGTCATCCCCAACTCCGTGAGCTTCAACAGGTGGAGGAGGAGGAGAACATCCGAATTCCCCCACCAAAGGGAAAGAGGTCCCCTAGGGCAGCAAAACGTAGACCTAAGCGCACAACTACAGTGATTGATGAATTCCTTGATGAAAATTCACAACTGAGACACCTATTTTTTCCTGGTCACAAAAGGGCTATAGATACAGCAAACGCTGGGAATGAAAGTTATTATTACTACCCCGGCAGAATCTGGTTGGATACAGATGGAAATCCTATTCAAGCCCATGGAGGTGGCATTTTGTATGATAAAAACTCGAGGACATACTATTGGTATGGTGAGTATAAAGATGGGCCCACTTACCGTGCTCACAAGAAAGGAGCTGCCCGCGTAAGTCATTTTACTTGAAAAAGCACTTGTTTTTAAGTATAATGTGATTTTTTCCTTCTAATAATAGGAATTTATGCATCTTATTTTGTGGACAGAAAAGATGCTCAGTCCTTTTCATGATAGTTGAAGAGGCTAGTTCTTATTTTTAGTTTATGCTTTGACAGTTGCAACCCTTGGTTGTTAAATTTATAACAATATCTTTAATAAGAGGAAGGCTTATCATAAGGAAGAACTCACTGATTGGAGATGCTTTTATATGGCTTTACATATCTGCACTGTTCCGACTTTGACACACGACTGCTTAGTTTGACCTGTATTTAATTCATGTAAGATTTTAGTTTAAGGGGCCTTATGTTTCATTAGTAAATTCAATATCTCAAATTCTGAAAATTCTCAATTTCATTATTTTAGATGAAGTCTTTGGCAGAGGAATGGCGTTTGTTTTAGGTAGTTCTCATTTGGTTCACTAGATGCTAAGATTGGCACAAATGTTATATATTCTCATTAGTCTTCTGATCATTTGATGATCTTTCAATGTGATAAGTGGAGGATTTAGCAAACGTAAGAGTCTTTCCAATGTGGAGTAAATGCACATATATATATCACATGGAAAGCATTTATAGGAAAATAGCATCATAATGAGAGACATAAGCTTGACAGATTCATCAATTTATGGAAATGCCTGGTGGCAACTTGAGTTACTAAGGGATTACAAATTATTAACCTGAATGCCATAGTAAACATTAGCTGTGGCATAAAATTAGAAATTTGAAGGTTGATTGGTAGTATGAATAAGCTGAATGAACTTAGGATGTAACTGATTTTTTCACTTTCTTTTTCCTTTTTAACCAGATAATTGACTTCAAACTGGACTTGCAAAGATAATAATACTAGTGAATTTTTTATATGGAATAATTACATGCCCAGGCAGACAATTAAGTTTTTTTTTAATATATAGACCAGTAAGCCTTTTGTTTTCTGTCTGTTTCTTATTATCATGAAGTGAATATTCTTTTTACAATAAATCAATCTGCTCTTTCTCTGTCAGTATTATGTTCTATAGGTCATACCATGCTGTTATAAGCTATGACGGCCTCTTTGAGTGGCAACCAAGGGATGACCCGTTAAAAAAATTATGTATACACTTACTCAGCTGCATTACCTTGTGCCAAGATTCTAATTAGACTACATCTTTGTCTCATTCAGGTGGACGTTATAGGAGTTGGCTGTTATTCTTCCCAGGATTTGTGGACTTGGAAAAATGAGGGAATTGTATTGGGGGCAGTGGAAACAAATGAAACTCATGACCTGCACAAGTCCAATGTGCTTGAGAGGCCAAAAGTGATTTATAACGACAAAACTAGAAAATATGTGATGTGGATGCACATAGATGATGCAAATTATACAAAAGCTGCTGTCGGGATAGCAGTCAGTGATACTCCTGATGGTCCTTTTGATTATCTTGGTAGCCAAAGGCCACATGGATATGAAAGCAGGGATATGACAGTTTTCAAGGATGATGATGGTGTGGCATATCTAATATACTCTTCTGAGGAAAATAGTGTACTGCACATTGGACCGTTAACTGAAGATTATCTTAATGTGACTTCTGTCATGAGAAGGATCCTAGTGGGGCAGCACAGAGAAGCGCCTGCTCTATTCAAGCACCAGGGCACATACTATATGATCACATCCGGCTGCACTGGGTGGGCCCCTAATGAGGCACTGGCTCATGCATCTGATTCAATATTGGGGCCATGGGAAACAATGGGAAATCCATGCGTCGGAGGGAACAAAGTATTTCGACTGACAACTTTCTTCGCTCAGAGCACTTTTGTGATCCCTATACCTGGATACCCTGGTTCATTTATTTTTATGGCAGATCGGTGGAATCCTGCAGACCTAAGGGACTCAAGATATGTATGGTTACCTTTGATAGTGGCAGGACCTGCTGATCAACCTCTGGAGTACAATTTTGAGTTCCCATTATGGTCAAGAGTTTCTGTCTTTTGGCACAGAAAATGGAGACTGCCTCTGGGATGGCGGGGATTCATATAATGAGGTTCTCATTCTCTTTGTACATTTGATCACTTGTGTAGCCTCCGAGTCTCGAGCTCGCCGATTAGCATTGTTACACCATGAGGATGCACATACAGGACTAGTCTCAAGAACTAGAGTTGGCACATTTCCGTAATTCACTATAGTCTGAAGAAGGAGCGTGTATACATCGAGAAAGATTAGCCATTGACTGGAGTTTCCCCTGGTAATCAAGCAGTGTTTGTCTTGATCTACCGAGTCCTAACTTACATGTGGTGTAAAATGATTCTTTCTTTATCTTATGTGTAGTATTTGTTGATCTTTCTCTTTCTGAATTTGATATACACAACATGAAATTGCTTTACATACTTGGATATAATATACTGATTTCATGTTAATGCCCTCTGATATACTCAACAATTCTTAAGTCGTCTGCTTGAAGATTTGTTCAAGACTCTGTCATGATAGAAACTAAGCAGAATTTTATTTTTTATTTTTTGGATTTAATTAAGGGAGTTGCCAAACCAGTGTAGTTTGAGATTAATCTTTTTCGAGTTTAAAACCTAAAGAGTTTTTATTTCTTTCAATAAGTGCTTTATTTTAATTTTTTTTTAGGTAAAACTGTTTACCAGTTTGTTGGTTGTATTTTTCTTTTTTGGTACAAGTTTTTTTTTTGTTGCCCACCTGATTCAACGGAGCTTTGCCCCGACTACATCCGGATCTGACCCGCATCGCGCACCTGACTATGGTGGGTGAGTCTCCCAACGGAGATTTTCTGCGTTTATTACTCAGACTAACCCCGTTGGTTGGTACAAGTTTGTTGGTTGTTAGATAACATTGAGAATTCTATCACATCCCCAAGGTCCATGGTGCCATTATCTCTTAGGCCCCAAGTTGGCAGCCCAGAGGTTTTTTAACAGTTATTGAATAATGACGCTTTTTTTTTTATACAAAATAATGACGCTTTTTTTTTGTCCACCCGGTTTACCAGAATTTTGCCCCTACTATATTCGGATTCGACCCATGTTGTGCATCTAGCTATGGTGGGTGAGTCTCCCAACGGAGATTTTCTGCGTACGCTCGAATTTGATTTAAGCACCGCTTTTGATGACGCTAAAAAGATGAATTTTCAGAGTTCTGTCCAGGTGTACTGTGTACCATGTAAGTGGGGCTCAACTCAAAACTCAATTTTGGAGAAAAGATGTCCCGTATAAATTCAACTGCAAGATTGATGGGAACGAGTGAAAAAAAAAACGAGGAAGCCATAAATGTTGGTTTCATATTGCTTGTTAATGGACTCATCAATAATTGTGTTATGAAAGAAATTATTCGTATGGTATAATTATAGAAACAATATAGGCTACGGGAACAGGAAATACAGAGACAGAGGGACAAACATCCTGAA
This sequence comes from Leucaena leucocephala, assembly GCA_037074615.1. Taxonomy (NCBI): domain Eukaryota; kingdom Viridiplantae; phylum Streptophyta; class Magnoliopsida; order Fabales; family Fabaceae; genus Leucaena; species Leucaena leucocephala. The sequence goes on from CM073569.1 coordinate 19,326,777, forward strand.
GTACTACTATAGGTTGGCAAATACGTTTGAACAAACTTTATTGCTCCAAGGCGGTCCCATTCAAAACATAAAGGTCTCAGCTGGTCGTTGTCAATGTCATAGAAAAGAGTCTCTAAGGCTTAAACTCTTAGGAAGGTTGTGTCAAGCACCAAATTCAAACCAACCAAGCCAATTTAATTGGTAAGGAATTAATTTATAATTTATAAAATTATAAATTTAAATTTTATTATTGTTGTAAAAATTTAATTAGTGGACGATCTATAAGTATCTCTGTAAATACCTTTTAAATCTTTATTCTAATGAACCCTATGCATGACTCAACTTAGTTGAACTTTTTTTATATAAAAGAAATTATAAACTGAATGCAAGCCAAACAATATATAATTCTTTTTTTAAAACCACGATATGTGTGTGTGTAAGTGAGAGAGAGAGAGAAGGTGTAGAGAGTAAGGGTACATGGAACCCTAAAAAGATGAACCCACTATTCATAATGTTTCCTTTTCACTGTCTAAGAGACTTACAGTATATTAGCTTTCATGGGCAAAAGGTGCCTCTTATGATCCCTTATCTTTCCTTCATGAAAGAGCTCAGGGTTCGTGGGGGCCATAAACAAAGGAGCTAAAGCTGAGATCTGTGTATGTATGAAGAGGATAGACTTTTGAGAGAGAAAAGAAAAAGGGAAGACATGCAGAGAGAGACTAGTTCAAAGACACAGCGTGCTTTGCTGGCCACTAAGAGCCTTGTTCCACAAAGGAGACTGATCTGCTCCTTTTTATGAGATTCCCTCACATGTATATTAAACCCAACATAGTGGCCGTCCTAAGATTCTATATATCACTTGTAACACTTCAACACTTCCTTTCCTTCGTTGATTATTAGTTTAATATATTACTTAATTACCAGTATGGGTGGCCCCTTTTATTTATATTATTATACACAGCATGATATCATCTCTATACACCAAATACCAAATCCTGACTCTCTTTTTTTTTGGATCTTTTTGCGGAAAGCAAACAAACAAACAAAAAAAGATAGTATGGTAAGGCTCCGCCCTCTCTCAACAAATTTTTCTTTTCTATATATATGACCTGATTTAAACCTATAATGTCATGTTTAAATAATTTAGCTATCTACCAGATGTACCAGACTGAGCCTTCTTTTGTTTTTAGGTGTCAAGTCGATTATCTCCAGCTTAATTAATTATGTTTTTAATTATACAGCCCGTTTTTTATCAAAATTGGACCATTTATCATATTTTGGGATAATATATAATATACAGCAAAGCATATGAACTAGCTACACAAGGAAGCGTTCTAACCATACATCTATCATGCCGATTATTCTACTTCTAAGTTTTGATTCAGTCCTCATTTAATTTATGCTGTATACAAAAGGACCAGAGGGAAATTAATAACTCTTACTTTGATCATTTCTCTCTCAATCGCAACATTATATATATATATATATATATATATATATATATATTATGAAATATTTTACCTTACTCTCACCATGCTGAACGAGTTTAATTTCATGTGGCAATCGCAATATTATTTTAATTTGCTGGGAAGAAAAAAGATTTTTTGACCTATTAATTCCATTACAACAGCTCCATAATTACAATTTTCATCGAACGTTAATGCTAATGGACGTGATCTTTATTGAACATATAAACTTTTTTACCACTTCAGTTCATTATCATTTTTATTCTTTCTAATATCGCACCAAACTATCTATTAAACATTAATTAAAAAGATACGATAACTAAAAACGAAATTTAAACAAAATTAATGGGTTATTAGTACGTAAGATACAATAAAAATAAAATAAAAAGTATTTTGTACTTAAAAAATAATGCTAACAATGATATGATAGGAATTGTGCTTGTATATTCCTAAAAATCTAAAAATCCGTGTCATTATTTTCTTAAAAACAATATCAATTGAATTGTCTGGATTTTGGCATTTTTATATTGTTACTTCAAACTTTCAGTCATTATATTAAGAAACATTAAAATCTAATCAAATTGATTCATCTGAATTAAAATTTAAATAGTCGAAATATGAAAAAAAAATATTATCAACACACTACTATTTTCCTAGTTGTCAATAAGTTAAATACTGTTTTCTTAAACCAAAAAGGCAACAATTCCATCTACATACATACATATACATCTCTCTCTGTTGTTCTTTAAATACTTCTCTTCAATCCAACATGAAATTAATTAAGGGAATAAGTTCACTATCCCCTCAAAAATAAAATAGTCGGACAATTATGCCATTGATTACTTCATACATATATATATATATATATATATATATAATATATTCAAGAATAATTGAAAATTCAAACTCCCCTCCCAACCATCCCAATTACCTCCAATCGTATTGTCTTGCCAAACTAATCAAATAAGAAAAGAAAAAACAAACAAACACCCACAGCAATCTCCGACCACCACGTACGGCCCACCATGCACGTGCCAAAAAAAACAAAAACACGTGCGAAGGACTCGCAGCATCTTCATCATCATCATCATCTACGTCAAGGCCTCCAGGCACTGGCCCACACCACCGGCTGTTCCTTCCACGCCAAGAATATTCCGGCGTCGGAGCAATGTGTTATTGACCAACCCTCCTTATACCTCCTCAACAGCGCTCTCACATCGTCGGAGACCTCATCACTGAACGGCACTGCGTTGAACCCACTACCATGCAGCCGCTGCGACCATCTCACCGCCGTCTCCCGCCGTTCTACCGACTGCGACTGATCACAAGCCACCAAGTCAACGATGGCTCGTCCTGCCGCTCTCTCAAGCATCAAACGCTCGTTGCTTGCTCGGGGGAAGCTCTCCTCCAGTGCCTCGAAGTAAACCCTAAACCACCTCAAGCATTCTTGGAAACCTCGTACAAATTCAAACCCATGAAATCCAACATCAAGATCTGCTTCCTCTTCCACCACAGTGACTATCCTAGGTTGTAATCTCCGAAACGAGGATATCAACATGTCACGGTTATTACCGAAGGCCGCGATGGAATGCAACGCGTTCACACAGTTAATGGCGAGAGCCTCGTCGTCTTTAATATCTAATTTCGAGAAATTAAAGTCTGAGAGATCACCCGCGTGATGAATAACGCTGAATTTAAAGGGAACACCCATGAGCCGAGCGAATTTCTCCATTCTAGTCCCTATCTCCTTCATGACTTTCTGAACCGCCGCGATGGAGCCACTGGCTCGGCGGCTAACCACCGTGGTTAACCGGAGGTGAGGGGTGTCATCGCTGCGAGTGGCCAAGGCTTCAAGAAGAGTAGGCCACTGGGTGCAATACGTATCGCTAATATCAACTATGTGCAACTTCGGCTCACCTTCTAAGGCCTCCAAGATGGCGCCATTGGAAGCGACGTGACCGAAAGTAGTCCAAGGGCTAACCTCTTGGAACTTCAACACCATCTTCCTGGTCGACTCAAAAGAGCATGTTTTCTCCGACGCGGTGGCCAACGTACGGTAGGCCCGGTCCCCGGAGTCGGTGACCCGACTAAACAGAGCCTGAAGGAAGTAAGCGGCGAGCTTCTGATCAGTATCACCATAAGGACTAGCAAGTTCGTTGAGCATCCAAATCAACTGTTGAACACGCGCGCTGTTCTTGTCGGCGACGGCACGAGCAGTCTCAAGGAGGAGATCGTGAGCCCATCGGCCGGAGAATTCAAAGTTGTGAAGGTCAGTTGTGGTGGGGGAGAGGGAGAAAGAGAAATCAGAAGTGGTGGGAGTGGTGGTTGTGAAAGTAGTAGCAGTAGCAGTGGTGGGGGTGGCGGTGGTGGGGGTGGAGGAAGACGGGTGGTGATGATAAGGATAGTAGTGTTTAGGAGAAGAGGAGGACAAGTCTTCTTCATCCATGAAAAAGTTGAAGCATTCTTCGTCTTCTTGCTGGTGGTGGTAGTGATGATGATGGTGGAAGTTGTAGTTGTTGTTGTTGTTTTGTCTGGAGGATCTAGAGCTGCTAGAGGAGTTGTTGAGAGATTGAGGATCAGAAGGTTGAGACTGAAAACTGACAAGCCGAAACAAGGTATCCATTTAACCTCACATCAATACAAAAACAACACCGACTGTGAAATGTGAATACAAAGGAGATAGAGAGAACGATAGGCTTTAGTGCTTTTAACTGTGAGAGAACTGAATTAGACGAATTTGGATTATATTGTAGTGTAATTATAGGCCATGAATATATGAGTAATTATGTTGTTGTGTTTGGGTAAACGATGAGAAATAAGGATGTAGGAGATGGTACTATAAGGTATAGGGTATTCAAATGAAACTGATAATTATATTCAGAAAAAGAGAAGAAGCCATTAGAAAAAGAAAAAGGAGAAGGGCCAAGGCTAGTTGATAAGGGGGGGGGGTTAGAATAGAATAGAATAGTTTCTGACAAAAGATGAGAAACAATAAAGTGGGAAGGGGGAAAGAGATGAGGAAATGTGATAGTGGATTAGCTTTTCAATGTTTCATTTTTAAGGGAAGAGAGAGAGAGAGAGAGAGGAAGCAGGCGTGACTAGAGAAGAGTTTAGAGAGAGAGAGAGTAAAGCTGCCGGCGTGAAAGAGGATGATGATGAGCAAACCCACTATCTCACAAAGGCACTCACGTTGCTTGCCTCCTAATCCCTCTCCAATCTCTGCCATAAATTCCCATCAACCTTTTCCTTTTCTCTTCTTAATTATTTCTTACTTTTTTACATTAACCCCCATACACATCCTTTTTTAATTAGAAAAAATTAGTTGAAAGTTGAGAAAATCAATGGAAAGACCCTTTAAAAATTCTAAACAATTACGCCTAGAATAAGTTGCACTCGCTCAACAATAGCCGCTAAAATTTCTAAACATATATACTTTTAACCAATTATTATATAATTATATGTTCCGTAAATGGCTTGCTCTATAATATTGATGGTTCTGATAAAAATGGGAAAAAGGAATAAGAATAATGTTAGAGTAATGATGGAGTCGTCTCCAAGTCCTAGGGCATGCGGCTGTTTACTTTTTCCACGATACCTCTCACTTGATTTGGATGGTTTATAAGCATGCAGTATCAGTAATCACTTCAATGCTCTCTCTCTCTCTCTCTCTCTCTCTCTCTCTCTGTGACCCCAAAATGTTCACCAAAACCCTTGCTATAGTAACGTGTCAGATAGAAGCTCTCTTTTCAACTCCCCATATCATCGCTCTCCCAATTCCTCTCTACTTCGCCTTATAACATCACAACACTTTCTCTTCTACTACCTCATCAGTCATTACTATTCTCTCTTCTTTTATATATGCCTCTAAGCTTCCTCCTTTGTTAATTTCCCATCACAGTTTTGTTATTTTATGGATTATAATTTGAGATTATTCATTATCCAATTTGATTATTTTGAGTAGATACAGTCGATCTTGATGGAAAATTGGAACTGTTCATGTTTCCTTGTTTTTCTTCCTCCATATATATTTCTTTTTTGGCAGACTTTAATTCTTCGTCTGCATAGACTATAAATTATTCCTGTTTAATTTGACCTTTTACATAGTTTTCATATATACTATAGTTAAAAGATCAAGTCTATCGAAGTCTCTTCTTACTAATGTGGATTTTTGAAATATGTTGTTGACGTACGTTTTACTAATTTGATACTACCTCTATAGCGCTTAACATAGGAACAAATTACAAGGTTGAATTTAGTCATAATTTGATAGTAATCAATTTATTATAAGATTTAAAGTCTAATTTTATCCTAAAAGTTATCATGTAAGAACAATACTACTTTCAAAGTGTTTTAGGTTCAATATCACATTAGAAGTGTTAAAAAATGAGCAAAATTACTCTAACTGTTAAAAAATTAATATTGATTATTAATATTTTTAATAATCATAGGCGACATTGCTCCCTTTTTAACATTTTTGGAATAACATTGAACTAAAAAAATGTGGGGTAACATTTTGCTCCTATATAACAACTTTCAAAACACAATTGAAACTTAACCCTTATTATAATTACTCCCCCTAATCCTAAATATAAAATTTAGATAGGGAGTCTACTTTAGTTTTAAATTTAAAACCCTAATTTATTTTGTCTTCTAAAATTATAATTTTTTACCTAAAATATCCTTATATAATTGTACTATTAAGGGGGGTTTCTATTAAGGGTGTGATTCGAATGCATAAGATTAAAAATGATATTTTAAGAAAATTAACATATAACTTTTATAAATAATTAATTTTTTTAATTTATCTAAATTAGTTGAGTAAATATGATATTAATAACAAGGACGATGATTTGTAGTTATCATGCTCAAAACCTTTGAACAAGCTGTCGACTCAAAATAATGTTGATAACTATTAACCACATGTTATTAATAAAATAGCTATATATACGTGCAAATACATTAAGCAAAATGTCATCAACAAATTGTAGGAGTCATTATCGGCAGCACGTACATAGCCTTTTATTAAGGGCCACTGAAAAGTTCACTTTAATAAGTGGGCCTTAATTGAAAGCATTGTGGGGAAAAGAAAAAAAAAGGATAAAATGAGACAGTTTACTAACCGTAGTAATTCAAGGCTTTTTAAATAATAAAATATTTTCTTCTTAAATTAAAATTTAATTAAATCTTAACACGTACATCAAGTTTAATAAAATAACAAACAAATATTTACTTAATTCTCTTGAAAAGAACCACAACATCACTCACATTAAATAAAATAAAATTAGGGGCAATTCAACCCAAACAAAGTCATATTTTAAAATTAATGTAATGAAATAATGACAACTTTTGATTTGGGGTACAAATAATATATTTTCTTTACTCAAAAGTCTTGGCTCAAGGATCACGTCTTTTCCGGCATAAAGAAAAAAAGGGTCACATCTTCTGAACATAAGTGTTTTTACCCTTTTGGCCAACTAAAAATTGATCATCATCAAACATGCATGCATGAATTTATATTCCATTTTCAATTAGCCCATATTTATTTTTTATTAATGTGGCACCCACATTCAAGCAGAGATCATAAACTTTAGAGTTGGAAAGAAGTTTTGCTCCCCCAGGCCAGTGGCTAAGCTTGAGTTCAATTGACCTATAAAGTCATCTTGTTATTTATTATGGTGCATTTGGGTAAATATAAAAAAGCAATTTTGCTCTTCAAAACTATAATTTTAAGAATGAGATGCCAAACGGTTTATTTTTTAATTTTTACAAAAGTACTTTAATATTAAAAACTATGGTTTAGGGTGGAAAACTGCCCAAAATTTCTTCTTTTTCAGAAGATATTTTTCATTAAAATCACTTTTATTGTTTTACTTTAGAAACTATTATCCAAAAATTAATTCAAACATACCCTTAATCTTATGGGGGAGGAGAGAGAAGAGTGATCAATATGTTCAATTGGGTTAAACTATGCAATCTCAGAATAGTTTTTTTTTTCTCTTTTGTCAACTAAAGAAATAAAACAAGTTAGATGTGGTAGCTCTCATATATGGCTTCATTAGGTAATTTCTATTCTCTGATTCTTCTTAATTAATGATGTAATTTTAAGAAAATAAGACAGTTGATGTGTCGCTGTACTTAAGTATATTAGAATCTAAAGAGATAAACAACCATCTTTCCTTAATAATAGTATATGCAACAAATACATGAATTGATCTAGTGTTACAAGGCATCGTTAGATTTTAATTTCGATTCATAGGAAAAATACCTATGTTAAAAGTAGTAGCTACGAATTTTGAATTGAAGATCTGATTAATATTATTAAAAAATAATAGTATATGCAGTATTAGTAGTTAATTTATTGTCATCATGCAAATATCTATCTCCCAAAGATGATATCAAGCTTGCCGTTCACCCAACAAGCATTGTTCAATTATATGATTCAGTCTTATTGGCCTCTTCAATAATTTCTTTAAAAAAAAAATCCTGTTGTAATTCTCAACACAGAATCTGATGGTCTAAAGCTAATTGATGCATCGTCTAAGGAAGAGTTTGTGCATATTATTCATCAACCAGTAGCTTTCTCCATTTCCATGAAATTTAGTTTCATATAATGCGTGTACTCTCTGATCTTATATATTAGTCAATTTCTAGAATAAATTAAGATTCCCACATTAGGAGCCTTACAACTAGGGTGAGATTTACAAATTTAAAGAGTTTTCTTTTTAAATAGATTAGTCTTTTAGTATCAGACTCTTTCTTTAAGTTTATACTCATCACATTCTGTATATACTAATCACTTTGTAATTGTAATTTGTAATAAAAAAAATGGAGCATAAATTAGCTTTTTTTCGTAATAATCACTTCAATTTACAACTTTAAAAAAATCTTTTTGAAATTCATGGCTTTAAATATGGATGAAGCTAGAAAACCATTTCATTTTAAAACCATTTTAATAATATAACTAACTACATTCTCTTGATTCTAATTAATAAAGTAATTAAAAATACCCTATATTTAGAACCGAAGGTAGGTAGTATATCTAAGGATGACCAAGTAAAACTATGACACTCGTATTATTTGTTTGCTCATTATCCATGTCCCTTAACAAGGTTAAATTGAAATTAATTAGCAGAAATTGATATCATTACATTTTTCAATTTCCAAGCGTTCCAGAAATGAATCATACCTTTGAATAAAGATCAGTGACATATCTAACTGTATATGAAATTCATTGTTTTTACATTCATGAATTCATCTTCTCCTTTTATATATGGAAGTGATATAGGAAAACTGAAAGAAATCCGCTGAGTAATTAATATCGTAGTACTAAATGGCAGTAGTGAGAAAACTGAGCAAGAAGAAGAAGAATTGGGATCTAAAGTTGTTTGTGTGTGTGGGTGTGTGAAATGTAAAATCTGAAAAAGCAGGAAGAGGACATGATGATTATTATGAAAACTGAATTTTGACATTGGAGAGTGGAGAGGCAGGGACAACACACCTAGTACAGCATTATTCTCTGTTGGTAAATTCTAGGTGTTCTTAAGGGACACCACCCCATCATGCTGTTCTCTGTGCCACTTTTATCGGTAATCAAAATCGACACTTGTTATTCTCGATAAAAGTCTCTTACACTAAGTACAATGTAAGCACTTTCTCGTTACTCTCGAATGAGAAACTTCTAACACTTACTGACATCCCTTGTAAACAATCAAAACAAACAAAATCAAATTCTTCGTTAAATTTATCTAACTTTTTTTATATATAACTATCTGATTAGATCAGATTCAACCATTATCGAGTCCAAAGAGATTAGCAAGTCATGATCTGTCAGTCTTTTACTTTAGATCATACCAGCAAGTTTCTTTCGTCTTCATGGTAAACTTTGAAAAAATAAAGGTTTCAATTAATGAGGTACAGAAAGAATTAATAAACAACAAACTAATTTATGATTCAGTGAACATTCAAAATCTATAAATAAGCCAAGCCAAAGATCTGCGGAAATACAAAATTTGGGAGGTGAATAACGAATAATTGACACAATCAACAGCAGTGCAGTCTAAAAAGCCTGGACAGATAAGTAAGAACACCATGACATTGACCCAAATACGTTAAGTATAAACATCTTGTGTTTTTTAACCAGTTGTTATAACCTAGAAAAACATATACTTCCTCATATCCTTATTATAAGGACCTCCTGTATATTTCATAATATAAAACAAACTTCTTTAACTAATGACTTTTATTAAGGGTAATTTTAAGATTTTACGATAAAGAACTAATTATAACTGACTTTTTTAACCTTGATAAAGTAGTTGATTAAACCTTATAAAAACGAGCTAGTACTTGAAACATGGGTCAACCGTCAACACCATGTTCTGGTCTGCCATTCCAGTCTTTTTTAAAAAAAAAAAAAACAAAATTGTTCTTTTATTTTGACAAAAAAAATTCAAGATACTTTTTTTGTTCTCCTGTAAGAGATAATCCTATTTGAGCCATTGTCAAATATTTTTTTGGTACAAAAAAATTTAGATGGATTTAGTATTTGTCCTCTATCAAGGCTATGATATAGCCCGGGGTTCAGAAAACGCTTACAGAAAACTTACAAGAATGTCTACTAAAAGAGTCCTCACAAAGGTAGCGGGAATTGAACCCGCGTCATTATGAGATATAAACTCATTCTTTATTATCTGTATCAACTCTCATTAGTCATTGTCAAGTATTAAATGTAGGCATATGTTTAAGTACAAATTTAAAATTGTTTTTTTTATACAAATTCAAAATTGTTGTGTAGAGATGAATTTGTATTTGTGCTAGTATATTGGGCCGGGACCCATATGAGATAATAAAAATATAAGGCCCGGACTCTTAGCACATAGAAGAATGAGCTCGTTCATAAAATGGAAAAAAGTATTGGGCCCATAGACTCGGAGCCCTAGAGAACGCACCTCTCTTCTGAGTTTCAGAAACGGCGGGCACCTCAACTTTCAATCGCGAGTGAGGTTTGAATCAAAATACAAAGTTGCCAAACAGAATCCTAACTAAGAGACGTTTATGGCTGACGGCCTGACACTGAAATTGGAATTGAGATTGTTACCTAAAAAGCGGAGATTATAATGGGAGAACCCAGTAATGGCTACGACAATAGCAGTGGTGAGGAAGACGGAGATGCCACGTGGAGGGCTGCCATCGAATCCGTCGCCGGAACTACCAGCTACATTTCTTCTTTCACGAATGGCTTTTCCTCTGCCTCCAAGAAAAAGTCGCCCGCCAAATCCAGTGACGACGACGGACAGAAGAAACCCAAAGCCCCGCAGATTAAGCACTACCAAGTCAAGGTCAGTGTTCTGTTCTCTATAGTCTATTCTTCCTAGTTGCTGCTTATTGGGACGTGTGCGTGTTTGGTTGACGTTGATAGTGTATCATTGTGAACACTAAAGGCATGATAGAAAATGACTAAGTTTTCAAATCAAAAGTTATGAATTGGCCCATTAGGCTAATTAGTTGCCTCCGCAAGCTATAGAACGTAAGTTGGTTGGTTAATCAAGTTCACAGTTGTTATGTGAAATTAAGTTTATGGTGATTGGTTTAGACTTTATATCTGAACAGCAAGAACAATGTGCCGCACCTCTGCTCTAGATTGTTGTTCATTAATGGATTTGTCTCTTCGATATTGGAAATTTGTTTTGAACGCAATTTCATTGCATGGAGCTAGGAAGAGCCAGTCACCTGTCAACTAAGGATATAGGAAGATTCATGGTTTTTATCTAACGATAAAATGAAACGAGAAATAAAATGAAATAAATTAGTATAGTTTTGTCGGCAGTGTTTTTTAGATTACCTCATTCACCTTTCTTCTGGAACCATATGTAGTAATGGAATTCATATCAATTATGTATTTTGGGCCTTTACATGAAAGACTATAATCCTTCTTTTAGTGTTTAGCTTATTTTGTTCCTTTACCTTTTGTCCCTAATTTTCTGATTTCTCGCTGATAGTTATGTTCTGCATCTGGTATGTGAACTTCTTTCTTGCCCTGTCAGCATGATAGATAGTTATTGATGCTCTGGACAGGCACAAAGGCTTTTGGATGACATCTTAGAATATACATTGGAGATTGTGAAAGCACCTGTCCCCATCCTGGATGAGGATCCCAAGGTCCAAGAAGGTGGCATTCGCTTATTTAAATATGCTCAGCCGGGAATAGTGTTTGATCATGTAGGTAAGTAAGTCAACCACTTCTGGCTTTTTAAAATCAAGCACTGAGATAATCTCCATGGCTTAATATAAATGGTTGATTTTGGGTTTGGAGAGTTAGGATGGTTCTATTCTGGTAATATACTAATATTAGGACTTTATCTAATGTTATTGGCAGTGCTCACATTTTTGTGGTTAATTAAAAGAAAAGGTTATTTGTAAACTATTATTTTACATACTTGTCACAACATTTCTGAGATATGCAATAGCAGCTTTCAGTTAATGCCGTGGCTGGTAGCATGCTGCTGTCAAAAGTACTTCCATTAGAAACACTAAAGAGTATAATCTGGATCTGCCTACATCTCTCTTCCCCCAGTTCTTAATTTGCGAACAACTGAAGATTTTTGTCATTAACAATTTTGCATCACTTTGTGACAAAACATGACTACAATGTTTACCCCACTTGGCCCATAAGGGAGTGTTGTGCAAGTCAATAGCTATAGAGCAGCATGCTTGCGGTCTCCCTTATAATTCTTGGTCTGGCCGAGCAATTTATCAGGGGGGACCATATGCTTGTATTCTGTATTTTCTTTGAGTAAGTTCATGCTACTTGCACCGGGTCTATATAAAAGCCATTGAAGTTGAATAAAATATTAAAAAAAAGTTCTAGTTGCAGGATGTTCTCTCATAATTGTTAATTTGAGGAATTAAAAACCAAACCTAGATTGCTGCCAGATGGATTTTGTCATTCTTGCCAGCTGATGCCATTCGAGTACCCTAATGATCTAAATGAAATTCTGCTTTTCTTTTCTCCTGATTAACCAAAACCTTATAGAGAGGTTAAAATCTTATGTACTTCTAATATCTTGCTTGAGATATCACAGTTATTTTTGTATATGTGGGTAAAAGTTGCGTATATGGCTGCAGATGAGGCCCAACCGCCAACAAAAAGACCTAGAATACTTCCTGGAGAGGATATTGATGAGAAATCAAAGAAGGTCTTTTACTCTCTCTCTAGAATCTATATCTCAGTTCTCATTGTGTTTTAGTTATACACAGTAATTTTCTTAATGATTACATGTTTCCTCAACAGTTTAAACGGCAGATTCACTCTGTTGCTGTCGATGGGAGAGATATTATAGCTTCAGCAGAAGATGCATATAAGAAAGCTTTGGCTAGACTAGAAGCTAGAGATGCAGCAGCAAAAGCTTCCGCTCAGAGAGAAAAGGAAAGAGTTGAAAATTTGAAAAAGGTTAGGGGAGAGAGATGGTTGCCTTCCATGGCCAGGGACATGCAGCTTGGGTATAAACACTGACAATGGCAATGTATTACAAGAGAAGTAGAAGAGAAGGATAAATAATTGTGGAATGGTTCAAATTAGTGATGTGTTGAAGCTAATGAAATTATTGCAATAAAAGTTACAAATTCGTTCTAGCTGAAAATGCAATAGAATCAGTGTACTCTCAATTTGAATTGGGGAACTATCTTCCCCGTAATGCTTTAGGACTGGTTCAAATTGTAAGCGTGCAAAGCCACAAGTGTGTCCGCCAATAAGGATGAGAGCTTGCCACATCACTAAAAACCTAGTGGACTTTGCTTATGTGACATTTAGTTGAGGGACCTCTTTTCAAGCTTATGTAAAACTAAGGATTAACTTGCATAACAAGGCAAAGAGTAAGAAGCTGGATGAAAATTTAAACTAAGGGAGACTAATTTGAAAATTGGCACTCCTCCCATCCTTAATATATTATCTAATTAGAAAATTTATATTTATTTTAAATATAAGACATATTTTTTATATTTATCAATTTTTAACAAATTATTTATTGATACTACTTCAACAATAATTAATTAAAAGTGAGAGGAGGAGTTAAGGAATATGATTAAAGTATTTTAAAAATATATATATCATCTTAACTAATTTAATTAATTTAACTAATTTTTTTAGTCTAATTAAATTAATTAAATAAGTTATATATTAAGAATCGAGGTATAAACTATGGGATCAAATCATTAATTTTAACTGTAAATTTTTATTGTCCATATTTTGTCTGGTCCATGTGGAATTTGAAAGGAAGAAACTCCAAAAACTACCGAATTACAACATTAGGGCAATGCCAAAATGATGTATAGAACGGTGTGACTTAAGCTCACTAGGTGGGCAATATAAGTTAGAAAGATGAATTATGCACGAATTTAATGCAAAATACCTGTAATATTTCCTAAGACCAAACTGAAGTAAATAATTAATTAAGTAATCGTAATATATTGGGAAAACATTTTGTTTTTTCATTAGAATTTGGCTGAATGGAAGGCGTTGTTAGGTGTCAAGCGGAAATGGCACGTTTCTATGCTGATAAACGAAACAAAGCTCTTAGGTGGAGAACGTGAAGGGGCTGTAACCGCGTCTTGAGTATAACGTTGGAATAAGATAGGCCAGAGGAAGCATCGCGGAAGCAACCTAATCTATCTTTATCGGAGAGTACGCTGAGCAACAATAATTCTCATGTTAGAAGCAGCCAAAAGCAAGCATGGCAGGGCCCTTATTTTTATTCACCGCAGCATTAATTGAAACGTTAGAAGAGTGAGCGAAACATGGCTCATGTGGTGGCAGTCATGCTGCATTGCGTTGGTTACTTTGTGAGAACCATTTGGGGTCTGCAAGAACGGCGGTTTGCTTCCACCTTCGACGCCGTGAGCTCCGCCGCCATATCCGTCAGCATCACATTTGTGCTCTGTCTCTTCTCCATCACTCATTCACGAAGACGAGGTGCTATGGTCTTCGCCTCTTTCTGATCTCATGTAGTTTATCAATCAAATTTGGGGCAGATAGATTGGTTCTTTTCTTCTTCCTTTTGTTTTCTTCTTTTTTAAGCCAAAACTGGGTTGTTTTGAGAATTGACATCCCTGAATTTTTAGTAGATCTTTAATTTGGACGAATAAGTATCACTCCGCTCATAGATATATTGATTTTGATTCATATTATTTTTTATTCCCACATCATCAATTATCATTTTCACTGGGTAACGTTCATCTCCAGCTTGATTAACGGGGACTAGAATGAATTGCATTAGTTATGGAATGAAAGGAGTGAGATTTATGGTGACAAGGTGGTTAAGTACGAAACGAATCATTCAGCAAACTTTTCGCCTTATCAGCATATTTGCTTGGAGGGTACAAGACAACCATCTAAATTTGCACACAAGTTCTTCTTAGTCTTTATCAGCTTACATAATACTCCTAGGCTTAATATAAGACTAATAAATATAACATTTTTTTATATTTATTAATTTTTTTTTAAATTACTCTTATTATACTCCTTTAACAATAATAATATAAAAGATGGAAGAAAGAAGATAAGAAAGATAATTAGGATGTTTTAAACCTCATATTAACTAATTTATTTAATTAAATTAAATTAATTAAATAGAAAATAAATGAGTAATACAACAACACATGAAAGAGCTTACATACAATGAAAATTTGAAAGCAGGAGACACAGAAATCATGCAAAATTATTATTCAAAGTCCGTTCTATACATTAGATTATTAGAAGGCATGTCTCCCATCGAATCATCATTGACATATGTTGGTTGGCTCTTAGAGAATCATTCAAGGGTCGCGTCACAGTATTACTCTGTTTCGAAACAGAGATATCAACGACACCTCAATCAATCGATGGATAACAAATCACAGAAAACCGATTCCTTCGCAATGAATAGAAGCAGATTTGCAGGAAACGATTATTTCCTTGCAGTTAGCTTTATTGATGGTCAGTCTATGTTACAATAAATATTATGACAGCAACAAACAAACAAGAAAGGAAGGGCCCTTTAGGCCCGCAGGTACCCTTTCTCCTCCAAGTACGCTGCCACTGTTTCTGCCATGTCACTCGGAGAAGCACAGTCGGTTCCTTTCTGTTGTAACACTATCTGCAACATCGAGCAGGCTTGCATTCAGTTTTTTTTTATAGAATGAAAAAGACTCTTCTAAAGCCAGCGATCATCAGTATTCTCTTGTCAAAATCTTTGAATTATAGGTTTCCATCATCTTATTCCTCTTTAATAAAGCAGACCTCAAGCAAAGAGAATATAATCTTTGAATTTTAGATCTATAATATCTATTCATTATTTCTCTTAAACAAAACTGGCCTATGCACGTTGCACCAAATACACACCTCACAACAAGATGGTGGTTCATAAGAATCGTCTATCCCTGTGAAACCTGCAGAGTACCAAAGGAAATTCAATCCCATGATGAGAACTGATACTGTATAAAGTCGAGCAGAAAAATGACAAGAAAAAAAAACTAACGCATTTTACTGGAGCTAACACAGTCAAATGACACAATCATAAGGATGCATAACACCAAAATACCTTCTATCTTTCCAGCTCGGGCAAGTTTATAGAGTCCCTTCGGGTCCCTTGATTCACATAAGTGTAGTGGCACATCTAAGAAAACCTAGAGCATAAGAGCATTGTCGGTAGAAGCATGAAGAACCTCTTCTCTTGTTCAATAATCTTACTTTTCCCCTATTGTTAGAAGATGCAAAGCTCTTTCGTTTATTATTTTTATTAACTATCAAAACAAAAGGCATATACCTCAATAAAATCTCCCTTCGAAAGTAGTGCTCTGCAAGCATCCCTATCCTTTCGGTAAGGAGATATTAAACTGGTAATGCAAATAACACCAGCATCTGCAAAGAGTTTTGCTACCTCACCTGAAAATTATTAAATCATGGAGTTTGAGAAATTTAAAAATAAAAATGAAATAGTTTAGGAGTCAAGTGCAAAATATATAGATACATATATACAGTAACTGACCAATCCTTCGTATGTTTTCTGAACGATCTTCAGCTCTAAAACTAAGATCTTTGTTTAGACCATGCCGAACATTATCACCATCAAGGATGTAAGTCAGTTTTCCTCTGGAGTGCAAATTCAGACTCAAAGCACATGCTAGAGTGCTTTTCCCTAAAATCAATGTTTGTGTTTGATGAATTAAAGAGAAAACAATGGTTTATAAAAGAATGAAGTTTAAAGAAACATATCAGAAAGGGCATCATTAAACATAATTACATGTCACGCCAATTCAAGGACAATCATTACTGATAGTACGGAAAAACTGATTCAGCACAAGTCATACTTCAATAACTTTTCACTTCTTAAAATTATATCATAGAACAATTTCAAACATCTTTAGATTTTAATTTTCTAGCCAAGACAGAAAAACAATGTTAGCTGCTCCGAGACCAAGTTGTTGATAGTCGTTCATTAAGTGAACAAGCCTCAAAACAACAGTAAGCTTGGTCTGACAGTAATAAAACATGATATTATACTCTAACATTGTAATTGAAACAATGCAAACAGAAAATTCACCTGGATTGTTAATCTCAACAACCACATACTAAAATTGAACCTGAACAGAAGCACAGGTCTTGATTGGAACATTGACAGGCAGAAATTAGAAATTTGGACAATGGCAGCTAAAGCTGTAAAATTTGTGAATGATTTTGAGTGTCATTATATACTCCACCTATAAAAGATAGAACTAATCACTGATGGAAAAATAATATAAGTTTGTGTCTCAATTTGTTTCTAGTTGATAGAGCGTTTGGAGAGTGGGTGTTTTCATTTCTAGCAAACATTAGGAAACCTACTAATAGGATGACAGATATGGGTTTTGAATAATATGAAAAGGTTATCCTCGTGTTGCTTATTTATGACTTATATACAGAAGAAGCTTTTTTATTTTCCTTATATATCTTTTACCGAAACAACATTTAAATACAGTCTCAAGTGCTCCTGAAATTGAGATCGCCACCACCCAACTAAATTTCACAAACCTGATCCACTAAGACCAGTTAACCAAATGACACAGCCTTTTTGCTGAAGTAGCCTTTGCCTATCAAGTTTCTGAACTGGAGTTTTATGCCACAAAATGTTTGTCGATTTCCCTACATTTGACATCTGGTGACGATTATTACCTGTGTAGATAACAATTTGTAGAAATTAGATCCCTGATAATTATGGCCATATATTTGATCACTAATAGAGAAGTCAAAGGCGATGAACAGTTTTTATCAGAAGATGCTTAGACATTAGTCAAGTGAAGTCCATGAGAATTTCAGTATCACTTTAAAAAGGGGAAAAATCAGAGACAAAGTCTTCTTTATATAACTTGAAGAAGACTCAGATCACTCGAGCTTAACAAGACGAGCGAGAAAACTAAACAATACAAATGGAAACAAAATTCCATATAGCACTTACTGTTGCCTTTATTTATTTTTCTTATTTGAGAATCTTCCTCTATAGCTTTATCCTGATCTTTAAGCTCGAGTTTCACCTTGCATTAGATCTTCCGGATTTGTTTGTCAATAATATGAACAAAATTACCAGAAGGCTACTATGCTTCTTATTTTTTAATTCCTAAGAACCACTCATGAGTCAATACTCTCTCTGAGCTGACCGTTTAGCAGAATATAGATCTTTTGTCATTGCTCTACACTCTCTGGAATCATTTTCCATCGAAGTGTTGAACCGATAACCACTTTTTTAAGGCAATGGATGGCATTCTTACTAATTTTTCAACGATAAAGTCCACGATTGTGATTGACCTTATGCAACAACCGCGGCTATATTTATAAAAAATCTGGTTGAAATTTTCTAACTCAAAAATTACTTGGTAGCTATATACCTTTCCCGGGTGTGGGGGACAATAAAGAGCAAGAAAAGCATCACGGAAAAGGCAGGCATCTAGATATTAGAGAAATTCAACTTCAGAAAAAGTAGAATCCGAAAGTTCGTACCAGAATATTCAGCACAATCATCAACCAAAGACGCGCCAGAGTCATCCTCCGCTTTAATCGGCTTGAGAAAGCTTGACCTCACGCTGTTACCATACAGGCTCAAACTTCTACGACTGTGATCTAATCCAATCACATTGATTCCAAAAAGTTTCATAAACCCTAACGACTCAGCCGTAGAAGGCGGAGACGTCGCCGAAGGTCTACATTCGCCGTTCAGTAGCAATCCACAACAACAACGTGGGCGGAGAGGTAGAATGGTGCTCATCTTCAGCAAAGAAGTAGAATTCGGCGGTAAAATCACGATGCTGGTAGAGTAAAGAAGAAATGAAATTCGAGAATCTAAAGGGAAGAACGAGTGAAGGCGGTGTAACGGTTTTGTGTTACAGATAGAGACCTCTCATGTCTGTAAGCGACCTGTTCACAATTCAACTCCCAGACGGTATAAAATGAGGAGGGGACACACGACCCCGATTCAGAATTTTTTTTATATTTTCTTAATAGTACGGACTAATAATTAATAATGTACGATTTATTAGCCATGGTCACATAAAGTTTTCCGCTTTTAAACAATTTAATTGTAAATTAAAATATATTGATAAATAATTTAAAATCTATTTTTATGATCTCAGGTTTAAAGAATTTAATACAACAAATAAATATTAAATTAATTATATATAAATTGTTTTAATAATTATATGGAATTTTTCTATTCTCTTTTATGGGAACATAAAATAATTTAATAAATTTTGTATGTACATGAATCAACTTAGTCTTCAAGTTTTAATTTTTAAATTTAACTTAATTTTAGTTAAACTAACAAACAGTTAATTGAAATAAAATTAATTGAAGTGGTAAATAATGTTATCCTTATAAAAAAATAATATAAATTTAAATCTTAAAAAATATACTTATTAAAGATATAAAATCCATTTACATTATAAATCTGGCAAAAGAAAAGATACTTTGAGTAAATAAGAAAATTCAACTTCTTCAAGTTCACATGTTGTCATCTCATTCTCAGTGTCACTTTTAGGAGTATTCAGTTCCCACGTCAGGAAGGATCTATAATGCGATCCCTGTTCATCACATCCATTCCTCTTGTTTTCGATTTGACAGTCTTAGTAGGTCAATTCCAAATGGTTTGTGCCACGTGCACTCAACTAGGTCACTCTTATTATATTTGGATTGCATATTGCGTCTTGACTCACACCCACAGAATGAAATGATCAATCCCCGTCAGTGTTACAGCAGAGAATTTATACTATTAAAAACATCTTCTTTACATCGTCATTCTCAATCAATCAAGAGCAAGTCCATTCATGGCTCCAACAGCACCGCAAGATTGATGATTCTTTTTATGATATGGTTATCGAATTAATCAGATTTAAATATTATCACATTATAACTTTTTTAAAAATATGCTTATATTTATATAAATTTAAATTCAAGATCTTATCAAAATTTTATTTATATTAATGTCTATTGGTCAATGTTGTCAATTCTTTGCAAACGCTTTACATTGCTCATTCGAATGAAAAAATAACTAATTTATCATGACTAAAAAATATACTCCTATAATCTTTTATATAAGTCTTATTTAATTAATATATCATATTTATTTCAAAATATTTTAACAACTTTTTTTAATTTCTTCTCTCTTTTTTTATTTAATTATTTTTTGTGGAGTATCAATAAAAAAATTTAAAGAGAAAATGGATAAATATTGCAATCAAGTTTATTGATTTGGAATTATTCTCGATTAAATATTGTGGGAGTCCGCTCGCTCATAGTTTCGTCTGGCAGCACACTAAGCATATTTGGTATAAGGGAAATAAGAGTGACATTTATTTTATTTAGTATAATAGAAATTAATTTTATTCTTAATATTTTAAACTATTTCAGTTCTATAAAATAAACTTAAGAAATAAAATAATGGACGTAGAAGTAAAATATTTTAAACTATTTTATCTTAAATTATAATTTTTTTGAAAAAAAATTACCTTTCTCGAGTTATAAAAAAATATTTTACACCATTTTATCCTAAATTATAAAAATATATATATGTCAATTTTATACTTATTTCTATCCTATTAAATAAATTTTTAAAATTTATTTCAATTTAATTTAATTTTTATTTTTATAAAAAAAAATCTATCTTACCAAACGAGTACAGTAAGATTTGCAAAATCTGTACAAAATCTACACCCTCGTAATGGAAAACACGTGACATATTGGAGGTTGGAGTTGTACCCTTATCTTTATCTCTTTTTCTGAATTTGATATCGCTTTTTATATTGATTAAATTATAGAGTATTAGATGAGAAAACAAATGCAATCAAGATTATTTATTTATTTGTAATTTTCCATAACTACAGTAAATAATAGAAAATGAAATTGATTTAAGTCCTAATTGTAAAGGAAAAAACTATTTTATGGGTATTAAAAAATTAGTTTTATTTTTGTAAGGTCCATACGCTATCCCCGGCTAATAGCTTGCCTCAAACCTAAGACTTCATATTTAAAAAAAAGCAACCATCTACCATATGTGATTAGTTTTTTTTTTTGTTGTTGTTAAAGTGGATTAATTTGTCTTAGATTCAAAATTTTCCCCAAGATAGCTATGTAATCTCCTTATTTTTTTTATATTATTTAATAGATTATATTATTAAGTATCTAGTTTTAAAATTTATAACATAAATATCTTTTATGTGAATCAAATTCAAACTTAGTAATCTCCATGTTCTTTCTCCACTCTCCTTGGGCTTCTGCCTCTTAATATATGATGTTTATGGGCTTACTAGCTAGCTCATTATCTCACAGATTATCCCTTGCAATGTATTGAACTCGGCCCAATTAAATTTTTGTGCAAATATTTTTTTCCATGTGGCGCATAATTAAGTCATGAGAACTTTTTTGGTAGGTTATCTTATAAATTTTTCTATGAGCGCTCTCTAAACCCTGAGACTATATCCTAACCTTGAGATAAGTGCTGAACCTATCTAAATTTTATTTTATAAAAAAAAATGCTTTTCTAGGAATATGATGCGTTTCGTTTTATCCCTTGTGTGTTGGGGATCAAGCTTTTGCAGTAAACAAATTGTAGGCATCCGTTGTTGTCTTGTGATTTGTCAACAATGAATAAAGCTAACAAATATTGATTTAGTTAGTAAAATTTTTGCCTATATAACTCAAAATATTATAAATTTAAATCTTACTACTAATATAATTTTTTTTATTAACGAGCATACTTTTAAATATGTTTATTTAATTTAAAGGTATGTTTTAAATTTTAATGAGTAATGAACTCTTAGACTCACTTTAATTTTTTAATATTAAAAAAAGTACAAGCTTAGAAATATGTATAGATCTAAGCCGATGATCTATAAATACTTTAAGGAATAGAATATTCATTAGAAAGCTTTAGACTAACCAAATCTGTTGGGAAATTGATGAAAAACCTCTCCCAACCTTTTTATTTTATTTTTTTAGACTAAAGATATCCCATCTTGGCTGCTACGTTGTTGCCAAGCCCAATGCTTCTGCAGCAATCAAAATTTCAAGGGTCATCATTCATGAAACACAAACCAGTATTACGTATTATGATTTTATTGGACGTGTCTCTAATAAAAGAGGTTCGTTCTTCATTAACTAAAATTTAAATGTTTATTAAAAGAGATATTCATATCTTATATTTAACTATGTATTAAATATGATTCTCTCTAATAAAATTATGCCATGCTAAAAAAATAGTTTTTGATATACGTGGCATGATCTCCGTACATTGAGCAGCACCACGTTGCAAGAAGCAGAGGATTCTATTCAGTACGGATTAAACACCAGGCCAGTCCACGTGACAACTGGATTAATCATAATGCTCCAATATTTTCTTAATATCACGAGGATGATTTGTAGTATTTTGCCAGGCCCTTTACGTACACTTCATTCTACTACTCCCCTTTGAAAAGATACTGCTGCCATCACTTGCAATCGTAAATTTTGTATTTTAATAAAATTAGAGGAAGTAAAATATAAATGACAATGAAAGAGCCGTGTGGCCAACCAGATTGGAAAGAAAAGATTCTAATAAAAAGAATATGAAAATTACATAGAAAAATGCGGCTTTTAATGGAAATATTCTGAGGAAAAAAATACAAAACGACCAATCCGAACGACATCATCACTTCAATTTCCTTATGTACAGCTTCATCATTCTGAGTTTGCTCTGGTATTCCAATTCAATTCGACGCAGAAGTTGATACACGAAACGCATTCTTCAGTCCATTTATCAGCTTCTGGCGAAACGTCTTGGTGGTCGTCATCACTTTCGGAGCTACATTATTAAACTCACGCGATTCTTCTTCATACAAAGAAGACCTCCCCCCAAGTTCTTCAGGAATCCCAATTCTGCTATCAAACCGAAAACTCGACGATGAAACAGACCCTCTCTCTCCTCTCTCTATTTTATTTCCCTTCTCAAACGGCACATAATGAAAACTCTTGGGACGTTCTGCGTCCAACATCTTGCTCCGCCTCTCTGGTTGATCGGAATGAGTACCACTCTCGAGCAAGAGTTTCTTCATTCCTCGAAGCTCCTTCTCCAGGCTTTGGATACGAGAGCTTGTGGATTCCATGGCTGCTCGGAGGTGTGCAGAGTGCCGAATAACCGCTTCGCGGTGGAGATACTGACCGAGCGTGGTGGAGTTCCGGTCTTGTACTTCAGAACGATGATGTCGGTGTGCCGTCGTGGCGGTGGTGCTGTGGAGGTGAGAAACTGCGGCGGCGGACACGATGGAATTGCGAGTGTTGAGCTGCTCCACTAACATAGCTCGGATAATGAATCTCAATGGCATTCTTGGGTTTTGAACACATTCAACTAGCGCCTGAGGTGAGAGCTTTGTGCAGTCTATACAATTGCATATATCAGCCTTTTGTTCTTCGGCTAGTTTACCAAACTTGTTTTCCTTCCCCAACACAACCAATCAATAGTAAATTAACACACTAGTCAAAAGCCAAATTAATAGTTATTATTAGGTACCTGTAATTTTAAAATTATAATCTTTGATTCCATTTTTGTACACATTCACCCACATATACTTAATCAATACTACCTATACTGTCCTTAATTGTTATTAGAGGATTAGATTATACAAAATTTTAATTTATTTTATATTTAATATTTTATTATTTTTTTTAAAATTAATTTAACTAATTTATAAAATAATTAGATTTATAATATATAATCTAATGTTATATATAAATATTTTAAGAAGATTATATTAAATTTATTATAATTAATTTTTTATTTAATTTTTTTAATATATTTAAATTAATTAACTAAATTAAGATTCGAAAGAATATATCAATCAATTCAAATCCTTTTGTTTAATTAAACTAATATGTCATGATACAAAGTGGGATCCACTTTATCATCTATTTTGTTGTTATCATATATTTAAAGTGATAGCAACATTTCGTCCGAATCAACCTAATTTATGGACTAAAACTTAATAACAAGAATCTAATAACAATCAAATTAATTTTTGGACAATTACAATATGATAGTTAGACATTCATTTTAAAATTGAATTGAATTAAAATAAAAAAATAAAATTTCATTTCGATAAGAATTTATCTATATTTAAAAAAAATGATTTACTCAAAAATTAAACTTATTATTTTAATAAAAAAAAATCTTAATAAATTCGTTGATCATAAAGACAGAGCATAATTTTTTACCAAAAGAGAAAAAAAGGGACAGAGTATATAGCCCAAAATAGCGAGTGGATGTACCTTGAGGTAAAGATCGACGATCTTATAGAGAATGTCGTGGTTTCTGAATCGCCTGCAAATGGACTCGGCGACCACCAGAAAATCTCTAGGGTGCATCGCAACGACGTCGTCTAAACAAGTGAAGTCTTCGATATGACCACCCTCTACTAAAATCAGTGCTTCAATACATCTGCTCACGAGAAACGCCGTCGTTTCTGCCTCCGGCAACAGAGGCAAACACGAACGAAGCACCATAGATGCGTACTCTTGGTTAATCGCAATCACTCCCCTGAAATACACTTCCGTTACGTGACCCAGATTCTCTTCTTCTATTCCTTTATTAGCTTCCGTCATGCCCAGCAATTCCGTCGCTGTCCTAAGGGCGGCGACATTGGACGGCGTTATCTCAACGTCGGAGCTGTAGCAGAACTCGGCGATTGAGTTGAAGGTCTCCGCCGTTATGCTTAGCGGTGGAGAGAGAGTGAAATCGGAGACAACTTCCGATAAATGTCGTTTCAGATATGAGCTTCGTGATGTAAGACGCTCCTACAAAACCAGAACCAGAAAGAGCGATTAGTTTTAGGGACATTAACAGCACAAAAGGGAAGAAAGCTCACATTTTTATGCAAATTAAAGCAATACAGTGCCATGCCCCTCCGTGTTGTGTCTTTTATAAAAGCAAAGAGCGTTGGAATGAAACTGTTTACCTAAAGGCGTTTTTATTATTACTTTCTCTGAAAGTGATTAACTTTTACAATAATCAGATGCCTAATCGCTGTAGTTCCACTAATTAACTTTAATTAACTGAAGTTTCGCATGTGGGGTTCTACATTGTCTTCTTTCAGGAGAGAATATATAAAGGCATTTTCTGTTTTAGAATAAAGACAATTGAGATCCCATATTGTGCTAAATAGGTAGAATTCAAGCTGCTCTTGCATGATACTCCTTAATTAAAATCATATAGGACAATAACCAAGCCTAACCAATTGCCAAAACATATGGGCCACCCAATGCATAAGATTCATATCAGGTTGGTTCTATAGAGGGACAGATGTAATGTTGCTTCTATGATTTCAATCATGATCTCTAGGTCACAAGGAAGCAACTTCAGGCTTACCCTCTAAAAAAACCACTAGTAACGCTTGAATTGTTTTCACTTGGGTAGGTAGATTCAATGGCTCATTTTGTAGGCCACATCCCTAATAAAGGACATTGATCCCACATGAGGTAAAATGCTTCATGTCAAATCCTATATTGGCAAAATTTGAAGCCAGTTAAAATCTCAGGGATCCAAGTTGCGATCTAGCAACTCATCATTCCAATAAGAGCCAATTAAAGTTCAGGCAAACATTACTACTATAAGTTTTTGAATCAAGCACTAGCTGGCAAAGACAGAGCAGAAACATAAAGAGTGTTCTCTGATGAACCCAACCAAATCAAACAGAATCAGTAAACGACAAGTGTGGATCCAATCAACAAACCTTGTGCAGTCGAAAACATGTTCCTTGTACTCGTATCAGGATGTCTGTTTCACGCCCGGTCGCCTGAGACCTATCATATGTTTTTGATAGAGAAAAATATTATTAAAAACTAAACAGAGGGTCCAATTGATCTTATAGTAGAACAATAATTGAAGACCGAATCATTAAAAAAATATAAAAAAACAGGGATAAGAAAGAAGAGGAGGAGGAAGAAGAAGAAATTACCAAGCATGTACTCTGGAGTGAAGGGGCGTGTGGGGAGAGAGAATGGAAGGAGAAACAGAGGGTGAGGATGAAGACGAGAACTCGCATTCTTCCTCGTAGATGGTCTCAACGACACCTAAATTTCCCCAATTTCTCATCTCCATTTCTGCACTCTCTCTCTCTCTCTCTCAGTGGAATCACACAGTTTTCAAAGATTTTTGAATGCTTCAAGGGATCGCCATTAGGGTTTTTGGAGGTGGGGCGAGAATGAGAAATGGTTTGCAGGAGTCATAAATTGGGTTTGGGAAAGGCATTAATGACATGCATGTGAAGGCTCATAAATGCCCGCCTTAATTGTTTCCCGTCATGTAATATCGTTTTTTTTTTAAAAAATAATACTGTGTTTGGTATGAGTCTGAGTGCTGTAATATTCAAGGAGCAAAATATTCGGATTGTGATCGAAATTATCTGGTTATATGGCGTTATGTGATTTGGGACACTAAATATAAATATTTTTTTATTGATTATGTTATGGTCATTTTAACTAGACTCAATTATTTATTTATTATTCTCAATAACTTTATAATATGATGACATAAAAATTTTCTAATAAATAGGAGAGATCAAGAGTTCAATTTAACTTATAATCTTAAATTAGCATCTATTTCATTAGTGGTATGGGTACAGGTACTACAATGATCAAGGAGCAAGATACTCACATTGTGAATTATCTAGGGTTGGCTAATTTTTGGCACTAAATGTAATATTTGTTTGGATTAATTTTTAGAAAAGAGTTTATAAAAAAATAATAATTTTAAAGTATTCTTGAATAAATTTTTTTTTTAAAAAAAATTATAAAAAAATAGCTTTAAATAAATAAATATTTAGATAATTATTATTAAAATAATTCTTATGATTGATAAATTATTAGAAATGATATAATTTTAAAAAAATTATTTCTATTTTTTTCTTTTTTTTCTTATTTCCATTTATAACCCCAGGCTTTTTCTGTCTAATCCCTTGAATTAAACAAAATTATTTATTATATATTAATATAGAGTTAGTCTTATATATTACTAAATTTTTTAAATATTTGATAATAATATGATATAGAAAATAGTATAAGAAAATTGCTTGTTACGGAACCCAAAGAGATAAAATGTCCGCGTTTGAGCATAAAAATCGGCTAATCGTGGACTTACGGGCTTCCATTAAACTCTCTCTCTCTCTGAGTGATGAAAATGAAAGCCATTATGTGTTGTTGGAGCGTTTCTTAAGCTTATAATAACTGAAACAGACAGACACGTACGTCCTTAGAGGAGGGTGCCGTTCCTCTATCAACATTAACTATTGAATTCAACCAAGTTAAAATTGAGTATATATATGTTACATTTTTTTTAAATTTTATTGCGATATTTTGCTTTCATTATTCTTTAAGGCAGTGACGGAGCCACGGAGCCATGTTGCAAAAATACCACAAAATAATTGATTTAGTCAAGATGTAGTTGTCACAGCTTAAATAATCTATAGGCTAATAATATGATTAGGATATGTACTGAAAGAGTTCGGTGAGTTAGATCTCCGTTCCTTAATATCAAAATTATCTAATTGATTTGAGTAAATTAAAAAAATAAAATAAATTATTTAAAATATAAAGAAATAAAATAAAATAAATTTTTATATTTAATATAAAATTTAACTATAAATTAACTTTTATATTAAAGATTGGATATAATACTTCTCTTAATTAGGTTAGAAGGCAAATCTTTTTATTTTTTGTTATAAAAATTTTTAAAAAGAGGTTGGGCTTACTTACTATCTAAGGATAAAGTAAATTTTTTTTTTAAATAATACTAATATTAGGTAGGATTAGAAAGTAAATATTATCTTAGCACGTGGGACTTTTGCGATGGAATTATTGGAGGGCTCCTGGAACAAATCCAGACGGATTGGATTCATATGACTTGGTGTGGGACACAGTTGAAGCTACTCGTGGAATTACTTATCGAGTTGGGAACCATGCAGCTAGTGATTTAAATGAGTATTAAATATTATTTTGGAGTAGTAAATCACCCTCAAGTAGAAGATTTCCAATGTATAATAACAAGCTGATAGTTGATATTATAAAAAGTTTTATTTTTATAAAAAAAATAACATAAATTCAAATATTAAGGACATATTTATTGAGAAAAATAAAAATATTTTATATTCTAAATCTTAAAAGAAAATATATTTGATCAAATAAAAAAAGAAATTATTTTTAATAGTAAGGGAGCTCTTGACAAAGAGGTGGAATATCAAACTGAAAACTAGTAGACAAAGAAGCTATCTAATGTGCGGACTTGATGACTAGAGAAAAGCTCGCATAGGCATTTGAAATGATCACTGTGTTTTTGTTGGCGGCCTGGCATTACTCATTTTTTATACACAATATTTTATTGATATCTCATATTATTAAATCAAATTGAAATATTGTTCAACTCCAAATAAAAAGGAAAAATTGTCAAAAAAAATTCCCTATTATAAGATTTGTTGATTAAAAATATCTGAAATTTGTTAAAGAATACACGTGAAACTAATTTTTATTGAGTATCCATATGCAGAACATGAACAAATAATGCATCTTCTGAAAGTTGAGAGGGTTATTTGCGCATAATTTAAAGTTGAGGATAACTTTGCTTAATTTAACCATTTTAAGAATATTTTTTGTTCATGACGATGTTGGGCTGGAAAAGATGAACACTGTCGAATAGAAAACAAAATATATGGGCCAATATAATCTCAACATGCTGGGTTTATCTGATCGGATTAATCATGACCCGGTCCATTTCGTAGTTCAAAAAAAAAAAAGAGAAAAACTGTGCTGAGTTTTTACCTTTATAAGTTTTTCAAACCCCCTTTGTGCTTCCTGCTTGCCGTCACGGATAACACGGAAAAACCCTAGCTTTTCGTTTGTTTCAGAAGAGAGCGAAGATGAAGTACAATCCGAGAGTTTCAAGCTCTCGCCGGAAGAATCGCAAGGCCCACTTTTCGGCGCCGTCGAGTGTTCGCCGTGTGATTATGAGCGCGCCGCTCTCGAACGACCTCCGTTCAAAGTACAACGTTCGATCTATGCCTATTCGCAAGGACGATGAGGTTCAGGTTGTTCGAGGTACCTACAAGGGCCGCGACGGCAAGGTCGTGCAAGTTTACCGTCGAAAATGGGTCATCCACATCGAGCGGATCACCCGTGAGAAGGTAAATGGATCAACCGTCAACGTTGGGATCAATCCATCGAAAGTTGTGATCACGAAGCTGAGGCTTGATAAGGATCGTAAGTCATTGCTTGATCGTAAGGCCAAGGGTCGTGCCGCAGCTGACAAGGACAAGGGAACCAAATTCACTGCCGAGGACATTATGCAAAGTGTTGATTAGTCGGTGAATTTCTCGAAATATTTTATCTATTCTCATTTAGAGGAAACTGATATTCCGTTTATTAGCAGTACTGTTTCTTTTACATTCAAGGTCATGTTTTTTTCTGGACGATTCCATTATTTGGAGGCCTTTTTGTTTTGTTTTAATGGATGTTTTGATATTATTGGTAATTATTGTTGCCTGCTTCTTATTTGATCTTGGTATGATTACTGCTGAGGTTCACTTTAATGGTTGATACATATCTGGTGATTTAACTTATATACCTAATATTATTTGGATTTAACTTATTATTACCATAACCAAGGGGGTTTGGTCCGGTAAGCGGCTCAGTATCACTGGTTTCGAGTTTGAGTAAAATTTCTGTTGGGACACTCAACCATTATAACTAGGTGCGTGATGTAGGTCAAATTCGGATATAATCGGCCAAAGCTCGGGTAAGAAAAAAAAACTTATTATTACCATAGATTAGACCATATAATAGAATTGCTTTCAGTCTTTAATCTCTTTCAAGGACCCTATATGAAATTTGTTGGAATTCGGGTGAAGGGGTTTGGTCACGGATGACAAATCTGAAGTGGGTTAGTACTCCCATTGACTTGTATTTGGTTGGCTTAGATGTTGGTTGTAATAATGCTGTTGTTTACGTTATTATTGCAAGTTTTCTGATTGCATTTAAACTTAATGTTTGCTTGCATTGTCTGATTCTGAACGCTATGCTTTTTAATGTTTCGCTTTCTTGGTCCAACGAGTTAGAAAGGCCAAAGTTCTTCTCAGCAAGGGGATATCAGCCTAGTTATAGCAATGAAGAATCGCATCATATGTTTTTTTTCTTTTTTATACAAATCGCATCATATGTTGTAAGAATGAGAGTGTCTGCAATAGGGGTTCAAAAAGTTGGCTTGGTTTGATTTTAAGCAACAAAAAAAAAAAATTGGTACAACAACTTTTAGAAAAAAGTTAGATTCAACTAGGATCAGTTTTTTAATTTTTTTTCTTATTTTTTTTAGACGATATTAACGTTGGTGAAGTGAGTTTTTAATTACCTCATGCAATTTTAAGCAAAACTTGAATCGAACTAAAATGACCGGTTTGTTTAAAAAATGAATCTCGATGCGTTTTTTAATGTGATTGATTGTGTTCTTTTTTTGTTGGTTTGGATCGGGTTCATTCATACATATTTTAAAGAATAAGCATTCATATGTATATATTAAGGCTAAACTTTTTTTCCCACCTGCCCCCAAATGGCGTGCCTATTTTATACATGATAAAAATCTATTCTTAATCTCTTGAATTTGATTTCTTGCCAAAAAAAAAATTGAATTTGTTATGTTAAGAGATTTTTTACTTCTTTTTTTGGGTACAAAAAGTTTTACGTTAATTTGATATTAGTCTCTTATTAAAGTTAGAGTATAATTCTGAATTTAAAGAATGTTTATAAGGGACTTATGAGATTATATATTAAAAAAAAATTTATAATGGTAGTGATAATTAATCTCACGTTTTATGAGTTTTTTTTTTTCATTTGCGCTAATGGGTGAGATTTTTTACTTCTAAATCAACAAATTTCTTTCATATCATTAAATTTCAATACGATTTATGGTGCGGACCCATAAAACATAACTCATTCTGAATCAAAAGGTGGAAACTCCTAGAAGTCAAATTATCCAGAATGGTAGATTATTTCTGGGCTGAGAAGAGGTATGGGGGTGTTTGGTTAATAGTATATACTAATATTACTAAAAATAATGTGCTTATAAGAGTTAACACGTATGATAAAGAACGAGTTCGTATTCTATAAAGACGAGAGTTTTATTATTGTTATTATTGTGAGGATTTTTTTAATAAGTGATTTTGTCAGTACTTTATACGTGCTTCCTGAGTCTTAAGATTGTATTTTAATTTTGATAGGGGACTAGTACCGATTCTACTTAAATCTTTTATAAAAAAAAAACTTCTGAATTCAACAACATTTAGAAGGAAGCTATGGCCAAAGAAACTGAAACTTGAACCTTAATGGGAGATCGGAACTTCATAGAGAAGTCTTTTCCAATATACCAAACTTGGTGGAAGTGAGTTCACACTGTGAATTAGAATGATGAGTTGCACTAACGGGAGTTAGTCTGAATAGTAAATGATTCGGTATCGTTTAAGCGAGATCTTGAGTTTGAGCTTTGACGTATGTAGAAAATTTTTGTTGGGAGACTTACCCACTATAGTCAGATGTGCGATGTGGGTCAGATCTAGATGTAGTCGGAGTAAAATTCTGATAAACCGGGTGGATAAAAAAGATGGAGAGTTGCAATTGATGACCATTACTGACCACTGTGAAGACCGCAAATGAGTTGTAGGAGACCAACAATCGCGTAACAGTAATATAAAATAAAATGAAACAAACGTAGAATTTCCGTTGGGACAAAAAACGAAAGAGAGAAAAGAAGAAAAGAAAGTAGCTTCAAAGGCCGCCGTTTGTACCCAAAAAAATAAGGACCACCGTTGAATGCTGCAGAAATGAGAGGATCTTATAAATTTTTTATAAATATTTTTTGAATCTTAAGATTATATTTTAGTTTTAATAAAAGATTAGTGTTAAATTTATCTAAGACGAAAACTCACATTGGGAATTCAGAGGCCAAACATCAAACACAGGAATTGAAGCTTTCGGCTTCCCAGCTTGTCATCGTACAATGTTGATGCCACTTGCTGTCTGAGTTCTAGGCCATGGCACTTTCGTAGTTCACAATCACACCTTCATCCAAGATGCATCCATATTCCATTATTTTTTTTGGTACAAATCCATATTAATCCATATTCCATTATAATACAACTACATTTCACCCCACCTACGATGTATGAGACTACAGGTAGGGAAAAATTTTCCCGAGTTTCATTTTGAAAAAAAGAGAAGAGATAAGTGGGGCTGCAAATTTTACATTCCATGCGTGCTCAGGAGATTAAAAATTATAGAAATTAAATATTAAATAAATAGTAAATTTATGACTATATAAAAAGAAGCGTCTAGAAAATGAAAAATAGAATTGTATATGAAATTACAAATAATTATAAATAACTATAACAATAAAAACAAATAATTGTATATTTTTTTAATTCTCCGTGCATGTTTGTAGTGTTTAGAACAATTTGTTTATTCTAGTGTGTGTTATCCTCATATAAATCAAAATTAAAATTTAAATAACATGTTCGATTTCAGAATTTATTACTGTGTATATTAAAATTAAAAACTAGTGTAAAAATTACATAAATAAAAAATAATTGTCAACATGATGTTATAAAAATATAATATGAAAGATAATTGTTTTCAAATGCTAATATTCACAGTCAGGTAAGTTTTATTTTTTAAAATATTTTTTTAAAGTGCCAAGAAAACTGTTAAAAATGCATTGGAAGCACTAATCTACGGTAGTTTCGATGACATTTCCAATATATAAAGATGCCTGATTGATAGATTTCGTTTTAGCGCCGAAGTTATTCTTTTCTTACTATACAAATTACAACTGTTTTTGGTATGCTGAATGAAATTTGAGATAAGTTGCATTATTCATGATTTATTGATGGTATGATTTTTATATATTTTTTTTATTCTTAATATAAAATTTATTTAACTAATTTAATTAAATTAAAAAAATTAGTTAAATTAAGTAATATATCAATGTTTTGTCTAAAACACCCAATCATCTTATTTAACTCACTCCCTCTCTTACTTGAATATTATTGAAAGAGTATCAATAGAGATAATTTAAGAAAAAATAAATAAATATATAAAATAAATCTTATATTTAGGACAAAGTTAATTTCTTAATTAGAAATTATACTAACCGAACGGAGAAGTATATTATATTGATTGATATTAATGATGATTTTTGTATAAATTTTTCCCTTTTGAACTGAGTATAATTTTGCAGAGGTTGCACGTAAGAAACATGGTCTTTGACGTATTTTCCCACAAGTTTTACTCGAACGAGTTGTTTTTTACTTCTTTAATTAGATAGTATCCAATTGAAAACTTCAAGGGCGCTCCATAGCCAGTCCAGTCTGGGCCCTATCTGTTGCACAAGATTTCAACACACAAAATTGTAGTATACAAGAACTATTTCGATTATATCAGAAAGAAAGAAAGAAAGAAAGAAAGACAACAATACTGAAATCAGGAATTTGAAGAATACATTGGATAAGATTTCTCCACGCAAATAAAAGAACTTCCACATCTTACGATGTTCATGGCAAGCGGGAAAGAAGAATGAAAAATATAAAATCAGTAGAAATAAAAGTGGTTGATTCCAACATACTGAAAAATTTTATCCACGGTAATGAAGAAACTAGAAACACGTTCATCTGTGGAACTTATTCAGCCCTTCCTTCGAGGGTCACCCAAAAAATATTGAAGCTTGGAATCCTAGTCATTCAATCTAAGTGGAAGAAATAGCTTCAAGGTTTCAGAGCAATGGCCAACCCAAACCTGGGATTCCTATCTAGGGCCTTGGTGTCAAACTCACCAGAGAGAGTCATCACTGACTTGGGCATGATCTCGTGCTGCAAGAGGGCGCCGAGTCTTCCATTATTGTTGAGCCTTGCTTTGATCTCTGTCAAGTGGTCAATAGCATATGAGCCTCCAACCGTGAACGTGTTCTCATTTGTTGAAAATTTTCTAGTGATCTCTGCTACAGCAGCACTCTTCTTGGGTTGGTCTAGATAATGTAAATAGGATGCTCTAATGCTGTCTCCCTTGTCGCCACTGAATACAAGAAATCAAAATATGGTTTGTAAAAATTTGCAAGTGAATATGAGTGAAATTGCCAGAGATTTGGAATATAATCTCGCTAACATGCAGAGAAATCTTACAGGATTATGGAAGCACAAGAATCAGGCCTTGTTACACTTATCCCAGCAGTGTATTTAGGAAAACTACCATTTGCAGTATCATAGCCTGCCTCAGCACCAAATGAAAAGCTAGGGGTGCCAATAGTAGCAGAAACATCAATTACAGGGGTTTGTTTTAAGCCAAAGGCAGTTGTTAAGGTAGCATGGTCATGGAAGTATTGAACCTCCAACTGTAAAAAGACAAATTAAGAAAAACAGAGATAATAAGAACCAATAATTGAATTTCCCAGCCAAAAAGATGCAACATCGTGTCTGTACCTTGCCAGAATTATAGTCAAGCAGCTTAAATGAGGCAATGGTCTTGGTGGACTGAATAATGTCGGTGAATGTCAGAGTTGTGGAGATCTGACAAAAGAGTAACCAAATAAGATGACTGCAAGGGGAGAAAAACTACAATGTTATTGTATACGTATGTAGCATAGCAACCTACATTTGATTCAGCGTCAACTTTGACATCAATAACAGCATTCTTATGCTTGTACTGTGCTGCTAAATCTGCAGTCGAGGCTATTCCTTTCTTTGCAGCTGTTGAAGTGAGGGCCTGGAAGGAGATAAAAAAAGGAATAAAATCAGATTCAGAACAACAAATGACATATTTTGCTTCGCTCCTTGCAAGCTGGGGGCAGATCCAAATAATAGACTATGGGGTCAAATGCCCCATCTAACTTTCAGAATTTCCTATTTTAAAAATATGTAGTTTGCTTTATTTCCGCCATTGCCACTCATCTATATGTCTATATCTATATATTATTAAAACATATATCAAGCTGCAATATTCACAAACCGTGAACAAAGTGGCTTGTTATGTGAGATTTCATACATGGTATGGAACCCATCATCTAGTTACTAGTTAATCGTGTGGCTACAAATTACAAAAGTATCTCATAGACATTTTTAACTTGCCAATAGAAAAAAAGAACTTTACATGCAAACATAAGGAAATACATTGAGATGCCACCCAAAACAAGGATGCCTTCATTGCCACTAATTCGCTAGCAAAGAGACAAGAAGTTTACAATAATCTAATGGACGTAAACCATAAATATTAGCACCAATTATGTTGCATTATGGCATCATCAGTAGCTGATAATCAATGAGCATACTGAAGAAAATCCTAAGGGTGATTCTCCAATACTTATGATGTCTAAATAAACTTAAGCTCGGAGAAGCTGAACTTGTCAGATCAGCTGATCAATCTTCATATATTAAATCTTGCCAATCTGTTTCAATAATTTATTTCTAAACAAATCCAGTTTCACCAAATCATCTTTTCAATTTTCTCAACCTATTTATTCTTAAACTTTTTCTTTATCAATATTCTCCAGTCTTCAGCTTCAACGGGCGTGTAAGTAGTAAGAAATGTGTGTTTTCAGAGAGTAGAATCCATCCAATTTGTTTTGCTACATAACGGACTTGTATTTCAAATTTATGACATTTGAAAGCATGCTCCACTTGTATGACTAAACAGTGAATACACAGGCTGAAACACACATTCAGAGAGCAATCTATACAAGCCTTTAAGTTAGATTGTAACGGAGGGAAGACAGGTACAATAGAGTTCACTTAGACCTCCAAAGAACGAACGGAATAACATGAACAAAGTTTAAGATCGAAGAACATCAACACAGAAAACGCTCATCCGATATCTTTCATTTCTTGATCTTTTTATCTGCACTAATTTCTGTCTATCCTATTCACGAATATAATTAAGTACCAATAAATCTGAAAGCACTCAGACGAGCATTAATATTGGGAGGCAACTTCATATTTTGTTTGAAAAACTAGGCCATGCCGTCTTTCTTTCTAAGTTCGCTCTCTTTTGTCATTAATACAATTACCATGCATGACAGATACCTCATATTCATCTTGTTAGATCATAGCCTCAATTTCAGTACAGCTTGATAGATAATGATCTAATAATTAGGACGACTATGTAATTTAGTAAATCGGCAGGCAGATCGAAAGATTCCAAAGAAATATAAATAGAAAGCGAATTTGTACTCAAATCATTCCAAAATACAAGCGAACTTAAGTATTGGATGACTTCTTCAACAGAATTAAAGTTTCAACTGTCATGAAAATTGACCGCAAATCAAATGTAAGGGAAACTCAAACGCGATCTGAAGTTAAGAGACAGATTTGAAATATATATATGGAAGAAGCAGATTGCGAAGTCCTTACCACTCCAGCGCTACTGTATGTGGAGATGGTGACTTTCTGATCGGAGCTGTAGTTTTTGGTCAAAACATCTATGAGCCAGAACGAATACATTCAATCATTTTGGCTCCGGTAAGAACAATAAATCAAATCGTTATACAATTGAAAGAGATCAAATGAAAGAAGCCAGATCATCTTCATAATGCAAAAGCACCTTGGGCTTTCTTGCCGATATCCGAGAAGAGACCCGGTCCCTTGGTCATCTTCGCAGGCCTGTTGCGCAGAGATCTGCTTCAGCCACCCAGAACTCGAGGAAGAACCGAATCGAGGTGTGGTGCGAAAATGAAGAATTGGTATAATTTTACTTTCGATGCAAATAAATCAATAATCAGTAAAATATGTAATCGCGAATATGTTTGGTTGTCTAGCTCGGGCTAGATGCGAGCTGTCTCAGGTCATGAGTGGTGATTGGTGAAGGACCGAAGAGGGACACGTGGTCTTCGTTCACCAGTATATATGAGCCCTCCAGGGTTTTTTTCCTTAAAAGAATTAGAGAAAAGTCCTAAAATATTTATCAGTTTTTTCTTAACAAAGGAATTTTTATCGGGGATTTTTTTTTCTAATTTTCTCTTTTTTTACACATAAAAATGACATGAAATAAATCAATATATTTGTCATTATTTTTTTTGATAAATAAAGTTTTAAGTAATATGGGTTTCGCGTTAGAATATAAAAATTAAGAAAGATAATTATGATATTTTAAAAAAAATATTAATTTAACTAATTTAATTAAATTAATTAAATATATTTTATATTAAAATATAAAAAATATATATCTCTGAATAAACTTTAATTTTCATAAATTTTTTTTATGGCTTGTACATGTTAAATTTATGTTATGAAATAAAGTGATAATTTTTTAATTAAAAGCAGCTATAGTTCTTTTAAATCGATATCATCATTATAAAAAAATAAATTATGATGGATTAATAAGTTTTAGGAAGTGCGATACTCTTGTCAGATGTGGCGCAATATAAGGAAAATATGCTTATTTTATAATGAGTGCCGTACTCCTCAAATAAATAAATACATACCATATTTGTCAAAAATAAAAACTAAATGCCTGACATATTTTTATTCTGAACTTGGTATTCCTAAGTTTTATTGCTTAGTTTATATTGCTGCCGGCATATATCAGTTAAACCCAGGATCAAATATTCTATAGATCTACCTTTTTTTCCCTATTTTCTGGGTAAATTCTGTCAAATCGAATTAAACATTTAAAATTTGATGATAAAAATATAAAAGTTTAATTTAAAACTTACTTCTTTTTTGTGGGAATTTTAAATTCGCTTCTACCAAGAAGGATGGTCCCCAAATATGAGGAAAAAACATGGATAAATGTCTATCTACTATCTCCAGTTGATTTTATAAGAATAATTAATATTTTAAACTATTTAAGAGTATAATTAGTATCTCAAATTAATTTTAGAGATACGATCAACACTCTAAAATATTTAAATTAATATAATTTTACTCTTTTATTAATATAAATATAAATTTATATATAATTTATATCACGTAAATTTTTTATTTTAATATACTATTATTTAAAAAATTACGTATGTCATATTATTTAAAAAAATACTGAATAAACTCTAAAATTGACATTGTATAATAATTTATTAAAATAATATTATATATGTAGTTCTTTAAATAATAATATATCAAATAAAAATTTATATTTTTATTAATAAATAGTCAATATTATAAAATTTAAATATTTTAATTATATTTTTAAAATTAGTTTAAGATACTAATTATTTATTTAAAATTAATTTAAAATATTAAATACTACCTAAAAAACAATAATCGAAAAAAAGATAAAAAAATAAAGCTAAAAGAAAAGAAAAAAAAAAAAAAAGGGAAGGAGGCGAGAGTTGAAGGAGGCGGGGATGCTTTACTGCGTCATTTTTTTTTCTATTTGCGATTTAATGGCCATAAGGCCCTTCCATTTCACCTTCCCTCCTGATAGATTCTTTTCTCTTCTTCGCGCTCCTCCGTTTTCTTCTTCTTCTTCCTCTTCTTCTTCTGGTTCTTGTCCTTGTCCTGCTTCTTCCTCTCCGTGGCGTTATAAACTTCCGCTGTATTCTCGATTGTTTTTCCCTATTTCTGTGTTCCGTCACTTCACGGCGTTGGCGGCAACCCCGTTCTCACGCGTTAGCCAGTGCTATCCGCCACCGCAACCACACGACGACTGCCTGCGGTCGTTGTCTCCATCCAACACTCTGGCGCAGAAGATTGGAAAATCCATTCGCCGATCGGGCGCTGCCTCGAAGGCGAGGGTTCATGCCGATGTCAACGTTGTCCGTCCTAAGGAATATTGGGACTATGAGTCGCTTACTGTCCAGTGGGGGTAATAATCCGTACGGTAGAATTTTCTTCGAATGTTTATACCTATGGATTTAGGTACTTTAGGTGAAAACAGGCAGATGAAGACCCTTTCAATTTGTATGTTATTAGAATATATTACTTTATGTTTTGTACATGAATAACAGATTGAGCTAATTTGAGGCATGATATTTGACATTTATTTTAAACGAGCCTTTTCTTATGCCAAAATATGTTGCCTGGTATAAGAGAATGCTCTTTTGCCCAATACAAATGAATTGAAAGTTTTGGACCTGGTATTTGGAATTACCTTCAAACGATATTCCTGGTATTTGGAGTTACCTTCAAAAGATATTGCTTCTTCTCAGTCTATATCTGTTTGTTGATGCTTATTATTATGCCTTTCAGGGAGCAAGATGATTACGAGGTTTCGAGGAAGGTGGGAAGGGGGAAATACAGTGAGGTGTTTGAGGGCGTTCACTGCACGGATAATGAAAAGTGTATCATTAAGATTCTGAAACCGGTGAAGAAGAAGAAGGTGACCTATGGCATTGAAATATTTTACCATTCTGCAATTTGGCTTTTCGTTGTTCTGTATGCTACTTTGGTAGTTCAGTTGTTGCATTTCAAATGTTAGGTGATGAATTGATGTTTTCTGGGGCTGTCTCACTAGACAGGCATCTTGGCAGCTTACAAAATATGCGAGCATGCATTGTAAATATAGTATATTTTTGGGAACTTCTAAATGAACTGGAGATTATATGAATATTTTTTAGGAGATGCCTACTATTTATATATACTTTGATTGCAGTTGGAGTCATTCAACTTACCAAAGTCCATTTAAGTTTGTTCCATTCCTTTAATGCCTGATTTTTACAGTCATATCCGTATCTGATACATTTATTATACACCTATGATTGTTCCCCTGGGAAAAAGTGAGTTTTCTCCCAAAAAAAAAATTTGCAATATCAAAACTGGTTTAAACATGTCTAAAATGGATCAAAATATTTCTAATTCACTTTTAAGCTTTTCTTAATGCCAAATAACATTATGAAATCAGTTTAAAACACTAAATTTTGTTTATTGGTATAAAGCCTACAAATATCTGTTCATTCTCCCAATATCACATTTGGTCCACTTCTAATTTGAATGCAGATCAAGAGGGAGATCAAAATATTGCAGAACCTTTGCGGAGGGCCCAATATTGTAAAGTTGCTTGACATTGTTAGAGATCAGCAGTCAAAGACTCCAAGCCTTATTTTTGAATATGTTAACAACACTGATTTTAAAGTGCTCTATCCTACACTGTCAGACTATGACATACGATATTACATCTATGAGCTTCTTAAGGTAAGTTTAATCTCCTAAAATTACTTGGAGCACATCATGTTGTATTTGAACTAACGTTTATATCTGTTAGTCTTGTTAAATATCTTGACATCTTGTTTTTTCTTACTAAGTGAGGTTAATTATTATGATTAATGAAATTTTCTTGTTGCTGAGCTAAATTAGAATGTACCTGAGCCACCTATTTGTCTTTAATTGATGAGCAATATTATAGTTTTGTTGGCGTCCTGTGACCTGAAGCCTCAGGATGGCTTACATACAGGCCTCCGGGTGATTAGGTCAACTCAAATTGTTTCTCATGATTTTCAATTCACACTTTTGTTACACTTTCGATATTTGTAGTGCCTCATTTACCAATCTTGATCTTGAGTTGCTGACAGTGTTTGATGGTGATGGATCCTTTAATTCGTCTTCCACAGAGGTTCACAGTCCAGGATCTTGACAGCATGCTGTTCTATCATTAGTTTTAGAAATATTTAGAGCTTTTGAGTGAAGTATTTCACTGAAGGGATTATGATTTACAAAGAACGCTCACACAAGATAGTGTATCTGTCTGTACATATCTGCTCATGTGTCATGTGGGTATCTTGATTGGGTTTTGTAGTCATGAATGCTCATATATGGTGATTTATGATTTGATGTATATCTCGTGCTAATTCTTTGTTTTTGGTTTGAACTATGCAACCATGTTACTTATCCAGTTGTTCTGATATGTAGTGATTGTGGTTTTCTTAAATTGTAAGAGTCATGTTTTGAAACCTTTTTACAGGCCCTGGATTATTGCCATTCACAAGGAATTATGCATCGGGATGTAAAGCCACATAATGTAATGATTGACCATGAGCAGCGTAAGCTTCGCCTTATAGATTGGGGGCTTGCAGAATTCTATCATCCTGGTAAAGAATATAATGTTCGAGTTGCCTCAAGGTTTGTTTGCATGTTTAATTTGTTGTTATTTATTTATTTTAACTCATGCATTGTAAAAGGTAGCAATAGGCCATTTTTTGTACTTTCTGATTTTAATTTACTTTTGGTTGCTGCAATTTCTCTCTCCCACCTTATGTTTTTAGCACCTACTGAAGATTTATTAAACACAACTTTTGTTGAAAAAATCTTACAATATTGCGACATTCAACTTTATCTCTATTAACATGCTTTATAATGATTAATAGAATGAGTCATTACTACATTGAAAGTTCTATGTTCCTTTTGTCTTGTGAATATTTGTTTTTAACTATGTTGTATAGATGTGCCTAATTTAATAATATAAATCTTCAAAACATAAATTTCTCCGATATCTTGCTCTTTCATTCTCTATTTGCAGCCGGTTTCAAGGGGTTGGAATTAAATGGAGGATATAACAATGAAATGAAATTCACTACTCCGTCTCATTTGCATGGAAATAATCTCATACTTCAGATGGAATTTACTTGCCACCTAGGTTTCAATAATCTGGGGAAGAATATGTGAGAAATCCATAGCATATAGATGGTAGTGCATAATAGTATTCTCTTATTGTTTTGATTAAAATCAAAATGCAGAACGATTCTAAAGCTCTATTTACCCTGTAGGATAATCCTTCATTCACTAGAAACAGATAGAACCATATATCAAATTCATTTATCCATACAAGACATAACAGAAATAAGGAGGTAAAGAAAGAAAAAGCAAATGCTGGATTTTGAGAGGCTAGCTCCCTCCTACATCCTTTTTCAAAATTTTCCCCTGCACCACAGCAAGGCACGATCCTGATAAACTTCTAAAGTTCTGACCACTTTTTTGTCTCTCTTCCAGCTTGCTTCTCTCGAGCAGCTGTAGCTTCGTTATCATCATGAGTTCCCCTTTCTGTCTCCTGACCTCCTCACTCGGCTCTTCTAGAATATACCTTCGATGCTACAGTTTGACCACTGTCCTTAGACCCAGTTCCCTTTATATCTTTTCTCCTCCTCTGATGACCTCCTCTTCTGCTGGTTTTAGCAGTGTTGGTAGGGTGGATAAACCCTTCATGTTCATATGTTTTAGTTGGAATATCAAGTGATGCATCACTGTCAATGCGTTATGGCAAAATAATGATTTCAACTAGTTTTCCTTGACATATTAATGTGGAATCTCTACTGAGTTGGTATTAGACTATTGGATCAACCAACCATTATATATATAGATTATTAGTCCGAGTGTAATCAATTTGCTGTATGCATTGAATCTGCTGCTGACAACCTATGGGGAAAGTTGGAATGACCTGATGACTACAGTCAGCTTATTGATTTCTTTGGCGACCGTATGTAGGTTATGGTAACTTAGCGTACTTTTTGTTGCTTTTTTTCCGTATTCCAGTACAGATGCTTTTTTCTGATATGTATGTGTGGGCTTATATGTAATTCCAATTTGTCAAGTTCTTGACCTCATCATCTATTTAAAAACTTCTCTGTTTGTGACCCTCTTCGTTATACACGTATTATTTGTAGATATTTCAAAGGTCCTGAGCTTCTTGTTGATCTTCAAGACTATGATTACTCTTTAGATTTATGGAGTCTTGGTTGTATGTTTGCTGGCATGGTAAGCAACTTGTTTTTTTTTTTTTTTTGGTTATGCTTTTTAATTGAAACCTCTTCCAATAATGCATTAAAGATGTAGAAATGGGCTATTCAGTCTCATTCAACGCTCAGGAAAGTAAAATGAAATAGAGCACTAGCCAATATTGGACAAGATTCATTGAATTGAGCAATGTAGAAGAAAATAGCTGGAGAAATAAAAGGAAAGTGCAGCAAAATATCATAGGGTTCAAGCAGTTTTACAAGCTAGATATCGCCTCTAAATCTCTGCAAAAATTCTTCACTTGTCCCAAAATTTGCTAGTCATTCTCATTAAACTGTCTAGTGGAAAACAATCTGCCAGCTTTTCCAGCATGTTTTATAAGCTACTTGAGTTGGTTATCCCGGAAATTTCCTTTTCTACCCTTGAGTCCACCTCTCCATCTTTAACTAGTCAGCTTGGGCCCATTTTCTTCTACCACATCTGTCTGCCTTCAACTATACTCCTTAATATGACTGCCACCTATTTTACACCCATAACATCCCAATTACTATTAGGGATTACACCCATCGCATTTCAATAAATATTAGGGTTGCTCGTCGATTTCTTACATTGCATATTTAGACAGAGTTGCACTTTGTCTCTACACTAACACACGACATGTTAATCAATCCTTCTGAAGTCAGTGGATGTCCTTCAATCTCCTGCTATGCTTACCTTTGAGGTTGATGTTTTACAGATTTTTCGTAAAGAGCCATTCTTTTACGGACATGATAATTATGATCAACTGGTCAAAATTGCAAAAGTAAGTAGCTGAACATTTTACACGATATTTTTATTTTATGTATGGTAGGGGGTGATAATTTACTGCTGCACATTTGTCCTAGGTATGGGGGATTTCTCTT
The DNA here is from genome assembly GCA_037074615.1 of Leucaena leucocephala. Taxonomy (NCBI): domain Eukaryota; kingdom Viridiplantae; phylum Streptophyta; class Magnoliopsida; order Fabales; family Fabaceae; genus Leucaena; species Leucaena leucocephala. Next base: position 19,370,320 of record CM073569.1, read on the forward strand.
AAATTATCCTCCTCCCCTAAAAAGTAGATTTAAGGATGTATATCTTCCATTGCCATTTTGATGCCTAATTTTTCTGATACCCTTTAGGAAAGTACTTGAATTTTCCCCTTTTTTGGTGAAAGGAAGTCCATGCCTGAAAAGTCAATCTGAAACTGATTCAGAAGTGCAAAACGATGTTTTCAATACTGTGTATGTAGTTATGTACTGAAGCTTGCATGTTAAAGAAAGAGATGGAGAACATTAGATTCATTGTTGTGTTGGCTTTCCTTCCCTTCTATAGGTACTTGGGACAGATGAATTATATGCATATTTGAACAAGTACCGGATAGAGTTGGACCCTAATCTTGCAGCACTTGTTGGAAGGTTTATTTGTGATTTCACAAATTTTGTATTCATCACTTTTTAGGTTTAAGGTATTATTTCAAGTTATACTGAAAAATGCTCCAATATTGGGACAGGCATAGTCGGAAGCCCTGGACAAAGTTCATTAATGTCGATAATCAACATTTGGCTGTTCCTGAGGTAGAATGCATTAAGTACCTATGGTATTTGTATGTGTCTACCTTTATAGTCATTGATTTTTATTCTAATTTACACAATTCTTTTCTCAAAGGCTATTGACTTTGTTGACAAGTTACTGCGATATGATCACCAAGAACGACCCACTGCAAAAGAAGCCATGGTAAAACCTAAGTTTCAATCATCTTTTTTTTACTGTTCTAGGTCTTCTAGGTCCAATGCCATATTTATGTATTGGGTAAAGTTGGACTTGACCCAAGACTTCCCTAACTTTTATGATTTGACTCTATAAATCCTGTTTGGTATTTTTTATTAAATTTTGTCCAGGAATTCCCTGTTAAGCAAAAGTTTCAATTGCAATTTTGATTAGTTCTAGTATGATCTTTCATTTTGTGGGTCTGTTTTCACCCATGAAATTTGTTCTATTCTTCCCAAAGAAGGAAAGAAAGAAAAGCTGGTCAATTTCTATGCCTTGTTGTTAGTGGGATTGTAACTGGTCTATTTTGCCTACCGGCACTACATTATATATTGCCTTTAATGTTCTATTTGCTTAAGTTATATGGTAAGTTATCTACCTCATTTCTTCCATCTACTAACATGAACATTTTTCTTTTCGTTTCAATTATGCTTATATAAACAGAGAGAATGCTCACTGACGTGTAAAATATTATTTCTGTACAGGGCCATCCTTACTTCAATCCTGTTAGAAGTGCAGAAAGCAGTCGGTCTCGTGCTTATTGAGTTATTTCTGCTTGAGATGGTGCTTGCTCTTGGTCAGAGTATTCCTTCCTCTGGATGGCAGTACTTATAATTCTGGTGGAACTTACTTTTTAGGAGATTCTGCCCATATTCTGTTGTAAAAGTCATTTTACTTAACTCTTGCCTTTTTCTCTCTCGTCATATTCAGGTTTTTCAACAGTTTCATTTGTTTGCGTGCTCCTAATTTCGGAATTAATTCTTGGCTCAATTCAAGTTGTCACGCCCTTTTTCTGTGTTTGAACTTTGAACTGATTAATCATTTCAAATTTTAGAGTGTTATGAAAATAAAAAAAAAGTGTGAGATAGATTTGGGATGAGAGAAATGAGAAGGACAAGAGAGAGAGGGGGGTGATTTTTATTTTTATTGTTATATTTAATATGTGTACATCATCTATTATTTATAAGACACTAATATTGAAAATTAATCTTAAAGAGTTATAAGTACATAAAGAAGGGAATTAAGTAATATAATTATACAATTAGAAGTTATAGAGAATGAATATTAGAAATTTTTTAATTTAAGAGTTATAAGCTATAATGTTGTTCAATACGAGATAGAATCTTTAGAGATTGAATATTCACACATGATGTAATATTTACCACTCTCTCTTATATGTTTATAGATAAATATTGTGTCTCATTAAAATTTTATTAGAAAAAATTTGGACAAATTTAGTAAAGAAAAAAGAGTACACAATATATATTGAAGTTTACTTATTAAAAATTTTACTAAAAAAATTGAGGGACAAAGCTATTGTTAAAAAAAATGAGTACAAAATGATTTTTATTCTCCTTGATAATAATATCACATTTATCTCCGACAATATGAATTTTACTCTTCTTGATTACTATTCATCCTTTCATATGAATAGAATGTACTAATTTTTTAAGTAGATTATTTTAATGTCTTTTGAATATATATTCTTTTTATCTGAATTATACATAATGTATTGTCATATTTTTTTAAGTATATTCCTCCAATATATCTTTTGGAGATGTTGAATTATCAACATACTCTTTATCTACCTTATGCACTGTAAAAATAACATAAAAATCTTTTTGAAAATCACCATGATATATCTTGCATTCACATGTTAAATTTATTCAGAACAAAATGATCTCATATAATATTTTATAGAATTATCATCTCAAATATCAATTTCAATATCTATTTGTGTACGTGTAAAAAATTAATTTTGTCAATAAAATTAAAATATGCAACATCAACACAATAGATAAATAATATAATTGAATAAATATATATGATTTCTGGCCCATTAAGTTTAATATAATTTTATACACAATAGTTATAGAAAAAACTCAAAAATTATGAAATTACTGGATATTTAATTTTAGATATTTTTTTATATTCTCCAGGCATTTTAAATTTTTAAAAGATTATAATATAAATTTTACTATTTAATAAGCCTTATGCATATGCTATTATAATATCTATTAAACACATTTTATTTTATATATCGTCAAACTATTAATATATGCAAAAATTATTGCATCCATCATAAAATAATATTCCTTATCATATTCATCATTAGTTTTTGTGAAAATCTTTATTTTCACATAAATATTTATATATTTTATAATAACTTTATATCTCAAGTGTTTGAACTACAGGTCTATAATTTTCACATATTAAAAATAATATAATTTTATTTTTATTGTGTCTTTGCCCTTTTACTTTTGCTTTTGGCCAAATATATTTTTTTGTCTACTTTACATGATAGATCTACACATAAGATCCTCATTTAATGATATTATTATCAAAATTGATATCTATAACTTTATACTTTTTGTTCTATTTTTCTTTTTGTGACATAACTTATTGATTTTTTTTATTATATTTTAAGTACCTGAACCTCTTCGCAAGTAGTTATGTCTTGACATTCTTCTGGAGTATCTGCCTCCTTAATATAATCATCTTAATTACATGCTTCAATATTTTTAATATTATATTTAGAACCAATTAACCTTTCATACTTTAAACATGTCTCACTTTGATTTATACTAATTAGAGCATTTTTATATGGAATATGAGATTTGAAATCCTTATTTTGGTCAATAATATCTGGTGAATATTTTATAATATCTTATGAATATAATATTTGATTAACTTTTGGTTCATACTATATTTGAGAATCTACATTTGATAGTAATAATATATTCCTTTTATTTTTCTTTTCAGCTACTCAATTTCTCCCCCTTATGTTAAGAAAATTTTGTCAAATGACGATAAATTAATCATGTGATATAATTCTCCTAAATTCATTTATTTCTTTTAAAAATATCATTTTGTTTCATTTAGAGACAAACAAGAAGAATGAGGTTGTTACCTAACATTTATCTCAACTTTCTTTTAATAGTCATCTATGTGCATCGTGGTGGATTAATAGAAATAATCATTACACATTTAAAAATATCTGGTTCCTAACTAAAAGTTAATTTTATTGAGAGAATTTTATTAGGTTGATATATATAAGTGTCACAATATATCAAATTAAATATGCCAACACTGAAATAGAAATTTTGCATAAATATTGATCTAGTTATTTATGAAGGTTTTAATAAATGATTCTCATATTCTAAAAATTGTGTACTCAACATATTGATTATATTTATTCAAATAATCCTACAAACTTCTAGTTGTAAAATCATAATAATCACACATGAAACTATCTTATAGATGCATCTATCAAATTTATTGAATACCTGTATGGTTACATGCTAATTGAATAACCCCATATATGAATTTAATATATTTCTAAAAATGTAGAGATTCATTCCAAATCATAATTAGTGATATTTTTATAATTAATTTTATTTGAGAACAAAGAGCACATGTTAATTCTTATGTTGACTATTCATGAAGAATTTTCTGGTTCTTCAACGGATGTCACTACATAATTTTTAATAATTTATTACATCATTTATACTATTCATGATGATCAAATAAGTCATACTAATAGTAAATTTATTTGAATAAATAAACTTTTAATTTACTATAACTAACAATAAATTTAATTTTCATAACATATAAATTATTTATAACTTTAATATGACATCCATTTTTTTGGTGATCAATTAGACATGTACGAAGATTTGAGTATAATTTTATCTAATATTAGCTCAAACTTATATTCTAACAATCTCCCCTTTAAGTGTGAGTCATAGCAACATGTTTTTCTTTTTCATGTATAGATACTTTATACCTTACATACAATCATAGATCTAATGTAGATTGATGAGTCATAATTTTTATTATCAATCATTTCGTAAGAAAAATATGTATTAGTTCTTCAGAAATTATTTCAATTTTTTTGTCACATAAATTCTTCAAGAACTATCATATATTATTATATCACTATATAATTTTAGTATTAATTAATAACACACTTCAACATATTCAAAGTATTATAATTATTTATAATATTTAGGGCTACAATAGAATAAGATCCAACATATCATCAATATTATAATACAAAATAATAAATAATTATGATATTTATATTTTTCTTTCAAATTATCCCAACTATTTTAGTATCCATAAATTTAATTATTATTGATCAATAATTGAGTATCTAATATAAATAATTTTAGATATTACAAATTCTATAGCAAATAAATCAATAGTCAATCGTTCACAGGATTTACACAACTAATAACGCACAGAATATACATAATTTTTTAATATTTATTTATATCAATCATCAATTTAGTCATCAATTAAAGAGAGTAAAAATTACCTTCAGCTAATAGTAATTCATTCAAGATCTTCGCATGAGTAATGTTACACCAGTATTAACTATATCCAATAAAATTTAAAATATACCGCTAACTAAAAATAATTTTCAGAACTTGAATGTTAAGATTAGTAGGTAATAACTCTTAAGATTAGAATCTATAAAATAATAAATTCTCATTTAAACGTAACGTAAATATATAATTTTTATTTTTCTCTTAAATGTCATAAGAAAATCAAATTTAATTCTAACATATATGCTCAATAATTCATCATTTTAAACAAATTAAGGTTGAAAACACTGCTATTGAGATTAGAATAGAATATTAATAACAAATATAAATATATAATTATATTTGAATCAATCTAATATTTATTAAATTCATCAAATCTAAATATAAAAGATCATTTAAAGTTAACTTTTGATATACTATATACAACTTATTTGCAACATTCAAAATATATCATGTGGACCAATGTTTACATATTGTATAAGTTCTTAATTTTTTTCTTAACAAAAAAATTAATTAAAATAAAAATAAATTTAAATACTTAAATTCTATCAACAATGAATCGTAATAAATTTAAACTAATATTGAATAACATCATACGGATAAATAAAAAAATATGTATCATATATATCGTCTATTTAATTTGTACACAAATAATATAATATATTAATATTACAATATAACAAATAATTACTTTTTGTTCTATTTGTTTTCATGCAAATTTTATAATTCGTATCAATATCATAATATCACATACCTATAATAATTTTGTTCACACAAAATAATCACAATAAATATAAATAATAATAAAAAGTAAATATCATATACAACTATTTCATAGTAAATATCACATAGTTCATAGCCTTTTGGACTTATGTTATTTTCTTTTAGCATTTTCTCCACAATTTATTGCATTGGGAGTATAATTATTTTTTATCTTTTATATAAAATCTCATGGTTCTTTTGGTGTTATTGTCAATTTTCATATTTAATTTTAATAAATTGATGCATATTTGTCTATATGACATTCTGTCACATTGTAATATTTGCCTTTTATCCATAAAACTTCTACTCATATTATAACATTTATTTATTTTTATCCATTTGACTTCTAGTTATATTATAATATTTTTCTTTTATCTATATGATTTCTTGTCAAAATTATAGTTCAATAGCCAAGACAAAATGTTATAGGCTGTCAATTGTCAATATATCCAATATAATATGATAGTTATTACCACTTTTATAGATATATTTCATGCTTTTAATAGCATATCATCATCAATTTCTCTAAATATTATAGTCTTCAGGACCATAAAAAAATTCAAAGTTACAAAGCTATTTTTTATGATTTGATGTATGAATCATGGGTATTTACGATTTTTATAAAAATTAGATTTGAATCATTAGCCTTCAGGGCTTATATAATCATTATATCATCAAATTCTCACAATATTTGTCTTACGATACCAATTATTAAAATTAAAAGATGGTCATTTATCAAAGAAACATATCAATAGTGACTTTTGGCCATCTAATAAAAAAATTGAGAATATTATAACTACTGACCATTTAATAATATAAAATTATAATCATTAGAGAGAGACGAGATATAGAAGAGATAAATAAATATATTGAAACATAAATTAATATAGAGAGAGAGGGGGGAAGTGGAATTAGCAATATATAAATATAAATACAGCAATTTAAACGAGGGCAAGAATACTAAAAACAAAATACATTAAATAAATTCAATCTCATAATCAAATAACACAAGGAATAAATAAACTCAAAATCATATAAATTATATTATATAATCATATATAATACTATATATTATATATTATACACACACATATACATACATATATATAAATATATATAAATCAAACAACATAAATACAAACCCAATAAAATGAAAGAAACATATAAATAGCATAGATTATGTGTGTGTCAATTATAATGCTGTGAACATAAAAATAAATAATATAAAAGATAACATAAAAATAAATAGCAAGATAAAAGATAATAACATAAAAGATAAATATAGTTAATATAAATAAAAATAATATAAATAATATATAACGTAAAAATAGAAATATAGCATAGATAATAAATAAAATAATAGCATAATATAATATAAACAACATAATAGATATAGATAACAAAATATAATAAAAATGATTGAAAAATACCAATCAACCTATTGAATATAATAAATATACAAAAAATTAAAGTTACACATAATAACTGAGGTAAAATTAATATTTATATAAATAGAACATTATCATATATCACAAGAATATATGAATCTATAAAAAATTTATATCTCAAATTTTTTAAAGCAAACTCGTGCTAATAATATATTATAAAAATAAAAAAAATATAAGAGAGATTTGAGATGAGAGAAATGAGCAGGACAAGAGAGAATTAGAGAGAAAGAGGGAGTGATTCTTATTTTTATTGTTATCCCCAATGTGTGTATATCATCATCTATTTATAGGATACAAATATTTAAGACTAATCTTAAAGAGTTATAAGTACATAAAGAAGAGAATTAAGCAACATAATTTTATAATTAGAGGTTATAGATAATATATATTAGAAATCCTTCAATTTAAAAGTTATAAGTTATAATGCCATTTAATATGATATGGAACCTTAAAAATTATAAATATCCATGATATAATATTTATAACATAGAGGATTTATATTCTGGACCCGGGAATGGGGATAAAGAAATGTACTAAAGTTCAGAATAAGTTTCCGTTACATTTCTCAGCACACCATTTCTTGTGGAGATTGGTGTTTGAATGGGATGGAAACTAAGACAGTATATTGACAATTAGCAGTTTCTCTTCAGTATATTCACGTCACCTCTACTCTAGTTTTGAACTATCAGATTTGTTGCGAAATTCTTAGATTTAATGCTTTATAAAAATTGATAAAATATGGAAAATGAGCTATTTACTTGATGGATTAAGTTTATATCAGTAGTATTAGTGAACTGGATGAAAAGTGCACTGAAGAGAATAACCATTCGTATTTTGGACAAAGCTACTTGGGCAGGGTTCGGATTGGTTAGAAGCAAAGCGATATTGTCCTATAGCTGTCAAAGATGACCAAGCCTCACTTATTGATGCGTTCAATGACATTTAAAAATGTTCCAACTAGATATATAAATGGGTTGACTTTGGTGCTCCGCTTTTTTAATACTCTCCATAATCCATATAGCTAAATGAATTAAATAATTATAATAAATATAATATTATATCCTCAAAATATTTATATATAATATTAAATTATATATTAATTTATTAGTTAGATAAATTTAAAAAAAAATAAATATTAGATATAAAATAAATTAAAATTTTATATTTAAAATTAAATCTAACTCTTTAACTAATTTTTATATTAAAATAATACTTAGTTTTGGGAAAAGATTCATTATCTTACTTGATTTTTTTTTTTAAGAAATCAAGCGGTATCTTACTGATAATTTAAAAGTTAATTCTTTCTAAAGCGTAAAAATTATTAAAATATATTTTATTTCTTCTAATAATTTTTTTTCTATACATATGATATAGTTTCGATATAGTGGTCAATGCTCATTTGAATATCAAGTACAAATAAAAAGATATGGCAGGCCTGCTATTACAATGAACTGGAATATATATAAAATAAAAATTTAATAAGGTGTTGGCTAATGCATGGTTCTACCTTTATTTTTTTGAGAAAAAAGTGTCCGTTTTTTATTTTTTGTTTTATGTACTGCTCTGACATCTTTTTTTTTGTTGCCCACCCGGTTCACCGGAACTTTGCCCCGACTACATCCGGATCCGACCCGCGTCGTATACCTGGCTATGGTAGGTGAGTCTCCCAACGGGGATTTTCTCCATTCGCCAAGGCTCGAACTCAAGACCTCGTTTAAGCGATACTGAGCCGCTTACCACTCGGATCAACCCCCATTGGTACTGCTCTGACATCTTCTGTGAGGTTGTGGCTCTTTATCCATCATGGGCCTATTTCAAGTTAGTACCAATTGAAATCCATTTCTTTTCCATGAAAATTGTTTGTATCTGTAATAGGAATTTCATTATAATAATCAAGATGATTATTTAACTTAGTCTAGACTAGGAATTTCTTTGAATCATTTTTTTTTAAGTAAAAATATTTTTCTATTATAAGTACTTTTATTCGAGATAATATCAATATTATACACTGAATATAAACACCTCTCATAATAAAAATTTAAATTTTAATTTATAAAATTAGCTCTTTCTATTAAATTAACTCATTTAATTTTGAGATATTTGTTTAAGGGATAGAGTGCACATTTTGGTGATTACTTTGTTATGAGGAACAAGCCAAAGAGATCACATTCAGTTGCAACAATAATGCATTTAGATAAATGTTGCATGGGGGTTAGGTATTTCTATTTTGAGTTTGGCTAACGAAGAAACTGACAGAGAATTACGACTCCAGAGAATGTCGTTTTATGCATTATTTCCAGAGTTATCTGTGGTCTTCAGTACTTTATATAATACAATCCACCGAAAGTAAAAACCTTATTATTATTATTTTTGGGAATGCATATCTAATTAATTAATTTGTATAAAAATATTGAATATTTGGCAATTTGAGTCTGGCTTACGATTTGTAAGTAAATGGGAACACGTCGACGTAAGACATGTTGAAACGACAACTTGAGACTCATGCATGAATCCATAATAACTTTGGATCTTGTGATCCCATGAGACAAAAGGATCTCTTAGATATCTGCTTAGATCCTATGGATCTACCTACCTTAATATCTGCAAACAGAGATAGACACGACATATGAATAGCTATCTAGCTTTCTCACTACTTTCTGCATATTCTTGTGTCTTCACTTGAGTCCAACATTTTCTAAGAGCTGCTTCGTATGTATGCTTTCTAGAATTGTAGTTATAATTTGTTCATTTTATATTTCATATGAAAAATTTGGAAACAGATTCGAAAAATAATTAAGAACAACTCTTGGATGATTCTCGCATGTTACAATATTTATGTATATATATGTAAGTTTTCTTGATGCGAAGAATATACTACAAATACGTAGATACAGCAACAAGTATATAAGAAATATTTAATTCTCTAAATGTATATTAAATTTTAATTTAATCACTTAACTTTATAAAATATATTTTTAGTTTTTAATCATTTAATGTAAACGTCATTAATTTTGTTTATGAAAAATCATTTAACAAATTTAAATATACTTAAAAATTTTATATTCTTAAAGATTGATATTGAAAGTTTAGATAAAATGATGTCAGATTTTATTTTAAATATTTTTTACTTTATAAATTTTATGTTAAAGACTAACAAGTCGGTACTTAATTACAGAGTCGCCATTTAAATTTGTTAAATCGATATTTTTTATTAATAAAACTAATGATATTAGCATTAAGGAACTAAAAATAGTAATACGCATTATAAACTTAATGTATTAAACTAAAATTTAATATAAATTTAAAGATCAAACGTATAATTTAATTTTTTTATTTAAATTATTTTTGTTTAGGTTTTGTATATTTTATTCGGTGTCTTTAACATAGACCCCACGTTGCTACAAAGAGATATGTAATATTATTTTTATTATTATTATTACTTAATAGTAATTTGTCTCTATTTTTAAACATTTTTTAGGGCTACAAAATGCATTTCCTATCCATCATATTTTGAATTACATTCCATTAAGTTTATCTAGAGCGTCAATCTCGTGGGGCATGCTCATAGTTAGTCGGTGTGCATGAACTCAATTGGGCTAGATCTGAAGGTGGATAAGTGGGCCTAGGCCCAAAAGATATTGGCATGTAATGACAAAGTAAAAGTTAGTAGGCACCCATGTTGTCTCTGTCAATTTAATTAACGAAAAGGTGAGATATGCGACTATTTAAAATATGTTCAAATTTTAGAAAGTATCACGTTGATATAGTTTTAGTTACAGTACTTGGAGAGGCATCCTAGCTCTTAGGGGCCTAGATTTACGTATGAGGGTAATAGATAGCTCGCTCTGCCCGATATTAGTATCAACTAGGAAGAAGGGAGATTTCGCTTTACTCTTAGATCATGGGTGAGCCCAACCCCTTTCCAAAAAATTTTGTAACAAAAAAAAAGTTAATAGATGATCTCGTAAGTCCCCTGTAAATACTGTTTGAGTCTTAAGGCTATATTCTAACTTTAGTGGAGGATCGATACCTAACCTACTGAAACTTTTCATGTATAAAAAAAGTTGAAAAACAACTAACAGATGTTGAGTAAGACCGAATAGGCTAATTCATCTTATTAACTAAAATTAAAATATTTATTAAAAATATATTTATATTTAATATTTAATAATATTTTAAATAAAATTATTTCAAATAAAAAAATATGTGTTTAGAAAAAAAAAATTGGCAAACAAGGAATGGGAGTACAAGTACGATATTAAAATATGAAGCCACGTGTGCATGATAGTGTACTACCACCTGTAAATACCAACTTTGGTCATATTTTAAAAAGGGAACATTTTCGAGTTCGGCCACAAATTAATAAAGTAATGAGAAACTTGGAGGAAAGAATAAAGATATCGAGTATTATAATCTCTAAATTAATTTAGGACCCATCATCTATTTCCTTTTTTTAAAAAAAAAAAAAAGAACTTCGTGAAATAATGTGACGTTGACACAGTAGTTTTCACAAATACGTCCAAACTTCAGAATTTAATACTTCCTAAAATGTTGAGAGCATGACATCATATTTTTTTTATTACATTTCTCTCCTTTGGGGATTTTTTTGGAGAAAAACAAATAGATCCCAAATAAGATATTTAATTATAAATAAGTATCATTTGCATGTTAATATCTAATATTTACATGCCATCTTCTAATATTTTGTTAAAGTAATAAGGACTTATTAATAATTAACCTCTTTTATTGGAATCTATTTATAATTTTTCCTAATGTTTTATTATATTTTTTATGGATCCGTGGCATGCTCAATCTTTTTAGAGATTCAAATAGGATCTACTTTATGTTGTATCTCAGTATCTATCTTGATATGATTAGTGTAATAATAACTTAACTTAAACTTGAGATAATTGACAATACAAAGGTCTTAATACAAAAGAAAACTAAAGACATAATTTAGATAATAGTCAAACAACTTTCAGGCAATACAATTCATAAAATGAGATAGATAAAAATAAAATTTTATAAATAAAAATGTTAATTATGTTCTTAATTAGCTATAAGAATTGTAGTAACAATCAATATTTACTATTGAATAATGATAATAAAATTATCATCATTGTTTTTTTTTTTGGTATGACACAATAGAAATACTTTACCTATATAGATCCCAAATGGATCCTTTTATAGACCCATACCCCATATTTCAAATACTAATTTTTCAATAAGAACGGATTGCTCAATAATCATGATGAGAAGGATATGGCAATAAGAATTGATATATATGATAAGAAATATATTTATATCTTATAAAGATGTAAGTTTAGTTCCCTTTACCGTTATGAATATTATTTTAGTAGGTGATATCGTACGTCTCTTATAAGTGCTCTTTGAGCTCTGCGACCATGCCCTGATTTTGGTGGGAGATAGGTACTGAACTTATCTAAATTTTTTTATAAAAAAAAATGATGATAAGGATATATTCTTAAACTCTCATTACTAAAATCAGAAGACACACTCTTTAAGTTTAGAGATATTCCCTTAAGTAAATCTCAGAATCTAACTAATCTAAACTATTTATTTTTTTTACCAAAACAAAGACTGGACCATACATTTGCATTAATTTAAAGCTGCAACGCTATTTATGGTTTGTGAATTATTAGGAAGACACTACAATACCCCCAACCCAAAAGATGAAGACCAGTTCATGTGAAATTGAATTTTCTGTAACCTCGCATTCGTTTTCTTAAAACAAATGATGAAAAATAATACGATATTATTTTTTAAAATTTTTCGTCTTCACTATAATTGCAATTTTTTAGGCCTAAGCCAAGATTTTGAAATATTTTCAATTAAAATTATTTTTGAAAATTTTGGAAAGTGAAAGAGTATGTCAAAAGTATATACCACTAGAGAAAGTTGGCGAAGCCTATAAATTAAAAGGGGAAATTGAAGTCCTTCTCTTAAACACTTGTTGTTATCATTGTCTAATCAAATCAATCCAACACACAAACACTTAAGGTCAATTATATCTCATTTTTTACTATCACCCAAGCTTTCATCCAGCATTTCACACACATCTCTGGGACTGGGAGCATTTTTATCAATTCAACGTATTTCTCATAATTCCTCATCAATTCTTATATCAGATCTTGTTGCAGATGAATTGAGATCCGATCTTGTGATCTGGTTTTTTGTTCATAAAATTTGACCAATAATTCTTAAATGTTATTCAGAGTAAGACCAATGCCATGCTTTGAAATATCTGAGATTTGACGTAAGATAGATAGATAGCAGATTAAGCAATAAGGTTGAAAGAGAGACGTGGATGCATGAATGAATGAATGAGAGTGTGTCTCTAACTTATTCACAACTCATCAAAATTTGACCATTTTGCTGCTTCCTCTATAGGAAGCCTCAAATACTGTGTGTCTGTTCATTTCATTGTTCTTGTTCCCTTCTTTGTCTCCTCCCTTCTTCTTCTTCCATCCTTTTGCTCTAAAGTTAAACATTACTAAACCGGTTTATTGCTTCTGTCGGTTCATTTCCCAATCTACCTCTATAGGTTGCATGCTGTAATTGGTAAAGAGTTGACTCGTGTTTCAGTATTTCACAAGAAGAGCATATGGATCGAGGTTTATGTTGATGATAAATTTATAAATATTTCTATAAATATTCTTTGAATTATAGGATCTTTATTGACTCTAATAAGTCCCTCAAAACTTAAGATTGAGGACTTTGTTGATAGTGAATCCATAAATATTTTTGTGAATACTCATTTAACTATAAGATCTATATTGACTATATAGACTCTAATAAGCAATGGAAATTTAGCTCATTAAATTTTTTATCAAAAAACAATAAATGTAAAACTAGTAAATACGCTTGGCCAAGGTATATGAATCAGCTTTTATTTGATGCACTAACTAGCTTAGATTATCAGTGTTATAGGAATTTTTTTCCTCTTATCAACCGCAGCCTGTTGTGCTGAGGTGGAGTTTGATGATAGGCCAAGGTTATAGATATGGTGTGTATTTGGTAAACGTCAAAACAGAAGTTTTAAAAGAGTTTTGGACTAAATATTAATTTGGCAAAATTTTAAAATAAACAGTTATATTTATCTAAAAGGGCTTTTGGACCAAATCTTGATTTAAAACTAAAATTTTGGATAAGCTATTGAGACTAACTTTTGGAATAGTAAAAAATCTTATAGATTATCTAATTACTATTTTACCTTTATTTTTTTTTACATCCTCTCTTCTCTCTCATCTCTCTTCTCCACTCTCTCTCCTATCTCCTATCTCCTCTCTCATATTTTTAATAAAATCATACAATTTCTAGTAATTTTTTAATTATAAAAGTCATTCTGGTAATAATTATCCAAATACTCATTTATTCAGAACCATTTTTTTTCCATAAACTCTTCTCTAAAAGTCCTTTTATAAAAAATGTTCAAAAGTCCTTTTTTTCATAAGCCATTTTTTAAACTTTTATCCAAATAGACCCATGAACATCTTATGATTGGTTTTTTGTTACGATAGTTTCAATTCTTATTCAAAAAATATTACTTAAAGATATATGTGATTAAAAATGTGTTATTGTTATTATATGCATATATGTATGTATGCATTTTTCTTTTCGCAACATGAATAAAATTCCTTAAAATATACTTAAAACACAGACAAGAAAATAGACTTAAAGAAAAATAAATTCAATATTTTTTTAACTCTTCAAGTATCTATATATTTTAATACAACATAGTCAGTTAACATGAAGCTTTCGACTAATAATAATGCCCAAATATAATCATATATACCGGAGATATTACAAGAGGATCGAAGCTAACTCTTCAGTATATGGAAATGTTAGAGATATTCAATAACATAAATAAATTAAAACATGATTTTACTCATTTTCTGTAAATAATGAATGAACATTTAGACATGATTTAATAAATATAAAATAATATTTCATTTTAGTCTCTTAATTTTATAAAAAAAAAAATCAGTCCTAGATGAGAGATCGTGCATGACAATACTACAAACTCGAAGAAGATGTCTATGGAATTTTATTTAATATATTTTCGCGCAACCATCTCTTTTCTTTTAAAAATGATCTGATAAAAGATGCCAAATTCATTGAAGCTATAAAAAATGGTGCAAGTACATGAAGAAATAGAAGAGGAAAGCAAAATAATAGAAAGGGAATGGAGAAAATAACAAGATAGAAAAGATAACAGACATGGTGGTCGATGCTTGGGAATCAACCGAGTCAGAGTCCTCATTCTAGTGTCGGACTCTTACCAAACACTACACTGTTCATACAAAGCGACATTAAATTTTTATTAATTATTTGTGTATTTATACATACATGCATGCAACAAAAATGTCACAAAACGACACTCAGCATTCGCGCGTGTGTCCATCCAAACATTCAAAGCTGGACACCACCTAAACTCATGGGCATTATCATCGCTATCCCACTAGCTTTTAGAATATGGCACCTTTGTTTGGCTTTGGAATAAGTTCTTATGAATAATAAGTTATTTAAAAGTTCTTTTGAAGAAGAACTTGTGAGAAAAAAATAATTTTAAATAAAATGAGTGTTTAGATAGTTATTATTAAAATGAGTTTTGTGATTAGTAAATTATTAGAAATGATATGAAGTGAAAAAAAATTACGATCATTATTCATCTGTATATTAGATCACTATTCATGCTGTCTGACGGCAAGCATCTCCATTCCTCCATTACGTTCGCCATCCCCCTCCCCTTACTCACTGCCATCATCCCTCCCTCTGCCATGCACGAGAGACTCTAGCGCCTCCATTAATGACGATGACAAATCCAAAGAAGGCGACAGATCTGGACGAAGGTTGAAGGAGATGGGTGGAGAAGATGGACTATTGATAGAGCTGAAGAAGATGGAAAGGGGAGACGGAGGTCGACGACGACGACTAACAAGGACTATAGATCTAAAGCCGGGCATCATCATTGTCGAGGACATGACGGAGCTAGACGATGGACGGCGATGGAGACTACCAGTGAAGAAGACTAGAGACGGAAGGGAGGAGAGTGTAAAAAAAAATAAGCGTAAAATTGTCATTGTCTAAAACTATGGTTTAAAATTATAGTTTATTCCATAAACTTTTATGAATACTTGAAAACTGATTGTTTAACTCGGTTTAGACCAAAAGTCTTTTCCAAACCTTAGTTTGGAAAAGAACTAAACCGGTTGTATATATCACTTCTTTCAAATGAAAGGGGTTTTGACTGTTTAATTATGTTAAACTCTTAAATTTGAGGTTGTATGAATATAGAAAAATATTTTTAAAAAAATTATCCTCTGTTGTTAGGTTTAACAATATTTGAATCTTACCTAATCATGTTTAAAAAAAAAAAGAATGTCACTTCTGATTTTATCATTATTCAAAAAGTCTCACATCATTATTTGACCCATACCAACCCCTTTAATTTGTTTGGTCCTTCACTCACTCCAATGCTAACCTTTATGTGTTTTCTTTTTTGTGTACAAAAGGTCTGAGTTCTAGCCTTTCTCATGTCACCCACCGGGTCAACATTGTCAAATATATATAGGTGTTTCACTGTGTATGCATGCCTTATATTATTATGGGCATATTTGGATAAGATTTTAAAAAAAGGCTTATGGACAACTTATGGAAAAGGACTTTTGGAGAAGAGTTTATGGAAAAAAAATGATTTTGAATAAATAGGTGTTTGGATAGTTATTTTTAGAATGACTTTTTATGGTGGTAAATTACCAAAAAGGGTATGATTTGATTTAAAGTAAGAAAGATGAGGGAGTTAGAGAAAAGAAAAGAGAGAGGAGAGAGGGAAGAGAGGAGAAAGGAGAGAGGGTGTAAGAAAAAGTAGGAGAGAGGAGAGAGGGTGTAAGAAAAAGTAGGGGTAAGATAGTAATTGGATAGTCCATAAGTGCTTTTACTGTTAAAAAAGCTATTTTAAATAGCTTATTCAAAACCATGGTTTTGTTCAAAAGCACTTATGGACAAATAAACCTGTTTGTTTTGAAATTTCCCCAAACCGAGGTTTAGGCCAAAAGTCCTTTTAAAATCGCAGTTTAAGGCCTTACCAAATAGGCCCTATATTTACTTCATCTTCTTCCATGCACAACTGCATACACCAAGACAAATATTTCATTTTTTTGTTCAAAGATGAAAATTAAAAACATTGAGGTTGTCAATTTAAGGTCTCGATGACTACTAAGATACTAAAAAACTGAAGACTCATGATCTCATCAAGTGGATGGGCCTAATTAACAAATGGATTAGATCGCATAATTAAGCATTCCTGCATGAGCCACTCCATGTGTTGGTTCTTGTTTTGTTTTAATGAGGGCCAACTTAAAATTGCCTAATTATCTGCAATGAACACCGAAACTGAGTCCCATAAGGTATATAACCATGAAGGTAGGTGTTTGGCATTGGCCCTACAGTTTTTGTTATGATTAGCCACCAATAGAGATTAGTGAATAATTGAAGGCTAAAAAGACACGTACGGAACACAACCTGTAACACAAGATAGGAAACAAGATCTATCTACCTTGAATAATTTCCTAGGTAATTTGTTCCCAAGTTGTTTTTCTTTGTCTCTTTATTTCAACTTTCAAAAAATATTACACTTTTCTATAGAAGTTAGATTATTAATTTATAAAAATTAAAAAATTAGTTTAGTTAATTATTTTATAAAAAATGAAGGTTGGTTATCCTAAAGTAAGTATTCTAATTATTTGCATGAGAAACGATTCTCTAAAATAGAAAATAAACTCCCTTAACATATAAAATCAATAGAATGAGTTTAAAAAAATATACAAATTAAAAAGATAAAGTAAATTAAGACCTTATATTTAAAATCAAAACAAACCACTCTATTAATTAATTCTTAGATTTAGAATCAGAGCAAGTATTAATTATTTAACACGTTCATGATTCCTCACTTGCACTGTTCTTGTTCTTGATATATAATCCCCTCAAAATCTCAAGGTATCTCGTATTAATCTTCAAATTTGGCAGTCTATATAGGGTTCCTATTCAACCATGATATGCTGTGGTCCTGCCCTGAAATTCAGAGAACATAATCTTGTTTTTTATTCATAAATCTATTAAGCTTTACCACAACTAGTTATATGCACATGCAATTCGTTGTTATTGCTAAGCCATGACGTTCGTTGAGAATATTTTCTTTTTAATTTTAATTTTTACATATGAAGAGACATTCTCATAATAAACTTTGATTTATGTATGAAGTAGAGATGTTTAAGCTTTTAAATATTATGTGTGTGTTGAAGAAAGAAGTTCATTTCTACATGCTTCTTTATTCTTGTGGAGATATGGACACCTTTTTTAAATGTATACTGTGTCCTTTCACAGTTTATAAAAAAAAAAAGCTTGTTGAAAAAAAAGTAAATTAATTGATCTTGAGATCTTCCTCCTCTAATATGTTCTTCTAATTGCTGAGTTCTTTTACCTTTCACTGTTATGCCACCCTGCATCTCTTTGCTAGAAGGGTTCGTTTAATTTTAAAAAGTATTACTTTCTAATTACTAAGGAATTACAGAATATTTTTTTAAAATAATGTCCTTAGACCGATAGGACTCGAACCAAATATTTTTTGTTGTTTTGTAGATTTTGGCAGCAGATTATTTGATTGGAGAGTTTTCTACAATAAGCTGCCTCATTAGGCATTGATGTTTTACAATCCAGCTAAGCTAGTATTGTCATAATTAACTACAAGATAATATATTCGGGGATAATGCGTACGTGATAGTTTTGACAACATAACTACATGATTAAGTATAAATTATATGTGGATCATATAATAGAGTTTATGGATGGTTGTGACTTAATTATGAGGAGAATTTTTGTAATATTTTCTCTTAAGAAATCATTAGATATAGATGAGAAGCATATTTAATTTTATTGTTATTTCTTTCTTTTGCGAGTGTGTTCCTTAGTTGCAGTGGAACTCTTAACATTATTAGCATTTTAATTGTATTTTATGTCCGATCCTTAGGCCAAAAAAGAATATTTAATATGCGGCATCAACCAATCTATCTTAGGTAATCCTATGATGTTCCGGGGATCAGAATGAATAACGATTAAAGCCAAAAGCTTTGCGTTAAGGAATAATCCCTTCCTTAATGATCGTTCTCTATCGTCATCCAATGGATTTTGTTATTTTTCTATACATATTAAAACATTGTTATCAAAAGTGATATATATTATAGAATTTTACCAAGGTTGCTTGTTCTAATAATAGACCAATTAAATTATAAAATAGGAGAATTAAAATTCAAATAACGCTTTGTTAAAAAAAGACTCTTGTAAGGAGAGATATCTTAGTCGTAAAGTCTTAGTTGTTTAGATATCTAATAATATAATTTAAAAAAAATATTTAGAAAAGATATTGCATGAAGGATTTCAAAAAAGGAAATGACATATATTCTTAACTAGCTTCAGGGAATAGATCATATTGGTCATACAAAAAATTAAAAAGTAATAAGCCCTAGAATTTAATTAGGTATTAGGAAGATCGTTTCATACGCTTTTTTCTATCTTCAAATCTCAATAGAGACTTGGCAACCGCATAGGCAAGGAATAATATATATAAGTTGGTCAGCAAAAATCCTGGTGGGTTTTTAGAATCATGCTTTGTTCCTGTAAATGGTAATTTAATTAAATCATCATCATTAACTTAATAATCAGAATCCCATATATCTTTGACTTTTTTGAAATATTATTAATCCACTTTATTCTCTTCTCCAGGAAAAAAAATATATATACGCACTATGAAGGGTATACGGAGATATGCCTCATTGTTGACCACTCATTTTTTTAAAAAGGAACTTGATATATCGCCTAAAATATTGATATTTACACATGCGTGTGCAATTTATATTTATATTGAAGCACTCGATTATATGTGCTTATATATATATATATATATATATATATATATATATATATATAGAATTAGTGTCAACATCGATCGGGATCGATTTTCTTAAGCATAAACTACCAATTGTCTCACTTGATAAATAATCCATATGATATAAAATATATTTCTTAACTCTTTATTTATTTTTTATTTCCATGAGTATCCTTCGCTATTTTCGTTGTTTGACTGTGTTTTCAAGTGGACTCACAAATTCTAATCATTGTGGAAGTCCTTCAAAATTGTTAGGATGGGGTTTATTTATTAGAAAAAAACCATAATGTAGGTATATATATTTTGTTTGAATTTTTAATTTGGCATTTATGCTTATTTTTTGCTCTATTAATTCTTTTAATTTTATTTTATTAACACTATTAACTCATATAACTTTATTCTATTAGTCTTGTTAACTCTTGTATATCTTGTACAGAAGGTAATTATGTTAGGAGAGCAAAGTTAAATGATTTATTAGAGAAAAATTATATGTGCCAAATTAAAAACTAAAGGGAAATATAGATATCTATAAAATAAGTTTCCCTATTTTATTTACCATTTAAGTCGCTCGTTTGTCTATTTCACATTGGCATATAACATGTAGTAGAAAATTTCGTGTGTGATATTATATAAAACTGTACTTCTTTTATATATATATAGATCCGTGATGTGAAGGGGAAAAAAGATAAAAGAAAAGGGGAATAACACTAATTAATGATCTCCTTCTAATGTTAGGCAAAAAAAGGTTGGGGATTGGCTCAAAAATTGTAACTATGTGATATGTGTTTTCTTTTCTGGTGGTCTATTCCTCCATCCCTTTTAGCTGTTATTTTGTCTTATCGATGATACTATTTCGATGTAATGGACAGGGTTCCTCCATGAATTCATCAACCTTTTAGTTTTAATTAATAAAATTTATATTTGATAAAAAATGTTAAAATTATTCATAATTTTATTTTTTTAAGAACATATATCATCGTATTTAAAATAATTATATTACAGACGCTATGTCGAATATCAAATATAGCATATTTCTCTTAGTAAGAATTTAAATTTTTGTTCATCATATTATAAAATATTAATCTTCTTCGTCATATCCAATTGGTCATAATTTTGTTTTCAAAATATATAAATTCCTCCTTGAAAAATTATTACAATTTAATTATAGCTTGTTTAGGCTGAAATTAATTTAAATAAATATTTTAATACAATGTTGAATAGGTTTTTGGTAAAAATTAAAATTATATTAATATTAAATAATTTTTTATTCAATATATACCATTAAAATTAAAAAATAATTTTAATAATAGTTTTTGGATGACGCTGAATTTAATAATTTAAGAGAAGCCTAGTAACAACAAAAGAGTGAAGTAGCAAAATTAAAGGAGGCAGCCAGTCAATTTTTAAGGGAATAATAAATGGAGATTTTCGCTTAAATTCTGTGAAAGAGAAAGCAGAAACTAGAAAAGAAAGAAATAAGATAGAGACCCTAAAACTCGTTCGTTCAATCCCTCATTTAGTTCTCTAACTTTTTATATAAGACTTCATTTTAATTCTTTAATTTTAGAAAATATTTTTTTAGTCATCCCACTCTCACCCTATTAATCTTAAATAATGGTGTTTATTATATATCATTATTATTTTTAAAAATAAAAGTTCATATATTGACCAACATTTAAAATGTTAATATTAGCATTTTTTTTAATGAAAATTTTATTCTGGTTGAATGGTTAAAAAGACCAAAATAAAATGTTGTATAAATTAAAGGATTGAATGTGCATTTTGCCTACAAAATAATATTCTCCTCTATCCTTAACATAGGAGATAGTTAGCTTTTATATTTAAATTAAAAAAATTAAATAAATCAATTGGTCATAACTAAATCTCAACTTTTAATATAAATTCATATTATATACTCATTAATCTATTCAAATTAGTCAACTAATTATTATATTAGTTATAATTAACTAATTTATTTAGTTTTATTTATTTATATAAAAAAATCAATAAACTCTTATATTAAATAACGAAAATAACAATAAATGAAAGAGGATTTAAAAAACAATCGTGTATTTCGCTTTCAAAGTCACACTCCTCTCCAATGTAGTAATTAACAAAGAAGGTCGATTCTTAACCTTTTCGAAACTTAAAAATAAATTGTCACCACTTACTAATCAAAGTCCTTAGCTTCTTCTTCGGTTTTTCCTCCCATATTTTATAATCCATGCAAGGGACGTGCGAAGGTTCGTATATATTATCCAGCTTCATCATAACTGGCTATATTTCAATTAAATTATTGTAATGATGATTTATTTTAATTTCTTAATTCTTTTTGTCCCTTTTAAAATACTTGACAACTACATATGACCCTTGTTCCATCTCTTTAATTAAGACTCGTCTGGTGATGTGTGTGGTGTGTTTCAAGGCAAATAATTGGGCTAACCTTTGTCCTATAATATGATTGAAGATTCTTAAATGAATGGCTAGTGCCATTGGACTCTTCCCCATTTTAGATAAACTAATTCATATTTAATAAAGGAAATGATTATGAGGTATTAAGAAAATAATTTAATCATTAAAAACTTTTAAATAATATAAATTTGTTGTCAATTCTTACACCGTAATTTATCATTGTGAACTTCTACTTTTGAGTAATTGAATCATTTATTTAAGATCTCGTAGTGATTCCCTATATTTAATATCTACATATATATTACATAGATACTTGAATTTCTTCTTCTTTTTTATAAAGTCCGTACGATATACCCTAACCGATAGCTAAAGACTATTCATCACAAGGCGTAGAAATAATCGAAATATATTTTACCTCTCCTAATAAAATATTTTCTACGTATATGGTCAGTTCAAATTCATGGAATCATATTTAATGAATCTAATTATCTACCAAATATAGGGGATTTTGTTAGTGACTGTTGAGTTCCTTTTTAACCCTTCCAAAATTGAAGTCACGTTTTGAATGATAGGTAGTGAAAAGCTCAAAATATATAGTTAACTTTAATAAATTTTATGGATTTGTGTAAAATGAAGTATTTTTAAAATAAAAATAAAATTTTCCTACAGATATTTCAAACTCTTAAGCCACTGTTGCTTTGAATTTTAAAAAAAAATTGGGGACAAATCTCCAATTAATTTTTTTATAAGAATGGCTTAAATAGGATAAAGTTTTTAATGGGGGAGTTTTCCTCTAATTTTCCCTTGAATTTTTCAGAAACAAGTATATTAATTATAATGTAATGGCATTTATATTAGGGTTATATAGTATCTAATATCATAATTTTATTTTTATATGCATTCAGTATCCTAATCTTATTTGTCGTATAATTTTACCTATAATTTTTTTAATTTATTATAATTTCACCTATAATCTTTTTAATTTGATATAATTATTGATACTTGAGAAATAAAATTATGTGTAAAATTACATCAAATTAAAAAGATTATGAGTAAAATTGTACCAAATTAAAAAAATTAGAGGTAAAATTATATTATAAATAAAATTAAGATATTATATACATATATAATATTAGATTTTATATAACATTTTATATTATAATAATTAATTAATTTGTTTATGAATTAAAGTCCACTTTAGAAGTACATGGTGTCATCACGCCGTGACGACTTCAACAGCAAGAATGCATACAGACAATTTATATAATAATGAAGAGTCTGAAATGATTTTATCTCTTAAACACAACATAAATTTGAATTGGTCATCAGATTTGTAATTTAAAAATGAATATTTTATAATTTATAATTATGGAACGGAATAATAAAAATATATATAATTTAAGTTGGATGAAGGAGACAGATCGATGATAATATTATAAAAGAGGTTCGGGGATGTTTGGATGCCCTTGTCCCACGTAGCTTTTCGTTTTCGTGGCCACTTGATGTTGAATTACATATGCTTAATAATTTGGGGCCCACTTCAGTATATACGTGTAGTATTTTAAAGAGATCGGGAAAACGAACCGTTTTTATATATATGCCCCACTTGTACCCTACTCCTCATTTGCGCTTACAAAACTATCCTTCATATATTTAATTTTCAAAAACTAAAATGGTTGAAAAAACAGAGTAGAAAACACCCCATTTTCCTCAAACTTGAGGTCAATGAAAAAATATGTTACACAAGTTATCTTTAATTGACAAAAAAAAAAACACCTACCATCAAATGGATTAGATTAGATATAGACAGATCAGATATCCAAAATAAATAAATTACTTACCACGAATTAATTTGAGATATATTTTTAGGATAAATATTTATATATTTTATGAGTGTCATATTATTTAAATTTATTTAATCAAAATATAATTATTCAGTAGATGATTTATCTAAAAAAATTTATGAGTTATTTTATTTTTAAGAAAAATAAATATTTTAATTTAAAAAAAAATCATATTAACCAAATTAAAAAGTTTATTTTTCTTATAAATAAAATATAATATGAATTATTTCAGATGAGTCATCAGCCAATTAGGATTAAAATATGTTAAATTATATTTTAATTAAATATAATTTATATGACATAATATTTATAAAATATATAAATATTTTTTTATACATAGTTAATTCAGTATCACTAATTATTGACTCTTTCTTTTTTTCTTTTTTATTATAGCCTTTTTTAAATTAAAAAATTAAATATGACCTAATTATAGTAGTACTATATTTTTAGATAATTTTGTAAAAAAAAAAACACCCACAATGATTGAACATTGATTGATTTCTTAATTATTGATTTAAATGATATTTTTTTTTGAAGGCGTAGCTCTTAATGACCAATCATTGTCAGGATCGTTTTTCTTCCTCTGCTTCTTGTTTTATTGCCCTCTTAAGTCTTAATAATGCTACTAATTAATAATACTAATATACAAATAATAATCAATAATTGTATACATGCCCCACCATCATAGGCCCTGCAGATTCTTCATTTCACCTCCTGATTCGGACTTCTGCTCCTCTAATAGTTTGATTTAATTAGATATGCAACTTTTTAAATCAAAACTGAAATATATATTCAGTGAGCTATGGAAAGTGTTTTTTCTTTTTCTTTTTGTGGGGAATGGATCAGGATTAGAAAGAAGGGAAATTGTTTTTCTTTTTATTGAGTAAGGTTCAGTGTAGAAAAAGAAGTGAACGAAAAGATCGTGGCCATCAAATCCAATTGAGGATGTTGAAATGCTGATGGTCATGATGAGGTAGCCCTTTTTGTTTTTTTTGTTTTTTGCCTCGAGGTAGAGTGGGAGACTTACGGATGGCTATTTAACAAAAAATAAAAGAAAATTGGGGGAAATGACGTAATCAACAAAGTTATTGGGGAAAATGACGTAATTGCATAATATACATGAAATGCAGAACATAAAAAAATTACAGATTTTAAATTAGGTATTTTTTCCTTAATCGATATGCTAATGAAGTATTTTCCCCTAATTTTTTCAAAATCAAAAATTAAAACCCATGGTGTAAAGGAATGGGAGTAAATAATAGGTTCCAGAAAATAAAAAAAAAATAATTGTACATATTTATCTTTTATATTTAAAATATGTAATGTCTTGCACCACAAAATCTAAGATTTTTTTATTATAAATTATTCATCTTATTTTTAATATAAGATATAATTTATATATAAATTAGATTTTATACTAAAGATCATATTGATTTAAAATTTTAAAATTTAGGTAATATTTTTAAAGATTTTTCCTATGGAAATTGAAATATTTTTATGTATATCTATAAGGTCAAGAGAAATTTTTGTCAAGATAAGGTTAAGAGATTTTGTGTCAACATAATATACGGGATGATGTTGATTAACGTTAATCTATGCATGGAAGCAACAGTTAGTCGCAAATAAAATGAAAGTAATGTCTTATATAGAGAAGGTGATTAAAATTGGTCAAAGTAAATTTAGTATGTCAAATTAATTTTAAAAATAGAGTCAATATTTTAAAATATTTAAATTAATATAATTTTACCCTTCTATTAATAGAAATACAAATTTCTATATGATCTATACCACATAATTTTTTATTTTAATGTATCATTATTTATAAAGACACATGTATAATAATATTTAAAAATATATTAAATAAACTATAAAATTAATATTATAGATAATTCATAAAAAAATTAAAAATTTTTAAGGGCTTATTTAGGATTATTTTTAAACAATATTTATATATATAATTTTTTAAATAATAATATGTCGAATACAATATTTTTAATATGAATTACATGAGAATTTATATTTAAATTAATAAAAAAATATATTAACTTAAATATATTTAAGATATTAATTATATCTCTAAAATTAATTTAAAATATTTATTATATTATTAAATTTTTTAAAATGTTAATTACATCACTCAAATTAATTCATGAAATTGGATCTATTTTTACTGCAATTAAAATTGGAGGGACTAGGAAGGGAGTGGAAGGGGGTTTTGGTGAAGTGGGGAGGGCATTATAGGAAAGACGAGCACAGAGTGGGTTTAAACGTAATGATTGCGCTCTTAATGGTGCGTCATAAATGCGTCCCCTTCCATAAATAACTGCGCAGCCTTGTAGCCGCCATTCCCACTTTCTCTTCCCTTCCACCTCTTCCACTACTTTCCCCTTTTCCCCCTTTTATCCATTTCCTTTCCATTGTTATTAGGCTAAAATGACAAAAAAAAACCCGAAATTTTTGGTGAGTTATACTTAACCTTTTTAATTTTAAAAATTTAAAATTAAAAACTTTAATATTTAATAATTTAATTATTAATACCTTATTATTAAAATTAATATTTTTTACTCTGTTATAATTTTATAATATATCACTTTATTTAAAAAATAATATTTAGCACTTAATATATAATTTTATTTTTTAAAATATTTAAATAACATTTTATACTTATTATTTAAAGTATTTTTTAAATATTTAAAAATATAAAAGACTTAAAAAACATTTAAAATATTTTTTGATTGTTTTTAAATAAAAATATAAATTACTTAAAATAAATTATATATAAATTGCGCAATATTATCTTTTAAAGAACATTAACAAAAAAGTATAAAAATTATTAATTTTAATAAGAAGAGTTTATTAATTAAAATATAAAATATTATGATTTTTAATTTAAAGTTTTAAAAATTGAAGAGATTATATAAAATAACACATAGTTTAAGTGATTTTGTGTATTTAAATTTTAATATTATTATAATACCACTATTTTATTAATTAAATTATTAATTTAGTCCTACAATCCACGCAAATTTCCTATTTCATCCCAGCGCTGTCGAGAGTTCTAGATTTGGTAAATCGCTCCTCCATTTAGTTACTCCATCAATGCACTTTTCCAAAATTTTCCATCATATTCCTATAATTGACAGCTACTTGTCATGGCTTAGAGCTCATATATCACATAATCAATCTTATGGCAACAACTATTTATATATCATTATTTTTAATTTTTTTAATATTGATTAGTTTTATAAAAAAAAATCCCAATTTTAATATTATTCGTTTCAATATTTTAGTTTTAAAATCTTATATAACAATTTAAAGTACTATTAATATTAATTCGACTAAGTAAAATAATATCCACTTACTGATATTTGTGGTTTTAGAAAATCTCAACTTTGATTTCAATATCATATTTTTTGTTTGCCAAAACATATAATATTACATTGCAAAGTAAAAGACGAAATCAGGTGTACTTTCTTTAATTTTAAATTAAGTCCCACAACAAATAATTAGTTTTTTTTTTATTTTTTATTAATTTTATTTATTAAATTCTTTGATGCAATGCCTACACTTGTATTTTCTTTCCATAAGTATACGTATATTCTAAAAAATATTATCAAACACTAAATATAAATATATTTTTTAATAAAAATACAAAAATCAGTTTATAAATGATTAACGTATTCCATTCTATCTCTCTTGTTATTAGATAGTGTGTTGTTGATACCTAATTTTGTTCAAAGTGTTCCCTGAGTCAAGGCATAAAGACGAGGTGAAACCCATCCCATCCTATAGAGAAAAAAAATTAAAAATTAAAAATTAAATTGACTAGTATTTTAATTATATTATTATTGATGACACATCTTTAGGATCTAGAAAAAATTTGTATACATAATTTTGATGATACATCGTGTACTCTATGTGCAATTAAACGATGTTTTGTTTTTTAAATATCAAAAATTATATTAAATTTAAAAAATTATAGATAAAATTATATCACAAATAAAATTATGATATTAAATATTTATAAAAAATAAAATTAAAATATTAAATATTATATAACCCTTATATATATGACACCAGAGTTTGCATAGCTGATAATTATAGGGACTCAATTTATAAACCTTATAAATTGTGATGACTAATTTAACCTTGTAACTCGAGTGATTTATCAAATTAACTAAAATACCAGGGACGGAGTTAAAACTCACGTAAATTCTGGGATTAAATTATTGATTCCCCCTTATTATTTTATTATTTTATGCAAGATTGAAATTAGAAACACCCAACTAATCACTAATTAATCAGCAAGTAAAATTCGAATTTATTTATTTAAGAAAACAATAATAAAGAAGGGGAAAGGGCAATGATGGATTCGCGCGCCGCGAGGGGCAGGGAGAGAGAGAAGGGAGAGATAAAGACATTAAAAAAAATGAAAAAGCAATATAAGTTCCAAAGCTCAGGTATATATAGGATTTTGGTCTAGGCGATGATGATCTATAACTCTTTTAGCTATCCGAGAATAAAAACCTTCAAAACGGCCCTCTCCTCCACCCCACCCCACCCCACCTATCAAATTATCGAAACCATTCCATTTTCCTCTAGAGTTTGTTTTTCATATTCCGCCGCTATAATATGATCATGCTCTGCTTCTTCTGGTATTTCGATGCGTGAGCTTACATCCCTTGCTTAAAATACAAGCTAATCAGTGTTATCCACAATCATCAATCAGTATTTTAAAATCTCTAATTTGCTGCGCGCTCACCACAGTCCCAGAATCTCCCTCTTCAGTTTTAGTTCTCTATATAAACCCTGGTTTTCCCCTGCTCTTCATCTTCCACCGCATAACACAATCCTTTCATCTTCTTCGTTCCGTCGTTTTCAGATAATAGAACGATTGTTGAGTTTTGTTAGGTAACAAGTATGGGAGAAGAGTACGGCAGGATAGTGGTACTGAGAGAATTCGACCCAGATAAAGACAGAGACAGAGTAGAAGCAGTAGAAAGAATATGTGAAGTTGGACCCAGTGGGAAGCTTTCCCTCTTCACCGACCTCCTCGGTGACCCAATTTGCAGGGTCCGCCACTCCCCTGCTTTCCGCATGCTGGTATATATATTTTAATAGTCCTTCCCTCTGATAATAATGCCTCCTCCTCTGTTCCTATTCCATCTATTTTCTTTGATCACCTCCACCGATTCCCTCTCTTTCCTTATCGATGCTGTGACTGATTCGTCTTGTTTCTGCTTTGTGGAAAATCGTCAGGTGGCGGTGGTAGGCGAAGAGATTGTGGGAATTATAAGAGGTTGCATCAAAACCGTCACATGCGGAAAGAAGCTCTCCAGAAATGGAAACTTCACTGAACCCCTCCCTGTATACACCAAGCTCGCCTATATCTTAGGTCTTCGCGTTTCTCCTTCTTACCGGTACAGTTATTCTACTCTCTTCACTGATCAGTCAT
Source organism: Leucaena leucocephala (assembly GCA_037074615.1). Taxonomy (NCBI): domain Eukaryota; kingdom Viridiplantae; phylum Streptophyta; class Magnoliopsida; order Fabales; family Fabaceae; genus Leucaena; species Leucaena leucocephala. The sequence goes on from CM073569.1 coordinate 19,400,251, forward strand.
CGAATCAATAGTTTCAGTACTTAATTGGTGGTACTGGTGACTGAATTAACGTGTGAATTTCATTATCTGTGTACAGGAGAATGGGAATAGGGTTGAAGCTGGTGAAGACAATGGAGCAATGGTTCAGAGATAATGGAGCTGAATACTCGTACATGGCGACAGAAAAGGACAATTTCGCGTCCGTTATGCTCTTCACCGACAAATGCGGATACAACAAGTTCCGTACACCGTCGATTCTCGTCAACCCTGTTTTCGCTCATCGGATTAATCTTTCTCAGAAGATCAGTATAATCCGACTGGATCCCTCCGACGCCGAGAAGCTCTATCGCCGCCGATTTGCCACCACCGAGTTCTTCCCGCGCGACATTCGTTCCATCCTCAGCAACAAACTCAGCCTTGGCACCTTCCTCGCCGTCCCGCGCGGGTCATTTAGTCCAGACACGTGGCCCGGGTCGGACTTATTCCTCTCGGACCCACCCGAGTCATGGGCGGTTATCAGCGTCTGGAACTGTAAGGACGTGTTCACGCTCGAGGTCCGAGGCGCGTCGCGCGCGAAACGTATCCTGGCTAAAACGACGCGGATTGTGGACCGGGCGTTGCCGTTTCTGCAGCTGCCGTCGATCCCGAATTTCTTCAAGCCCTTTGGGTTTCACTTCATGTATGGGTTAGGAGGGGAAGGGCCAGAGGCGGCGAAGATGGTGAAGGCGTTGTTCGGGCATGCGCACAACCTCGCGAAGGAGCGTGGGTGTGGGGCAGTGGTGACGGAGGTTTCGAGCTGCGAACCATTGAAGTTAGGGATACCACACTGGAAGATGCTATCATGCCCCGAGGATTTATGGTGCATCAAGAGGCTCGGGGAAGACTATAGTGACGGCTCTGTCGGTGACTGGACAAAATCTCTACCTGGATTGTCCATTTTTGTTGACCCTAGAGAATTCTAATTCCAATTCCAATTCTAGTTTCCCCCCTCAAAAGGCGAGGGAAAGAAACGCGAGGCTACAAAGTGTAACCTGTTCACTCTCTTGACTTCTCCGCGACATTTTCTCTGCGCAACGGTGGAAAAGAAAAGCAGAAAACGAGGAAGAAAGAAGATATGGATTTTTTTTTAAAGGAAAAAAAGAATATCCTTCAGGCTCTGTAATTTGGAATTAGATTTTTTGTAAATGGACATGGCTTTCTTTTTAGATCCCCCTTGAAGACAAACGCAACCTTTAGCCCTCTGGTGTCCTGTATCTGCCTATCATCTTTTTGAACTTCCCTCGTTATTCCCAAATCTAATCATATGGAATTGTCTAATCTCTATAATAGGGACTTGGACCTAAAACAGAGAGAGAGAGAGAGAGAGAGAGAGAGTGAGTTCTAGTGTGAATCAGTATATCTAAGTGGCTAACCAATAAAATTCGACAATGGTGATAGATATACCAAGCTTTTAAATATAATATCTTTTAAATTATTTAAATTTTTTAAATATGGTATCTTTTAAATTATGTTATAAGCATAAAAAAATATTTTATTAAAAAAAATAAAATTTATTTTAAAATTATTAATTAAATTAACTATAGCACATAAACTCTAATATATATATATATATATTTATTTAAGTGGGTATACGAGGAGTTGTGCAAATTTGATAATAAGAATGCGAGTGGGTACAGTTGGGGGACCTAGATACCTTATGCTTGGTCTATGCTCCTCGTATCTTGCTTATTTGAAGCCAAGTGGGAATCAAACGACATGGTGGCCATTATTAATTCCAAGTGTTGTGTTCATCATCTCTTTGTTAAAAGTGCACATGTCTTTGCTAATTTTACTATTATATTCAGAGAACCCCCAAGCAGAGATTCATGTCATGGTGTGGGACATTTCATCTTTCTATTTTGGAGCGATTCTCTTCACTGTGACAATTAATGGTGTGTTAGGTTGGCTACTTGCTTTGACATGCCGAAGGACTTACCCGCTTAAAATATGGCAATGCACGTTTTGGAATATATAAAGACGTAAAGAGAGAGTAGGAAACAGGCTACGCATGCATATTATTATAATAAAGTTAATTAATGTTGGTATTGTAAAAACCAGAGATGGTGGGACCTTGCCGTTCCTAAAAGTAATTTCTGATACAAGAGTTTTGTTGAGTTGGTGCGATTTGGATTTCGTATATATTTACAACAACAATTCAAGCATAAAATACTCTCACAGGTAACAAACATAAATAATGTCTTTTCTTGGGCAGTCACATTATTGGAAGCTTTAAACTCATCTTAGGTGCCAATATAATAAAAATGAAATTGTCAAGTGGTAGGTTCAATTCAAAGGTTGCTACCTGCCTGCAAAGTTAATTACCAGCTTGCACTCCCATTGCATACTGGATTTTTTTTTAAAATAATAATTACTCATCTTATGTTGGATAATGGCATTTGGAGTATTATTAATTGAACAATGGCATGATATCATGATTATGGGTGTGAATTATGTTGGATCCAATTCTTTTTTGTGGCAACAAAATTAGTGGTAAGATGGATTGAATGGATGAAATGGGCCTAAGTTATTAGATAAATAATACTCCATCTTGTCTTAAATATAAGATCTAGATCGATAACAGATTTATTTTGATCATAAATATAAGACTTTAATCTATTTTATATAATTTTTTGCCTAAAATATTAAGGTGACTTCTAATCAACATGATTAAATATTGTAGTTTAGAGAAACTAAGATAAATTTGTTACAAATAACTAACTTAATTAATTTTTTAATATTTATAAATTAATTATCTAATATTTATACTAACGAATAAAGGTAATAAGAGGGGAATTGATGGGACTGAAGGCATATATAAATAACATAATAATGAGATATGATTCGATACTCTTGCAAGGCAAATAAATCAAACACAAGTTTTGGGAGTAGTCAATTATGAGAGAGTAGGTGTTAGGCAGGGCTTGAGCACGCCGCGGCTAAGTCTACTAATTGTGATTACTACCAATTCTGATTGTCATCTTTCTCTCTTAGCTGTGGAACCTCACTTTCCACCCTTCCAAAGTTGATGTTATTTTCATAGCAAAAGGGATCGTTGCGCAATACACAGCAACAACTGTTTTATTAAAATCTTACTGATAAAACCAACCGGCGGTTGGTCTTGGTGAAATTATGAAAAAAAAATTAGTTTCTTAAGTATAAGGTATTAAGTTTGAGTCTATATAAATTTAAAAAATATTTTTATGATAACTATCTCCAATATCTCTAATTAAAATTGATAATACTTAAATATGACATAATCAAAATCGTAATAAATTTTATCCAAATTTTGTTCATATATTATTTATGTACTTTTTTGGTATATGTGTATTTATTATTTGATTTCTCATCCATACGAGGATAGATCTACAAACAATAATAACTATGTTATACCTTGTATTTTCAAGTTAATTACAAGATTTGGATCCTTGCCTTAAGGGATGTTCAATCTATTTTAAGTGATCCAATCATCATCATTAGCATTATCATCCATATTTTCTTTTTTGCCATTAATGCCTTGGAAAGAATTCGATTTTACTATTACACACAACAAAACATGTGCAATATTTATTATATTTTTGTTGTTAACATGATCCAGTTTTATTTTATGGATCAAATAGTTGCTAATTAATTATGGAATGAATCTGAGTTGGAGTAGCAAGCCTGTTTTGTTGGTTTGATCATATGGACGATGATGACAAATGGCATCTTCATATTGCGTCTTGGAATTTGATTGCCTTAGTTTTCAAATCAAGAGCTAATTAACAAGTGAGATTCTCTTTAAGCAATATCTCTTTGAGGAAAAAATAAAATCTCTCTCTTTCTTCATTTATAAAGTGGGATTAGACGTGTGTCCATCGTTGTCGGGAAGTTTAGGAGACAAAAATCCCTAATTAACATTATCCTTTCATAAGGTCCACTAGATTTGAATGGTCTTTATCTAAAAATCATGTTTGTCTCTTGTCAACACTGTATAATGAAAAGCAATTAGCAATAACCCTACATTGACTAACGTGTTGAGGTATCCTAATCAATAATTAAGTCAACGTCAATTGAATTATTTCATACTATTCTTGCATTATGCTATGTGAATCACAATCCACATGTGGGAAGAGGCCTGGCTTCAGCCCCGTAAAAGTTCAGAGAAAACTGGGCTTGTTAGTTGGATTCAGATAACTTAGCAAAAGACATAGACCCAAAAACCCAATTTGGATGTTAAATCGCCTGCATGTATGATCTTCATAATGACATCCATGTGATATATCCATTATGCGGCGTTACAGTGCGGGGATTTCTCAAAAGGTGTACTACTTGCTCATGTCCTAATGGATCAACTCTGCCCATTTTTACCCATCCGTTGATTCAGGTGATAAAGAGATCAGATATATGATTATTTGTAATATGTTCGATTTCTAGATAGTATTATTTTATTATCATTCTAGTCGCGATGCTTAGGGAGACATCCTAGCTTCTGAGTACTTAAATTTACGCCTGAGGGTAATTGATAACTCGCCCTACTCGATATTAGTATCGCTTATGAGGAAGGGAGATTTCGTCCTGCCTTTAGATCGTGAGTAAGCCTAACCCTTTTCTAAAAATGTTTGTACAAAAAAAAACACTGCACATGTTTGTATTGTTAGATTCTCTCGATCATATTCTTAATATAAGAGCTAATTGAAAGATTAGATTTAGTTCCAAAAATAAGATCTTGTCCCTTAAATTTATAATTTTTCTCAAAAATATTCTTATTTATTATAAATATTAAGAGATTTTTATCTAAACGTGAATGTAACATTTTAAACATATTAAACTATATTTATTACAAATAATTTATATAACTAATTTTTTAATTTATCTAAATTAGTTAATAGCTTTTATATTAAACAATTTGATTATTCAAACTTAGAAATTGTATCATATAAAACGTTAAGGCGTTTTGGGGACTGTGAGATTCATATAAACTTAGATGCATACTTCTGGAATCATTTTTCTTTTTCAGTACAGCAAAATTTTAGAGCCCATCCGTAATCTGAGAAATGATACAGCAACAATCAAACCCAGAATACAAATAATTTTCTTGGTGCCAATATTTTTGCCCAGCGAGCTCATGACTTAGAAAACATGTTCTAAGGTGCTGATTGTCTCCCACTTGTAGAAGGGGTGGATTTTGTTTCCTCCATGACTGTAGAAGTAGGGCTCTCTGAAGAATCAGAGCTAGTAATCTCACCATTTCTTTCCCTGCTTGACCAAATCTTAGAGATTATCTTCTTCGACATTTGTAATCCTTTCATTTTACTAGCTGCTAGTTTATCAGCATTTCCTTTTCCACCGCCACCATCGTTGCTGCTGCTCCGGTCGCTGCCACCTGATGATAATTTTAGTGTTGCAAGTTGGCCTTTAAGAGCATCCCATTCTTCTTCTGTATTGGTTGTGGTAGATCTTGACCTGCCATGAGACACGTCTGCAGGAACCAGGTTCCTCGTACACTCGGGAACATCGAATGTTGTTGTTGTTGTCGTCCCTCCACATGATTTTGTGGCTCTAATCTGCTCAAAGAAGAGAACTTGCACCACTGCTCTCAAGGGAAGCCTCTCATTCTGCACAGCATGCATGCATGCTTCTGCTGACAACTTCTTGCAATCCATTAACCGACATATTCTTTTCCTCTCACTCTTGCTGATTTTAGGGTGTTCCTGCATAGCATAACACAATCAGGCTTTGTTTGGATTAAAATTTACAAAAGTGTCTTTTTATTCCAACTAACTTTTACAAACCGAAATCAGGATAAAAATAAAAAATTTTATAACATGGTTTATGTTCGGATATGCTTTTATAAAAAAAATTAGTTAGCATAAACTTGTTTGGATGCTATATTAAAAAGTCCATTTCAAAGAGTTTAAGTTAAAAGAAAAACCAAAAGTCTAAAAAGCTCATTTGTTTCTGCCACTATCCCAATTCCCAAACATATATTCAGCCTGAGAAACTTGATATCTAAGCGTTGTAAATACTAAAAATGAAAACAGATAAAGCTGGTTTAGCTATGTTCTCTGGTATTAGCCTCATGAAACTCCTTTTAACTGCAAGTGTTAACAAGAGTAACGAAAAAACTCACCTTTAAATACATGTCAATGGCTCTATAAAGGCCATCATGAGATGGTCTAGGGAAGCTTGATGCTAATTGAGCAATACTGATGAATTTTGTGAGAGGGAAATTAGGATCGCGCGCAATCTCTGCAAGGTAGTTATCTATCAGTTTTGCTACCTTAAGCTTAGAAGTATCTGATACCTTCCTTGGGCTTCTGATTTCTTGCAATTCATCATCTTCCATAAGAGCATCCTCATTCTTCTGAGCATTCTGCTCGAATGCGAGGAACTCTTCAACTAGTCTTTGTACGGTATCATCATCAAACATCCCTGTCTCACCAACTGGTGCTGGAATCAAAAGATCAGGCACCGTAGCCTCCTGGAGATTCTGCCCTATTCTTCTTATCAGTTCAGATATCTCCATCTCTTCATATTCCAAAACAATTGTTGCCTTTAACAACTTGAGCAAGAAGCTGCAAGAGACATTTTCCATCTCAGCAGGCAGTAGTCTGATGATAGAATCCAACAACAATCTATACTTGGTGTTGTCACTCTTCTGTGTTACACCCTTGTCAAAACCCGGTAACCTTCTCGAGGCATAAGCATTTAAAGCTTCACCAATTACAGAACCAGAAACATTTCCTTTGGTTATGATTGTTGTCATGACACGCTTATAAAGATCGAGTTGAAGGTCACAAAGATCTTCCACCCACCAGTCCATTGGAACTGTCTGATGTTTCCTGTGAGAATCATTCCAATTTTCAGAGGAAAGCTTTTTCCTGTTATAGGTATAAGGCCAATCAACCTTGGATGGATCCATTGAAGCCTTGGAAGATATGGAGTTGAGGCAATGGCTAACGATTTTAAGTTCCTCGGACCACGGAAGAAGATATCGGGTAGTTTGAAGAACTATGATTGAATCTTTCCAACTCTTGAAAATGCTGTAGTTAAGGAAGACTTCAATCTTGTAGATAAGGTTGCCTTTCTCAGCAGTTTCATACATCTCAAGATATTCTGCGGCGCATCGAGTTGCAACAACGTTGTAAGCATTGAGAGTAATTGTCATACCATAACAGAATTTGGCACATGCTTCAAATGCAGCAGATCCTCCAGGAACGTCATTAATCTGAATCTCATCATTAGTCTCCTGATCATTTGTGTTCGCAACCAACTTTTGCAGGTGAGGACACTTGGACAAAAGTCGAAACTGCAGAGGCATTAATAAGAAATATAAGCTCCAGACCAGCATCACAGAGAATAACATATGAATCAGATTAAACAAAACCTATCAAGAAAATATAAAATCTCAGCTAAGTTGAATCTTTGACCATGTTGGATTACTTAGCATGAATCATTTGACCCCTTATTCCTTATTTACACTAATTTGATACATATTAACTGCAGGGCATATAAGGATGATATAATCAGTCACTAGATTATTACCTTATGGAGATAAAATTTTACGTCTCCAACGTTGATGACTATGTCAGTTGCCAAATCAGATACCGCATATCTGGACAAATAAATGCTAGCTCATGTCAGTCTTGAATAAAGCAAACAGATCAGAAAGAAGAAGAAATGGGGAACTTAGAAGAGAAAAGGGATAAAACCAAATGTGCCACTCTCTGAAAAAACTGACTTAGGGATTGTGAAGAATCTCTCAACGCTGATTTTGAATCTATCAGAGATGATATGGCGAAGTTGCAGTCAAGAGTTTTTTTCACACAAACGAGGTTTTTATGCCTCTCACAAGGCCTATAAGTATAAATTGGCATATTACAAGAACTAAGTATCAAAGATGAAAACTTTAAGGCAAACAAGGGTAAAGAGATAAATGGGGCATTTTGTGAGGAAATGAACAAGAACAAGCTCAATAAACTCAGAATATAATCTGATAATACCTGACATTATCGCCATCAGATTGAAAACAATCAGGCTTAGATCCAAGTTTCATGAACTTCATCCTGGCCAAATGGTGAACGAGCTATTGATCCAATTCCTAAAATGCTAATCCTTCACTCAAAATTCAAGATGAATCATATATTTCCTAGTAAGACCGAATCTTTTTTTTCCACAGAAAATGAGGCCAGAAAGGGAAGAAAGAATTGTTTTTCAAGAGAGTGAAAGAAGGGATTGTTGATTGAATCGGCAACACAGCCCAAGGGCACGGCGAAGAGGTTCAAGAAAGGAGACATTGGTCACAGAGACATATCACGAACCCAATGATAAATTTCTAAAAGCCAGAGACACACCCACTTGCTCAAATACTGAGCACTGACACCAACTGACCCACACTTATATATATATATATATATAATCTTTGATATTTCCAAGCAACAAACAAAGAAAGACTCTTTATTTCTTTCTGGTTCAGAACTCAAATTCCAGACTCAAAAACATTCCTTCACTGTACACTTTTGGAGCATTCTAATCTGTGTTCTTGCTTTGAACCCAATTTAAGCCACCTGCGTCACACAAGACATCATATTTTAGAAAATCACGCACGCAAGCAGTAGACAAATGGCATAAAATTTTGGTTGAAGTCTTTGACGACCAAAACTTTACTATTCTTCTGCTGTATATGAGAATAAGGTTCTTCTTCACGTCTCTTGAAGAGAGATAACAGTTTCTCAGAAGTTAAAATCAGAAATGGTGAAGTGAGAATGGAGAGAGAGATAATGTTCGGAGTGGGAGAATATTTGAGAAACCAAAGTAGATTGGAGGACAAAGAGAGAGATACAAGAAGAAGATAAGGGAACAAGACAGGCTATAGAGATATGAAATCTGAAAGTATGTCTGGAAATTGCCAAAGTAGAAACAAACAAACAAAGAGTGGTCGCGACAAATACACAAAGCTGAAATCCTCTTATACTATACATGTGATTGTGTTTATGCTGTGTATAAAGGATATATATATATATATAAGAGGCCTTTAAAAAAAAAACAGCCAATCAACATCAGAATTTGTCCACAGAGAAATAATCAGAATTTACTATTTTACTAACAAAAGCATCCACAAGTTAAAACACTCACTAGCTGCATTCACATAGCAAAATGGAAAGTGTGTGTTGTAGCTTCTTGCTTGCTAACTATGGGCATGTTTGGTAAGGCCTTAAACCGCGGTTTTAAAAGGGCTTTTGGCCCAAACCTCGGTTTGGGGAAATTTCAAAACAAACAGGCTTATTTGTCCATAAGTGCTTTTGGAACCATGGTTTTGAATAAGCTATTTAAAATAGCTTTTTCAACAGTAAAAGCACTTATGGACTATCCAATTACTATCTTACCCCTACTTTTTCTTACACCCTCTCTCCTCTCTCCTACTTTTTCTTACACCCTCTCTCCTTTCTCCTCTCTTCCCTCTCTTCTCTTTTCTCTAACTCCTTTCTCTCTCTTACTTTAAATCAAATCATACCCTTTTTGGTAATTTACCACCATAAAAAGTCATTCTAAAAATAACTATCCAAACACCTATTTATTCAAAACCATTTTTTTTCCATAAACTCTTCTCCAAAAGTCATTTTCCATAAGTTGTCCATAAGCCCTTTTTTTTCATAAGTCTTTTTTCAAAATCCTATCCAACCAGCCCTATTTGATGTTCTTTGGCTGTAGGGTAGGTACGGCCAAGAGAAGTAAAGCAGCCTAATCAAAGAAGCATTCAAAATCAAAAGGAATAATAAATCTTTTTACATAATCACATGCACATCAATCTATGAGTAATATAACTAGGAGTGGGCCCGTCTCTTCCATACAAAAATATTGCATGCAATGCAAATACCGATAATTTGAGTAAATTGGTATGAATTATTTTATTTTAACCAAAGTTCATGAGTTTAATACTTTAGGAATGCAACAATATATTTGGTAGAGTCATCGTTCGCATATGTCTTACCATAGTCTGATATAGATTAATCTGATTTATAATTCCTTAAAAATTTCACCTAAATATTAGGTGCTCAAGAGGTAGGTAAGATACATAACAAACAAATAATGCATTAACCTATATATCCAAAATGGGAAAAAATTAAGGATCGAACTCATATTGAAGAACTTAAATTTATATATATATATATAAGTTCCTTGTAATATATATGATGATATGTAAATGTAATGATGGAGTGACATATAACATCATTAAGGTTTGAATCTTTAAAATCTAAATAGGCTAAAAACAAATTGAAGGCTGTGGTTCAACAGGGAAATTAAAGAAACATGAGAGAATCTAAGACTAGCACATGACAGTAGGAAGAACCCTACCTGAAGTTTAGATGCCATTTTGATGTAAACGGTGTGAAATATTGAATTTGAAGTGAAAACTGTTGAATGATTTGGTTTTGACATGTGACCAAGAATAATAGAATATTGTTACTATTATTGTTGTATATGAGACTGGTGAGTGAGAGGTTAATTAGGGCACATATATATCCTACAGGAGGTTGATATGATTGGTGATAATGTGAACTGGGAGAACAATAGGTTTCAATTAAAGGGCCTGGCAAGCATGGATCGATGCAGTTCATCGGCGTTGGGTCAAAATCGAAGGAGACTGAACGTGCCCAAAAATTAGGCTTTTTTCTTGGTAAAGAAAGAAAAGGCTTCAACCTCGTCTTCTTCCACTAAGGGTTGGTCTGAGTAGTAAGAGCCTCGGTATCGTTTAAGTGAGGTCTTGAGTTCGAGCCTTAGTGAATATAAAAAATCCCTGTTGGGAGACTCACCTACCATAGCCAGGTGCGAGATGCGTGTCGAATCTGGATGTAGTCGGAATAAAACTCCGGTGAACCGGGTAAGTAATAAAAAAAAACTTCATCTTCTTCCTCAGAAGTCCCATCACGTCATTCATCTATTTTCTTCTTGGCAAGTCGATCCCAAACCCTATTTTCTGGCTTCAACATACGAAGTGTCGTCAAGTACAAGTATATAATAGACAAGCCCATTTAATTAATGTCTTATATATGGAATTTGTTATACATGGTCCCATTCAAGCCCAATGCACGAGCATTCATTCGTTCACTTCAGAAAACGAGAGAGAGAGAGAGATGTGGGTGATTTCGTGGTGATCTTAGATTAGAATCCAAATTAAATAAGTAATTAATTCGAGCAAACCCCATATAGAAGTTCTTGGAGAGCCTGTATTATATTATGTTGTTTTAAATATAGCAATGAAGAATTATTACAAGACCGTGATCAGAAAATGAGGAGGGAGTTTAATATAATGTTGTATTACGTGAAATTCTGAGTATTATATAATATTTTAATTTTATTTTTTATATGTAGTTAATATTTTAATTTTATTTGTGGTATAATTTTATTTATAATTTTTTTTAATTTATTATAATTCTATTTATAATTTTTTTAATTTAGTATAATTTTATTCATAATTTTATTTTTTAAATATTAAAAATTATATCAAATTAAAAAAATTATATAGAAAATTATAATAAATTAAAAAATTATATCATAATTAAAATTAGAATATTTATTATATATAAAAAATATGATCATCGATAGGTGAACTCGTACAAAAGGAACAAGGCGGGACAAAACATGAAGGTGAACAGTGTGGGAGGGAAGCTAGGAATTAAAGGTATATGACGTACAAAACAGAGAAAGATTCCTTATTTAGAAGGACAGTTTGAGAGAGAAGCAGCTTCAAACTGTTGATTTTGAATATATTTATGATTATGAAAGACTTTAGTACTTTCTGACCACCCTACTCACTCTACTCTATTTTATCACTTTCCAAGCTGTCTATTCTGTGCCTGTAACCCCTTGGTACCTCCCACCCCAACACATTAATTAATTACACACGGCATATTCCACTTCTTTCCCAGCGGAAACCAGTGATTCTGAATTTTATACCTCATAAAAAGTTTTAATTTGTTATTTATATAACTTTGTTCATCTAATAGTAACAAATCAGAGTGGCGCAGCGGAAGCGTGGTGGGCCCATAACCCACAGGTCCCAGGATCGAAACCTGGCTCTGATATAGAGTGGCTTCCGATGTTTCTATTTTTTCCACCGTTCGATTTCAAGGCTCATCCAATCCAACGGTGCTTTCGTTGACACGCACACCTGCCTTTTTATCCCTCTTCAAACGGTATTGGGCTGACACGTCACCCCTAAGTACGCATTGGGCTCCTCCATATGGATCTAAACGATTGCTAGTGGGTCTTAATTTTAAATAAATATAAATTAATTCTCTAATGATATTTTATTTGTTAATTGATCGCGGATTTCGTTCCCTTTTACCCCCTCTGAACTGTTAATATTGGAGGTTGAGAAAGAATAAAATAATAATTTACTCATTATATTCTTCAATTAAAATATTTATTTATGGGAGAAAAAACCAAAATGTTTATTTAATTTTTAAATTCTAATTGTCTTAAATTGTTAAATAGACAACTAAAGTATAAAAGTTAATTGTATGAATTTGCGGTTTAGGTTCAAAACAAACTGAATGATTTCAATTATTTCGTGACCTTAACTCCTTATTAAGATCCATGTCCTTTGGAGTTTAGGCCTTAGGGCATATATATTCCCCCATGACAATGATATGTTGGTTTCATGTCACGGAACAATAACTTTCAGGAAACGTCACCGTTTAATCTAAATCTAACAAGGCCCAACATGCCCGAAATTAGGCTTTTTTTTCCTTCCTATCTTACTTCATCGAGAGAAGGGTTCAATACTTGAATGATTCAACGCCTTATCTTTCTTTTATTTTCTTTTTTTGTTACAAAATTTTTTTAAAAAAAATTGAGCTCACCTATAATCTAAAGGCATGATGAAGTCTCTTTCCTCCTAAAAGATATTAATATCGGGTAGGACGAGCCGTCTATTACTCTCAGGCGTAAACCTAGACACATAAAGGTTAGAATACCTCTTCAAGCGTCGCGACTGAAACCATAACAAAGTGGTACTCCCCATATATCAAATACGCTTCAAATAGTCGCATATCTTATCCTTTTACCAGTTGAACCTACGGACGATAGGTAACGCTTCATCTTCTTCCTCATGTAAGTGTCCATCACAAGATGGAGGTGCTTAATTAATTTCATGTCCAAAAAAACTGCTTGGTGCTAATTTAATTTATGGCTTAAGGAGTTGTCATGCTTGAAATTACACATCACTAATATGTGAAAGTTGTGTAGCGCGAAGTACTCCTTTTTTTTATTGATTATTTTAATCAGCTTTGTAGCCAAAATTAAAGATGGTTTGTTGATTAGGAAAGACCTATTCGTTCTCCATCATGTCAAACTTGATTTATTCAGATCAGTGAGATCACATGATGTTATGAAAGCCATGAATTTCTTTCTTTGTTTTTTTTGGACAAAATTCGAAATAATGAACACTAGTTTTTTAATCTCTCTCAAAACACTAGAGATAAAGGGGTAAAACCCTTTGAACAAAAGATAATTCTTTTTTATTAACTGAAGCCTTTCAAAAACAAGCAAGCAATGAAATGAATCATAGATTTCAATTTGCGTGGACTTGATAGAGATTAGTTTTTTTTTAATGATTTGGAGTTAGTCTCATATCCCAGGAATTAAATTTGAGTGAAGCCAATTTAATGGTTGAAAGTTGAAACAGTTAATAAATAATTGATTCATAACTTATAAGGAGATCGTATGTTTAAATTATATTACTAATATGATGACTTTATTAATAGGTATGCCTTTATCTTAATAAGTTTATAAGATCTAACTCACTTAATTTTGTTGTAACAGAAACAATGGAGAGAAAGTTGAATCGATGGTGCCATCAATAAGCACATACATTATAATAGTACTTTCTTCCGTTCTAAATATAACAACTAGATAAAAAATCTATTTTAATCCTAAATATAATATTATAATTTAATTTATCTCTAAAAATTATAATTTATTTCTCATAGTATCCCTATATAATTATATTTAAGGTACTAAGGTTGCATGTTTATTTTTCACGTTCTCCATTTATATATAAAATGTTGTTTGTGACTCATTTATGTTAATATCTTCTTAAGGCTTACTCTTTTCTATGAAATTTTAATAAAAAAAATAACATCAAATTAAATACTCTATTAACGTAGTCATATATAACTTCTTTGGAATGAATAATTTTTGTTTAGTTTATAAAATTCATGAAATATATAGGATTAAAATATATATGAAAAAAAGCCTCACTTTAGCTTAGTTTAGATGGAGTGAACAATTAAATGAGAGAAAATTCGGGGAAAAAATAATATGAAAAAAAAAACTCCCCAAAATAGTAAAAAAAAAAATATTTTTGAGAATTTCCCCCTTCTTAATGGATATATACTTTTTATATTTTATAATTATATATGTATATCTTATTAAAATTTGAATCAGTATGTTAATAAAAAATTGTAAAAGAAAGCATGACAGTTCAACATAGTTAATAGATAAATAGGTAATTTAAATATGGTATCTTGAATTTAAATTAGGTTGGGATGATTAAAATATGTATATTGCTGAGGCAAAACCCTTAAACATGATTACTATATGTATATCTTATTAAAATGATTTTTTATGTAAAAAATTTTATTGAAAAAAATAAAACCTATTTTAGTAATCTTTATATTTTTAGAGGATTAATTTTTAATTTTTTTTATTAGGGATACAGTATAGATTCTACCCAAAAAAGTTATAAAAGAAACACAATGAAAATATAGGATGACCCACTAACATGCATATTTGTTGTACTGGTCCAAATAAATAGAATTTTAGTCATTTAAGTACAAGTCTCAAATTTAAATTTATATAAATATAAAAAATATTTTTATAATTTTTATTCTTAAGTAGAATCAATAATACTTAAATATAATCACGTATAAAAAAATATGGGATGATCCATTTGTACAGTTAGTTACTCTAGTTTAACATGAAAAGTATAGTTGTAATAAAAAAACATGAAAAGTATCGGAACAATTGAGGGTGTACACAAAACCCACATATTAGATATGTTTATTTAAGCCCGTGATAAAAAAAATTATATTTAACCTAAAAAATATAAAATTAGATTAGGTATCGGGTTATAAAATATAACCCATATTTTTTTAGGCTGAGCACTGGGCAAGGGGTTGCCCTACCCTGCCCATGAACACTTATTCTTTTATTTTCTTTTTTTCTTTTTCCCTTAGATGCTATACTTGGAAGGAAGAATATGATATCTACTAGTAACTAAATGGTCATTTTAGAAATATGAGTGGTTAAGTAGATAAGTTATATCTTTTAAAAGTTATAACTATATTAATTTTTTTTTAACTTTGCTAATCATTATATAATTACACTACAAATTATAATTATTTATTTTATTTTTTTTAAATACTTTATTTTTGTTAATATTGGGGAGATTGATATAAAATTATAATTATAAACTATTTAGATTTTAATACTTTTTATATATATATACAATAGATTTGAAGATTTTAATTATTATTTTTTTATTGCCCTATTCTTAGTAGATTATAGATATTATTTAACTTTTGAAGACATATGAATATGATATTATTTTAAAAGTTTATAATTATAGATTTTTTTTCTACAATATGAGTATGTCATTATGATTTGAATATGTCCAGTCCACCTATATCTAACTTGATATGATTAAAATTTTTACCGAATAGAATAGAGTATTATGCTATAAAATATAATTTATATTTTTTTTTTAAGTAAAACATCAAGTAGGGGTTACTCTACTCGGCTTATGCACACTACTAATAACAATAATGTGCGATTAATCTTTCAAGTGACAACTGAGAAAGCACTTCCCGAATAAGACAATATGTGACCTGTGACCCCATGCACCCCTTTTTTTGAAATTACATGCATGACCTCGGATTCCCCCGCATCTAATTTTATATTCCTCAAGTGTTTATATTGTATTGTGCCTCCTGAAATAAAGTAGTACTTGTATCATGATCAGCATCACACAGAAGAAAATCAAAATAAGATCTTCAAGTTTGCACTATTTACTATAAAAACTTATAATCTTGGAACGTAATTTTCTTGGGATAATGTTATAGTTGTTGGAATTATAAAGCGTGTCGCAAATGGCAATAATGCATTGAGAATCCAGGACCGTCGGTAGAATCCGACAACTGCAAACATTACAGGCAGGTCCCTTTGTTTTGTTCCCATTATCAAATGCGTTTATTCCAAAAAAAAAGAACTGAGTCATAAATTAATGTGTGTGAGAGGTGGTTGTCGTTTGAAGGCTTTTGAAAACTGAAACTACGTGTCGTCTTCATAATCACAGGAGATTCGATGAAGAATGATGAGATGTTACCATTTGTGGGAGAATTTTTCGGAGTTGAGATTGAAGTTCGATTGTAACGGAAACACTGTACTCGGCCATACCTTAGATTAGTTGATGAGTCGTAATCTAGGATTAATGATACTTAACCCTTGTACGTAAATTACCGCCCATTTCACTAACCTCGATTTAAGCAAAGCATAATCCTCAAGACACGCTTAAAGAAGAGAGAGTCAGAAGACTTGTCAAAAATGAACATCAGGAGTGACACGTGGCTCACGTGGTTTTGGATCCATTAGACAGGTTGGTGGTTTGCCTAACCCTGTAAGAAATCGCCCTTCTTTAAAAAAAATATTTTTAAATATAAGTCTATTTAAAAATTATTAATAACTATTTTTTAATTTTATACTTATTTAATTCTTAATAGAAAGACAGAAAAATAATAGAGATGTAAGAATAATTTGTAAAGAGAATAAGGTTAAATTTTTTTCATTAATTTAAGATATATTTAATAACTTGAATATCTTATTTAATATGTGAAAATTAATTAAAATATATTTATAATAAGGATAAGAGTGGTATTCCTTTTTGACATAATTATTTTCATATATTCTTTTATAAGTAGGAGCTATAGTTTTTTTTTTAATTTGATGTCCCAATGACTTGTAAATTGAAGTTGATACATGTATTTCAAGCTCTTAAATATTAGTATTAAAAAAGTATAAAATAAGTAATATTGAGTAATATGGTAAAATGCGCATAATAAATACTATATGTCTCAATTTAGCATTATAGGAAAAAAAGTTCTTTTTCATTGTCAAGCCAGACATGTATGTATAAATATCAACTGAAAAATTAAGAAAATTATAATAAATTATAATTTATAATCATGACGATTATCATTTATTTTAGTTTTTTATAAGAATAAATTATATTATTTAGGACTCGGATGAACAACACACTACTCTATATTTTATTATCTCAAAAGATAAAGTGATAAAGAAAGGGGGAATATGTGCTTTGCCCTGGCTCCCAACAAGAGATATCTAGATAATGAAACTATTTCCTTTTTTTTATAAAAAGAGAAAAGATAATAAAGCTATTTATTTATTACCATTAAATGGCAATAAAGAACATCAAGTACCAAAATTCTTTCTCTCTTTTTTTCAGTGAACACAAAATTTCATCATATGGACACAACTTGGTCATAATGGTCCATCTGTTAGAAAACGAACTGGCCAAGTACACCGTCACTCCCACGTTTCCTAAAATATATACACCCATGATTTATTAACTGCATAGTCGCATTTAATACTCACTCCGATAATATTGTCCAAAAATAAAATACTCACTTCTAGAAATATAATTAATTAATTAAAATAGAAAAAACGCGGCTGCTGCTGACGAATCTGTCTCTGTGTCAAGATCTTACCTTACACCTGCGACAAGTTTTCTCTCACTCTCACTCGCATCTTTCGAGCTAAGGAATTTGCAGAAGCAAACCAAAATCCCGAAATGAATTCGGAAAACGAGAAGAGGATTAGCGAAGCCCAGCAAAATTCATCATGAATCTTCATATCTTTATCTTCTTTTATCTCATTTCATTGTCTCTATGCCACACGATCAAGGGGACCAAATCCATCATCAACTTCAGAACTTTCAATGAATCTCAACCAAGAAGAATTCTTCACCAACCGCTGTTCCCAGACGGTTCTGCGCCACCACCAGCCGCCATTGAGTCTCCACCGCCGCCTCCGCCGGACACTCCGCCTTCTCCCGATATTCCTTTCTTTCACGAGAATCCTGTAGGACCAACGCCGGATCAGAATCAGCCACCACCGGCGATTCCCAATGGCGTCACAACAGTTCCGAACCCGACGTTAGCAACAACAACAACAACAACAACGGCGAGCAAGCCGACGAAGAAGGTCGCAATCGCCATATCAGTTGGAATTGTGACGCTTGGTATGCTCTCTGCTCTTGGCTTCTTCTTGTACAGACACCGT
Organism: Leucaena leucocephala; assembly: GCA_037074615.1. Classification (NCBI taxonomy): domain Eukaryota; kingdom Viridiplantae; phylum Streptophyta; class Magnoliopsida; order Fabales; family Fabaceae; genus Leucaena; species Leucaena leucocephala. Next base: position 19,418,611 of record CM073569.1, read on the forward strand.
GGGAAGCATCCCAGTGAGACCCAGAAGCTCGTGAATGGGAATTCTCAGGGGATTAACGAGGATTCTTCGGGGGGCCCACCGTCGAGTTTTCTGTACATTGGTACGGTGGAGCCGACACGAGCTGAATCAGTGAGTGAGCCGGTTGAATCTAATGGAGAAAACAAGTCGCCCTATCATAAACTGAATCCTCCAAAGCCATCCGATCGGTACCGGCCAAGTCCTGAATTGCAGCCATTGCCACCGCTAACAAAGCCACCAGATGGGAATTACCCGCCGGCGAGTTCTTCTTCTTCTGCGTCGTCGTCGGCGTCCGACAAGGAAAGCAACGACATGGCATTTCATACGCCACAAGGGTCATCGCTGAGCTACGAGGATGGCTATTACACACCAATTTCGCGCCAGAGTTCTCTGGCTAACGGTAGCCCAACTGTAACTGCGAGGAGTGAGACTAATTCCACTAATTCTCATCCTTTTTCGAAGAGGACATCGCCAAAATCTCGGTTCACTGCTTCTTCGCCGGATGTGAGGCCTGTTATTATGCCATCTATAAAGCGGGCTCCGCCTCCGCCTCCGCCTCCTCCGCCGGCGGCGGCAACTGGATCAACACCATTTCAGCATGTAGACAAACAAGTGACCTCCGGTGCTTCTAGAAGGCCAAAATTCTCAGCGCCACCTCCGGCACCGAATTTGACGCATCTCCAGTCAACAACAGACTACGCACCCCAGGACACGTCGAGGACTTCATCTAAATATCCTCCTCCACCGCCTCCACCTCCGCCTCCACCGCCACCACTGCAAACAACACCGAGGAAAACAGTGTCTCCAGCAATTAGTGTTCCCTCATCTTCCGCATCAAGAAAGCAACAGTCTTGGTCTGTAATTGAAGGAACAGCTTCTGTTAAAAGTATAGCAAAAGCCTCAGACGACTCTGAACATGTTGATGAAAGGGTCGCCTCTTCCCAGAGCATGGAAGCCGATGACATGGACGGAGGAAAACCCAGGTTAAAGGCTCTGCATTGGGATAAAGTGCGGGCAACCTCTGATCGTGCTACAGTGTGGGACCAGATAAAATCAAGCTCTTTTCAGTAAGTTAATTGGCATTCATTACAATTCTGGGCTAGTATCAGAGACTACCTAGGATCTAACAAGTGTTTTTGTTTTTTCAAGATTAAATGAGGACATGATGGAGAGCCTGTTTGGGTGCGACAATTCTACAAAGGTGGTTCCAAAAGAAACTCATAGAAAACTGGTTCTTCCTCCTGTGGTTAATCAGGAGGAGAAGGTGCTGGATCCGAAGAAGTCACAGAACATAGCTATACTACTAAGGGCGCTGAATGTTACAAGAGATGAAGTCTGCGGAGCTCTTTTGGACGGTAAGTTGATTTATTCACAACTTATACAAATCTTTCTTCATCACAAGGAATCTTAAAACAAATGCATAACAGTGAATGAGATGTACAAATCCTTAATTCATATTTTTTCTGCTTTATTTATTTCACCGGATGAATGAGTGTAACAAATTTTTTTGGACAAAACAGGGAATCCTGAAGGTTTGGGTACTGAGCTATTTGAAACTCTAGTAAAGCTGGCTCCCACTAAGGAGGAAGAGATAAAGCTTAAGAAGTATGATGGTGACCTCTCAAAACTTGGCACTGCAGAAAGATTTCTTAAAGCAGTTCTTGATATCCCTTTTGCCTTCAAAAGAGTTGAAGCCTTGCTCTACAGAGCTAACTTTGATAATGAAGTCAATTACTTGAGGAAGTCTTTTCAAACCCTCGAGGTAAGAATAGCTTCAATCAATGACTATTACATTCACTGTTGCCTCCTGAGAAATTAACCAGTTTGTTGTTTCTGTGTTACCAGGCAGCGAGTGAGGAATTGAAGGACAGCCGGCTGTTCCTCAAACTCCTCGAAGCTGTTCTTAGGACAGGAAACAGAATGAATGTTGGCACCAATCGTGGTGATGCTAAAGCTTTTAAACTGGACACACTGCTTAAACTGGTAGACATAAAGGGAACCGATGGTAAGACTACATTGCTTCACTTTGTGGTGCAAGAGATCATTAGATCCGAAGGCGCGGGCGGTGATTCTGCGAATGAGAATGTTCAGAAGAAAATGAATTCCAACTTCAATGAGGATGAGTTCAAGAAGCAAGGATTGCAGGTTGTGGCAGGACTAGGTAGAGACCTAAGCAATGTGAAGAAAGCAGCAACAATGGACTCTGATGTCTTGAGCAGCTATGTCACGAAGCTCGAAATGGGGCTCGAGAAAGTGAGATCCGTTCTGCAATATGAAAGATCAGATACGAAAGGGGATTTATTCAACTCCATGAAGCTATTTGTAAGAGATGCTGAAGAGGAAATTGTTAGGATCAAGGAAGATGAAAGAAAGGCTTTGTTCCTTGTGAAGGAAGTAACAGAATACTTTCATGGGGATACAGCAAAAGAAGAAGCCCACCCTTTCAGGATCTTCATGATTGTAAGAGACTTTCTAAATATTTTGGATCAAGTGTGCAAAGAAGTGGGAAGAATGCAGGATAGAATTATGGTTGGAGCTGCAAGATCTTTCAGAATAGCTTCAACTGCATCACTAGTTCGCAACAAGTACCATGCAGGACAAGATAGAAGTTCAGATGAAGAAAATTCATCCCCATAAATAGCACTGTAAAAAAAAATGAAGCATAATTATAGTTTCTCAGAACACAGTGATAGTTCTACAAAAGAGTACAGCTTTGTGAATAATAAAAAAATGGTTCCCTGAAATTGAAGCGAGCGTGTTGAAGAAGACGGCAAGAAGTTGTGGTTAAGTACTTTCTGATTTACAGAGTAAGAAGGGAAAGTTTTATACACAAAGGTTTACGCGACAGTTGAGATAGGTTTTATTATTAGATCAGAGTTCCACACATTTTCATATCTTATAATGTATTGATTTCACCTAAAAGGCGATTACTTGTAATTTTTTTAATCAATTATTAATAATAACAGCAGTTTTGCATCATTTCCTTGATCCAAGACTAAAAAGCAAGTCCAACAATTAAACGAACAATCATATGAAATTCATGAAAGCTTACTATAAATATTTAAAATTTTCATATAACTATATATTCTTTCATTTTTTAATATAAGATATAGTTTATAATATAAATTATACTATAAATTAAATATTATATTTAGGATTAGAAGAATATATGATATATATATATAACATATAGGGCCTGTTTAGATAGGATTTTAAAAAATGACTTATAAAAAAAAAGGGCTTCTGGACAACTTATGGAAAAAGGTTTTTAGAGAAAAGTTTATGAAAAAAAAAAGGTTTTGAATAAATAAGTATTTGGATAGTTATTTTTAGAATGACTTTTTATATTGGTAAATTATCAAAAAGGGTATGATTTGATTAAAAGTAAGAGAAAGGAGAGAGGTAGAGAAAAGAGAAGAGAGATGATAGAGAGGAGAGAGGAGAGAGGGTATAAAAAACAGTAAAGGTAAGATAGTAATTACATAATCCATAAGCTCTTTTACTGTTCAAAAAGCTAGTTTTAATAACTTATTTAAAACTATCGTTTTAAACCATAGTTTTATTTAAAAATATTTATAGATAAATATAGTTATTTAATTTAAAATTTTTTTAAACTAAAATTTTATCTAAAATTTTTTTTAAAAATATAATTTGAGCCGTAACAAACACGCCCATAAACGATATGCAAGTGGATGTTGGGATGTGAAACTGATTTGACTCTAACTTTTGGCTATTGCTGTTGACAAATTGGGGCCACAGCAATACCCTTTGCTCTCAAAATCTTTTGAATCAATATTTTCCATTTCTTTGATATGATATCTTTTGCTTGAAGCTCCTGAAATGACAGGATTCACACAGATTTAAGTAAATAATTGAGATGAGAATAACAATATGGCTTATAATCCTTAAATGTTAGTATTAGTAAAAAAGTTTATTAATCTATTAGTTTTTAATATAATAACTAATTGGTATTTTTAGATAGATAAAAAAATTAAAAAAATTAATTAATTATGACTAAATTTAATTTTTAAAAAATAAATTTATATTATATATTTTTTAATTTATATAAATTAATTAATTAATTTTTATATTAATTTATTTAATTTTTTTAATTTATATAAAAAAATTAATTAATTTTTATATTAAAAAATAGAGGGAGTATTTATTAATTGATAAATTTACCAACATGTGGATCAGCACATAGTCGAGAATGTAACTCCAATAATTGCCACATTCTCTTACGATGAAAGGATGAATGCAACCACCACGTGGGACCCTCAATTTACAGCCAACATAATGACGAATGAGCAATTATTGTTAATATAAATAGTAAAAGATAGATTTACATCTTATAAAGATATGAGTTTAATTTTAACTGTCATTGTTAGAATTTTTTTTGCTAAACAATGTCGTAAATCCTTTATAAGCATTCTTTAAGATCTAAGACAATATCTTAATTTTGATAGGAGACCGGTATCAAATCTACTTCAATTTTTTTACGTCCAAACAAAACAAAAGCAATTCTATCCCCTTGCAGGGTTCATAACCACAAGGAGCTTCGTTTGCTTTTTATTCTTTATCCTGTGGGCCAATTGTTCGACACCCATCTCTACAGATATGAACAAGTGCTTCCATTGCATCGTATCCCATGTAGATCTTCCTTTCTTCAATCTTCCTCTTCCTCATCTTCTTTCTCTAGTCACCAGTTTCATTCCAGAAAAGGCGAGGAAAACGAAGAGGGAGAAATGAAAAAAGGCAGAATTTTTACATTTTGTTCCAGAGTTTTGTAATGAAGAAGTTCGGTTTCCAGAAATGGGTGACTTTGCTTCAATACCTTCCAACCTTGAGACTCTGAAACAGGTTTGAGATTGTTTGACATCATTCGGTAACAAATTAGGCTGAGCCGTGGAGCCTCACAGAGCAATGCAAACTGGAATATGTCAACTACATTGTCTATTGTGAGTAAACTCATCTCTAGCTTCTCTTCGCATTCTCGCTTTAAGTGAGGCACAACAAATGCATGTGACCAACAAAGGCAACGCCAGTTCCTCCATTTCTTCTTCCTCATAGCAGTTATTATTTTGTAGTATACTATAGGATTATGACAGAAATTGGATTGAAATGAACGAACTTACAAGAAGGTTAGAATGAGCAAAGAGAATACGACCATTATGAGTATGAATGCAAACATCTGCTTTATAAGCTTCATCGAAAAGACGATCCCACAAATCTCTTGTTGCTTTGGAGACATAGCTACATTTTCTTCTTGGCGTTAAATTGTTCATCAACATTTTCTTGCGTGTGAAACTCGTTGTTGTTGAAGGCGGAGGAGGCGGTACTGGAATTAAATTCTGAGCATCCATTAGATATTCACAATATTTGCTATATTTATCTTAACCTCACTTCGTTCTCCACTCTCCACAGCTGCATAAATGTAAAAACAAATCATCAAAAGATGAAATGTGGGATCGAACTTGGCCAAGATTTGATTCAATCTCAAATTTCTAATGTGAGAAACAGATCCAGTTGCGAAATGTGGAATCGAAATGAAATCGATTGCACTGAGGAAGGAAGGAACAGAAAGTTAACGATGAAATTAGCCTCTTTAAAATATTTTAGAAGTTTGGCAAGGAGTTGGCTCATAATTTATAAGGTTATGAGTTCAAATTGTATTACCGATGTGAGGATATCTGTAAGTGCTATTTGAACCCGGAGGTATCCTCTTGCCCTCATAAGTCCAATTATCCAACTCACCAAAAATTTTTTGAATAAAAAAACAAATGGTTAAAATTTATTCTAATATGCTAAACCATTTACATTGCTACCTTAGTTCCTTATTATAAAATTTAGTTATTTTTTTAGATAGACTAAGAAAATCAGGTAAATAGTTAATTATAATTAATATTAGAGTTATTTATCTAATATAGGTAAATTAAGAAGTATATGATATGAGTTTATCTTGATAGTTTATATTTAGTCATGATTAACAGATTTATTTGGTTTCATTAGTCTAATTAAAAAAATTAATTAAGTCTTATATTAGGGAACAGAAGAAATCTACATATCTAATCTAAGTTTATTCTAATTTTTTTAAAAAAATACAAAACTTTGTCAATTTTTATCTTTTTATAAATTAATAAAATTCTTGATGAATTTCAAAAACCGACTGAGTTGTTGTCATAACCAATTTATTATTTTTTTTTGTTTCAATTGATTAGTTCAACCAATTTTAAAAATTGACTGATCTGTCTGTTGTAATAGTTAATTTGTTGTTTTTTTTAATCAAATTGAATACGATTGGACAAAAAGGCCAATAGAATACATATTTCTTAGAAGGATGATAAAACAGAAGCCAACAATAAACTAGAGAACAGTTCCCATTCTTCCATCTGTTTCCAACAGGTTTCCAAACATATGAGAACATGTGTACAACAACTGAAGAGCCCACATTTGTGACAATGTTGGGCCCCTACGGTCCAATTAGGTTTGGGTGAAGGCCCAAGAAAAGCCCAATTCACATATCAGGTTTCAGGATCACAATGAAAACGGACATGTATAATACACTTAGGTGCCTAGGTTTACGTCTAAGGGTAATAGACGGCTCGCTCTGCTCGATATTGATATCGCTTAGGAGGAAAGGAGAATTCGTCTTGTCCTAAATAGTGAGTGAGTCCAACCCTTTTCTAAAAATTTTGTAACAAAAAAAAAAGACATGTATAATGCACAAACTACTCCAATTAATGTATGTTTGAGCAATCTAGGTAATGAAGTTAACAGCGTACTGTCTCATAAACTCATTAATCCAATCAGAAAAGGCTGAAAAAGAAAACATTTTTAAAAAAAAATTAGACAAAACGTACGAAAATTTTGGGGGTAAATGAGGGACTGGAAAATTAATGAGGTGACAGAATAATAGTAAGCAAGGATGATCATACAAAATTGATAATGCAACAGTAACAATAGAAATGGAAAGAGAATAATGGTGGGGGGTAGTTGGGAAATGACGAGATCACACTGAAAATTAAATATATAGAGAGACAGCTTCTTCATCATATCATACATGGTGGCCAAAGCAACATTGAATTTGCCGGCAAACATGTTTCACAAAGCTCACTAATTAATATCTCTTTAAATTTCTCACTTTTACAGGAAGAGCTAAAATCATATTCATGCACAGTACATGTATGATCTTTTTGGATGAGAAATTGAAGAAGCACATATACATATTGTGATTGGGATTTAAGTGAGTAAAAGCAGGGGAGGGAGTGGCCTTGGGACCATAATTTTCTGCTACCCGTTCTGCATCAGTAAGCAAATAGAAAGACAAGATTATGTTGATGACGACGAAGAATCACACATCAAATGGTCAAAGTAAGTAGTTGACCGACCATCTTGGGCATGCTGATGTCTCAGAGTCAAAGTCTTACCAATTCTCATCACTAATGCCTAAGCACCTACATAGGGGAACTTAGTGGGTGCGAACTTTGGGGGGTGGAAGGATAGGGGAGGAGAGTGTTGTGGAAGAGGAGTGATGACGTATGGAAATGGGTCTTTTTATAAAACCTGTGGGTTTCAGCCTTTCACACGTGAAGACGCTTCTCCTCTTTTCACGTGTGCTTTCCTACTTTCATCAATTCTCAATCTTTCTACCCATTGTTAGTAGATTTAAACAGCAAAACAATAAAATATATAATTATTTAGTTTTAGTCACAATATTTAAAGAGATAACATAACTTTTAAATATTTAAATTTATATTTGAAGATAATAGACGGCTCACACTACTTGATATTAATATCACCTATAAAAAAAAGACTTCGTCTTACCTTTAGATCGTAGATAAATTTAATAAATTTTCAGTGCCAGCCGCAAAACTCTGTTGATAATGGGATATTGGTGAGTGAAGTGAATGGTGTTCCATATTTATATGATTTTGTTAATTAGGGTTTTTGGGATTGAATAGTATCAATTTGATGGTGGCATTCACTAGGTAATGTTCAGAAGGAGTCAAGAGAGGAATAAACCCTGCAAAAGATTGCATTTTATTTAGCATTCCAGGTTTTGGATCTTGTGTCCTTAATTACTTTAATTAGCAATCCCTCTTAATTAATATAATACCCCTTTTCATTTGTTTTTGTTGCCTTCTTTCTTCATTCAGAATTACACAAGGGCCATAACCTCATCTTCTCTTTCTTAGTTTACTACTAATGCATCCTCTCCCTGCTCTGTGTTCTGCCTCAATTTGCCTCTTGATAAATTCTCACATTCACATGCTCTTTTTTCTAAAAAAAATTAATAAAAAGTTGAAACCCATTTATATAATATTTTTATATATAGTTACATTGGAAAGAAAATTAACTATTAATATCATATGTGTATATAATAATATTATTATTATTATTATTCTACAGGCAATACATATATACATTATAATTATTCTATCCAAACAAATATAATATTTTGATGATCCCTTATCTCCACAGTTAAGAAACAAAGGTGTGAAGGCATCATTTGAAGCCAAATCCGCCAAGATTACTCCACAAATTATTAAACACAATCAAAATTCAGAGAGAAAACAAGAAGACGATTAGGAAGAGACAAAAAGATTCTTGATGAATGTGGGAAAATACTAATAAAAATAAAAACATTAATCATTCATAACCTCGTATTCCTCCCTACATTATTATCACGCAACATTAATTAGTGTAAATGCTGCTCCGCATGGTATCGTCCATTTCTCACTCCCTCCCTCAAAATGAATACTCCAAAAATAAATAAATAATGAGATGGGAATTTTTAAGAGTGTTATTATGATTAGCATAATTAATGGAGACCACAAGAACGTGGAGTGAAGACAGAAAAAGAGAGATATACGGCCAGCAGTGAGACCACTTGTGATAATGCAAACAATATTGGAGTTTATATATATATTTATAAAAAAATTGAAGTAATTGAATTATGTATTCATAATTTATTTCATCATATATATAAAATGTTCTTGTACCAAAATTATATCATAGTTGAAAACCGCATAGATCTTATAGAATATCAGTCCCTTTTTATATCTAAATTAGGATGCAATGTGGTTATTATATTTATCCAAACAAAAGGTATTATATTTATTACAAAAGCCTGATATCAATCAAAACTATAGTATCCCTCTTAAAAAAAACATTGAATCCACCAAAAGAATAATTACTCCTAAAAAAAATGTGCCACTTTCTATGAAATCATTAGAGATTATTATTTATGCATTTATTATAATTTTTTTAGAGAAATGAGACAATAAACGGCTAAAATATATATATATAACTCTAAATTTTAGTGTATAACTCTAAACTTTAGTTAATACCGAATTTATTTTTAAAGGTTAAATTTAAAAACGAGAATTTTAGTTTTAAAAACTTTATTTTCCTCTTTTGATTTGGTAGTTGTGTATTTTAGTTCTGAAAGTATTTTTGTTCACTAGTTTTATTTATTTTAAATTTTGTTATTTAGCCTTAGATCAGACCATTCCCCCCCCCCCCTCATTTGTTTTAGTTTTATCACGATCCTTTAACTTTACCTTCAAGTTTTTTTTCTCTAATCTACCTAACACTTTTAATTATTTTAATCAATTTGTCGCACAGAATTTTCTTCCTGCCACTTAATGATGGTAGTTCTGAGGGACAAAACCTGGAGAAATTGGAGATCAAATGAAAATTAAATTAAATTAATAAAATAAAATTTATGAGGAAGGACCACGGTTTGAAGATGACTAACTATTTAAACTATAATTGAGTTTTAAGATACATTCAAAAAAAATTCATGTAGAATTTAAAGTGATGATTGAAGAAACTAATTGCAAATATGCCTGCCTTGATTGTTCTTCTTCCTAAATTTTATACCCATTCAGTCTCATTTTTCCTAATTTTGCGTAAAATTGATGTTGTTGTTGTCAAAGCCAGGTCAAGTTAAATTGACTGAAACTAGATGTTAATAATAATATTTTGGACTTGTTGGCGCAAGAAAACAATTGAAACGGGCAAAAAAAACTAAAAAAAAAAGGTAAATTAAATTAAATGAGTGAAGATGATGAAGAAGGGTATGACCAAAATAAAAGGGCCCTGAATTAGAAGGGACAAAACTTACCATCCCTCAGCTGTCCTTAGCACCAAAAGTGGAATCGCACGCCCCTGACCACTTCCTCTTCCACTCCGAAATCCCAATGAATCTCCAAACATTTTCAGATAATTTGGGATTCGCATCATCCTCTGTAACTCTGTATAAATCCCATAACCCCCTCTTTAACCGCTAATTATAATCCCTTTCCCTCCTTTTGGCGGCACCAACATCGCCATTTCCCTCTCAATCTCCTCCTCCTTTCTCTCTCACTCTCTCACTAACGCTCCTGTATTTGGCAGTTAGTTTCCATGGAGTGAACAATCCCATTCCCTTTCTCTTACACACACACACACATGTTCTAAGGTGACAGCTCTGAACAATGGCGGCCTCTGCGTCTTCGTTTTCTTTCTCTAGCCTTTTGTGTGAAGAAGATGAAGCTAGCATTTTGAAGGTTGGGGATGAGAATTCTGGCATGTACTGGAAGAACCCATGTTCTGTTTTCGAGGATGGAGACGAATACATTGAGATTTTCTTCAAAAGAGAAATGGGGTTTGTATCCCCAATTGATGATTGTTCAACAAGTGCTGCTAAATGGCTCAAGAATGCTCGTGTGGATGCCATTGACTGGATTTTCAACGTTAGTTTCTAACAGCCATTTTCTTGATTTTTCTGTTTTCTTTTTCTTCTTCTTTGAATTGATGGAGAACTTCTTTCTTCTGCTTTGATTCAGACAGGGGCGAAATTCGGGTTTAAATTTCACACCATTTACTTATCAGTGACTTACTTGGATCGATTCCTTTCAAGTCGATCCATTGACGTGAGAAATCCATTTTCCCTGTTGATTTCAAATTGCTCTTAATGTTTTCAAAACTATAAATACTTTTGATTTATTTCTGTTCTTTCTTTCAAATGTAGGAAGGAAAAGATTGGGCCATTCAGTTATTATCAATGGCATGTTTATCTTTGGCAGCAAAAATGGAAGAGCAAGACGTGCCAACTCTATCTGAATTTCCGGGAAAAGAATTTCACTTTGAGATTAAAGTGATTGGGAAAATGGAATTGTTAATTTTGGATTCCTTGGGATGGAAAATGGGATCCGTGACTCCTTTTGCATATCTGCAGTACTTGGTCAAGAAATTTTCCTTGGAATCAAAACTAGAAGCAATAATCTCAAGAGCTATAGATCACATTATGGCAATCGTGAAAGGTATTTCATTATTCATCCTCACAATGTACATTGAATAAAATCCCTTAATAATGAAAACCATAACTGATTTTTCTTCCACGCAGATGTTAATTTAATAGATCAACGACCGTCTGTTATTGCTTCTGCTGCCATATTAGCAGCTTCTGGAACTACATTAACGAGACACTCTGTGAATCTTTGTTTAAGCTCGATATCCTCCTGGGGATCTCTAGAAAGTGTGAGTTTGATTGGTCTTCTTTTGCTTCAAATCTTTATTATTTAGATGACAATTGGAGAAACAAGAACAAAGTTTAATGGGATTTTTGTAATGTTATCCAACAGGAACTTGTATTTTCCTGTTACAATCGACTGCAGGAAATAGAGAGAAGGAAAATTAAGACTCCTGACTCAAATTTGTTGTCAACAACCCATTCTTCCAGCTTCTTCACAGATGTTTTGGAGAATACCTCTGTTCTTTCTTCTGGTACAAAGAGAAAACTCACTTTCCTAGAAAGTGGAACTGAAAGCTACCCTGAACAAAAAAAGATACATCGGCCTTAGTTATTGGAAGATTGATTATTGTTTTTTACTGATTGGATTATATGATCTCTTTTTTTCCCACTGAAGATTTTATTCTTTGATAGTTCATAGGTCTGCTAATGAGTGCCAACCACCAGTCTGTGGAATGATTTGGTATTTGATGATTGGGGCTTTTATTTTCCACACACCCAACTAAACTGTTGTCAACCAGTGACAGAGAGAGGAAAAGAAGGTAAATAAATAAAGAAAAAGAAAAAAAGAAGAGCAGATAGAAATTAGCCTACCGTAAGAAGGAAGAATGGAGGTGACTAAAAGTCCAAGAGCCATAAGAGCCATTTGAAGACTATTTTGTCCACTGTGATGGATGCAGAGCAGTGTTTTCTTTTTCTTGAATTTTTGGTTGTTATTATTATTATGACAAGTCCACTTTTTCAACTTCATTTCTTTATTCATTTATTTAGCATCTAATATTATTTTATTTTATATATATATTTATTATCTTAAATTTATTTATATTATAATTTTATCTATAATTTTTTTAATTTGATATTATTTTATATATAATTTTATTTCTTAAGTGTTAAGAATTGCATCAAATTAAAAAAATTATAAATAAAATTGTACTAAATTAAAAAATTATAGATAAAATTATATCACAAATAAGATTAATATACTAGACTAATGAAAAATAAGATCAAGATACTAGGTGTTATATAATTTTTTATTTTTTTTATTTTTATTTTTTAGGTTATATAATATCCAATATTTTAATTTTATTTCTTATATACGTCCAGTATTACAATTTTACTCCTAATATTTTTAATTTAATATAATTTTTTATACTTAATAAATAAGATCATATGTAAAATTATACTAAATTTATATTAAATTAAAAAAATTATAAATAAAATTGTATTATAAATAAAATTAAAATTATAATACTATATATATATATAAAAAATAAGATTAAGAAGAAGAAGATATTAGTGTTATATAACATTTTTTTTCTCTTGCGTCATATATCATGTAACTATTCTCTTGCTTAAGATCATGTAACTAGAAGGTAGGAGCAACCCTACCCTACGAGAGGGAGATTGTGATGTCTTTGAAAGGCTGAAAGCCAGGAAGGAAGAATGAGGCGTTAGGTTTTGATTGATTTGATGTATCTGAGAAGTGAGAAGCACTTAAAAAAAAAAAGGGCTTGTACAGTTGAGTGTGTGATTATGCTTTGCTTCGGAAGTGGGAGGGTCTTATTATGAACAGACCTGAGAAAAACTTTGCTTAAACTGTTTTGCTGTACTTTGATTATTGATGCATCAATATTATTATAGCCCGGAAAAAGGTAAAAGCCTCAGTATAGTACAATGCATTGGCAGTGATTAAAATACTTTGATTAATGAATCACAAATCTGAATTCTGACAGCTAACTTTGTACATGTTTTGTGGTTGCCACCCATATTCAGAAAAACATGCTTTCTTTTCTTTTATTTTTTTCCTTAACCAAGTTTCATTATATGCCATTGTCGCCCCCAGTTTCTATCTTTGTTTTCACACTCATGTATGTGTGGACAAATCAAGAGACATCCCTATATCTAGTAGATAACACGATTTTGCTAAAGGAAAGTAAGGGGTGGGGCCCATTTTATCAACCATGAAATTAGGGATATGGAGGATGAGATCCATACGAGTTTGGTGTCAGAATCCCCACCTCTCTCCCACATGCCTTGTAGGGAAGAAGATGAAAGTGAACAGAGTCATATCCAGTCTGGCCTCAACCTTGTATTGGGGTAAACAAATTACCTAGTTCACATGCACATTCAACAACTGAGCCAGATTCTTTGGTCCTCCACATTTCTTAAAAACAAACTGTACTGTTTTATATTCATAGTGTGGTTATACTTATACTGACTACACATTCACAAATGATTAAGATTTTCAAAATATTATTTTAATCTATAATATAAGAGTTAATTAACTAATTTAAATAGATTAAAAAAAATTAAATGAATCAGTTAACATACTTCATAGTATGGTTATATTGAACCAGACGGATAGATAATTAGAATTTTTAAGATAAAAACAGAATTCACGTACTCAATTATATGATGATAATAATTTGGGATTGCGATTACTTTCTTCTCCGACTGATACCTGCATCACGTATGCAGAAGAAAATGGCCAATGGAAACGACAACGGTGATAGAAGTGAGTTTTGGCTAGTTGCATTGAAGGACAATGTCCATACTCCATATGCATAACTGTCACGCAGAGGGGTTGCAGGGATGTTTTGTTGGATCACAACAACAACAACATATTCACTATCGTACGGCCAAAGGGGTTTTGTTTTTATGTATTCCATGAAGAAAACGTTCTTGTTTCGTTTCTGTTTAGCTTCTTTTGATTGGACAAGAAATTATTTGTCTGGTTCAAAACTAAATGCCAAGACGATAAAGTTGGGAGGGACCAAATTAATACTACTTTGCCTCATTTGGCTTTGCATTAGTTGAAATCACACGTCCTGCGTCTCCCTCTCTGTCAAACTGAGACTATTTCCCAATTTGGACACAATCATACACCATCATGTGTTTCTTTATCACTGATTTTTTATAACTAAGAAAAAATGCCTTGGATAAAATGGGTAAGTTTTGGTTTTTTGACAGTGACTTGATACTAACATGCTAATTTTCTGCATCTAAACCAACAAAAGCTTAGAGAGGATATAGAAGAATGATGCTTGAACTAGTATGTATGTGATGGAGGAGCATGGCGCACCTCCTATCCCCAATTATCCTTTTGGCTTTATGTGCTTGGGTTGCAAGACCCAGGTTCTTTTGGAGTCTCATTCCTGATTGCCACACTTGTTTTCTAACTGATCCGTATTATCCCTCTTATCAATGTGATTCATGGAGATTGGTTTAGACAGGGATCATCTTTAAGCGAGCTGCAATGGGCATGCCTGAATATCCAACGGAAACACTAAACAACCAGTATATAGGAGCAAGGGGTGTGGTGTTAGCGTAGGTTCCTAAATACTCAACTATTATGATCTGAAACAAAACGGACACTTATGACAGCCACGAAAACATGATTATCCAATATGCCTTTAATTCTTTAAATACATCTATTTCCTCCATCTCACTTTAGCTTATCTCGTTGAAAACCTGCCAAAATACCAAAACCAGAACATGGTATCAAATCAAATGCTTGAGTTTAATGAATTAATGTTGTTCTTCCTTCCATAGTGAAAATTAGAGAGGATTGATTACCTGACAGAAGACAAATGAGTTGAAAATAAGGGTGTTTAACAACGTATCATAATTTGGACCCTTCATTCCAAAGATCCATTTCCCTTCGACCTGAAGAATCCATATCACCAGAACTTGATACAGAGATTGGCCTAAGATACTCCTCCACGTAACATTGCTGATGAAACTTCCCTCCCTTCCCACCGGGAACGCTTCCTTAGTTCATCATCATTTGGAGGTTCAGTTGCTAGTGCAAGAGGCGCACTTCCTGAACAAGAAAACTCATTAATTATTATACCATCGTATGATTCATATAGCCGATCCTATCTAATGTGAGAAGGCTTATTGTTAAAAGTTCATAAAGTGAGGTGAGCTAGTGAGGTTGGTTCACTTACCCGATGTGCAAGCCGAACTCAAGTTCATAAGTAAGGCAACTGAGATGAGCATAAGCCCAAAGGGAGAGCCCATTCCCAAAAGACTAGCCTATTAGGAGGGAGAACCCCTTGAACTTATAAACCCCACTCTACTTGTGAAGCTCCCCAATGTGGGACTCATAACAATGCCACCCCCTCGAAAGCCGATATCCCTGGCGGCTCCACTCTACAGCACTTCACTTGGCCTTCTGCCGGTCAGAACCCTCCGTAGGTAGCCCTCTCCAGTAAGTCGACTCTCAATGAAAGCACCAATGAGATGAGCATAAGACCAAAGGGAGAGCTCATTCCTAAAAGACTAGCCTATTAGGAGGGAGAACCCCTTGAACTTATAAACACCACTCTACTTGTGAAGCTCCCCAACATGGGACTCGTACCAGCAACTACATTAACTGTCAGCTGAGACTGTACAAATTTTTGAACGTTTATGTAAACTGAACGTCCCCATTTTGCCACTGTCACTATAGTAGAGATATTATCATCCAGAATTATGACAACAGCGCTTTCTTTAGCAACCTGTTCACAAAATCACGTTGTTATTGTAATTTGTCACCACCTTATAAGCATTTTCCTTGCATTGATTTTCCAATACGTAAAACAATTTTATGGGCTTTCCCTTTCTCTTTAACATTATCTTGTATGTTTGGTTTGGACTCACCTCAGTTCCAGCAATGCCCATTGCAAGTCCAATGTCTGCCTCGTGAAGGGCAGGAGCGTCATTTGCTCCATCACCAGTTGCAGCTACAACTTCTCCAAACGTAGTACGCAGTTGTTTCACTAAAGTATGCTTATCTAACTGTGAGGATCTAGCCATAACCTTAAAAAATACAAATTGAACTTTGTGTTATTGAGAAGATCAATAACGTTGATGGTTCATAAATATAGAAGCAATCATATGAAATATGAATCACCTGAATTTTAGGAATCAGTTCAAACATTTCCTCCTGAGTCTTCTCTCTGAAGGGCCTTCTATGTCTATGCCATCGTCTGTTAAAATCCCACATTCTATGGCTATAGCTTTAGCAGTATTAATATTATCACCTGTAACCATTCTAACTGTAATACCCGCTTTTCGACATGTTGCAACGGATTCCTTAACACCAGGACGAACAGGATCTTTGATACCAACGATCCCAATACAAGTATATCCAGAAGTAGGAATAGAATCTTCAGCAGAGAATCTATTTTCCTACACCATATAAGCAAGGCATAGAGTTCTAAGTGCATCACAAGCAAATAAGTGAATTGTATCTTTAAGATAATTACATTTCTCTGCATCAAGTGATACAACATCTCCGTTTGAATTAATCCCTTTGTCACAAGCAGCCAAAACGATCTCAGAAGCAAGATTTCCTTCAGGCAGCTCTAAAACTACACCCATCCTTTTCTTTTCTGAGTTAAATGGCTCAACTTTCACAATCTTACATGCTTTTCTCTCTTTATGAAAATCCCCTCCCAGTGATAAACCATATTCCAATATTGCAGCTTCTGTTGGCGTCGCTAGAATCTCATGCTTCCTTCTGCCTTTTCTTTTAGCCACAACTTCTCCTCCGGTATTATTAAATATCGATTCTAGTAACATTTTCATGGCAAAATCCGGAAACTCGTCGATGTTGTTATCATTGTTCAGTTCCTTGATGTTCATGCAAATGCAGGTTTTGACGACAGTCATGCGGTTGGTCGTTAATGTTCCTGTTTTGTCACTGCAAATACTTGTCGCTGAACCTATGGTTTCGCAGGCTGCTAAGTGACGACCAAGGGCTTTGTCGTTCAACAATTTTCTTCATATCAAACGCAAGGCTCAGGGTCACAGCTAATGGTAACCCTTCGGGGACAGCAACGACAACGATTGTAAATGTAACAGCGAAGAATTCCAACACCTCCGTGGCATCGTCCACAGACACACTCCAAAATCTTCCTTCTTGTCGTTTACGTGACATAAGTCGCTTCATCAAAACGACAAAAGTAATAACAGCGAACAACAACCCTATCTTCGCAATGATAGTAGCCACTCCATTAAGTTTAACTTGTAATGGTGTTTCATCATCTCCACCTTCACTCAGTATCGCCATTTACCCCATTGAGTTCTCATCCCTACCGTTGTGACCAACATCTTGCCGGATCCATCTTGAACCTTGGTTCCAGATAGAAGAAATGGGTTCGGAGAATTCACCATTACCGGTTCCCTTTCTCCGGTTAAACTTGATTCATCGATCGACAAGGAGAATCCTGAAACGAAGAGTCCATCTGTGGGGACTTGATCTCCTATAGCAAGATGAACAATGTCGCCAGGAACTAATTAATATATTGACATTTTTTTCCTATACCCATTTCTTGTGATCTGCATCGAGATCTTCTTTTTCTCCTTGTCTAAATCCTTGAACTGTAATGATTGGCGATAATCACTTGTTGCTGTCACAAACACGATACTTACGACGATTCCTAGTCCATCGTGAGCTCCTCCGGGCCACCCTTCTGTCGCTATTCCTATTACGAGAGACACAATAGCACACACGCCTAGGATCATTAGCGTCATGTCTTGAAGTGCTTCGAAGACAAAAACCCAGAAACTTCGGACTTCGCTCTCGGTGAATTTGTTGATTCCGTAGATTTCTTGTCTCTTGATAAGTTGGTCGGAGTCATTGTCAATACCATCTTCCGTTGATGTTGAAAGCTTTTTTGAAATTCCATCAACCCCACCATGAAATTTTAGCTTCTTTACTTCGTGTCTTTCAACAAAAGATTCCAATTCATCCGCACAGATCTGAAAGCCTGCTTCTTTAACTTCTTCAGGTACTGTGTAATCACTTGGCTGCACACCTGCACTGCATAATAATTGCAAGTAATGAAATTTGTTTTATGAATAAATGCACGTGTATAGGCTTAAGATCAAGCTGGAGATATCTACTCACCTTGGATAAACTGAAATGCCTATTTGGAAACCAAAACAGCAACCTTCAATTTCTCCTGCTTTTAGAAAAACCAGATAGAGATCAAGCTGGAGATATCTACTCACCTTGGATAAACTGAAATGCCTATTTGGAAACCAAAACAGCAACCTTCAATTTCTCCTGCTTTTAGAAAAACCACATAGAGATGTAACATTCCATTTCTATATGTTGTTCTCATTTGAGGGGGGAAAAGGCAGGGGAAACATATTCTTTAAGTTTTAATAATTATAGCGATTAGCATGTAGATTCCATTAAGCTAGGTTCAGAATTGTTGAAATGATTCCCAGTTGTTCATGGAACACAAGAAACAACATGATACGAATCTTGTGGCTTACGGAAGAGAAATACCTGATTGGTGCGACGCATTTCAGCAGCTTCGCCTCGCTTGGAGAGATTGGCAGTGAAGCGAAATCTTCTTTTGGGGTTGTTAACAATGCCACAAAGTTTCCTCCAACTCTGAAGAACCTCTTCAGATGAGTTCTTGGACTTGACTTCAAAGTTTTCTCTCCATCATCCAATACCTTATGCTCTGTTTCTGATCCCTACTATCCTACAAGAATGAAGAAATTAACGATTCTCACTTGTAAGTCCCCCGTATTTCTGGGCTTGATATGCTCATTATGGCAGAGGTTGGTTTCTTTGCAGTTTTACTGCAACACGAGAAGAAGCTGTGGCTTGTTTTGGTAATAAAAGCATGGAGCTTGAAGCCCCATTTGCCAGAAAATTGGACAGAGTGTGATCAGAATCTGTAAAAGGAAGGCGAGGAAGAAACAGGGGAGAGGGAAACGAAGGAGGTTCCGAAATATGGTAGGAGTGAGGAACAAGAACAAGGGATGTGTGTTATTTGGGGAACGATATTAACGGATTGGGCGGGGTCAACAGCTACGCCTAAAATTGAATGCCTTTTATGGTTGTCAAAGAATGAGAGAGCATCAAAACAATCGAAGTTTTTTTTTTTTGCTTTTGGCAGGAAAATTGTTGGATATATTATGTACTTTATTATAATAAATAAAAAATTATGTAATTCGTTCTGTGCTTAATATAAAATTTATTGTCCTTAATTATTCTCTCTGGTCTTCTACATTAATTTTTTTTCTCATAGTAATACTTTTCTTTATTAGAACATCTTTCCTTCTGCACGTTAATTTTTTATCATTAAATGACGGGAACTTTTTAAAAAAAAATATCATTTTCTGTACGTAATAAATACACGAAACTAAATCATTTACTTTTTTAAAATTCTATGAATTAGTTAAAAGAATTTTATATTTAGATCAGAAGAAGTATTTTATTAAAAAGGGAAACTACATGTGAGTCATATTTTATTTAATTGGACATCACGATATCAATTGTTATATTGAATCCTCATTTAAACTAAATACTTATTAAGTTATCTTTTATTTATGTTTATGAAATTATTTAAAAACGGGTTTAGGAAATATGTTTTGCAGGTGTCCGTTCAGAATATATTGAGTTGATGAGATCATTGAAATGTTCCTACTGATCGGTGCTAAATACTAGATACCAAATACTAAAAATATTATTATAGTTTTTTAAAAAAATTGTGCCTTTATTATTAAAATTTTTATTTAATTTAATATCATATTAATTTAACAATTTTTTAATATTTTTTTATACAAGAGAGTCCTAATACCCAATAAAAAATTAAACTAATGAAAAAATAAATTCTAAATATTCAGAAGTCACTAAATACAACAACCGTGAAGAACATGTATCATGAATATCAGATTTTGAAAGGCTTTCTTTATCAATAGCAACAGTAATTAGGTTATTCTCTCTTAATATAAATTGTAATTTTAAATTCCATTGTATGCATATAAATTTCTAAATCTACACAATTAATAGACTGCCTATGAGTCTTGTGTTACTTACTCCTAATATATCAATAAGATATTTAACATCTGATTTAAAAATAACTTTTCTATAACCTTTGTGCCAAGTAGTTTAATATTATTAATGCCATATTAGGTATGTATTTTTTTACATCTACCCTATATTTTGGTCCCTGAAAATGATGAAGAAGATTAGACGAAAACCGGGACCGTTTGATAATTGGGCTGGAGAAGGAGGTAAACTTTTTTCTGACTATTTATCAATTGGGCTGCATTTGGTTTGAAAGACCTCAATTATCTGAATTTTTTTTTTAAGCTTTTGATTAAAAGAGACATATTTCCTCGTGCATTGCAGCCACTTTGGAAAATAAATCGTCTTATCTATAGCTTTAAGTAATACAAATACTTATCATCTATAGGTTTAATTACTAAAGGATAAGACATACGATCATTTAGAATATATTCGAACACTAAATAACACTATTTTATTGTGATTCTAGTCGCGGTGCTGGGGGAGGCATCCTAACTCCTAGATACCTAAGTTTACGCTTGAGAGTAATAGACAACTCGCTTTGCCCGACATTGATATCGCCTAGAAGGAAGGAAGATTTCGCCTTACTCTTAGATCGTGAGTGAACCTAACCTCTTTCCAAAAATTTTTATAATAAAAAAAAGTAATACAAATTGTTAGATATTTTATATTTAATATTGATAATCATATATGGGTAAAATTCTCTCACATGAGCTTCATTCACAAGATGGGTCTACCATTATAAGAAAAATAGTTACTAAATTATTTTCTATTATTCTCTCTATTTTTTGAAGCATATATATCATCCTATTAGAAATAATAATGTTCGAAGTATTATTGAGTATTAAACGTTGATACCTCTTTTAGCAAAAATTCTTATATTAGTTTATCGGGTTATGAGAGACTAATTTCTTTCACTAGATTCAACCCTATTGATAAATATTCTCTTTAAAAATAAAGTAATAACCTATTTTAGTAATCCTCAATGGTATTAGTTTTTAATTATTAACTAGATTATGGGCTTAACCAAAAAAAACAATAACTATACTATGTTGGGCCATTTTATGCCGCAGCGATGGTACTTCTGTGGATAATATTTCAGGTTAATTTTGAGCCATTCATGCACACAATTATCAAGTTTAACCCACTTGAATTGATCTGATGTGATATGATATTCTTTCCCCAAATATTTGGTGCGATATTCTGATATTAGACATGGCGTTCTCTACAATGGTGATGCCGATTTATTTAAACGTAGAGTATATCTAGTATCTCAAATTAAATTTAAAAAAATAATTAATATAATTAGTATCTTAAATTAATTTAAAAAATATGACTAATAATCTAAAATATTTAAATTGATATAATTCTGTCCTTTCACTCATAAAAACATAATTTTTTATCCGATCCATGTCACATAAATTTTTTATTTTAACATATTATTATTTAAAAGGTCACATGTATTATATTACTTAAACAATATGCTTAAATAAACTATAAAATTAATATTGTATATAATTCATATGTAAAATTTAAAAAAATTTATAGTTTATTTAGTGTAATTTATTAAAATAATATTATATATTATACCTGTAGTATTTTAAATAATAATATGTCAAAATAAAAAATCTATGTGATATATGTCAAACAAAAATTAATATTTTTATTAACGAAAAAATAAAATTATACAAATTTAAATATTTTAGAGTATTAATTATCTCTCTAACATTAATTTAAAAGTTAATTATACTCTTAAATATTTTAAATTATTAATTATATCTCTAAAATTAATTTAATATTTTGATGGAACATTTACGTTTGATTTAAAGAGAAAGTGGCAGCAAGTTATTTGCAACATTTTAATTTGTGGGTGAAAGTTGTCCTCAAGCTTATATAAAACGTACGACAAGACCCACCCATTTGGGAATCTTTTAGACATTTTCACCCCGATTTGAGTTCTTGTCTGTTCCTGAATCCTAGTTTGGCTCAACACGCTGCTCCCTCCTCCCTTTCCCTGCTTTTATTTATAATATTTACTTCTTGTTATTTCAATTGATTGAATTAAATTTAAATTTTAATTATATCTATTAGAGACAAAAAATTGTTCTCTTAAAGAAAATATGAGCCTTCGTTCCTTTACTTTTATTAGTAGGATGGCTCAGATTCTTTAATTTGAACCACACATACAAATGGTGCCATTATTTATATAATACATATATTGGTTAGGCTTGTAAAAAAATACTTGCAATAAATCAAAAACCTTAAAATGTTGCGAATATATGAGTTCATTAATTCATAGCTCATATTACATAAACCACGGGGCTTGTCAAATCTTTTAATATTACTTTTATTGTCCTTAATATAAATAGATTTAATTAATTTTATTAAATTAAAAGAAATGAGTTAAATTAGTTATATCACTTTCATTAACGTCTTCTCTCCTCTCCTATATTTAATTATTGTTAAAAGAGTATTAATAGATATAATTTAGAAAAAAAAATTGATAAATATAAAAACTATATATCATATATAGGACCAAGATTAACTATTTAATTAGGTCATATAATAAGAACAGGATGAGTATATAATATTAAAGAAGAATCAGTATAAGGTCTTAAGAGAAGAATGCAATACCAAAAACCAAAAAGTATCTGCATAAACGAACAGCCATAGATCTATTGGTATCTAACTTATTATACTAGAACTTATCATTATATGTTAATTAGTTGTAGAACTTTCTGAGACCTTATAATAATTTTCTTCTATAATCTTAGGCATCAAGATTTGAACTTGTGCGAAATCTACATGCAAGAGTTATGTCACAGTGGCGGACACCGCTGTTGGCGTCGGAATCTTAAAACTGGAAAACGAAGGCGAGTGAAATGGGGAGTCATGTCCGATTCTCCTACACCCAACAACAATAATATATAGGTTGCTTGAGACAGTGAAATTCTTGATCTTTTGAGATTACTTGTCGGTTTGTAAGCACATGCAACTTGCTAACCGATTATGACCCTTAGTATATATCCCATACAAATAAAAGCCCTTTCAAGATAAATTACTGTTCAAAATCATAAGTATTACAAGATCTAATAAAATATATAAAATTCATCACCCAATTGCCGAGTCCCTTATTAACGCTAACTGAACTAGGAATAGGAAATATTTGGATAAGGATATTGACGCGTCTGTCTTGAGAGTGACCTTCCCCATGTTACCCTCCCCCTTTACGTGCCGCCTCAAATTCACTCTCTTTCTCATTTTCTCTCGAGCCGAGAAAATGGGCCATCGTGCCTATGGGCTGGCCCATAGTAGGATGAAAGAAAACTAGGCCGAATAAACCAACGACATATTAGTCCATGATATGTTAAATGAGTTGTCCCCACAAACTATCCTCGTATCTCAACTCTAGATTATTTGCATAGATTGTTTATGTAATATTTAATTAAAAAAATGAATTAGAAGAAATTTAAAAATATTTGGGTGAGGAATTGTGTGGTTTTATTTTAAGGGAAAAAATTTATATTAATGATAATAATATATTCCTTTATTAATTTGTCTGGGGAGGATTTCCCCTTTATTAATTTTTTTTGTTACCTTTGTTGCCCTTTATCACTTGATTCCTCCTACGTATAAATTGAAGGCGGGTCAATGTGAGTGGGTATATACAAGGTTGGTTAAAAGTTAAAACATGAAGGGATAAACTAAATAAATAGAGTATTGAAAACGACGCGGCGCATTATAAGATTTAATCTTCTTTCTTACCTTATGTATTATTTAAGTGAAGATGGAATCAATATCGAATCCTATACTACTGAACAGGTGCGTTACATCAATAACATAAATAACTTTCTTAGCTTATTAGCAAAAAAAAAATTCTTAGAATCATGAGAGTGATGTAATACTAAAATATATTTGATGTGCATCGATTTTTCTCTGTTAGTAATATCAATAATAATTGGTGCCCGTGAATTAAATAATGAATGCTTACTAAAAAGTCGGCAATTTTCAAGATTTAGAAAAGGGTAATTGGGTTTCCAAGGATTTTCAACAATATTTCCTTAATTTATAATTATAATTTCCACTTTTTTTAACTTAGATTTTGTCGTGGTCAAATCCTCTACAATTTATAGTCAATTTTAATTAATCTACTAAATTTGACAACTAAACTTTTGATGATAACAGAGTTTCTAGAGCAGATCCTTCTCCCAGATAAGAATATTGAAGCAAACAGAATTAGATGAATTAGGAGTTCCGAGAATATGTGTCCTGTCATGCTTCTATTCTCTAATCACGCCACTCCCAACTTTACTTTCCGTTCGTCAACAATTTGTGGGGTCCACCCTAACCCTTACCCATCTTTAATTTCCCATCTGACGTGGTCCCAATGCGGATCCCTACTGGTATTCAATTATCTTATTCTTTTCTCAAATTATCATATTTATGCCAAAAAATCTCTCTTTACAAATTCTATGTTCTATGAAGATATAAATTTGTGTATTATACTCTCTCTCTGTATAAATTTTTTAATTTCTTTTTTTAAATTAATAAAATTTTCATACAGATATTTTTCCATTAATTTTCCTATCCATCATTTTAAAAAAATACTCTATTAATTATTAACATATTACCTATTTAATTAATTTAATTATATTATAAAAGTTAGTTAATATATCATTTTTTTTAAATTATCTTAATTATCTTTATTGATTTATTATCTCCTTTTTTTTACTTGATTATTGCTGAAAAAATATCAAGAAGGGTAATTTTAAAAAATAGATAAATATAAAAAATATCTTATATTTATGACTAAAATTAACTCCTCAATTAGATCCTATATTAAGGATAAGAAGAGTATAAAATATAGAAAACTAAGTAAGGTCCTATGTTGTATGACTAATTTATTATATTTTGTAGTCCATACTTTAAACTATGTATATAATTCTACATATGCCATAAAATTTGATGATGTATTCATACCAAGTTATATTCAATATATTATTTTAACTTAAATTCATATAATCTTGCCGATTGCATTGTTCTGTTCCTTCTTTTTATATTCTAGGAGTGCATGCGAAACTTCCATTGATAAAGAGGCACGAGCATGCACGTGACAAGTCAACCGATAGAAGAAATGAGTCATATATATAATGGAGGAAAGTTACGTACTAATAATTAATTTTTAAAGAGATTAAGAATAATTTTAGTAGCAAGTGGGGATTCTTGTTGCCTGTACGTACGCTATTGAACACAATGGTTATAGCATTAAACTAATTAATAGTATATTATCAAACTCCGTAAGTTTAGTATTTGCCTAAGTTTTCCGAGCCACCCCACCTTCCTCAAATCTTCATTATTCAATATTCGTACGTACCATATGAAATTAATGCTATGGGTATGATTGGATATGAATGGCAGGGTAAAAAAAATATAGTGTGTTTAGAACATAGTGGCATAATATGTTTATATGGATAGACTTAGAGGGCGTTAATTAACGTGGGAATTGCTGAGGACAAACTAAATGAGTGAACGGGAAAGAAGATGAGACTTGTAAGATATTTGACCTGTTTGAAAAAAAAATTACGAAGAAAAAAAAGGATTTTTAAGTAATTTT
Source organism: Leucaena leucocephala (assembly GCA_037074615.1). Taxonomy (NCBI): domain Eukaryota; kingdom Viridiplantae; phylum Streptophyta; class Magnoliopsida; order Fabales; family Fabaceae; genus Leucaena; species Leucaena leucocephala. The sequence continues at coordinate 19,444,582 of CM073569.1, forward strand.
TAAAAAATAGTTTGTATGAGTGTTTAGATAGTTATTACTATAAATATTTTTATAATTAAAAAATTATCAAAAAATATATAATTTTATTAAAAATATGAAAGAGAAAAGAGAAGAGAGAGGAGAAATGATGGAGAAAATAAATTAGAGATAAGAGAGGATGTAAAAAAATAAAGGTAAAATAGTGATTAAATAGTCTATAAGCTCTTTTACTATTTCAGAAGTTAATCTCAATAGTTTATCTAAAATTTTAATTTTAAACAATAGTTTGATCCAAAAATTTTTTTAGATAAATATAGCTATTTTTTTAAATTTTTTTCTAAATTAAAATTTAAATAAAAAATCTTTTTAAAATTTTGGTTATGATTATTTTTAAACACACACATTATCCGCATTCTCAAAAGTTAGTTTGTACTTACACAAAATTAGTTGAATGAACAAGAAAATATGTTTGAGATAGCGAGGAAAACAAATGAACTTTTTAAAGAATACATGTTAAAGTTAAAACAATCTTTTAATTTTTTTAGATTTAAATAAAATTGATATTTTAATACATTATTTAAATAAAATTATGACAAACATATTTTTTTTTATAAAAGCATATTAAGACATGAATAGTGTCATGTTAATTGATTTTTTACTCTAACTTTAATTTAGAAAATCAATTCTATTAAAAAAAGTTTACAAAATGAATTATGATTAGGTTAATGAATTATGTTTTTTTTCTTGCATCATCACTTGATGAATTATAAATCACTTAATTAATATAAGTTTACAAAAGTTTATTTACATATAAATAAAATAAAAATTAATTTTTTATTTATTTAAATAATATTTTTTCTATCGTAAGATTAAAAAATTATTTTAATTTTAAATATAAAATATTAATATATTTTGGTTCTCATCAAATTATATTTATCTGTTGGTAGTATCCTCGTATGATTAGGTTGGACAGGGGATAGATAGCATAGGGACTAAGTTAGTATGTAAGAGCACGTGGGAATTACCAAACAAATGGAAGAAAGAAAGAGGACAGCCCTAGGGCTAGGGCTGTGTATAATATCCATGACCTGGTATGTTCAGCCTAACCCATAATAAAATAGTTATGTCTAACCCGATAAATATAGGGTAGGGCTGGATATCAGGCTACAAAATTCAGCCCATACTTTTTTCGGGCTGGGCACCGGGCAGGAGGGTTGCCCTGCCCTGCCCTGCCCATGAGCACCACTTCTTTTATTTTTTTTATTTTTTTTCCTAAATGCTACACTTAAAAAGGAGAATATAATAGTTACTGGTGACTAGAGATTCATTTTAAAAATATGAGTAGTTAAGTATGTAAGTTGTATATTTTAATATTTATAACTATATTAATTTTTTCTTTTTTTCTTTTTTTTAACTTTACTAATCATCATATAATTACATTATAAATTATAATTGTTTATTTTTTTAGATACTTAATCTTTGTCAATATTAGGGAGATTGATACAAAGTCACAATTACAAATTACTTAAACTTTAAGACTTTTTTTTTACATACAATAAATTTCAAAAATTTAATTTTTATCTTTTTGTTGCTTTATTCTTAGTGAATTATGGATATTATTTAAGTCTTTAAGACATATGAATATAGTATTATTTTATAAGTTCATAATTGCAGATTTTTTTCACAACATGAGCATGACATCAAAACTTGGGCATGCCCAACCCACCCATGCCTAGCCCAAAATAGTTAGGGCTTTTATCGGATAGGGTCGGGTATCGGGCTGTAAAATATAGGCCATACTTTTTTTGGACAGGACACCGGGCACGGGGTCTATCCTGCCTAATCTTGCCTATGCACACCCTCAATGAGAGGGCGTGGTTCTAACTTGTAAGGCACAAGGACCTCCCTTCAAAACTGCAAAACCCGTGCGCTTTTGTGTTGGGAACACTTCCCTCTCTTCATTTTTTTTCGTTTTTTAAGCGTGTGTTTAGGAGTAAGGTTTGAAAAGTAATTTTTGATAAAATTTTAGTTTAATTTTTTTTATACAAATAGCTATATTTATTTATAAGTATTTTAGATAAAATTATAATTTAAAACTATAGTTTTAAATAATCTACTGAAAATAATTTTTAGAATAGTAAAAGAGTTTATGCGCTATCTAATTATTATATTACCCTTACTTTTTTTTTACACTATCTCTCCTCTCTCTTTTCTACCCTCTTTCCTCTTTCTTACTTTTAATTAAATCATATCTTTTTTAATAATTTACTAATATAAAAAAATAATACTGCTATTAATCATCTAAATATAATTAATTTTTAAAATTTATTTTTTAAAATCTATTATATAAAAGCTAAGCTAAACACAATGTTTCATGATTTTACCTGTCCCAACCGAAACGCCAAGCCTTCCTCCCTAGCCCCCCTCCCTCCGCCACTCTCCCCAATCATTTATTACTGCCCCTCCCTCTCAATTTTTTAATTATTTAATTAACAAAGCCTTTATTCTCTCCCTATCAGTGCTCTACCATATTTTATTCCCCCGCACGCCTCGCCATCATATTCCTCTCGTCATCATTGTCATTCCCCTCAACTTCCATGCCCCATTTCGTCATTCCACCGCCCCCCCCCCCTTATTTTCCCTCTACAACAAAGTGTTTTTATACATAAGGGTATTCAGGCCACTTTACCAAAAAAAAAATTTGAAAATAGCCCCTAACATTTTTATAAACATTGTGTCATTTTATTATAGCTAGACCAAACTAGTCTTAGCTCCCTCTATCGTTATATCCATTCAATATAAGCGGACAGCAAATTTATTTCAAAAACAACACATGTTTTAAACAAACACATCGCTTTTAATTAAACATTAATTTACCAATGCCAAATATTTTTATTTTCACAATATATTCTCCTCATACTTATACTTAGCCTCTCACGAGTCTCAAGTCTCAACAATATCAAGTTCTTAGTTGTTTTGCCCCTCTCTGCCAAAGCTATCTTTAAACTCGCCAATAAACCGTGGTTTTCTTAATTTTTAACATGTAAAATTAATTATCAATAAGATAAATTTTGATGCTCGAATATATATATTTATATTATTATATGCTATAGTTTAAAAAATTAAGTTGAAAGGTAGACCCAAAAAATAAAAAAGAAAAGGAGCTACCAGATCAACAGTGGAAAATTAAAAGAAATTATTTATATAAAAAAGAAAACAAAAACGATCGAACGGTGAATAAGCCCCCAACCGCGGAAACACGGAGCCGCTCACGCCCAAAACTTTGGAAGAATCTCGCCCTCGCAATGCTATAACAAAACACAAAAGTGACGCCCTCTCTCCCGCACACATATCCTCACATTTCTCCCTCCCTCCACCCCACCCCACCCCACCCCACCCCACCCCACCCCACTCTCTCTCCACAATTAATCCCCTTAACCTAACCATGGTTAACTCCTAACCCTACCCACCCCACCCACCCCCCAGTTCAGTCCCCTTTATTTATAACCCAACAACGCCTTGTTTCTCATTCTTTGCCTCTGTTCTTCCCCTTTACCAAATTCCCCCATTTCCTTGTCCACAAAGAAATCCCCTCCCCCTTCCTTCTTCTTCAATCACTTTGCCATTCATGTGACTTCCATCACCTTTGAAATCATAATCCGCTTTTCCTGTTGTTCGTCGCCACACAAAAAAAGGCATGAGTTGCAACGGTTGCCGAGTTCTTCGAAAGGGATGCAGTGAGAACTGTATATTGCGACCTTGCTTGCAGTGGATCGATGGTCCTCAAGCCCAAGGTCACGCAACTCTGTTCGTCGCTAAGTTCTTTGGCCGTGCCGGCCTGATGTCTTTCATTTCTAACGTCCCTCCCAACCAGAGACCTGGTAATTGATTCCGTTCTTAGTAATAATTTTGACTTCCCTGCTTTCAAATGCGAGATACGAGAACAAAGAAAGAGGAAATTTGTGTTCTCTTACAGGAAATCTGACTAATGCTTCCTTGTTTGCGGTATGTGTGCAGCTCTGTTTCAGTCCTTGTTGTTCGAAGCGTGTGGGCGAACGGTGAACCCTGTGAACGGAGCTGTTGGGCTTCTGTGGACAGGAAACTGGCATGTGTGCCAGGCGGCCGTGGAGTCGGTGCTGCGCGGTGGCACTTTGAAGCCCATGCCAGAGCTTCTAGGCTTGGATGCTCTGGCTCCGGTTCCGGCTACGGATGAGGCATCCGAAGCAGAGGTTACGTGCAATGACATGCGGAGGATCCGAGATCCGAACTCGAATTTGCGGTATAATAACAAGGTCTCTCCCGGCGGCAAAATCAGACTGTCTGATGACTCTACCATGCTCCAGACGACCGATCTCGACCTCCGATTGACGCCAAACTTCCTCCATAAAGTGCCTGTCTACGGCTGCGGACCAGAAGTCCGACGGCCGGGTTCGCCGTCGATGAACTCGGAAGAATCCGTCGTGACGGCGACTTGTTTGGAAAGCGGGATTGGAGATCGCCACGCTCACGGCCGAGACCCGAAACTTCTCAACCTTTTCATTTGAGGTGTCCCTATCTATCTGAGATTCATGTTTTCGTGAAGGAAACGGTCAAACGCGCGCGTAGTCGGGTGTAATATTCCCATATTGATTGGCCCTGTTTATTAGTATTATTATTCTTAATATATTTGCTTTATGTGGGGGGAAGACTGCTTTCCCGGAAATTTTGAATCCGGCGAGTTTTTGCAAGATACCGGCTCAGGATTTCTCTCTGGTTTGTGTTTCTAGACGAAGAGAGAAAGATGAAGGTTCGTCGGTGATCCTTCTCCCCTTTTTGGGTTTTTCCCCCGAATCAAATGTACTATCTTTTATTTTCCTTAATTCGCCTGTACATGTAATTGCCGTGTGACCTGAATAATATCAGAAAAATCTCAGATATTTACAACCATTTCAATTATTACAGTCCCTGTTTTCCTATCCTGGCAATTTATTTCGACAAGACAATCCATGTATTTGGATCTTCGGAATCCTAGAATTTCACCAAGTGATTCGCTTCGCTTCCTAAGACGCATAGGAATTGTCAGATGAGTCAGACCGGATCCTAAAACAATGTAATACATATATATATGTTAGTGTATTTCTTTGGGAAAGGAGAGAGAAGAACTGAAGGAGCATATGAGGCGAAACTTGAAAAATCAAACCCCGGATTATCCAAAATATAAAAGTACATGATCATAGTCAAATTGTGAACGATTATAAAAGTTAAAAAAATGAAGCAGCCATGTTATGAAGAAGAAGCATGAGTTTGAAATTTGGGGTTCAATGAAACGAGTTTGATGCGCCCACGGTTTTTTTTTTTTGTGCATGTAGGTACGCAAGCACCCGCCTACATGTGATCCTAGTCAGCCTTTTGGTTTTGGATAATTATAAACTGCCACCTACGCTTCAAGCTCCATGTCTTCTCTAGAGAGAAAAAAAATGTAATTTTGATTACCAAGTAGTTGCTGATTAAGTACGAAAGTTCTAGCTTGTATTGTCTGTGTGGCTAATAAGTAATGGTAATTAGTAGCGTACGAGAGGGGACAGGAGAAGAGAGAGAAAGCTGGTGACTTCTGAAAGTTGCCAAGAGACGTACGATATGCAAAAGGAACCGAGGGGGATAAAATTTTAAGGGATGGAGGGCTCATAAATTAAAAAATAAAATTAAACTAAATATTTGTGTGTGTGTGTTTGGTTTCCTTGCTTCAATACCAGAGCATGAGGAAGACTCGTGTCAGCGTTATGAACAGCAATCTCCTTGTATTGTCTTTCTCTTGGGCTTAAAGTTAAACTTATTTAATATATACAATCAAACAAATGTCTCGAATTTCTTTGTACCTTAGAAGAGAGGCCAGCCGAACTAATGCTGTGTCTCGTAGGCCGGAATCACCACGAGGGAAATGGAATTGGAAAAGGATTCCTTATTTATGAGTTTGGTAGGATTGAATCAAAATTCCCTAGAAAATTGGACTAAATGGAATTGGAAAAGGATTCCTTATTTATGAGTTTGGTAGGATTGAATCAAAATTCCCTAGAAAATTGGACTCCAATTTTGATTCCTTCTTTGTTTTTTTTTAATTTTGATTTCTTGTGGGCCTTTTTCTTTGTTATGTGAATGTTACTCTCTTTAATTTTTAATATAAAATTTAATTTAAAAAATTTATTTTCATTATTGAAATGACCTCAATCTTTAGTATTTTTTTTATTTAATATCTTTCTCACATTATTCTCATAACTACTCCCTATTTGATTTAACTGTTTAGTTTAAATTAAAAAAATAGTTAAATTAATTAATATAGTATATTTTTTAAAAATATTATATTCATTTTTTTAACTTCTTCCTCTCTTAATTATTGTTAAGATAGTATCAATAGAGATAATTTAAGAAAAAAATTGATAAACATAAGGAATAAGTCTTATATTTATGACTAAAATTAACTATCTAATTATATCCTATATTAAAGATTATATGAGTATAAGAGTTGTTTAACCTTCTATGTTGATTAAAGAAGTCAAATAAGTCAGCTAAATATGACCAAATCAAATCCTTTAAAACGAATTCATATTACTCTTCCGGTCCTTAATATATGAGCTAGTTGATATTTTAGATAGATTAAATAAATTAGTTAATTATAATCATAAGAGTTGGTTGATTAATTTAAATAGATTAATAAATATATTATGTGAATTCGTCATGAGATATTAGATTTAATAATAATTAATTGATTTATTTAGTTTCCTTAATATTCTTAAAAAAATTAACTAGATATTATATTAAGGATCATAGGAATATATATTTTTTAATTTATCTAACTTAATTAATTATATATTTTATATAAATTGTAATTAAGCGATTTATTAATTTTTTATTAAACATCGGATGATCATATTTTAAAAAAAGGAGGGGGAGGAAGTAGCAATAGTAATATATTTTGGACCAACAGAATTGAAGAGGTAGGGAGGGAGGGATAAAGGGAGGCATGAGTGGGTGGAGTCATAGGGTGTCCGGTGACATGGGAGGGAGGCGAGTGGGAGCCACGTCACGAGCACGAATGCGGAAGACAAGGAAAGCATTACGATGAATTTGGAATAATGGAGATAGAGGAATAATTAAAAGAAGTGGGGGCATTAAAGTAAAATAGATAGGGGAAGAGAAGGGTTAGGAAAATGCAAATTGCAAGGTGGGGGAGATGCCTTTTCCCATCCCGTCTCGCCGCATTTGTCACTTCCACCTCATCTCCCACTACTTCTTCCTCATGCCAGCTTTTGTAACATTCATATCATGTTGACTTATGCTGACTCATACGCTCTCCTTCCTTAAGACATTTTTTTTACAAGTTTTACCAAGTTCTTAATTAAAAAAAAATGTATGATGTTTTAAAAAAAATATTAATTTACTCAATTAGTTTATTTGATTTTATTTTAGTTTTTAAATGTAGAAATTGATAGTTTTAATTAAGAATAATTTGGGAATGTTAATTTTTTTAAAATTGATTTTTCATATCTTAGGCAAAAAAAATTAGAAGCAAAGACTAATAGGAGGATTGGGTTTTCCTATGGGATTCTGACACGTGCCTGTGGGATATATCGAAAATATTTTATAAGAGACGGATATGGACTATTTTAGCTTTTTTAGTTTGGGAAAATGAATAAAAAAGATCATTTAAAATTTAAAAAGATAAAAAATACCCATAAATTTAGAAAAAGATAGATTGGACAAGAGGCTCAATCTGTCATTTAAAAATTATTGTGCATATTTATAAATATTATTATGGGAGTTACAAATACTATTGACAGAGTTGTAAATAAAAAACGAAATTGTACTTTTTACAACTCTATCAATAGTATTTGCAACTCTTGTAATAGTATTTATAACTTTTTCAATGGTATCTACAACTCTGTTAGTTGTATTTGAATTCTTATAATGGTATTTGTAACTCTGCTAATGGTATTTATAACTCCCATAATAGTATTTATAACTGTGTACAATAATTTGAAAAAGACAGATTGAGTCTCCTTCCTAATCTATCTTTTTATAAATTCATGGATTTTTTTTATCCTTTTAAATTTTAAATAGTCATTTTTTAGTATTTTCCTTTTTAGTTTTTGTTGTCTTTTTATTTTCTTTATATAAACAAATTAGGAGGATTTGATTTACATAAGTTTACGATTTTACAAGAAGCATAAGAAACTAGGCCAGCCGCCCGCGTTGTGTGAATCAAGATATAAATATAAAATGAACGATTTGTAAATAATGCATTTTCATGGAACTCGTGATTTATATATTGATATAAAATTTAATAAATTGTATTATTATTAAATTGTAAACAGTACAATTTATTTATTTTAGACTCTGTGCAATATATAATAACATTATTGAAAACGTTTAGGGAACAATCCAAACCCTACGCCTTTGAGCTGTCAAATTTTTTGACACCTCAAACTTACAGGAAGTTCCAAATTTCTGGGAGGACCCAAAAGCGATGCCTAAAAAATTCAGAGGCAGCTTTTGAGAGAGTGAAGATGGGAAGAGAGAGAGAGAGAGAGAGGAGGGAGGCAGAAATTGAAGATTGACAACTATTTATGTGTCGTCAGTTACGAATAAGAGATTGTTCAAGAAAACTATTCAACAGTAAATTAAATATCTACAAAAAATAATAATAATCTTTTATAAAAAACATAAACCCAACTAAGAAAAATTAATTCAAAATAAAATAAGTATTTTTTTTTTATAAAATTCATTATAATCAATTTAGTTTAATTTTCATTTAATATGAAATCAAATTTAATGTATAAATTCCTTATCGAGTCCTGAACCAGAAAGAAATTAGCTCAGTAGGCATGCCCAGACTTTTCCCTCTCCTTGTTCTTATTTATCATAATTTGCAAAAATAAAACAGAAATCTCTTGTTTGTTTTTTGCTACACACAAAATTTGAAATGAGTTAGATAGAGTATACCTTTATATTAAAAAAATATTTATAAAAATATTTATAAATTATTTATTAATAAAATTTTTATATCGATAAAATAATTTAAACTTATAATATTATCGATTATAAATTAATTTTTTATTAATTATACTAATTTTTACTGACAAAAATCTCTTTATTATTATAGGCCATTCCAATTCCTCCTACCTAGAGTTAAGAAAATAAGGAATGGATTCGTATCTCAAAACGATGTGAGTTTAATTCCCGCTACTATTGTGAGGGCTCCTTTAGTAGACGATCTCATAAGTCTCTTGTAAGTACTCTCTGAGCCCTAGAGTCATAACCTAACTTTAGTAGGAGACCGATGCCAAACTTATCTGAACTTGTTTTCATAAAAAATAGTTAGGCATTAAAATTGGAGGTGTTTTATTAGAAAATTAGTGACTCAAGACACAATAAAATATAGGTAGATATAGTTGATATTTAGCTAAATTTTTTAAATATCTAGTCAGAAATTTGATGTCCGGGAGATATATATAGAGAATGTCTTATTGACTATGGATATCATAAGTTTGCCTAAAACAATATATATAGATTATGCATTTCATAAGTTTTGAGGGTAGATATATTGTTGATTATTTATGAAATTAATCTTATTTATAAAATATTTCTACCATGTTTCACCAAAACTCATAAAAAAAAACTTTAAGTTCCGTTAACTCTATTTTAAAATTTAAATAATATCTTATTTTTTCTGTTTTTACTGAAATATCCTCCCCAACTTTCATTAAATAAGAGATAGAGTCAGGTGAAGATATTACCATAAATGTATGCAATTAAATAGAGGCGATGGAGGAACAAAGGTATAATTTAACGGTAAATTAGTTAAATTATAAAGTGGATGAATTATATTCGAATCTAACCTTATCAAAAAAATCATATAAGAATGAACATCCTGATTACAAGGAATTAGTAAATTGTTTGAGCACCTAATAATAAATTTTTTAAAAAAAAACCGCTAAACAGCGGACGAGGGAAGAGGGGACAACTAGGTATACAAATATACAAGGGAGCACTCGTCGTCCGGGTACTTTGTTGTAGAAATATAATGCGTCTTTGTCTCATCAATCAATTTCCATCACAATATGCAAATATAATTCCCACTTCTCTCAATTATTGCTCTCTTCTTTCTTCCTTCCCAATAATGTAAGGCCTTGCAAGTTGCAGCCTCAATTGGGGTCGCTTTGAAAGTGAAACGACCCAGCATGACGTCGCTTTGCTCCCTCATCTTGGTCCCCATTTCGTCAGATTCCTCTCTCATAGCGCATTGTTTGGCTTCCCCACCAATTAAATTCAAACCTCGCCTTCTGCATCTTCTCAATGGCTAATCCCTCTGTATCTGCATCCTCTACGCTTCCTAAACCGTTGGTTCTTACCTTCTCATTTTATACTTTAACATCTCCCCCAAACAAACAGCTTGGTTTGGCCCCCCTTCGTTTCTGTTTAAAGCCAACTCATCACCCTTCTTTTTATAATAACCCATCTGGGCCCCACCTGAGTAACTCCAATGCATGTACCTGCAATTATGTATCTACCACTATAACACCGACACTTCCTTCTCTTTGGGGTCTCAAAAAATAACGTTGTATGGAGTCTAATAAAGTATATAGAAAATATTTTATTTTCCAAAAAATGTCGGAACCTACCACAAGGTGGAAGCTATGCAATTTGTGTCCTACGAATTCTAGCTATAATATATGCATATTTGTACGTTATACACTTATATTGATGATTGGAGTTGAAAAATAAAAATTTTAGTAATTATTTAGATTAGCTTATTTCTAACATATTTTAAATATTTTTGTATTGTAGGAGATAAATATATGAAATGAATTTTGTTTTAAATTGCGTACATAAATTACTCTGGGGAGTGTTCATTCATGATCCCAGAAAAAACGCGAGGGTACGAAGCGGTGTTGTTTTGTGCTTGTCGGGTGCAGATGTGTTTGGCTCTTTTTCCGCCTAAAGATTAATACCTTTGCGAAGGGTCGGCTTCAAGGAGTGGAGTTATCGTGTGTTTGGTTTGGTCTCCACACCACGGAAAAACGATTCAAGAATTTGTGGACGACCTTAAATTTATTTCAAAAGGATTAATTTAATTCTTAGCTTTACTCATGGTTATGGCTCTACGTAGGTGTTACCAATTAGTTAGCACTTTATATATATATATATTCCAAGAGAGCGACTGGTTATGGGTTGGGTCAATGTGTTATTTTCAGACTCGTCATATTTTTATTTAAATAAAGTAACTTATAGATATATATATCCTTTGAGTGACTCAGCTACCGAGGTCCCTTTGCATTCCGATGGGATTTTATTGCTTGCATGAGACTCTCCCCATATATATTTCTAGAGATTTAATTTTTGACTAAATAATTAAAAAATCTAATTAACTATCAACTATGCTAGACTTCATAGTTACTCGAGTCCTATTTTTTTTTTCTTTTGTACAAATTTTTTTTAAGTGGATTCAACACCGATTTCCAATAAAGCTAAGGCACAGTCTTAGGACTCAGAAAGTGTTTATAGAAAATTTACGATATCGTTTATTAAATGAGCCTTCACAATTATAATATGAATCAAACTTATATTTTTGTGAGATACTAAGTCATTTCTTACCAAGTCCTTTTTTTTTGGTAAAAAATTTTTTAGAAAGGGATTGAGCTCACCTACGATTTAAGGGCATAGCGAAATCTCTCTTCCTCTTAGGTGATACCAATATCGGGCAGGGCGAGCTATCTATTATTTTCAGATATAAACCTAAATATCTAGGAATTAGAATGTCTCCTAAAATCCTTTTTTTTATATACAATAAAGTCCTGTTTTTTAAATGTAGAATTAGATTTCAATGGGATAAGGTATTTTGTTATGGGTGGAAAACAGAATCAGACTTTAATGGACTTCAAATTGAAAAGGCCTCATGTTATTCAATTTTGGGCTGTAAAGTGTTGTTGGGCCTATTTTGCTACCCTTGTTGACCCCAATTGGAAAATTTTAAATGTCTGTCTCAAAAAGTTAGTACTTTATTGGAAAGTTTAACATTGAGTTAGGAAGCTGCCTATCAGTTTGATTTATTTCAACTAACCAGGGTTAGTCTGAGTAGTAAGCGGCTCGATATCGCTTAAACGAGGTCTCGAGTTCGAGCCTTGGCATATATAGAAAATTTCCGTTGGGAGACTCACCCACCATAGCCAGGTGCACGACGCGGGTCATATCCGGATATAGTCGGGACAAAGCTCCAGTGAACCGGGAGGGCAAATTTTTTTTTTATTTATTTCATGACATCAATAGGTAAAACTTATGAGACATATTCTACGAAATATTATAATTCATTTGAAACATATAACAGAAAAAAATTACAAGAAAATATACTTGTGTTTTAATTACAAATAAGAGAAGAATATTATTTATTTATTTATTGTGAATAAAAAAATGAAATTAGTTTCTATTAATTTTTTTCCATGAATGCATTAATAGAAAAACACATAACATAATAAACAACAGACACAACATAAAAAGCATACCACATGAAACAAAAAGCAGACTCAAAGCCCCCATACCCTTTAACAACAGCCCCACAACATAGAAGGATACCCCAGAGCCTATATGTATGATTTAACCCCCCCCCCCCCCAAAAAAAAAACTAACTGTTACTATATGTTTCTTTTATTTTTTTAATGAAAAATTATCAATGTAAGCATACAACTATGTCAATGATTAACTTGAGCCTGGACGCTTCTTTACTTTATAAAATCATCAAATAATTTCTAGGGTGACTAAGTAATAATTCATAACTTATCATTAAATTCATCAATATATACATCAATTTTAATACATATATTTTAAAATCTATAGTAAGTTGTACTTTTCATGAATTAAGGATATTATAACTTTTTTAATTAAAAAGATATCCCCACCAAGAGGATTGCAAATTTGTGCGGCATCATATATATATAATTAACGCTTCTTTCTCTAATGATTGCTTTGGGTTTTTTTGGAAAACCATGCTACGACGGGCATCTTTTTTCTTTATTTATTCTGTAGAGCTGGCTTCTGGTTTAGGGTATATAGGTTCTCCTCCCCAAGAACACCTAATATATAATCTTCATTACCTTTTTTTTGGACGAGGTTCATTACTTTCATGGTGGCAATTGTTTATATATATATATATATATATATATATATATAAGCATTGTTGTTTTCAACAATAGAAAAACATATACTAAGGATTCCACAGAACAACCTGTTTCTTGAAATTCCAAATAACTCACCGCCTCCGGAATGAACATGTCGCTTTATATGTTTGCCTGTACCTTAAGTTTAGGAATCATCCTCAAACTTCCCGTACACCCTCCTACTATTAATTCTATTTCATTTCCTTAACTTTTTGCTGTTCTCCCTATTTGCCTCCCTTCAGATTCTTCTCATTCTCTTCTCTACCTGAGCCTTATTAGAAATAGTGGCCCAATAATTATCTGGTTAGAAATCCAAGTGCCTCAAATTTTTTTTTTTTTTAAAAAATCCTTTCAGCTTTTGTTGGTTTAACAGTAAGATTCCATTATTCTACGCCTGAAACAGTGAAAATCAAACCAGTTAGCTTCAGACAAGACTCTCTCTCTCTCTCTCTCTCTCTCTCTCTCTGACTCAGGCAAAACAAGGTTTGAGTCACTTGGATTGCTTTAGGAGAAATGAGTAATGATTTATACAGAACATATATATAGAAGCGGGCCCTTTCATCATTCTGAAATCACGTGTTCCAGTTCAGCACTGTTTTGCCATTGGAAAGAGCTTGCATTCTCAATTGCTACATTACAAAAGCGTCCCTGTATATATGTCATGCACGGATAAACAGTAAACAAGGGTGGAAAGCTTTTATATCATCTATATATATACGATTTAATTATTACAACTAATATATAACATGAAAAACAGGTGCATTAAAAATAAGTTATGTGTATATGAATAACAGATAATCGACCAAATATTGTGGATTAAGAAATTGGCCAGGGACTTAATATAATAGGTGGGAAATCGTAAGATATATATATATATAGAGAGAGAGAGAGAGAGAGAGAGAGTAGGGTACGTACGTAGTAGTGAATTTGGAGCGGTGGGGACATGGGGGTTTAAATGTTGGAGGGGGGAAAGGGAACAAAGGAAAGGACATCACGAGGAGATGCACAGGACACTCCCAGGGGGCGTGCCACTCACGTGACGTACCTTTGTGCACATGAAACATATTCAGACTCCCATATGTCCAACCACATGAGTGATGATTGCAGAATACATACTTAGTGAAATGTAGTATTCCCTAGAGAGTAAGAAGCACGCCTTCGCCCTTGGGTAATATATATATATATATATTCGGTAGGTAAAACATATACACAACAAGCTTCCTCACCAACTTCTGCGGCTGATATGTGTAACATGCGCGAGCGAGCGCACTCTCTCGATTGCTTGGAACAAAGAACAGCATAATAAATTCAGACAAGTAGCTGTGAGCAGTAATGTTTGACCAACTATTCTTATCTTTGGTCCCTTCCTATACAATTTCCAATTATATGTGCATATTGTTGGAGTTTTAGTGTGTTAAAAAGAAATCTTTAGTTCAGTTTATAAGAATTAATTTATAAATTATAATATCGTGAGTTTAAATTCTATTATTAATATAAAAATTTAATTAGTACACCATCTATAAATATTTTTATAAATATTCTATGAGTTTGATATATCTGACTTTAACGAGCTCCTAAATTTCAACTTATTTAAACTTTTTATTAAAATAAAAGAAGAAGAAATCTCACGTATATCAAAATAAATGAAGCCTTAGCGTGTGTATTCTAAAATGTGAACTTGGTCGAGTAAAAGGGCAAGAAGAGAGATGGCTTGGTATCTAGAATAATTAGGCAACGCAATTAAAAGTCATCTGTTTCCCTTGGAGCTCCTTTCCTCTTTCTCTCTCTGAGTTACTTATATTAGGAGTTGCCACATTATTAATTCTTTACTGTGTGTGGCAAAATAACTCTTGAATAACAACAACACACATATATACATGTATTATATATATATTGATTGTGAGTTGTGACAAAAACAGGCATCGAAACATAATCGGGATTTTCTTATTCGATATATTGCGTTCTTTCGTATACTTGCTCTGATTCGTATCGTTGGTTCGCATGTCGATTGTGGGATAATATATATAGAGTCTTATCTGTAGAGTTATAGTCACATCATCATTTAATCATAGAGATGTAAACAAACCAATACTTTATATTATCAGAATTTGTCGGAATGATAGATTTATATTTTAATTGGAAAGAAATTTTAACGTGTTTTAGACAAAAGGAGGTTTTGGATTATAGGATAATTTTGTCTATTTTCATTCCTTTCACACTTACTGCAAAAAAAAAAATGATACTGTTTTGAGATAGTCACATCCATGGTTACGATGATTGGACAGGCAAGTGTTTAGTCCTATAGAAAAAGATCTATTAAAGCCACAAGGATGACGCGACTTATTCCTCATAATAATTCCAACATGCTCAGATAAAACTTTTTAGTCTCTGGTTAATTTAGAGATAAAAAAGGATGCTTCAAAAGACAATGAACAAGAAAAAACACTACTTATGTAGAAATATGTTTTAAGGTAATCACTCAGTCTTCTGTCGATCGAGCACCTTAATTTGGTTAGAACCCTCCTTAAGTATAGCTCTTTCTGATCCCCGTTGTCACTTAATTAAAATACCATTGTTACAAGCACAAATTTTTGGAAGGAGACTTCAAAAACTAGTTATCATAGTTGAGAACCAAGACCTCATAAGATCTCAGCTTTAACATAACCACAAAAGATAAAACTATGTTGAAAGAGGGAAAGTACATATAATTTGTGACGATTTATGGATTGATGATGATATAATTAAAGGCGCCCCGTGAGGAGTGAGCCAAAAGCAACAACTGTTTGAAATTCTCAGAGAGTGCTCAGCATTACATGACAAAATCCCAACTCCCAAATACAGACAAATTGCGGGCCGGCTGCTTCACATGCCTCCAAACACAGAAATAACAAGGCTTTTATTCAACACTAGGATCTTCAATTCCTTCCTCTTTCTTTCTTACACCCTTTTGTAGCCAAGAAATATGTTGCTCTTCTTCACTGCTTCTTCCCTATCACGCTCTAATCAATCTCTTTTTGGCTGTTTTTCGGGATGAGGGTTTTGCTCCTCATCATCTGTCCTCTCTTTTTTGCAAGCTCATCAATAAATTTACATGTCCTCACCAAAAAGCTGATATGTCCATTTTCTCATTCTCAGATTTCTGAACTCTCTTCTGATTTCTCCCCCAACTTCACTGCTTATTTCACCTCCCTTTGGATCGTTTCCCAATGGCCAAACCTAGCCCAACACTCTTCACTCTCCACTGCTAGTCTCGTCACTTTCCCTTTTTCTGCAACTTTCTGAATCCCCTCTGATCCCCTCTTTTTTTGCATTAAATACCGTTTCTTCCCCTCCCTTTTTGTTAATTTCTTCACACTCACACACATCTCTCTCTCCTGTCTAAACCTACAATTTCCATGGCGCAATTCACACCAACACTACCACCTTTGCACCAAATCACACCCCTTTCGAACTCCATCGGCAACAACAACAACATTCGAGTTCCTAGGACGACTAATTTATTGCCGAAGTTCCAACAATCGAAGGCATTAGGAAGCTTGGGTGATGCTAATTGCATGGAACAGTTGCTTATTCACTGTGCCGATGCCATCGAAGCCAATGACGTCACTCTCGCCCAACAAATCCTATGGGTTCTCAACAACATCGCGCCTCCCGACGGCGACTCCAATCAGCGTCTCGCCGCCTCATTCCTGCGTGCCCTTACCGCACGCGCCGCCAAATCTGGAAGCTCCAAAATGTTAGCCGCCGTCGCAAGCGCCCACAAGAACACCTGCTGTCTCGCCATTCAAACCCACCGCTTCTCCGTCATCGAGCTAGCCAACTTCGTCGACGTCACCCCCTGGCATCGCTTCGGTTTCACGGCAGCTAATTCAGCCATTCTAGAAGCCACGGAAGGTTTCTCCACCATCCACATCGTTGACCTAAGCTCAACACACTGCATGCAGATTCCCACCCTAATCGACGCCATCGCTTCCCGCCACGACGTCCCTCCTCTGATCAAACTCACAGTAGTAGGTTCTTCTAGAAACATCCCACCCATGCTTGACCTTTCCTACGACGAACTCGGTTCAAAGCTGGTAAATTTCGCAAAGTCTAGAAACGTCATGATGGATTTCAGAGTGATTTCTTCAACTCACGCAGATGGGTTCGTCGCTTTGGTCCAATACCTTGGGTTGCACCAACGTTTCGTGACGGAAGCTCTGGTGATAAACTGCCACATGATGCTTCATTGTATTCCAGACGAAACCCTATCTGATGCTACTTCTTCTCCTTCATCGCTGAGATCACTGTTTCTGAAGGCGCTGAGGAGTTTGAACCCAACGCTTGTCGTTTTGGTGGAGGAGGACGTGGATTGGACATGGAGTGATTTGGTGTGCAGGATGAGGGCTGCGTTTAACTATATGTGGATACCGTACGACACGGTGGACACGTTCGTTCGACGAGGAAGCAAGCAAAGGCAATGGTACGAAGCGGATATGTGTTGGAAGATACAGAATGTGATAGCGCATGAAGGTGTTGAGAGGGTAGAGAGGCTTGAGAGTAAGAGCAGGTGGGAGCAGCGAATGAGAGATGCTGAGTTTCAGGGAATTAGCTTCAGTGACGACGCCGTTTCGGAGGTGAAGGCCATACTGGAGGAACATGCAGCTGCGTGGGGGTTCAAGAAGGAAGACCAACATCTTTTGCTTACGTGGAAAGGACATAATGTCGTTTTCGCCTCTGCTTGGTTTCCTGCTTGAGCCTTATTCTCCCTCTCTACTTTAATTGATTCAATATTTATTTGCCATTTTTCACTATTATTATTATACCCATCCTTGTATTCTAGCTGTAATTTAGACGCAACCTTATATATACATTCAGAGAGAGACAGTAGCTGTATAAGACATGAATCGAGTATGATGAAAGGAAAGATGAATCCTTTAAGTACAGAATATATGTCCATATAAGGTTTGTCCCCCCTCTTAGCAGGAAAAAGCGCATTTAAGTACTGAATATTAGTAAGCCCTCATTCAAAAGTAAGCGTAAAATTTGTTCAAGTACTTGAAAAATAATGTAAAAGAACTCCTTATATACACATATATTGATGAGCAAATACTGGGTTGGGAATGTAATTAGTAATAGTGAGAATGATGAGGAAGAGCATCTTGCTGCTTGCAAATGGCAGTAGCTGTCCTTGGTCTTTCACTTTATGACGCAATTATTATATTACTACATGCATCCACGGATTTTGGTTACTATCATCTTTCCCTGAATGCATGTACGAGGTGTCTACGTTGACTATTGTCTCCTCATTATTGCCTGGTTTTTTCTGGTACTGTCATTCCCTGCTCTCTACACAACAACACTTGCTCTTACCATTTATGTGTGTTATTTATTTTAGTGCGACTTTGTGTAATTATGGGAGGATGAGTATGACTTGTTATTTAGAATGACCAGTTAGTTCAATCTGACCAACTTATTGAAAACAGACAAGTGAGTTTGTTTAAACTTTAAATTAATATTGCTTCAAAACTTTTCTCGAAAATAAGAAGGCCGCAAAACATTTAGCCGTCATAAACTTGAGTAAGAAGTGTAAGACAATTATTGTGCCAAACACAACACAAGGGTAAGGACATTAATTTCATTCTCGGATGTTTTAAAAATGAAAAGAAACACAAAGGTGTGCCTTAACAGTTACCTCACTTGATCTTTTAACCAAGTGGTGGAGGGTGGAATCCCACTCTTAGGCATAGAAAATATCTCATGGCTAGCTATTTACTCTTAAGTGAAAGTCCCGCGATGAGGGATTAGTCACTGTTATTGGTGGTAGATACCCTCTTATATATAAAAAATGAAAAGAAGAAAGAAGGAATGAAAAATCTTGAGGTATGTGCAAGGAGGTTTTTTTGTTTTGTTTTGTTATAAGAGAGGGCTTAGTGCCCAAATAAAAACCAAAGAACTAAACTACAAGGGAATTATCTCCCAAATACTTAGAAGCCATAATATCCCTTAAATGAGAAGGGCAAGAAAATAAAATTGCCGTGTTAGCCAATCTTTCCTTTGTGAGCACGTTAGCCAGTTTGTTTTGACCTATAGCTATATGTTGAATTTTTAATTCCCATGATAACTTTAGTAGGACCTGTATTTGTGATAATAATAAGCTGCATATGTCATATTTGATAACATACTAACACTCCAGGGCTTAAGCATTTTTTTTGTTGGGCCTTAAAGCAAGTTAGATCATTATATCAGTCTAAGCCCAAATAAGCTTATCGCAACATGGAGTTGGCTGTGTAAGCCTAAAACAATTATTCTTTTTCTCAAAGTGCTCCTAATGGAAGGAATGCAAATTTACATACATTTAGGGACCTTTGTAGTTGGGCTTTGTGAATTTTGGGTTAACCAAATCCCACGTACCCATAATTACTCATCCAATTAGATAATGAATTAATTATTCACCAATGGGGGGTTAGATTTAACAGAATGAATTAGCCCCTCTTAATATGACGAATAAATATTTGAATCCTTGTGTGGAGAGGTACCCACATATAATGCTTGAAAGTGTAAACAAATAATTTTTTTTGCTCACCATATTCTTACCAATTGAGAATGATGAGTTGGAGATTATCCATAAATATTTTATTGAATTTTGTAAATGGTCTCATATTAAAGACCATGAAGATGGATACAATAGATATATAAGTTGGCATAAGCATTCAAACCAGTTCCATTCTTGAACACATGAGACCATTCTTTATTGATATTGGAATACAACTTAATAATAATAATAATAATATTAAACAAGTGATCAATTGTTAAGTACAGAGCAATGAGTGCGAATATTTCCATTGTGGGCGTTCTTGATACCGACCCGGCCCAACTTGGTGATGGCAGCAATGAAATTTTGCTGGAAAGTGTGGGCGCTGCTGGCAAAGGCATTAACGGCGGGCTTGGATCTCGGGTCGGTAAAAAGGACCTGGTCGGAGGTGAACAGGCCCTTCCCTTGCTGCAGGTTCTTGTAGTATTGGTGGTCGAAGGATTGAGGGGTGGTGGGGTCCATGTTGATGGCTATCCTGGGGTCCACGTGCCTAGGGCACTGTGACTTCAGATCCTCTGCGTATTTCTCGTCCATCGTGGGATCCACCGGCATCTTAGGGCTGTAATTGTATACCCTTTTGGCGAATCTGCTGCAATGCGAGAATCCAAGGGTGTGTGCTCCTGCAACGCCCCACAACCTCACTTAATGCCCTCACACTATCTTATTCCAAGGGTGTGTGCTCTTGTTTTTGCATGTGGCCATGTGCATGCCATTCAGAGTCTCTGACTTAGAGCGAATTGATAAATTTGTCTCTTATTTATAATTGTTATTCCATCGATTCTTAATATTAAATTTAGTTATTATAATATTATAAATTAATTTTATATTAAAAAATATAAAAAATTATACATGTGTGAAATTTAAATACTAAAGTTCCTAAGGAATATA
Source organism: Leucaena leucocephala (assembly GCA_037074615.1). Classification (NCBI taxonomy): domain Eukaryota; kingdom Viridiplantae; phylum Streptophyta; class Magnoliopsida; order Fabales; family Fabaceae; genus Leucaena; species Leucaena leucocephala. The sequence goes on from CM073569.1 coordinate 19,465,207, forward strand.
TTTTGTAAGGTCAAAACAAAAAAATAAATTTAATTTTTTTTACAAGTTTGACTTGTAAATATCAAAATCGGACTTATAAACATAAATTGTTAAATTTGACTTGTAAATTATGTAATTATACTCATAAATATATAAATTTGATTAGTAAATATAGAATGCTTGGGACTATTTACAACGTTCTATCAAGTCTACTCAAACTATTTTATTTAAATAAACTCATTATCTCATAATATAGTATTTAATTTATTTTTACCCTTAAAAATATTAGATTTTCTAATAAATTATTAATTGAAATGAAATAAATCATCAAGTATAGTATGAGTGTGTTTCATGACCCCCTTCATGAATTAATGAAAATAAAACATGGGTCCCACCAAGTCCATTAATTTTCTTTATCTCCTTTTTTAACCAAGTTCATTAATGAGAGATACTATTGAACCACATGCATGGTGGAGGTAGGACAGAAAAGCCGAAAGATAAGGGAATTTTATTTTGATTAATTTGGGTGGTAACGGACACTATGAATGAAATGAGGAGTGGGGCCCGCCAATATTTACCTGAGAGAGCAATCATCTCCGTTTGGGTGAGGCCGCTGGAAGCAAACAGAGAATTGAGCTGATTCAAGTTGAAATCTGGCTGTGGCAGCCTCCCATTCACGTTCGCCGCCTTCGACACCAACCCATCGTACCTCCCCAATTCAACCGCATACCACGGCCCTCCGGCCTATATCATCACTTAATAATTACATTCAATTATCGGAAAATCGTTGTGAGGTGGGTCAAAAATTGTAATTACCAAATATCGACAACTCGTTTGTTCACTTTTTTATATTTATATTTAATTTTTGAAAGAATTAATATAATATTTCATACCTTAAGTTTGTATAAATTTTTGTTTTAATTTTTATTAAATTATAAGTATTGATGAAAAGAACCATTTGAAACTGAAGGAAAACAAAATATGATTGTATTAACCCTTCTTGAAATCTTAAAGTAATGATATGAAAAAACATGATGGATGAGGGAAAATGAACAAACCAGAACAACAGCTTCACGAGTGGCGAGAGCGAGAATATCAGCACAAGACACTTTGTTTCTGCACTGAGGAACAGCGTCCACCGCAGCTTTTGCTTTGATCACGGTGTCGAACCCATCTCCGGCCAATGACAGATTATCTGGGTGATCCTTCTCTGCTTTGTTGTTCTTCGTGGATGCCACCAGAATCGAAGCGTCACAGCCCTGTACCAAACCCAACAAAACTCATAACCCAGTTAAAAAAAAAAAAATCCAAACTTGAACAGTTATTGATTGGTAATTAATTACATGGACGAAGCAGTCATGGAAGAAGAGACGAATGGTGGCCGGAGCAGTGACGAAAGTCTCATGAAATTTCTTGCGAACAGCTTCTCTAACGATGTTCTCAAGCTTGGGGCAGATTTTGGAGTAGTGGTGATGACTTAGCTGAGAGTAAGTGAAGTGGGGATAAAGACATAGACTCAGAGAGAGGCACCAGACAAGAATGAGATGAGAAAGCGCACCCATCTGCAGTTTCTGACAGGGAAAAACAACACAAAATTGAGAGAGATGAGAGTGGGAGTGAATGAGTAGTGATGATTATATGGAGGAAAAATTTAGAGACGGTAGTGTGAGGGGTAAATACACTGTTGAATCATGACCAGTGAATGGCCTCCTTTGTCCTTGTTAATATATCCCTTGTAATGGTTAGGAACTAGTAGGCCCTTCTTGGAATTGGAACACACACGCACACACACACACACAGGTTTAATTAGTGTAATCTTTATAAAAAGGTGAGATAATAAATGATAAAGAAATGTGATGGGGGAATGTACTTTTTTAATAGGAATGTGGGGTGATATTCAAGCTAAGGTTAGCCAGAGATGAGAAGGAGTGCATGTGTAGTTGTTTTGTTTGTTTGCTTGAGCTATGGCGGAGGGGGGGCTCACTATTGTTTTTTATCTCAGTATTGTCACTTACAAAGCTAGGGACCATATATACCATAAATTAATAATAATTGGCAAAGAAAACAAAGACGACAAGTCAAGTCAAATACTTTTCCATAATTTATATTTTATGGGAAACTAATTAATATATTTGAAGGAGGTTTTCAAATGTAAAAGCAGCCACATGAAATCCCGAAACTAGGTGCTCACAAAGAATATGTTTGAAATAATGTGGCCGTTGGAGACAAGAATTATCATAACTGAGAAAGATAAAGAATGAATGATTCAGAACATATCACATGGCAATCACTTTGTCCAAAGCATAAAAAGATTAATTAAGAAAATGTTTAAAAGATTAATACTCAAAAGGGATTGGAAAAGACAATTGTTAGCATTTGCGTGGTTGATTAGTGCAATAGTGATTGATAAAAAAGCGAAAAAAGAGAAAAGAAAAATCTCATGCATTCATCATAATTACCTGCATAATAATTGGTTGCTCATGCACGTAATCTTTATATTCCCTGGCTTTCCCTCCTTTTTATGAAAAGTTTTATATGTACTTTTCTAATATTCTTATTCTAACGTTTTATTTTTACACTATAAATTTATTTTTAATATCTCATACATATTGTTCAAATTAATTATATATTGGAAAATTTATCAAGAAATAGATAAAAATCATATTTGACTTTCATTATTTAAAAAGTTAATATTGTGGGAAATTAAGTTTATGTTTTATATAATTTATTGTAAATTTAATTTATTTCCATAAATATAAAACTAAAAAATATTTCTTATATCCAAGTGCACGCGCAAGGGCTCTAATCTTTTTAACTAAAAAAAAAAGATAATTCAAATAAGTGTGAGACATATATAAATAAATAAATAAAGAAAAATTGAAGCAATGAATGAGATCATATAACAAATTAAGTTTATGTTTTATATAATTTATTGTAAATTTAATTTATTTCCATAAATATAAAACTAAAAAATATTTCTTATATCCAAGTGCACGCGCAAGGGCTCTAATCTTTTTAACTAAAAAAAAAAGATAATTCAAATAAGTGTGAGACATATATAAATAAATAAATAAAGAAAAATTGAAGCAATGAATGAGATCATATAACATAGGCACTTTTTTTTCTTTTAGTCTAGAGTATTGTCGAATTTAATTAGAGATAATTTTTTTAAATATATCTTTTATATTTAAATAAAATTAAATTTAAAATCCTGTATTTAAGTAGTTGGATTTTTTTCCTACTAAGATTAACGCATGAACATGATGATTATAACATATGCCCATTTTAAAACAAACAAACAAAATTGCATAATCTTTTTACTCACTCAAAAGCGTGACAGCTAGAGAGGATTCCGTCTGTAGGTAAAAAGTAGTTATCCGATGTGGGACTATTTGCCGCTTATATTAGGAAAAAAGGCCATAAAACTTCCTCATTTGTTCATAGTGCTTCTCTTTTTCCTCTGTTCTTGTTGCTTCCCAGCTTCATGTCTGGGTTGCATTCAGCAATTATAACACGTCTCTCTACCCAATAATAATGTTTGTAAATTATGCCATAATTACTTCAATCATGTCTTAAACCTGTATTTTTAAATTACAATTTGTTTTCCTTTTCAATCTAATTGGTTTGAAATTAAAGCATGTTCCTTTTCAATCTATGTTTCAATTTCATGTCTTTTGGACATATTCCGTAATTATTGAATGAACTTTACATATATATATAATATATTTTTTATTTCTTTTCTCGGGGTTCAACTAATTAATTTGTAAGTGGCAATATTTAATGGTGAAGACAAATATTACTGCTATGCATTAAAATGTTTTCCCAGCCTCAGTAAACATTTTAAAATTAATTTTATTTAGAAATCATTCATAAGAAATGAAAAAACAAGTTTCTTCCCCTTGCCCACACATTTTGTAGACATTGCCTACGTTTATAAAATGTTTTTAAAATTTAAGGCCCCGTTTGATTGGGATTAGTAGGGAGAGAAAGCCTTTCTGAAAAGAACTAATATATCTTATTTTTTTCTATGGTTATTGGACGATTAATTGGGTGAGATTTGATTATTATCCGATTCAGGATAAGGATAATTTTTTAAAATATATTTTTTATATTTATATAAACTCAAACTGAAGACCCTAACTCAAATGGCCAAAATCGATTTTACTAAAACTGAATACTAAAATATATTTTCTTATTTAGTTTGCTAAGAGACTAATTTTCCTCACACTTTATTCATAGTTGGGGAAGTAACTTCCTAAACAGCACTTAAGTAAGTTTTACTTTCTTGACATCTTTTGTCTTTCAAATAAAAAAAATATTTTTTTTAAAAAATAAATGTATCTTCTCAAGAAATATAATATAAGACCGACCAAATAACTTATAATTAACTTTTTTAAAAAAAATTAAATTTCTAATTAACTGCGTAATTAAACTAAATAAATGCTTGAAAGAGTAAAATATATGAACCCCACCTTCCTTATATTTTGACTTAATTACAACGATTTGACTTAATCCCACGGAAATAACAGCAAATCCTGAAACTTCGGCTATTCTAAAATCAACCTCTCTCTCCTCATAATTTTGTTGGTTCAATCCATCTTAAAGTTTCTCAGTCACGGAGAAGGACAAGACACTGACGGAAACAACATACAGAAAATAATCAGGTTTATCTGAGTGGTGAGCGGCTCAATATCATTTAAGCGAAGTCTTAAGTTTGAGCCTTGACGAATGCAGAAATTTCCCATTAGGAGACTCACCCACCATAGCCAGGTGCACGACGCGGATCAGATCCAGATGTAGTCGGGACAAAGTTTCAGTAAATCGGGTGGTCAACCAAAAAAAAACATACAAAAAATAATTATTTATATAAAGGAAAGATGCTTTATTGAAAACAAGTTGAATTATGTATTTTAACTGTCCATTAACAGCACAACACTATTAAGGGATGAAAACGAAATTTTAATTTAAAAATAAAATAGAGGATTGTACAATATAATTTTTAGAGTCAGAGGAAGTTAGTGCAAGCTTTCAAATAAAAGGAGGTCTACGTAAGTTTTCAAGGCAATATTAATTGCTAGAGTATTTTTTTTAATTAGATCATCCTTATTTTAAAAAATAACACATTAATTACATTTCTTAATTTTTATATAAAATTCTTAAAATAACGAATAGGAAAAAAAAACTACAAAGATCAATTGATGTTATATATAATAGAAGGAGTTAGTCTCTTATAATACAACAAACTAATAATTGAATATTCATTAAAAGAGTGGTGGGACTTGTTGATTCTCGATAAACTAATGTAAAGTAGATAGAATATTCTTAAATTTTGCTGATGACGGTATAAAATTTTTATTAGTAGATAATTTATAAGTATCTCTATAAATATTTTTTAAGTATGAAAATATAATCTAACCCGAATGAATCGTGCAATCCAACTCACTCACATTTTTGTATATAAAAAAATAAAGATATAGACAACCTTTACACAATTTTTTTTTTATTTTTTTTGCTATAACGAAAAAGGTTAAAGAACTAAAATTAAAATTAGTGAAAAGTAGTAAATAGTAATCCTTAATTGACTTGCAATGACCCGTGAATGTGAGGATAAGACACGGCGTCTCCTCACATTTGAAAAGCATTTTTAGTCGTTTGGGGTAATTAATTAAAATAGTTTTGATAAGGTGGTAAGGGACAATTTTATCCGTTATTAAGCAACGAGATTAGAGTTAAGTGTGGTGCGTGTTCACGATTTTGCCAGCTACATATCAATGGCCATCACTTCATTTTGTTATTTGTGCCACCCAATCAACGTCGTGATCTTTGAAATCCATGGAGGCTTCCACACACTTTGATTTTAATTCCTCCATTATGTATGTTCGCTTTCTAGAATCCCTTTTCTCTCCAAAAATAATATAAGTTTATTTGGATAAAAAATTTTAAAAAAAGATTTAGGCAATTAAAAAAAAACTTATAGAAAAAAATTTATAAAAATAATTTTAAATAAATATTTAAATAATTATTTTAATTTTTTTATAATTTGTAATTATCCAAAAGCACTGTATTTAATTATCAAAAGTGCTTCCGCATTATTTGTCTGTCTGTTTGTTTTGTTTTGATTTTGTTATCTACTCAGTTTATCAAAATTTTATTTTGATTATATCCAGATTTGACCCGTGTCGCGTATTTTGTTATAGTAGGTAAATTTTTTAACCGAAATTTTTTGTATATATCAAAGTTTAAACTCGAGATCTCGTTTAAGTGATACCGAGTTATTTATCACTCAAATCAATAACGTTAGTATTTGTTTGTTTGTTTGTTTAAGGAGATGTTGATTTTTATCACTACTCATCATTACTCCCCCATACAAAATCACTTTTGAATTTTTTACTACAGCTGGCGACTTGAATGATTTATGAATTTGATAGTTTATGCTAATATTAATTTGATATACATAATTAATTTCTTGAAATTTAAATTGCATGTGAATAGTTTTTTTTAAATCACATGTATATAGAATTTTTACGTTGTATATATAGATGTAGATTATTTAACTTTTTGAATAACAAAGTGGGCTTTTATTTCGTTGTCCTGAGTCTTCAAACAGCTACAAACAAGTGAAATCCATGATCTGTAAAAAAAAAATTGAAACCGTAACCTCCTTTTTCTTTTCTTTTTTTTACTAAATATAGGTATTATCATATTAAAAGTAATTATATTTGAGATAATATCAGATACTAAATGGAGACACTTTTTTTAATAAATATTTAAATTTTAATTTGCTATATTATAAAAAATTAATATTTTTTTGTTAGACTTATAACAGATGAACATGTGTTTTATCTTTTTTAATAAACAATCTGAGTTGTGTGATTAATTAAGAAGCCCAATGTCCAATTAAGAGGCTCATGATCGATATTTGATGGGCCTTTCGCCCATTGCAAATACCACCAAATACAACATGTAACCTTGAGACCAACAGGAGTTAGTCTGAGTGATAAATAGTTCGATATTACTTAATTAAGGTCTTAAATTCGAGCCTTAACGTATGCAAAAAAATTCTATTGGGAGACTCACCCACCATAGTCAGGTGCGCGACGCGGGTTGAATCCGGATGTAGTCGGGGCAAAACTCCGGTGAACCGGGTGAGCAACCAAAAAAACAATGTAACCTTGAGCTAGTAAGAGTTGGTATAGATAATAAGAAATAAACTCCTATCTTATGAGGACGCGAGTTCGATTTTTACTACCGTTATGAGGGCTCATTTGGTAGGCGATCTCGTAAATTTCTTGTAAGCGCTCTCTGAGCCTTAGAAATGTGCCTTAGCCTTAATAGGAAATTTGTGTCGAATCCACCTATAACTTTTTTATATAAAAAAAATACCTTGGTGAAAATAGTTTTAACTGTTTAAGCACGATATTTTAAGTTTAAATATGTGTAAATATAAGAAACTCCTGTAGAAGAATTATTCCTAATTAAATCTAACTATATTTAAATATGATATAGTCAAATGGTTACATACAAAATCCATAGCACTCACTGTTTCTCAGCGATCTTACAGTGCAGCTTGCCTTATCTAAGTAAAATAAATGTTTGATTCTGGTTTTCTCGCATACTTAAAATGAACTTGTGCATAAATATTTCATGAAGCTATCTTCTTCTCTCTTGCTACAACTTAATTGTCTGATACACACACACACACAACAATATAATAAAAGGTATATTGAATATAAAATATAAGGTGTACTGTGTAGGTGATTTATTTTCAAGTGTGGTGCATGTGAATAAAATATGAGTGGCATGTGATTATGCATCAGGCTTATCCACAAGCCTCCTATTCAATCCAAACGTACGTCAATCAAATTAAGTGCCTGTTTGGCAATGAGGTTTAAAAATCAATTTTGGCCAAAATCGCGGTTTGAAAATTTTTTACACAAACAGCAATTTTTGTTAAGAATTGATTTTGGGCAAAACCTCGGTTTGAAACCTAGGTTTTGAATAAGCTACTGAAAATAGCTTTTTCTTTGAAACCTAGGTTTTGGATTATCCAATTACTATTATACCCTTACTTTTTCTTACACCCTCTCTCCTCTCTTTTCTCTATTATCTCTCCTCTCTCTTCTCTTATCTCTTTTTTTCTCTCTCCTCTCTCCTCTCTTATCTCTTTTTTTCTCTTTCCTCTCTCCTCTCTACACTCTCTTCTCTCTCCTCTTTCATCTCTCTTACGTTTAATCATATCATACCCTTTTTAGTAATTTACCGATATAAAAAGTGATTCTACTACTAATCATCCAAACATCTTTATTCCCAAAATCTATTCTTCCCAAAATCTATTCTACCCAAAATCTATTCTCCAGAATCTATTCTCCAGAATCTATTCTCCAAAAGCTAATCCAAACACACCCTAAATCTGTTTGCCCCTTGCAAATATTCAATCTTTTCTATTCATGTACCTACGTGGTTCCCAAAACATTACATTACAATAGTCATTACAAGCTTCGAAAATAGATAATAATTTCGATGTGCTGTCTCTTCTCTTCTTCACTCTCTCTCTCTCTCTCACACACACACTCTCTCGTGGGGCTTAAAATTGGATGTGCTGTGAGGTTCAGTTATATTGAAAAAAGTAATCCGTTTTAAATTATAAGATATTTTTGTATTCTTTTCATCGTATTTAAAAATATAAGGTTCTTTGGAGGTTTTTAGAGTAATTGATGAAGTTTTTTTCCTCCAAAAATATCCTTAATAAATATTTAATGTTAAATATCCTTAATAGAAAAATACTCCATTTTTTTATGGCTAAAGACTAATTACTTTTAAATATCCCTCGTACCAAATAGACCCTTGACCTCATGCTCCTCAATGTTGATTTGGTCTCTCCTGATTTTGACGCCACAGCTTTCTTCGATGTTGGTTAATTTTTACGGAGTTTGACCCTTTAATTGTGAAATCTAATTAGTCACCTTGATTAGGGCCTAAGACCCTCCTCCACACACTTGACCTCGTCTTCCTAGCTTCAATTAATTAATTTTCCAACTCTACATTAAACGACAGACGGGATATCCTTTGAATATACTGTAAAAGCTAATCTTAATTGTAGTTTTGTATTTTGTTCATTCTCGATAATTTACACACTAACAATATTTTAACAATTATTTACTCTACTTATCAGCTCGCGAGACTTCTCAGACTCATTAACACATAGTACGATATTTGGATTCAATGAAAACAATAATATATATATAGAAAAAAAACAGGAAGGCTAGATTCCTCTATCGATCTCGGTAATCATCATTGTTGTGGTTGATATCTATGGTTTTAGTTAAATTTAAATTCATTATGTTATTAGTTTGAAAATAGATTCCTTAATCCTTCTGGATAAGAACCATACGATTATACATAAAAAACATACACTAAGGCGAATGCAAAATCTATCTACTATATAATTATTTTTTAGTCTTTGTCTAATTAAGTTATGTTGGCTCTTGAAGGCTTACTGAGATTATATTATATCTCTAAATTAAAAAAGTATTTATAAAAATATTTATAAATCATAAGATTCTTAAATTATTATTAGAATTAGAATTTATAATTTTATAAATTATGAGCTATCTTATTTATAACTAGACTAATATTTATCAGTTATACTTGTCATTTTCTTGTGTGTGTTGATGCATTCTTCTAATTTATAATTTTGTTGGATCTGTTATGAATATGATGGGAATGGGATCACTCTCGTTACACTGAGAAAAAAGGAAAGAAAATAGTTCGGGGTGTCACAGAGTGGATCTAAGAGAGGTGGGACCGAAGAACAGCGCCAGGCCGTAGCGGCAGCTCAGGCTTTTCAGTTTTCAGCAAACCAGAAGGACCCACCACCCCATACCAATGCACCTTGCAGACCCGGCAACGCGTGCTTCAATATCCATCTCTCTCTCTCTCTCTCTCTCTGGCCCTATTCTCCTGTTCTCTCTTTAAAATATTCATGCATTACATAATTTAGATTCTTGCGTGAATGAGAGAGAGAATTTCAGACTTCAAAGTTCAAGAACTCATCTCCTTTGTTTTGTATTATCCTGCCCTGCCCTCCTCATTATTAGATATCCAATTAAATAGCTTAATATTTTTCATCTGCATTATTATTCAGTTGAAATGCATTTTTCCATGCCCATCTAAACCTCTTCAAGTGAAGATATCTCTTCCTCCTGAGCAGCTTATGGGTTTTTGTCATATACTTGTATGCGCATTAGTGTTTGTAATAACACTTAAGTGACACTCACCATGTGCTTTTTATCCTTGTTTTCGGTGGTCCCGTCTCACAGGCAACCACTTGGATTGATTTTCATTTCTCACATAACTTGCCAAACATGGCCACTTAACGGCTATAATCATTGCACTATGTCTTCCTCGTTTGTGGTGCTAAAAACCCACAAAACAACATTTCGCAATATCCTGTGCAGGTACAAAACATGTATAATTGTTAGTTCCTTCTTGCCCTTTCCCCCCATTGTAATTGAATCAATAGAATAATAATGATAAAGAATAAACCCAGAGTTTGGTCTGTTGTGAACTCGGACTACTTATTGGTTATGTACAATGGACAGTAAATGTGAGGTACCCACTGATCGTACGGTCAAGATCCATCTGTCAGCAGCAGGGAAGATGCCACCTTGAGCTCCTTCAATATAGGCACGCTTCAATTATATTGCAACATAATGTGCAATTTTTAATTGAGACAACTGGTTTTGTCACAGAGAGAAATGGTAGGTGCATGTGATTCGCTTCAACAAGCTAAGCTGTTCTTTTGATGATTTGTCTTGAGCAAACCAAGACCTTGTGATCCTCAACAATTTCATAAATGCTAACACTATTATGCTAATCATGTACTATTTGTTTATTGCGATTAATTTATTATATCTTCATTGTTGGACCTGCCTCAGGCATCTGTTCCACAAAACTTGAATCGCATTGGTCAAAGCACTGAGATTTGTTTGGCATGCCTCAAACCCCATGCATTAGGCACAGCGCTTTGGTTTCTGCGAGTAAGTTTTGATGGAGAGAATCTGAAATTCTTCAACAGGTTGTGTTGTACTATATGTTCAACTCCCAGCAGCATATACTGCCCACTGACGAGCCTGATGGGGAATGTGAGAGCAGAGTTCTCAAAAGAGTTGTCGCTAAAGTTGGAGGGAAAGGGGCAACTTCTTCCCTTCGCTTGAAATAGATCCCTTTTGTTTTGTTGTCTTCTTTCTCACCACAGAAATCACATTCAATCCTCACAGGTCAGTGTCTAAACTTAATTTCTTCCATCTTTTTCTGGGAATTCATTGGTTCTGTAGTCCCCCCCCCCCCCCCAACAAAAAAAAACAAAAGAATTTCTAATTTGTATTCTTTTTTTTGGATGCAACTTAGTGTTAGAAAACTTGCATTTTAGAATGGGTACAAGATAGATATGCGGGGAAAAAGAATTTTTCTGAGGTGAAAGGGAGCTGTTTAACTATCACCCCCAAGAAAAAGAAAAGAAAAGAAAAGAAAAACACTGTAGAACAAAAGCATGGTCTAGTTTACTTCATTCATTTCTTGAAAACTGGTGGAGTAACAGCACCTAATTCTTAAAAAAAGAAAATGTTCATCATGAATAGAGACTGCAAATTACTTCAGGTAGATGGGGCCATGATGATGAATGAGGGAGAAAGAAAGTTGAAGGGTTGAAAAAAAAAATTCAATCACTTTCTATCTGTCTTTAATTCCAACGATCCTACTTCAGGTATTTCACTGCGTGCAACTGAAAGAATACTATGATTTATGACATCAGATTTCATGAGTATATGAGAAGGAATCCCTAAATATGGTAGGATAACTCAACACAAAAAAAGGTGTCGGGAGATTTTTTTTTTCAGCTGTTCATTCTATTGTGGTCCAAAATTTTGGAAGGATAGCAAGCAAGAGAACAGACAAACTATACTAAAAGGAAAGTTGATGTCATCATTTTGTATCAGTGTTTCAAGGCCATTATAGCAATGCTTTTCTTTCTTGCTTCATCCTCTTTTCTGCACAGGCATCTTTTCATTTATCAGGTACATTCTCAGTTAAAAATTTTCTTCACTTCAGAAGCGGGACAAGAGGGTGGGAGTATCAGAAACAATATGCAATGAAGATGCAGGCCTGAACACAAATTCCCAGGAAAGATAGAATTGACTGTCTATCATTCAAGCTAACCAAAGCACTCATGGAGAAGAGTATTAAGCCCAGCGACAAGGAATTCATGAGAATGGCCATGTTAAAACATGAAGAGACTTTTAGAGAGCAGGTACTTCTCTTTCTAAATTTTACCCTTTGGCTTATTGATCATGTAGAGATTGAGTAACCCGACAATGTTCATGTTGTATTATAGGTATATGAACTCCATCGTTTGTACCGGATCCAGAAGATCCTGATGAAGAATATGGAAAATGGAAGAGCTATTGAAGTATCCCAAGGAGAATGGAACTTGAAGAATGCGATTAGTTTAACTCGAACCACTAATCATCATAAAGATGCACAGAAAAAGCCTGAAATCAAATTTGATCTTGAACGGCCAGCGGAGGAGCACATTGCAGAATCAGACGTGGATGAGGTAGAGATCATAGATGAGTCTGAGATTGAGCTGACACTAGGACCCTCAAGTTATTACAACCGTAGAAAGAAAGTTGATACACCACTAACTTCAGATTCTGGACATAGCTTGTCTTCTTCTTCCACTGGATCCAGCCACATAAACAAGACAGCAAGAGAAGACTCAAGTGGAATAAGAAACAGTTTTGTTGATATTGAAGAACGATCAAGACAAGAGAGGCTAAAACAGCCACCTTGGCTTTTTCAAATGTTGAGTCTGAACATGACTTGATCAAATACATAGATCACTGTTTATGGCTAACTTTGTGGATGATGTTTTCGTGGAATGTTCTGCCTAATCGTCAAATCTGGTGGGGTTTGATGAAGTCTAATGTAACCTGTTTCCCCGGTGAACTCCGATTACATTCAACATCATTGTCAACTAAAGCCATGAAAATGGACATTTTATTGATTATGGTGAACAGCCATGTCTCTAAGCTCCTGAAAGCCTTGGCAATTGTTTTGCCCTTAATCTGGATGACTAGAGATCTAATTATTGAAGAGGAGAAATCAAATTATGTAGATAAGTTGTCTTTTAATTTCTCTCTTCTGATTTTACTTTCCACCTGTCATTCACAAACTAGATAACAAGATAACTGAGTCTTGCTGCAACCCTCCATCAGATGAACAGAAGCTTTCCTTTTAAATACCCTCTATAACATATTGAACTAATTTAATTAAATTTAAAAAATTAATTATTATTGTATATTTTTTTAAAACACCCTAATCATCCTCTTTTTCCCCTCTCTTACTTGATTATTGTTGAAAGAGTATCAATAGGGATAATTTGAGAAAAAGTTGATAAATATAGAAAATAACTAAGATCAACTTCCTAATTAAATCTTATATCAAGGACTGGAGGAGTACAATGTTTTAACAGACTTGAAACCAAAAGATTTTTTTTTAATTAAAAGACAAATACTAATAACTTAAAATTACAAGTAAAATCAGAACCCATAATCTCTCGGAGAAAGTCAATTGCTTAAACTGGAAGTATTAATATTCTTGTTTTGCCCGGTTGAACCCAGAGGGCAATTCGCCATAGTTTTTCTCCCCAACTTTTCCCTCATTTCACAATCACCAACTTTCTAACCAACAAGAAGGTGGAGATAGCTTCTCGTCTGCAATCAGATGAACAGTATATTCCCTTCCAAACGCCTAACAACTTTCGACAAGTCCAAGCAAGGTTTGTTCCATAATATTTGTTTGTTACTTTACACCATTAATGCTTTTGCCTTTTAGAACATACTTGAATGGTGGTGAAATCATGATCTCCTTGCTAATTTGATTATTAGGATCGCACTTCAAAAGACATTGCTAGGTTGTCAGCTGAATTATTCTTAGCTTTCTTTAAGCTTTTTATCCGTAAGAACACAATAAGTTAAGGATATGCCCCACTGAACTTCTGTAATCCAATATCCTACTCTCAATTTTTTGCAGCATCTTCTAAGGTCGCTTTATTAACACAATCTTGTCCCAGACCATCATTATAATTACTCAAAAACTCTAATTATATTTTACACCATTTTTTCAAACAATGTAGTTCTTGACAAAAAGTTGGTAAGATAATATACACGACCATCACAACATCAATCAAATGAAACCAGAAAAAGAACAAAGGAACTAAGTAAAACTAGTGAAGATATTAAGATATGGAGTGGCGTCGATTTTTATTCGGTTTTGTACGACCTTTAGACGAGGGGGTGACACCATCAGAACGTAGAAAAGGAGAAAGCCTTCCGAGTCTTTTGGACACTGAATTTATGAATGATCTCCGAGGCAAAGGAGGCTTATCAGCAGAAGAAGGTGAAGCAGTTGTCACAGGACTGCTAACTGTTGATTTGATTGTTGCAGACTGCTCAATCTCTTTTAGTCTCATTTTCAGCTTCACTAGCTCTAATTTTAGGTCCTCATTTTCTCTTCGTAAGCTCGATAGCTCATTCGAAACCGGGTGGAGATCAGCGGAGTACACATTCAGCTTGGAGGGTACTGAAGGAGCCGATTCCTCACCTTCGCCGCCATTCATGGCATCACGAAGACGTTGCTGTTCATAGTAGAGCACTTGAACCACGGTTTGAACCGGAAGCCGGTCATTTTGTGCAGCATGAGCACATGCCTCTCTTGATAACTTTTGACAGTCCATCACACTGCAAACTTTCTTTTTTTCCATGTCACTTAGATCAGGATGAGCCTATATAAGAATTGGCAAATGCCAACTTTGTCAACAGCTATTCATAACAAACTGACTTTTAATAAAATCCCAGATTAGAAATCGTGTTAGAATCAAATTCTTGAATCTAAAAACAATAACGTTTTAATTTCAACCATAATGAAATCTAAACATAATGTCAATTGAATGATTAGAGAACATGGTAGATGTCTATGGCAAACTTAGTACAGAAAACATGCATAGTGATCAGAAACTTCACCTTCAGATAGATGTCTATGGCTCTATACATGCCATCTTCTGTTGGCCTTGATTTTTCAGGAATTAGTTCTGCAAGACGGATGAACTTTGGAACCGGTAAATTACGGTCCGTGGCTATTTCTGCGAGATAGTTTTCCATTAATTTGCCAACTCGCTCCATATCAGTCTGTGGAGGAGAAAAATGCTCATTATCTGCACTGAAAACTGAGTGTTTCATCGTCTCTGATTCAAGGTAACTCATCATGATTCTCTGCACAGAATCGACATCGAACAATGTGTCCCCAGTGAAAGAATAAGAAGGAATAAGAAGATCATCTAAAACAGCTTGTCCTAATTGCATAGCCATCCTCTTCTCCAAGTCAAGCCTGCAAGCAACAGTCGTTTCAAGATATATTGCTGCTCTAAGCAGCATGGAAAGAAAGCTCACTGACATTGCATTCTTCTCCTTTGGCAAAAGACTCACTATTGTCTCCAAAACGACCCTCTTCTCATGCTCTTGTCTTGGTTCAATCTTCTTCCTTCCCTTTCCAAATATTTCCTGTATCCAACCAAAAAAAAAATGACGAGAAAAAAAGAGCCCAGGATTCAAATCATCATTTCATCCTGAGGAAAACCCTGATTTGATCTTTGATCTTCTCTCATAGATCATTCATTTCAATCTAATCCTTCAATCATTGCTAAATTGCTTTCAACTTAACATATTACTAACTCAAAGTCCTAGCTAGATTTTAATGATTGAGTGATTACATTAAAAGAAACATTAGAGACACATTAAAAGCAGGGTTTTCCTGTAACATCATATTCAATTTTGAAGAATTTTAGTGAGGGATCTCACCAAACCTCGTAGGGACTTCTGAGCATAGAGCATTAAAACAGGACCAATAGCATACTGCTTAAATCCTCTTGCCATCATTGCTATCAGAACTCTTTGGAAAATATCAATTCTGAGTACTGTAAGATCCTCAGCCCACCAGTCAACTATAGGCCTCTGGTGAGAAACTAGTCCCTCACTGCCACCATCACTACAAAACTGGCTTTCCTTGCAGGCTATGTAAGCTATGGCATCTATACATCTGCTTACCACTTTTGCTTTCTCTGCTATAGGAAGGAGGCTTTCTGACACGTGTAAGATAGTTACTGCTCCAGCGAGGCTTTTAAGAGCCACTTCATTCAAATAAGCATCTGTTCTTACCACTAAGTTCCCAACTGAATAATCCTCTGTCATCTCCAGATACTCTGCTACGCAGCGAAGCATCGCTATGTTATCTATGGTGATTTCAAAGTTTATCCCATAGCAAAATTTAGCTGCTAGTTCAAACGCTTCTGCCCCACCGGGAACTTCACGGAGTTCTATGAGGGGAACATCGGCTTCAATAGATTCTGAGACCAGTTTCCTAATGTATCCACACTTAGACACTAATGGAAACTGCAATTACAGCATAAGATATATAAAATAGTTCAGTTTTTTTTATACTCACAGAGGCAAAAGAGCAAACAGTTAGTATTCATAATATTGGTTTGTACCTTATGCAATTGAAACGAAGCTCCTCCAACTTCAACGGTAACATCACTGGGAATCTCCTGGGAAAAAATCCTATAACAAGTTCGAGATACGAGTTTCAGAATCAAGAAAAGTCAACAAGGAGACAAGAATGTACGTTGCAGGAGCAATTTTGAAGTATTCGATGGGAGACACAGCAAAAGGCTGAGAATTCAGAAACATATACCATTCACTTGTTCTCTTCATGGCGGAGGAAAGAAGCTGTTTTCTTTTCAGAGACACGTCACCAGTATCAGCTGCAGTTTTCTGATGATCACGATCCACCATGGCAGAGATAGATTCCTGGCTCAATCTACAGTACGGTTTGGTGGGGAAACAGAAATGCTCGAGAAAAGGTTTGAGTGAGAAAAGCTCAAGGTCATCTTTTGCAATTTAAATTTCCCTTACGTATATATACAGAGAAAAATGGGCACTGTGCAAGTCTTCAACAAAGTTCAAACTTAAAACGCAGAAGTGAAGGAATAATAATGGGTATAACGAATGATGGAGCCTGAAGCTCAAGTCAATTTTCCTAGCAACGTCAATGGAAATAAATTATCATGATTGGTGGTGAATTACCAAAATGGGGTCTGAAATGAGAAGGGAGTGGAAGAAGGAGGGGTAATATGGAAAATAGAGGAAGGAGGGGAGGGGTAAAAATGGAAGAGTGAGGAGGAAGTGTGTGGTGTGTGTATCGTGAGAGATTACAGAGATGAGATTAAGGAGTGTTGGGAGTGGACAGGATGGGATTGATTGGCGTCTAACGGAGGTTGTTTCCACGCAGGAACTCCAAACTTTCCCGTCCACAGAGGGAAAGCAGCGTCTTTTCCTTTTCTTGAAGCCCTTCGTAGTTCACTCCATAAAAAGGAAAAGCCTCTTCCCAATCGTATTATATAATAAATATAACTTACAGTTAAGTTCCAATTTTACTAGTAAATTAGAGCAACTTTGCTCTCAAAATTTTTCTAGTTTAATATTATCTTAAAAATATTAAAAAAAAGTAATGTTATTCTTCACTATTCAAAAAGTTTAGTGATCAACATTAATTTTTAAATGATTAGAGTCATGTAGCTATTTTTTTAATATTTTGAGAATGATATTGAATTTAAATTTTTTTTTATAAACAACATTATTTTTACGTGATAATTTTCTAAACAAAATTAGACCTTAGTCATATAACTTTATCATTTATAATTTTTATTTATTTATTTTGTATCTTTCTTTCACTTAAAAAATGTAATTAATGTAATAATTTAGATAATTGAAGTTTTTTTTATATAAATTTTTTTAGAAAGGGGTTGAGCTTACCCACGATTAAAAGGTAGAGCGAAATCTCTCTTTTTTCTAGGCAATACTAATATCGGGCAGGGCAAGTCGACTATTACCCTCAGACGTAAATCTAAATACCCAGGAGTTATGATATTTCTCCAAGCGTCACGATTAAAACTAAAGTAAAATAATACTCCTCAAAATTTAAATACGCTCTAAATAAATGCACGTGTCACCCTTCACCACCTACGGATTAGATCCTAAATGAGTTTTTATGATTGGCTAATATGGTATTGGGAAAACGACTAGGGATAGGGGCTGCTAGATGACGATGGATCTTAAACTTCATAGTGGGCAGGTCCAATTGTTTTCTTAATTAATATATTCTTAATTTTGGAATTATTACAATTTAAAATCATTAATATGAACGAAAAATATGAAAAATGTGTAAGGTGTATGCAAATAATAAACAGTGATATTATGTGTTTTATATTAGGTTTCAAATAAATGCACGGGGCAACAACCACTTTAAAATAAAACAATGCAAATAATATAAATGAAATTTTGAAGTTAAATTACGTTGTTGTTGGTATTATAAAATTTCACATTTTTAATTTAGCTATTATCATTTAAAATATTATGATTTAATATATGTTTAATATAAATTGTAACACCTTTTAACTTTTAATACATATTTGGGAAACCTTCAAAAAAAGAACTTTTATATTAAACTCATATCGTGCATGTTTGGAAGGGATAAAAATTTTAGTTTTAAAAAGGTTTCTGGTCCAAACCTCAGTGTAAAAAAAAATTAAAACAAACAGTCGTATTTGTTCAAAATGACTTTTAGATCAAACCATGGTTTAAAACTATAATTTTGGATAAGCTACTGGAAGTAGTTTCTGGAACAGTAAAAAAGCTTATGGACTATTCAATTACTGTTTTACCCTTATTTTTTCTCCTTTCTCCCTCTTCTCTCTTCTAGGTCGCCGTATTCTTCTCTTCACTGTCGTCGTCTCTGTGCCTTAGCCGTTACTGTTGAAGCTCGCCATCGTCGTCCTGTGCCTTCGCAACTGAGCTCATCGTCGTCGTAGAAGAAGACATCGCTGGCCATGGAAAAAAATGTTGCTGGTCTCATTGTGGAAGAAGATGTGGCCGTAGAAATAGGAAGGAGAACAGTAGAGAAAAGAAGAAGATGACTGCGTGCGAGGGAAGAGGAAAGAGGAAGGTGAATAATACCATAAAGAGTGCCTCTGATGGATAATTAATAATTTTTTATCTTATACTCTTATGATAATTTATCAATCGCAAAATTCACTCTGGTAATAATCATCAAAATACTCATTTATTCAGAACCATTTTTTTTTATAATCTCTTCTCCAAAATTTTTTTTCTAAAAATTGTCTAAAAGCTTTTTTTGTTCATAAACTAGTTTCCAAAAACTTATCTAAATAGACCCATCATATATTTATCTAAAATTACTAGAGACCCTTGGTGTTAAACTCCATACAACACATTTGAACCTAAAATAAAAGTGCAATCAATTTGGGCAGATATTTTAGTCCCCACAGCATAGTAATCAGATCCCTAGTTTCGTCCATAACAACATGTACTGACTGAGTGCTTTCTTTTCGTAAATGAATTACACTCTGGAATTATTGTATTTGTAATGCTTGGCGAGAGGAATATATATATGAATGATGAATGATATGAGGCCACAATTATTGGCGTTCCCATAATATGAATGCAATGCTTTATCCCGTACACATCACAGCCGCATCGTCCCTTTGCAAAATTCGTTGTTAAGGGTCCCCTTGTGAGTGAAGGCTATTCATACATTCATATGTATGTTCTTATGAGATCAACATTCATATGCTGTCCATGTTTCCATGTCAAGGCCCCCTTCTCATCAAAGGAGTCGTACGTTAGATATATTCAATCTACCCAACTTCCTCTGGATAATCCTACAGAGAGGTATATTTTCTAAAAAAATTATAATTAATTATTTGCTGAAAATTTCTTTTTTTTGGGGGGGGGGGGTGGGATAATTAAAGAGCTAGCTTGATCCTCTTTATGCGCTGTAAGGTCAAGATTTGCCAACATGCAATGAATATGCTATTAGCCAAATCAAAATTTGGTAAAAAAAGTAAAAACGATAAATTGGTGGCTTCCCACTTGTGGTTAAAATTGTTGTGAATATCGTAGGGACGTGTTAAAGGAATAAATGTTACGTTACTTGAGAGCGAGAGAGTCCAAGTACGTATATACTAATATGTGAATTTAGACCAAGAGGAGTGAATTTGAGTCAATAATTGAAAAACTCCAACGTATTACATACGGCTATCAAATGAAAGGAAGAGAATGGCAAAAAAAGATTCCAAAAGTAAATTCACCCAAATAAGACGAATAAAATAATTAGCCTCAATGGTGTACAATTAAATATCGTATATAGTTCAATTCTTTCTAATTACAGTACGGTGAAATTGGATTTTTTATAGGAGTGAAGTTAGGCCAAAAAGGTGGAGGGCACAAGCATGTTTAGCCTACCACATAGGGAGGTACTTGTAGAGTATTGAAATGTCAAAGCTAGAAAATGGGTTGGAAGGCCCAGGTGTGTGCCGAAAATTTGCCCAGACATGTGATATGGTGTCTCTGTTTTTTTTTTTTTCCCACCCGATTTACCGGAGTTTTATCCCGACTATATCCGGATCCGACCTGCGTCGCGTACCTGGCTATGGTGGGTGAGTCTCCCAACATGGATTTTCTGCGTACGCCAAGGCTCGAACTCGAGACCTCGCTTAAACGATACCGAGCCGCTTATCACTCGAACCAACCCCTTTAATATATAGTATCTCTTAAATATATGTGGTTGTCCTCTTTCTCTTGTATCATATGACCCACACTGACTATACTCCGTAAGTTTAATTAATGATAATATAAAATATATTATTATTTAAAATATATTTAATTTTTAATAAATATTATTTTATTATAATTTGAATAGTAATATTCAGAAAAATATTTTAATTTTTAAGTATCTAAATTTACGTTTGAAAATAATAAACGATTTATTTTACTCAATATTAATATCGTTTAAGAAAAAAAATATTTCACCCTACTTTTAGTTTACAGATGAGCCTAATTTTTTTTAAAAAAAAATTATAAAAAAAAAATGACCCACACTACATTGCTCCAGTGTCATAGGCTACTTATTGTTCGGAGATGATATTATGTAGATCAACTGTTTGTCCCCCGTGCCACATGGGGTTTGCCATCTAAGTGTTTTACTTTTTTGAATCAAATGAGGTCTTATTATTTTGTTTGTCGAAATTTGAGGAAAGAGTAAAAAGCACACATCGTCGCAGCTTCCAGAATTTGATCTCCAGATATTTTTAGTTGTCCGTTGAAAGAGGTGAGCCTACTTCCTCCTATCTTGTGCCTAACCATGGCTACTCTTCGTTTTTAAGTGTAAAAATATATTTTTATTAAAAATAATTATATTTTAGATACGGTTAAATATTAATCTTATATTTAGATGATAAAAAAATTAATTTTTTTAAATAGTAATTTTTTTTATCATTTAAAAAAAATTAATAGTACTCCTTTCCCCTATTTTATTTTTATTTTTTTTCTCTATCTAAACATAACTTAAATATGAATATTTCTCCAATTAAAATATTATTTTATTATATTATGAAAAATTAGTCTTTTTTATTATACCCAAGTCGTTTTGTACCAACCAACGGGAGTTGGTCCGAGTAGTAAGCGGCTCGGTATCATTTAAGCGAGATCTCGAGTTCGAGCCTTAGCGTACGCAGAAAATCCTCGTTGGGAGACTTACCCACTATAGCCAGGTGCGCGACGCGGGTCGAATCCGGATATAATTGGGGTAAAACTCTGGTGAATCGGTTGGGCGACTAAAAAAAAAAAAAGTCGTTTTGTACCATGGCAACTTTAACTACTGGAGCTTATGTTTTGTGGGCCTTAATCTTGTTTTTGCTTGCGAACCTTTGGACTAAAGCTTCCTTCTAATACCCTTCTCAACGCATGATCTTAGTTTAAAAGATGGGCCTAATTAAAGGAGCACACGTATATTTGACAGGGTGATGTTTAGGCCTCGGCTGACCATGTAGGCCCAAATTCTGAGCATTGGCCCAAATTCTGAGCATTTTGGCCTAAATACATTAAACATAATTTTTGACAAAATAACTGAGTATATAATTTACCAATTATCCGTAGGTTCAACTGGCAAAAGAATGAGACATACGACTCTTTAGAGGGTATTTAATCCCTGTGAAGTATCACTTTATTATGGTTCCAGTCGCATCACCTAGGAAAAAATGATATTTCACCTTACTTTTAGATCGTAGGTGAACGTAACTGTTTTTAAAAAAATTTCTTATAAAAAAAAACCCGATTATATAATTTAGTGATAGTATTATAGCCTAGTGATATGGAAGTCTCTTTATAAATGAGAAGGTTTCATCTTAATTATAAGATCATATTATTAATGCCCGATGCCCATCCCTCTTATTAAAATAATTGAGTCTATGATTTAATATGGGAAAAAGATAATAAAAGACTTTTTGAAATTTAAAAAGATAAAAAAGGCCTCTGAATTTTAAAAATGATAGATTGTATAAGAGGTATAATCTATCATTTATAAATTTTTGTGCAGAGTTGCAAATATTATTATAGGAGTTACAAATATCATTGGCAAAGTTGCAAACAGTCCTTATTAAATTTGAGGCAAAAGACGAAATTGTACTTTTTATAACTCTGCCAATAATATTTACAACTCTTGTAATAGTATTTGTAACTTTGCCAATAATATTTATAACTCTGTCAATAGTATTTATAACTCTGCTAATAGTATTTGTAACTCCCATAATAGTATTTATAACTCTCATAATAGTATTTAGTCTCTGCACAGAAATTTATAAATGATAGATTGGGCCTCCTATCCAATCTGTCCTTTTTAAAATTTAGATTTTTTTTATTTTTTTTAATTTTAAAAAGCTTTTTTCTATCTTTTTCTTATTTAATATTGATTAAAGCTTTCCTATTAAAAGAATAAAAAAAAAGAGCTAAGCCGCAAACGAGTTCCACAGAATCTACTGAATCATTTAGATATGGGTGGGAATGGCACGTGTGTTGGGTCCTCCAGTTTTTTTCAAAGGCCAATCATCTTTAGCCACGTCATGATATTCTGTAAAAGCATACCAGCGGATGTGGTCCCAGCCCCCGCACGCAGAATCTCCCACTTTGGGATTTTTTCACAAAAGTATATTTAAAATTAAAAATTCACAAATCTTCTAGAATTTAAGTTAAAAAATTTGAAAAATTTACTCATTCTTAAAAATTAAAACCATACAATCGAAAAAAAAAATCAAAACAAAAATTAACACACAATTTATAGTTAATTCAATATAAAATAACTAAAAAGACGACTCTGTTAATTTAATGATATTTTTTAAATCTACAAATAAATATCTGATTAAAAGAATAAGTATAATTTTTAAAATGTTTACAATAGATCATTGAGAAAATGACAAAAAAAGACTATTTAAAATTTAAAATGATAAAAAGGCACATGAATTTAGAAAAAGACAGATTAGGCAGAAGGCTCAATCTGTCATTTAGAAATTACTGTGCACAATTGCAAATATTATTATGGGAGTTGCAAATACTATTGGCAGAGTTACAAATAAAAAACGACATTATAATTTTTACAACTCTGTCAATGGTATTTGCAACTCTTGTAATGATATTTATAACTTTTTCAATGGTATTTACAACTCTACTAGTTGTATTTAAATTTCTATAATAGTATTTATAACTCTACTAATAATATTTATAATTTCTATAATAGTATTTGTAACTGTGTATAGTAATTTAAAAATAATAGATTAGACCTTTTATCTAATTTTTTTTTTAATTTATAAATTTTTTATCCTTTTAAATTTTAAATGGGCCTTTGTTCAGATTTTTCCAAGATCATTCTCTACTTTTTCACGTACCAAAAAGGTTTGAAGGAACACCGTATCTAAGACAGCTTTATCTGTCTGGTGCGAAGAGTGGAGTGAGTATGACATGGGCACATGAAATGCGCTCATAAACCAGCTCTCTATTTTTCCTTCGCTATTCCCTAGTGGACGCTCCTCTAGCGGGTGCATCCCCTCCCTCCTAAACCACCGCCGCCACCGTGGTGGTCGTCGTCGTCGTCGAGTGCTGCACCGAATCCAATCACCGTCAATTGTAGATCTCGGATTATAGCCATGTCGAAGGCGCGTGTTTACGCGGACGTCAATGTTCATCGCCCGAAAGAATACTGGGATTACGAGTCGCTCACCGTTCAGTGGGGGTAATGTTCCTAACCTTTATCTCTGGTGTATTCTTATATAATCTTCTTGCTAGTTTGATTTGCGGGATTTCTGTCTTCGTGCTTTGATTTTTATCATATGCAATTCACAATGGAGGGAGGTTTTAGGTTTTGAATCTGAAGAGTATGTATTTGGTTCATTAACTGCTGCTTTGTAAGCATCTTACTTCTTTTTCCTTCATTTCTAATATCAAGAGATTCAATTGAATTTCATTTTTCGTAGTTTCGTAGTTTTTGTAATTTGATATGTTCAGTTTTCAATTGAGGCTGTGTCCTTTTGATTGGATCTCTCGCTCTTGTAATTTATGTCATAAACTTGAGGGACAGAGAAGCTTATAAGAATCAATCATCTCGTTATTTTGAAGTTAATGCTTGAACTGTGTTGTCTGAAATGGCTTTTTAAGTGTTGATGCACTTTTATCTTTTTCGGAGCTATGCTTATGTTGAAATGGAACGGGTGCTTTTCTAGCGCTCTCTATGGTTCCTACTCTGTTTGCCAAATTTTATCCTTTTCTTACTTATGAGGCTGATACTTTGGCTCCCTGAATCCCCTTGTCTATACTTTTTTTCAAAATGATGTTATTGTGTATAATATTGTATCAAAAAAATAATCTGTGCGCTCTTTTCAGAGATCAAGATGATTATGAGGTTGTGCGAAAAGTAGGAAGGGGAAAATATAGTGAAGTTTTCGAGGGTATAAATGTTAATAGCAACGAGCGCTGCGTAATCAAGATTCTTAAGCCTGTCAAGAAAAAGAAGGTGATTTTTTTTTTCTTTTCGCACTTCCTTGTGGCCTACAACCTATGAACAATGCCTTGGTGCTTCATTGGAATTATTTTACTAAATCCTTGATGCCTATCAGATCGTAGATTGAATTACAAGTCACAACGCAAAGTCAAAATAACTTGGAATTGTCAGGAAGATGTAAAACATAACGAGGCAAAAAATATGATTTTTCAAATATTGGAAATATCATTACAAGGCATGAGACATATTAGTAACATCCACAAGCTAATAATAAAAGATTTCGAGTTTCAGCTACATTAGATTCTACTCAGACGAGAGATCTCAGGGTTTCAAGCTATGAATGGGTATAGCTATATTTAAGCCGTACCTGTACTGGTGGATATTGGGTACCTATACTCTTTTATTATTTGGAAAATTTAGTTTGTAAACATATCTAGTTAAGTACTACAGGTTTCAAGTAAGCAGAGAAAGGAATTACTTCATACTTGATAAAATATGTTCAAAAAAGGCGTGCATCATCCCCCCTTCCAAAAAGGAAAAACTTGAAGTAGTAATTATAGCATATCCGAACTCTTTTTAAATGAGAGAATAACTGAGAAAACATATTCCAGACACCTGGTCACAAAGAAGCTAACCTGGGTCTTTCACAACTTGATTTTGTTAAAACCTATTTTTAGATAGCTGGAATCATTCAAAAAGACTTATTCTAACCAAACCACAATTCCTCCATGGTATACGAAGCATACAGGGCATGAGCTGATCACAACCATGGTTCTGAATTTTTGTATATTAAAGGAACTTCTGTAATAATATATTGTCGATCTATGAAGCATATTCTTAGTTTACTGAAAAACCCTTTTGGATGCATGAAGCAGGTGAAGTCATGCGGTAGATTCATTTTCTATTGTATCTTCTACATCATTTAATTCCTCTATTTATGACGGCCTCAATATCTTTGCAGATCAAAAGAGAGATAAAAATACTTCAGAACCTTTGTGGAGGCCCGAATATTGTCAAGCTTCTTGATATCGTCAGAGATCAACACTCAAAAACTCCAAGCTTGATATTTGAGTATGTCAACAGTACAGATTTCAAAGTTTTGTATCCAACGTTGACTGATTATGACATACGTTATTACATATATGAGCTACTCAAGGTAATGTTATCTGTCAATATCCTCTGGTTGAACTGTGATTGCTACATTTCTGTCTCCTCTCATAATCAACATCCCGTTTTCCCATGAAAATTTTGGAAGTATCTTTGTCTTAGATCAGGCTTTCACTTATTGCTTTCTGCATTGGCTACATCTTGATAGGCTTTTGTTTATGTATCATGGAAATCTTTACTTAGGATTTACCACTTGTGATGCACTGTTACTTACAAAACCAAGCCATTTATGTTTGATACATATCCAGCGCCATAGTTATATATGACAAAACTTGATACTTCAAGAGTTCAAGTTACTTTTAAACACTATATATCTTGTCTTGTACTCCTCCGATCCTAAATATAAGACTTAGTTTGTAGTGTAAATTGCACTACAAACTAGGTCTTATATTAAGGACCGGAGAACCTTTTTTGTTACATGAATGTTCTATTTGGCATTGTAGGCATTGGATTACTGCCATTCTCAAGGCATAATGCATAGAGATGTGAAGCCTCATAATGTTATGATAGATCATGAGTTGCGAAAACTTCGCTTGATAGATTGGGGTCTTGCTGAATTTTATCATCCTGGAAAGGAATATAATGTTCGTGTAGCATCAAGGTAATGTTATTGATCAATTTGCATTCTTAAAGGTCATATATGTAACACGCTCAGTTAAAAGTGTATTCTTATGTGTTGTGTATCTGCAAGTCTGAATTGGGACTTTAATGTATTCTGGTCACTTTGCCAGTACAATTGTCTAAATTTCTTTACACCAACATTCATGGATGCATTTCTCAAGCTATAGGTTCAGCATACGCCCTAAGCTACATGAATAGCCACAACACATGTTGTAGGTCAGATATATTTTTTGGTAACACATTGGACCATAATATTCGAATTCACTCAAATCTCAAGAGAAACACATTCTTTTATGATATCAATGTGATTGGCACTTATTACAAGTCATTAAAAATTTATGGGTACTTCAATGCCAAACAGAAAATATCAAATGAACAACTAGCTTAAGAGAAGGCAATGGAAGCATGAACAATAATGCATCGTTGAAGGTAGATTTAGAGTGTTTTTTTGGGGCGGGGGGGCTATTAGCCACTGAGTACAGATCACGGAGTGAACTTTTGTGGCCTTCATGCTGCTGTTCATTGTGACGGCACATCATGCTCTTGTGACATAATTTCTTTTATCATGATAAAATAGCCACGAAATTAAATACTGATTCACCTGGGATTGGACGACAAGATCCTGTGCAATGTTATTAGATTATCAGGTCCTCTCGCCTGGGTAGTTTTCTAGCTTATGTAAGGAGTTGTTTTACAATGCTTGCAAAGCTATCACATTGAAGGTTAAAGCTACTTTTCTTTCTTGGTTTAGCTTTCATAATGATTAGATCATTTTGTCTGTTGGTTTTAGTATACTGCCATATCATCATCCATTTATAAAGCATGCTAAGATTAATGTACGCCAGTGTTGTCAAAAGCTTCTAAGGCGTACTAGGACACCAGCCAATTGCTTTTATGGCACCAAGGCAGGGGCGACTTTGATAGCCACATCAGGCTGAGGTGTGATGCACTATAAGTAACCCCATCTTTGAGGTTTTGGCAAAATGACGTTGTTTTCCTCATTTAAAAACATTTCCATTAATGCAATTAAAAGGGGTATGAGGCTATTGGACCTATCTGGACTGAACACCCGAAAGCAAGCAAGCAATGACGCCTGCATTGTTACTGTTTGTGATAGCTGTTAGGGCTGAAGACTGAAGTAGGGAATCAAAACTTCTTGGTTGAATGCTGTTTTGACTGAGGATTTGATGGGGATTACTTGTTATTTCACATATTTTCTTCAAGTTGCCCTCGCTCCTATTTTCTTCCACCTAATAGTGTTGTTTTCCCTCCTGTTCCTCTCTTTGGAGTCTGGGCACTTGAAGCCCAGCCAAACCTAGCACTCTAAATTTTTGTAGTACTTATTACAAGAAGCAGTTTTCAAGTTTCCACTCTTTTTCGGCATGTTGTCACAGTTTCTCTTTAAGATGACATTGGCTTACTGTTGGGTCCCTCCTTCATCTGATTTAGTTTTTTTAATTTCAATTATTTAGATTTATAGCCATTTTATGGTTCTGTTTACCACTTGCACTTGAAACTGATTATTACTCTATGTTTCCAAGCCTCTTCTAACTGCGGGCTAACTACTGCTATTCTGCCCTGCCCCCACCACCTCTTAATTTGGTCTGGTCCTCAAGCCGTTTTTCACTTTTGACAGCACTGAACTATACATGCTGACATCATTAATTATTTTTGAGTGACCACATTAGTATAAAATCGTTATATCAGTGCATTGATGCTTGCTTAATTTTGTTTCTTGAATCACAGCTTATAAAGAAAAAAATGATATTTAAATGTGCGTGCAATGCTTTTGGTTTTCAGATACTTTAAGGGGCCTGAGCTACTAGTTGATTTGCAAGACTACGACTACTCATTAGATATGTGGAGCCTTGGCTGTATGTTTGCTGGAATGGTAAGAGTTATAGCTACATGTTACTGGATTATATATGGCATAAACTTAGGCTATATTTGGATGGAAAGAAAAGTGAGGGGAAAATAAGGGAGAGGGAATACTAGGAAAGAAAATTTCTTAAAATGGTAAATTTTGTTTTTACTATTTTTAGAGTTTTCCCTCATAATATTCTTTTCTCCCTATTTTTCATAGGGTTAGTGTTATATATGTATAAAATATAATTCGGAATATTTATTGAAAGAAGAAAGTATGGGTCATGATTGGTTCATTGTGCTTAATGTAGATATTTCGCAAGGAGCCATTCTTTTATGGTCACGACAACCATGATCAGCTTGTCAAAATCGCTAAGGTAACATTCATGGTGGTTTCTTACAATTACTGCTGCAAAACCATAATATCATGCCTTCCATTAAATTTGGATTTAGTCCATATCTGAAGTTATTTTCCTGTTGAGCAAAATGATATTCATTCTTAGTGAACTTCCTTCCTCGGATCCTTAATGGTATAAGTTGTTTTTGGGTGTAATTTGCAGGTGATTGGGACCGATGAACTAAGTGCATATCTGAATAAGTATCATCTGGAGCTTGATCCTCAACTTGATGCACTTGTGGGAAGGTACTATGCATTCATTTGTCATTACTTCTTAGTCATTATTTCCTACATCTTATTTTCAGCATTTTAATAGCAACTACCAAGTTTGATTTAGTTCACAAACTTTTTTTTTCCCAATAACGAGGTTTAGTTTACAAACTTGTGACATGTTGCTTTTCGTAGCTATGCAGCGTTTCCTTTATCCTTAGAAACCTGCTGCCTTAACTCTGACTTTATTTCCACTTCATATATCAACTACGAAATATCACATGTATTTTTTCTTCTGCAGACATAATCGCAAGCCTTGGTCTAAATTTATTAATGCGGATAATCAGCATCTTGTGTCTCCAGAGGTCATTATTTTGTCATGGCAATTGGACCTCTCTTTTTGTACTGCTTTTTACCGTTTCAATTTTCATATGCATACATCTGTCGTGCAGGCAATTGATTTTCTTGATAAGCTCCTTCGATATAATCATCAGGACAGGCTCACTGCAAAAGAAGCAATGGTAACCACGAAGCTAATCTTAAAGTCTAATTTTGTTTTGCTATTTCAAGTTTAACTGCGCTAATGCCATATCCGTATATGTCTTGTAGGCTCACCCATATTTCTCTCAGGTAAGGGCAGCAGAAAGCAGCAGAATGAGAACGCAGTAACTGGAGTTCATATGTGGATTGATAATCCGAGTTTAGATAAATGGGATTGTAATTTGTTATACATTGACATTTTGGTCTGGCATATGTTAAAAATGCTTGCTTGTGTAATAAGTCAGTTGTACCATTCTTCATTCGAGTAATTAGATATTATCAAAGGGTGTAAGTCGATGTATCTTACCTTTTAAGTTTTGATTGAGTACGAATTTTCCCCCACCTTACCCCTAAAGCGGTAAAATTTTCTTATAAGCATAATTCCCCCGGATGTATTATTTGCTGTGGTTATGCTAGACATAATATATATACACACTCGTTTAAAGGGTACCAAGATCATCTGCAAATTTTATCTTTATACTTGGTTGATTACAACAAATTTCTAAGATTGAATGAATTGCATTGTTGGCAATTTCGGAAAGTAGCAAGCGTCTAAAGCAAACGCAGATAAACTTGTTTCAAATAGGATCATTTAAAACCAAAACTGGACTTGTATGCGTGGTCCTTTTATCATCCAGTTGAGCATTATTATAAGTTTACAAACCTATTAAATCCAATTACCATCCTTTAAATCGTTTATCTTGTTCTCTTCCAATTTTTTGCAGGAGTTGTGAAACATTGGTGCACACAAAGAATGGAGATGTGAGACTAAAATAACCGTTTCTGATTCAGACATGGGATAAATCAGAATGCATGTTTTCCAAGGAAAACCAGTATCATTAAGCAGTATTTGAAGGTTTCTTTCACTTTATCATCAAGGGGTCGAATGCTTCCCATCGTCCCCGCAGAAGGCACCTACACAGAAGACAAATTAACTTGATACAAACAGAACTTACGAAACAAATATATGCAGATTGCAGAAAATGCCACAGGGATATCAAGGGGTCTCCAGATACTCTCCCCCAAATAGTTCACTTTTTAAGATGAGGAAAACAAGCATATAGATCAGATTTAGGGTGCTTGGCCTCAGCATGCTCCTTGCACTTCACCTCCGATGTGGTGCACATAAATGTTTGCATGCA
Source organism: Leucaena leucocephala (assembly GCA_037074615.1). Classification (NCBI taxonomy): domain Eukaryota; kingdom Viridiplantae; phylum Streptophyta; class Magnoliopsida; order Fabales; family Fabaceae; genus Leucaena; species Leucaena leucocephala. The sequence continues at coordinate 19,496,143 of CM073569.1, forward strand.
CACCTTGCACTGCAATCATATCAAATGTTCAATGAGAAAAGATTCTAAATTCCCAGCATTCATTTGAAGAAATGTCTTATAAAATGCGTATTCTGTACTACTGTTTTCCTCTGCCACTAGTGTTGTTTCCCTCACATTTCCTTTTACATACTCATAAGAGTAAAAAGAAATACATTAAAATGACAATCCGTTATTTGGAGCGTTAAAATTACAAGTACCACTTTATTACTCCCTCAAAACTCAAAAGGAAAGAGCCAGGAAAATTGATTGTTTAAGAAAATCATTTAAGACAGGATAAGGTAATTGTTATGCATAATAAGGCAAACAAGATCCCCTCTAAACTCAGAATTTCAGTAAAAAAAAAAAATCAACTACTTAATAAACACTACATGCATTTTAGGCCTATAAATGCATATACGGCATAGCAAATTTTATCTTACATATTGAATTGAAGAATTAAGCTGTTTCAGTAATGTCGAACAAGCACGATGAGCAGAAAATAGGGTTTCATTTTTCCATACCAGCAATGACAACATTAGTTATCTAAGTTCATTATTGTTCAGAGTACAAGAATCCATATTTTTAATTCGGTTTACAGGGAGCAAAATGAAAGGAAAGAATACAGTTATGAGATTTATAGGTTTTCATATTAGGGTATAAACTATAAACACCAAATTACCTGGATATTCATTGCTTTCTTGTTTGTTTCCAGCTGGCTTCCTACGCGTGAGAATCAAATTATTAAAAGTAAGAAGTAAAACCATAAGAAGATCTTTTTCATGTAGTCTCATCCAATTTCAATTTCATAACAGAGATAGGAGATTTCACATATTTTCGAACAAAGGGCTGAAATAAACTATCTTGTTAAATTTAAATTTTGATTCGGCTTCTAATCTTCTAGCAGAAATTCTCAGCAACCAAACAGAACAAGATTGAAAATTATCAAATTCGAGAGAGAGGGAGATGAAAGATTACCTTTGGCAGCCTTCATCTTCTCCAGGTTCTTCTCGCGAGCCATCTTTGCCTTTTGCCCGTTGCCTCCTCCCATGTCTTGAAGCACAGGATCGGACCCTGAAAACCCTAACAAGTCAAAATCCAAGATGGGAAAGGGTATCGAATCCGTAAGGAGAAGCTGAAGTGGAAAGGAAGTTGGGATGTACGGCTAATGGTAGGGTGTCCATGGGTTGGGCGATCCCTGCGCGGTGCTTTGCCTGTAAAAAATATGGGCTCCATTTTACAGTTCAATGCCCGGTCCTATTCGGTAAAAGTCCTAACTATTTTGGGTTAGGCATGGGTGGGCTGGGCGTGAGCGGGCTGGGCATGCCCAAGTTGTGATGCCATACTCATGTTGTGAAAAAAATCTGTAATTATAAACTTCTAAAATAATATCATATTCATATGTCTTCAAGAGTTAAATAATATCTATAATCCACTAAAAATAAGGTAACAAAAAGATAATAATTAAAGTCTTGAAATTCATTGCATATAAAAAAATCTTGAAGTCTAAGTAGTTTATAATTACAACTTTACATCAATTTCCCAAATGTTGACAAGGATGAAGTATCTAAAAATATAAAATAAATAATTATAATTTGTAATGTAATCATATTATGATTAATAAAGTTAAAAAAATTAATATAGTTATAAATATTAAAAGATGCAACGTATGTACTTAACTACTTATATTTCTAAAATAACCCTTTAGTCACCAGTAACTATCATATTCTCCCTTTTAAATGTAGTATCTACGGAGAAAAAAAAAATAAAAAAAAGGGGTGCTCATGGGCAGGGTAGGGCAGGGCAATATTTATCGGGCTGGGCAGGGCTATTTTTTCGCGGGCTCGGGTGGGTATACCGGGTCGCGGACTTTATGAACACCCGTAGCTAATGGCGCAACCCTAACGATTCTTCGGTTCCCTTTTTCCCTGGAAATAGATTTTAGAATTTTAAATAAAAAACGTTTTTTATAAAATTTTCAGTTTGGAATATTTTTTTTGGGCTGAAGATCGAAACCTTTAATTTCTTTTTATTGATACCCAATTTAGATCTCCCAATTTGCAATTTCCTTGATTTATATCAATTTTAATTTATAACAAGAGATTTCTTCCCCGTGTTGTATAAGTAACTGAAAGATAGGTTATAATTAATTACTTATTTATAATTATTATAAATTGGGCCTGTTTGGTTCTCCTTTGAACCATGGTTTTAAAAGTCCTTTTGGGCAAAACTTTAGTTTGGAGAAATTTTAAAACAAATAGCCATATTTGTCCATAAGTATTTTTGGGAACCATGGTTTTGAATAAACTATTAAAACTAGATTTTTCAACAGTAAAATAGCTTATGGACTATCCAATTACTATCTTACCCCTACTTTTTCTTACACCCTCTCTCTTTTCTCCTCTCTACCCTCTCTCCTCTCTCTTCTCTTTTCTCTATCCCTCTCCTCTCTTTTACTTTAAATTAAATCATACCATGTTTAGTAATTTACTAATATAAAAAGTCATTCTAAAAAAACTATTCAAACACTTATTTATTCAAAACCACTTTTTTTCCATAAACTCTTCTCTAAAAGCCCTTTTCCATAAGCTATCCATAAGTCCTTTTTTTTCATAAGTCCTTTTTTAAAATCCTATCCAAACAGACCCATTATTTACTCTAATTTTTTTATAAACAATATTTTTTTGTGAAAGTAATTCAATATATAAATAATAATATATTTTTTTTATTTTTAATCATAATTAATTATATGTCTCTCGTATTTTTTTCTCACTAATTCTCTCTTATCTTTTTTTTTTCTTATTCTCTCATAGACTCATCATCGTTATAAATAATAATATATTTAAGAAAATAAATTACTCCTTTTAATTCTAAATATAAGAGTTAGATGAAGAGTATACTTTGATGCTAAATATAACATTTCAATTTATTTTATCTTCTAAAATTATAATTTTAAACAGGATTACTTATCCATTAACTTTATGAGGTTCAAAATCTCTTAGATATCAAATTGTTTTATAATTATTATAAACTTTTATTATGATAAAAAATTTAAAATATCATAAAATCAGAATTACTAATTAATTATTATTATGAGATTTAAAATATTTTAAATATCAAAATTAAATTACATATTGTGATTATTGATTGCGATAAAAAAATTAAAAATATTGAGTTAAATTTTTTTAATTGAATTAGATATTATAATATTTTAATAATATAATTTGATAATATTTAGATTAATATGAGCTGTTATTATGATATTTTTTTTTTAAATTGCAATATTTATCTATTTTATTTAGATTATATATATTTTTAGGATACTATTTAGATTGTATTTTTGAATCGTTAATTTTTCTTGCTAGATGAGGGATGCAATATTTATTTATTTATTTATTATTTTTATTTAATTGCATATCTATATAAATGATTAATCTGAAATATTAGATTGATCTAACAACTAAAAGTAATAATTGAGATAGATTAAGAAAATTATAAATTTAAAGACTCAAATTCTCGTACTTACCAGTTAACACTTAAATTAATCTCAAATGATAATTTTAAAAATAATTTCAAATTCTTCTAGTCTAACCATTTTTAATTTAAATTATGAATTATATTTTTTATTTTAAGGTTTTTATAAAATTCTATATAACTATTTTAGATTCGAGCATTATGAAGGACACCGTTTCGTTCTTCGTTTTTAGGTCCCCATATTGGAGCCGCTAAATTTGCAGTGTTAAGTGTTAACAGCAGAACCGGTCCATCCCTCGCCGATCATACAATCCCCGATTTTAGTCGTTCTCAGAGTCTCAGTTCCTTTCTGTCTCTGTCTTAATCCCAACATAATTAGCCCATGGCGATCACCATTGAGAGCTCGGTTTGGGAGACAAATCCATTCACATACATCTTCCTCTTCTTCTCTTGCTGCTTCTCAATCTTTCTTTTCCCTCATTTCTCTATTTCCAACAGAACATCTACAGTCTTCGACCATGGAACCTCTTCCTCGTTTCTTCGCTTTCATCGGAAATTCCTTCTTCTCTATTCTCTATGTTCAGGTGAAATGATTTTACTATGATACTGTTTGGATTTCAAGAAAAATGTGCGTGTAGAACAAGGAGAAGCAACTTTAGAAATTGAAATTTACGCTTTTTGTAGTTGATGGCGTCAGAATTAAACCAAAATTGACATTATTCTTCTCTTCTATTTGATCTTCGGTTTTTGCAACTAATTTTAGAAATTATTTAATTGTAAACTGCATTTCTTAGTCAATTTAGCTTTAGATATGTTATGTGAGTGCTAAATTCATTTTTCTTACTTTCACCTTGTCAGTTATGGAAGGCTTGTGGTTAGCTTTCGGTGAGTTCGAGTTAGCTTCTTACAGAGTTGGCAGGGAGCAGATGGTTATGTCTCTCTGTTGTAGATTTGCGGCGTCTCTCTTTGCTAGTCCTTTTCTTGGCGTGATTTCAGACTTAATGTAAGCCTCGATAGTCTTATCTTCTGTTATTGCTACGGTGTTTATACATTATTTCTAATTTCTTAACGGTCCAACTTTTACTGAGAATTGTCAATTTCAGCAAGTCTCATGTTAAAGTGACAAGTATTATTGGACTTTGTTGCATTGATTAATATATGCATTTATGACTATTTTTAAAAAAATGATAATGTGTATCATTCATAGATTAAAATGCGTAGTGTTTGATATTGAAGAATCACTAACACTTTGAATGATCATTGGTGAAGTATTTTCTGTTGATTTAAGTCAACTTTCATTGCAATGCAATGATGTCAGCAACGGGAAAAACTGTTTATCTTTGACAAGCATTCTTTTCATGGGTCTAAAACTGCCCAATACCAAACTTTTATGACCAATAATTTTAACTATATATTTGGCGGTGCTCAGTTCCATGGATTTTTTTTCTTTTTCTATTTTTAAAATATTTCTGCTTTCTCAGTCATGACATCCTCCTGTGTCATTTGAAACATAAAGCATGGTTTTGCTATGTTAGATTAGACAATTTAGCAGCTTGAAAATTTGTGAAGTGCTTGCTTATGGAAAACTTTGCTTCTTCAAGACATATATACATTTATTCTAGTTATAATTATTGTAATCATAATTTTCAGCTGATGTTGTTGCATGACATGCTGCAACTAACTTATTGTTTTCTTTTTGTAGTGGTCACAAGAAAGTATGCCTATTTTTTGGCATCCTACACTTTTTTGTTGGAATATGGAAGAGGGTTTCTGATTATCCATGCGTTTTTGTCTCTAGCATTTGTCTCTCTCTTGCCAACACGATATTTTCATTAAGTTTTGAGAGTTGGATGGTCACTTTGCATGAAAAGGTATTGAGTAAATTTTCTCCTGTGCTCTTGATTCCATACAAACGTAGATCTCAGCCCAGACATCTGTAACATTAGCTCTAGATAGGGACTTGTTTATTCTCTTCAGTTTGAATAATATGTACCGGTCCTCTTTTTCTTATTTTTTTAATGTATTTGGCTAGTGACGTATGCCTTTTCCTATCACTGAATAGAGGATAACTGACTTTGAATATCTACAATCTAATGTCAATTTTTTTTTTAAATCAGCAAGGGCACAGGCTAGATTCTCTTAATGACACATTTTGGTTAATGGCTTTTTTTGAGCCTGCATGTTTTATTGCCAGCCAAATGTTTGGAAATTGGCTGGTTGGTGATAATTTCGAGAAAAAAACTGCTCCTTCCACTGCAGCCATCTTCCTAGCAACAGTATGTATCTCGTTTCTTTCCAGAGGATGGGCAGAAAATCCACGAGCAATATCTTTTAAGGATTATAGTGTGTCCTTCTATGCATATATATTAGGTGGTAAGATCTACATGCTTTCTAAGTTCTTGTTTACTCCTACATGTATATCAATAACTCATTATTCTTAAATTTTTAACTTGTTATGTCCTTTTCTTGATCTTATTTTTGAGTTCAAATGATTTTTTGTGGATTGACATGATATAGAAAATTCTTACATATAAACATTTAAAGGAGTTATTAGGTTCTACTAGAGAATTACCTGTTGATATTGTTCATTGATTTAATGATGAGCTAAGAATAACATATAGATGAAAATTCTATTATCTCCAGATAAAAGGATATGGCTTTTGGGATGGGCACAGGCTTGCCTTCACTTCTCCATTGGAATTTTTTGGATCCTCTGGGCACCTACAGTCGTGGTATGATTTAAATTTCACAGTGGAGATTTTTTTTTATATATACTAGTTATAATCTCTAGATCTACAATGCGTTGATATCTTTTTGTTATTATTCTCTTCTTTAGGCTTCTTTTTATTGTTCAACTTGGAAATAGAAGTCCATGAACAAATTCAATGTATTATTGTGGCAAACACATCTGTCATTTTTCCATGATTTAATCATATTAAAAAGGAGGCTTCATGTTAAGCAACCTTTTACATTTATGGTTCAAAGTTTAGAATGCATTATTTGGTGCTGGTTTATTCAGGCTGATGGACGAGAAGTGCATCTAGGATTGATTTATCCATGCTTTCTGGGCTCAAGAATGCTAGGAAGCACTATATTTCCTTGGCTGACAAGTGGACATTTACCTATTAGAACTGAGGACTTCCTAGTATACGCATACATCATACTTGGTCTTGTCCTGTGTATTATAGCTTATGATTATCAGGTGCAGTTACTTCATATTTTTATAAGCATAAAATACACTTGTCAGGTTGTAGAGGTGGAAATCTAGAGTCTACTCTGAAAATTTTATATATGCAGGAAATTGGAGTTCTGGTGACACTGTTTATCCTGTTTCATGCTTGTGTTGGGCTCATTTTACCATCACTCGCCAGATTGAGGACTATGTAAACTCATTAAATTTTGGGTGTCTGTTATTCATTGGATTGTGTTAGTTTTGATAACTGTGTTACTTTAATTGCAGGTATGTGCGTAATGAGTTGCGTGGAGGGATGATGGGCCTTTCTCTTGCCCCAGCTAATGCAGCAATGCTGCTTTCTTTGGTGCAAGTGAGTGTTTGTACATAACTGTACATGAAATTGTAGGAAACATATAGTTAGTCAATTAAGTATTCAACACCAGTTTACAATATACATGGACAGTATGATGAAAGTAATTTGTGTCTCTTGGCATTTGAAGTCAGAATTCTGATAATTGTTGAGGATGGCTTACGAAATAGCCTATTGGAATTTGGAAAGAGGTTCTGTTCGGATGAATTCCTTAAAATCCTCCGCGCCTTACCATCAAGTAACAGAAACAAGTGCTGTTTTAAATTGGCAAACAACCTTACATGATACTTATCCATGCCATGATAAGCCCTGCTTTGAAAAAATCTGCTTATGGACAGTTGAGTTTGGCTCAGATTTCTTTGCTTGAATGGTGCCACTATCCCCGTGAGTTGATTACAGATTTTATACTAGTAGCATTGTATGCTCTATACACAATAGTAATGGAGAAAGGTTTTGTTACTGAAATTTTCAGATATAAAGTACATATCTTCACAGCATTTTCCCCCAGCACCCAGCCTGAAATTGTGAAAACATTTATATATTTATTTGTCAGCTGGTTCTTGTATGTATTAATGTTATAATATAGTTACTTCCTTGCAACTGTTGCAGGGTGGCTACTATCGGAATGTTGGGAATTCAGCATTGATGGCATTTGGTGTGTTGGGACTATTGACTGCAGCTGGTTGCATGCATGCCTTGAAGCAATGGGGGAAACAGCCATATAATAACTGGCATAAACAGTGAATGCATACTGCTGCTTTGGAAGACTTTTGAAAAGGCGGGTGTCTGTCTTTCTTGTTTATGAAAGTGACAAACAAGTAAAGATGTAGACCTCAGATGATGCCAAAGCAGATATCATGCCCAACAATTACTGAGTGCAGAAGGAGATTGACTTTGTAGTAGCGTCTCTTAAGGACCAAAAGAAAGGCTGAACAAGGACATCTCCCAGTTTAATTCTCACTTCAAACTCCTAGTCCATGGGCTGACGTTCCCTTCTTTGAATATATCAGCTATAGGAAGTTATACAGGCCCAACGGGTTTATATTTGGTGTGAATATATTTGGTTTTGCTTCTGGAGATCTGGCCAGCCACACTAGTGTCTGGAGCGGAAGACGTGCAGATTTGCAAGTTCTTTTGGGAGTGCACCTAAAGATCAGGAGGTGAGAACTAATCTCAAAGTTCGAGCATGTTATTCATTTGATGGAGACACCATTTTGGTATTACCATAGTAGTTTCAATTGAGCTCTTGCCCCTTTAATATTATAAATAGCAAATAGCCTACTGTCTTAGTAATCCTAAATCTAACTAAATTTACTATTTTACAATCTTAGTGAGCAGAAACCAGGCTTAATTCTTCTGTCGTCATCTACATAGAAAGACAAAGACTGTAATGATTTGAAGATCTTGCATGAATTAACTTTCTTTTTTTGTAGACAAATTATATTTCATATTACGATCTGTTTGAAACCATTTAGTCTGAGTTTGGAATTGGATAATGATTGCATTTGGAGTATTGATTGAATGCTAAAGTTATGAAGCAGGGGAGGCTTTTTCTGGTTTGGAGAAGAAATCTGTTGGCATTATTTTTGTTCTATTGACGTTGGGTTGATGTAGAAAAATAGTCCGAGAACATCTCATGGTCTCTGTTTTTCGCGGTGACTTTTAAATAGCCTCTGAAGATCGTTATATATATATATATATATATATATATATATATATATATATATATATATATATATATTGGGGGGGAAAAAAGAAGTTATAACCTCCTCGATATACAATGTTAGCACCCGATATTTTCATTTTATCCTGAAGTGTTGTTAACTCGCAAACTAGAAACTCAGACAATGACAAGACTCTATTCATCGATCACAGGCGCCATGATTTAAATATCGTCCTGTTCTTGATCTCTTATCCACTTTGTAGCCACCCATTTCTTCCCTTTTATCACTGGGCAGCTTCCGTGGAGTGATGTCTGCCGAAACATTCATAGGTGAAAGATAAGAAATCATAAATAACGCCCAAAAAACGGCTTTGCTCGGTAATTATGTGATTTATATGAAGTGCTCTTAAGAATACCATACTTTTTTGCCATTAAAAAAAATACAGTACTATGAGATAAAGAATAAGTATGCATATTACTAACGGGGGTTGGGCCGAGTGGTAAGCAGTTCGGTATCGTTTAAACGAGGTCTTAAGTTCGAGCTTTGACGTACGCAGAAAATTTTCGCTGGGAGACTCACCCACCATAGCCAGGTGCGCGACGCGGGTTGAATCTGGATGTAGTCGGGGTAAAGTTCAAATAAACCGGGTGGGCAATAAAAAAAATATATGCATATTTTAACCTTTTTTTCCTCCATATTTTGAAAGCATTTTACAAGTATAATATTTCACAGATTTTAAATTTATAATAGGTGACAAAAGAATAAGATGTCTGCAAAAATTCTGATCTTTTGTGTTTATGCTATCCGAAAATATATGCTACAGATTTTGCGGCCACTGAAGCATAAAATGGTTAAGATAACTAATTTATAGATATTAAAAAAATTAATTAAATAAATTATTTGTAATAAATTTATCTTGTTTTCTTTAAACTATCCTTTAATCATGTGCATCAATCAACAGGATACTTTGTGTAAATAAATTATAAAATTATGAGACAAAATAGATTAAAGTCTTAGGGCCCGTTTGTTTTCCAACAAAATCATAGTTTTAAAAGGGCTTCTCGCCCAAACTTCGATTTGTAAAAATTTTAAAACAAACAGTCATATTTGTCCAAAAGGGCTTCTGGACCAAACTATAATTTAAAATCATAGTTTTAGATAAGCTGGTCAGAGTAGCTTTTGGAATAGTAAAAGAGTTTATGAACTACTCAATTACTGTTTTACCCTTACTTTTTCTTACACCCTCTCTCATCTCTTCTCTATCTTCTTCACCTTCTCTCCTCTCTCTTTTATCTTTTTTACCCTCTCTCCTCTCCCATCTTCCATACATACCATTTTTAGTAATTTTTCAATTACAAAACTCCTTTTAGTAATAACTATCCGAACACTCATTTATCCAAAATATTTTTTTTCCATAAACTCTTCTCTAAAAGTCATTTTTCATAAGCAGTCCAAAAACCCATTTTTTTCATAAGCCCTTTTTTAAAATCTTATCTAAACACACACTTATATTTAGAATCTAAAAGAAGTCATTGTCTATCTCTTATGTTTAGAACAGTAAGAGTATGTTTTTTTATAATTTTTAAAGAGTGCAGTCGTTTCGATGCAAAGCACAAGGCTATAAGTTGCTTCTATGTGCAATGATTTAGGCCGAAGCCTCTTGTTAAAGAGCGTTAACAATCTTGAGGCTAGCAATTGGAAGAGAATTTACATATTTCTGTGTGCAAAGCAAGTGTCAACAGTCTAGTTACCATATTTAACTTTGCAAAACTTTCTCAATCCAACTTAATGCTTTTAAGGTCTATCATGGAGATTTTGAAGTTGTTATTTCATTGTTTTACAAAAAAAATCTGATGATGATAAATGAAGTCGTTATCATTAACCATTTTGACATAAATTTGTACCAAAATTCTTATTTATTAGGAAGTAGCAACTTTCTTTCATCTGGCTCTATTTTCATTTTTGTGTATTTAAACAAATGATGCTATAATACAATATCCCAACCCCTTCTTGTTCATTTTTCCCCTTTTCTTGAGCTCTTTCTTTTGCCGGTTCTTGAGTTTCCTACTTCGTTAGTATTAATAATAATAAATACTCGATTTAGGATAAGTACTTAATTATCTTGCAATAAAAAGTAATTAATATAATTAAGCATAAAAGAAAACCAATAGGAGAAATAACTTCGTATATTTGAAGGACGGGCTCTTGTTAGAATCTCAAAAGAAAACTTCATAGTAACAAACAAGATGATCTTCATGTGAAGCCAAATTCTGGAAAGACTCTTGATAGATAAAAAAACTCAGAGATAATCGGCATAAATCATTGTTTTAATTATTGCTCTGGCCCCATAATATTGGTCCCAGAAATACAATGATTAGGAGCAATCAATGAATCAATGGAGGGTAAAAATAACAGAATGACAGCTGGAATGCCCATGGAAGTAAATTGATAGTTGGGTAAATTTTTTTAAAACCCTAAACTAATTTTATAAGGATAATTAACACTTTAAAATATATAAAAATATAATTAATATTTTAAATTAATTTTAAAAATATAATTAACACCTTAAAGTATTTAAATTATTATAATTTTATCCCTTTGTTAATAAAAACACAAATTTTTATTTGATATATGCCACATGAACTTTTTATTCTAATATATTATTATTTAAAAGGTCATATGTATAATATTATTTTAATAAATTATATTAAATAAACTATAAAATTTCTCAATCTTTACATATAAATTTTATATAATGTCAATTCTAAAATTTATTCAGTACTCTTTTTTAAACAATATGACACATTTGATATTTTAAATAATAATATGTTAAAATAAAAAATTTACGTGATATGGATCAGATATAAATTTATATTTATATTAGTGAAAATATAAAATTATATCAATTTAAATATTTTAAGGTACTGATCGCACTTTTAAAATTAGTTTGGGGTATTAATTGTACCCTTAAATACTTTAAAATATTAATTATTTTTTTAAAATTAATTTAAAATACTTAATACACTTTTATAAGATTTTACATGATACTTTTTTTCATATTATGATACACTTAACGACTCAGATACTTTTTTTCACATGATTCTTGAAAAGAAAAATAATCGAAACAGTTTATAAGATTTTACCTAAAATCTAAAATACACATAACTCCTAATATAAATTATTGTATATGACTTCTTTAATATTTAAAAATTTAAATTAAAAATTTTAATATTTTATATTTTAATTATCAAGTCCATGTTATTAAAATTAACATTTTTTATCATGTTATAATATTTTTTATAATTTTAATTTTTTTAATACTTAAAATAAAATATTTTAAAAATATAAAATATTTAAATAACACTTACACTTAAAATGTAATTTAAAGTATTTTTTTAAATAATTAAAAATATAAAATACTTTAACAAGCATTTAAAAAATTTATTTGACCATGTATTATTTAAATAAAAAATAAAAATTAATTAAAATTATATATAAATTATTAATTGTTATTTTTTAAATGACGTGCTATATAATAAAAAATATAAAAATTATTACATGATAAAAATTTTAATGGCAGGAGCTTAATAATCAAAATATAAAATATTAAAATTTTTAATTTAAATTTTTAAAAATTAAGGAGGTTATGTGTATCTAACTCAAAATTTAAGGTTTTTTTTGTGTGTATTTAAGCTTTTTATTAAAAAAAGAAAGGACAAAATCATCATTAATAATAAAATGTAACAGTACATTGTCTTAAACAGTGGCCAAACAAAATAGAACTGAAAGGAGTAGGAATAGAATGAGGTGCAGCTTGTAAAGGAACAATAGAAAAGGAGAATGATAGATGAGCAAGAAGCAATTACTTTCATGCTGTCATGACATTTTGACAATTTAAGGTCCTCAATTGTCATTTTGTTCTTTATATTCTCAACAAATAAAAGTATCCCCTGGCGATCCAATTACACAGAGCCGAAGTGACAATTAAGCAGATAAGCTGGGGGGAGTCATAGGCATGCAAGTTTTGGGAATAAATAATGTATGTGTCCAACCTACCAGAGACACGGAAGATATTTAAAGAGTCAAGGGAATGATTTGTGGATCATCCATGTGCCATTGTAGCCACATAATCTATACGGTCATTACTACTCTGCAAAATGTACAGACCACAGCGGTGTTTGAGCCTTTATTATTATGTTTCCATTTACGAAAAGAAAGTCCAGGGGAGTTGGAATTCCATATAATTATTTATGAATTTCTTATCAATAAATATTTATATAAATAATAAAATTTAAATTTATAATCTTATAAATTATGAGTTAATTTTTTATTAACTAGATTATTTTTTATCGGCTTATTATGACTATTTCATTTGACTGAAATATACTCCTCTTGTCTTTCTATATTTAGAATATATTTTTAATATATGTTATCAAAATTAATTTTTTTAAAATATAGTTAGTTAACTCTGGCATGAATTTTAATAGCCTTTTAATTTTACTTATTTTAAATGTATTTAGAAGTAAAAAAAATAACAGTATACAACAAAATAATAAAATAAAAATAAAATTATAGATATTTTTTTATATTATATACTAATCATATTATTATATATATATTTGGGATTCTTGCTAAAACTGTGACAAAATAATCATATATTAAGTGTGTGTTTGGATATTAATTCTAACAATTAATTTTAATCAAAATTACGGTTTGAAATTTTTTTACACAAACAGTCATTTTTGTTGAGAATTAATTTTGAGCAAAATTTTAGTTTGAAACCTAGGTTTTGAATAAGCCACTGAAAATAGCTTTTGATTTGAAACATAGGTTATAGATTATCTAATTACTATTCTACCCCTATTTTTTCTTACATCCTCTCTTATCTTTCTTTTTCTCTTTCCTCTCTCTTCTCTTATCTCTCTTTTTCTCTCTCATCTCTCATCTCTCCTCTCTACACTCTCTTCTCTCTCCCCTTTTTTCTCTATTATATTTTTTCTCTCTTATTTTTAATTAAATTATACTTTTTTTAATAATTTATCAATATAAAAAGTGATTCTATTAATAATCACCCAAATATCTTTATTTTTAAAATTTATTATTCTTAAAATTTATTTTTTAAAAGATAATCCAAATACACACTAAATCTGCGAGCCCTCAGGACGCAGTAGGGAAGCATCCCAATGGGATAAGGATTTCCGTAAAGGATTCGATTTTAAGTTTACGTACATGACTTCCCAATTATATTTATATTATATTCTCCCCTACTCTTTTAAACAGTATAAGGCATGCTGATGTAACAAAAAATAGTATCATGCTTTAAAATTAAAAAAAAATAAAGAGTCCCAACATATTTTACTTCTTTTGTAATTCTCTTAGTTTTGAAAGACATGTTGTAAATCAAATTTTTTATATTTATATATTCAAAAAATTAAATCTAAACTTTTTAAAGAGTATTCCAATATTAAATTCGATTGAATAAAAAAATTCAATTAAAAAAATTTAATTAAATGGTTAGTAATATAAAATATTAAAAATTACTGTTATAAAAATTATATGTCTCTCTCTCTATAAATATTTTTTATTCCCCTATACTAATAGTGGATTCTTTTTAAACATCCAGCTTATCTTCGTGTGTTTCGAGTAAAGATATCAAATCAGAGTAGTACTTTGTTTTTATAAAAAAAATATTTTCTCTTCTCTACTTGTCTATTAAGTTTTTACCCACTCTGATTATAATAATAAAAAAATAACTGTTTAAATATAAAATTTTAAATATAAACTCATGTTAATATAAAAAATAATTATAAAATAATTATTTTTAACTAAACATGACAATATTTAAATATAATTATAACTATATAAAAAATTAAATTTTTATTTTGGGCAAACATAACTTTTAATCCTTCAATTTACTTGAACGACACCTCAATTTTTATATTTTTTTATTTATAATAATTTAGTCTTTATAATTTATTAGCCCAATACAACTTAAGATCTGTTTGGATAGAATTTTAAAAAAGTACTTATAAAAAAAAAGCTTATGAACCACTTATAGAAAAGGGCTTTTAGAGAAGGGTTTATGGAAAAAAAATGGTTTTGAATAAATAGGTGTTTGGATAGTTATTTTTAGAATAACTTTTTATGGTAGTAAATTACTAAAAATGGTATGATTTGGTCTAAAGGGGGAGAGAGGAGAGAGATAGAGAGGAGAGAGAAGAGGGGTAGGGATGAGAGATGAGAGATAGTGTAAAAAAATGTAGGGGTAATATAGTAATTGGATAGTCCATAAACTTTTTTACTGTTGAAAATGTTATTTTAAATAGCTTATTCAAAACCATCGTTTTAAACTATGATTTTGTCCAAAAACACTTATGGACAAATAAGACTGTTTATTTAAAAATTTTCCCAAACCAAAATTTTATCCAAAAAAACTTTTAAAATTTTGATTTGGAACTTTTCTAAACACACCCTTAATCTAGGTAGGTGCGTGAGTTATTATAACAAAAATAAATAAATTAATTAATAATAATTCAATGATTATGGGATTTTTTTCTTACAGCTTGTTTGCTTTGCAGGAAAAGTGATGGAAGGAAAGGAAAAAGCCGAAAAGGTACCCGATGCTTAAATTTCGTCGCAGCTCACGTTCCCTTTTCATTTAACCCACAGGAAATTATTCCATTGAAGTATGCGAGGACGGGCACTGTACGGGATGGAATAAAGTGTGTAAAGTCAAGACTGCCCTTGTACATAAAAAGAAATCTGCTGATCAATTTCTTATTCCTATCTTATTTGTACTTTACGAAACATAATAATATAAAAATACCCCTATCTTATTTGTAACATATCAAACATATCAGTGTAATAAAAAATATGAGAGAGAAAGAAAAAAAACCACGGAGTAAATCTGTCACGGAGCGGGCTCATATGACTAGGGAAGTTGGCCTTTGATGTTTGGACTCCATTGACCTCGTATTAATAATGAAAGAGTATTTACCAAAAAAAAAATAATGAAAGAGTGATTTTTTTCTTGGATATGTGTGTATATATACTCCTATTTTTAATATAAAAATTAGTTAAATAATTAAATTTAATTTTATATATAAAATTTTAATATATTTTATATTTAATATTTATAATTTTTTTAAAATTAATTTAAACTGATATATAATTTAATATTATATATAAGTATTTTGAAAAAATGATATCATATTTATTATAATTTATTAATTTATTTAATATTTTTATTTAATTAAATTAGTTAATAAAATATTATATTAAAGATAAGAGGGAGCGCATATATAAAGGATGGCAAAGCCTTAAAACAAAGACAAACACGTTAATCTGCAAGGGTTAATACGTTTCGTGTTAAATCAAGGCGAGCTTTACATTCAGGAAAAGGCTCTCTCATAATCGTTTTTTTAAGTTATATTTGAATTATTTTTACCAATCAATTGATGATACTCTTTTATTTTTTAAAATAAGATATAATATATATTATACTATAAATTAAATCTTATATTAAAATTAAAAAAAATATTATCATACGAGATCTCTAAATCCCATGTAATAAAATTAAATCTTATTTCTTCACCTATATTTTCTCCCCGTGAGGTTAATATTTCGTAATAAAATTAAAAAGCAAATCTCGGTATTTAATTTTTACTCTCTCTCTCTTTAAATATATATTTTTTTCTTAAATATAAAAATTAAATATAAAATTTATTTTATTTTAAATATAAAATTTTAACCTATTTTATTTTATAAATTTATAATTTATCATAAAATATCCTTATATAATTGTAATAATTTTTGTTAAGGGTAGTTCTATAGATAATTTAAAAAAAATTATTTTAAAAAAATTAATATATAATTATTATAAATAATTAATTTATTTAAATTAATTAAACAGATTTTATATTAATGATTAGTTTTTTTATTATATAGATTTAGAAAATTCAGGGGAATGAAGTGGGCTGTGTGAAGCCTGAAGACTGACAGAGATGAGAAGACATCACTGGCCGTTGCAGAAACCGACGCTCTCTCCAGCTACTGGACAACGCTGTGTTATTTGTGTTTCGACGTCCTTGTATTAAAACTGACAATGGATTATAATTAGGGTAAAGGTGCATCCAGCACCCTAAATTAATTTTGGAGGAGTAATTAACACCCTAAAATATTTAAAGGTGCAATTAGCACCCTGAACTAATTTTGGAGGTGCAACCAGCACCCTGAACTAATTTTGGAGGTGCAACCAGCACCCTAAAATATTTAAAGGTGCAATTAACACCCTAAACTAATTTTGGAGGTGCAATCAGCACCCTAAAAAAATTTAGTGCAATTTATTAAAATAATATTATACATATGGCTTTTAAATAATAATGTATCCAAAAAAAATTTATGTGATATGTATCAAATGAAAGTAAGTATTTTTGTTAGTGAAATGGTAAAATTGCACCAATTTAAATATTTGAGGGTGCTGATTACACCTCCAAAATTAGTTTAGGGTGTTAATTGCACTTTTAAATACTTTAGGGTGCTGGTTGTACCTCCAAAATTAGTTCAGGGTGCTAATTGCACCTTTAAATACTTTAGGGTGTTAATTGCTCCTTCAAAATTAGTTTGGGGTGCTGGATGCACCTTTACCCTTATAATTATTAAGAATTATTTTTAAAAAATAATTTGATAACATACTGTAATTACGAAGGGATAAAATTAACAAATTAACACTAATTACTTTACCCCTAGGTGACTTACACTGTAAATAAAAAAAATTATTCTAGACAGTGACTTATATTATGAACAATAATAGGTATATATTGAACAAGTTTAGACAAGTGATAATATTTAAATAATAAAATTTATCATAAATTTAATATTATATGTATATTATACGATGGAAGCGAAATTGATAATTTATTTCTCGAGTAAATGATAAATAATGATATATGGATTCAATCATATGATATTGAGTTATTAAAAAGTTTATGAAATTTTTTCTTTTTTCTTTTATAAAAAATTTAAATAAATTAATTATCAATCTTATAATAAAACTAGGGTATGATTTTAATATTTAAAAAATATTTATAAATAACTTACAAAATAACTTATTAAAGAGATTTTCGTAACAATCAAATAAATTAAACGTTTTTATAAAGTATACATTTATTTTTTATAATATATATTAACTCTGATTGGTTATGGAATTTTTTTATGTTACAAGAAGAAAAGCTTACTAGGCCACTTGGCCCCACAAAGGATGCACGTGATTCAAGCCCACTTACCCACTTATTGTTAGATTGTGGATAAACTTAACTTTTTTTTTTATTTTTATATAAAGATTTTTTTTCCCCAATGCATGTGGTATACTGAACCATCCCCTTGTTAAAGGGAAATTCAATAGGTTTAAACTAATCTAAAATTTAGGTATAATAGAAACTATTAAGGTTAGGACCCATAACTTTTAAAGTATTACATATCTAAGTCTGAAGCTCAACATTTATAGTTAAATTAAAATAGTCCCAATAATTTGATTTAACTCATCAGTTCCCCCATTTTTTTGTGATAAAACAAATACAAACAAGACAAAGAGATTAAACCTTAATGAAAAACAAAAGATCTAGCCTATTTGGATTAATTTTTAGAGAATAAATTTTGAGAAGAATAAATTTTAGAGAATAAATTTTGGGAATAATAGATTTTGAAAATAGAGATGTTTAGATGATTAGTAGCAGAATCACTTTTTTATATTGATAAATTACAAAAAATAGTATGATTTGATTAAAAGTAAGAGAGAATAGATGAGAGAGTGTAGACAAGAGAGGAGAGAGGAGAGAAGGTGTAAAAAAAAATAGGGGTGACATAGTAATTGGATAGTCCATAAGCTCTTTTGCTGTTCCAAAAGCTAATTTTAGTAGCTTATTCAAAATCATAGTTTTAAACCATAGTTTTGCCTAAAATCGCCTATGGACAAATATGGCTGTTTGTTTAAAATTTATCTAAACTAAGAGTTTACCCAAAAGAATTTTTTAAACCATAGTTCTAAACACACACCTAATCAAGTGACATGTAAGTTTTTTTATAAATAAGAGCTTACAAATTTGATCTCACTTATAATCTTATTTGCTAAACAAACAAAACTAATTGGAATCTTAATTAAGAATCCTCTGAAGTTCAGTTGAAGGGAAATGGATCAAGTGAGAACCAAGAGGTTGCGAGAGGGAACTTCACTTTCATTTCCCTCGCTCAATGGAACTTATCCCCAAATCCCAAAAGTATACCCGTGAGATTAAAAAAAGAAAAGAGGGAACAAATCACATAAAAACTATCAAATTATATTATAATAAATTTTTGTTGTTTAAAAGCTTAAAAAAGTTAAATTTAATTATGAATAATGAAACACTTTAATATATTTTATGTTAAGTTTTATAAATTTATGATTATCCGACGTAATTCTTCCAAAATAATATGTTTGGCTGTCAGCCGGGAATAGACCCACAGAGAGAACGACAAAGAATAGCATATTTTCTTATTTAACGAAAGGTAATTAGCTTAAATTAGGGTTTGTCTTATTACCACTGCAGATAAAAACCCGTGAATCACATAACACGGAATAACTTACAAAAAGCAAAATCTTTGCTTTTAGAGCATGCACTTGCCATCTTTACCCATAAAATGTTAGAAACTACCCCAACGGAAATTCAAGGCGGCAGGTTACAAAACGGGTCCTATATGCCAAACGTAACTTTATTAGGTGAGATGTAAAGAAATAAAAAATAATAATGATCTTATTAATATTACCTATATTATAATTATAAGAACTAGTTAATTTTTTAAAATAAATTTAAAAAATTAAATAAATAAATAAATTATAATTAATATAAAAATTAATTGATTAATTGTTACAATTAGAATACGAGTGACAATTATTATTATCTATTTTATTTAATTTATTTAATTTATAAAAAAATAGTGATTTAATGACAGGTAATATATATTATGTATGTATTCTTGTTTTATTATTTAAACAAAGTAAAATTATTACTTTTATTTACTGCCATTCCCGTCTTTGTCTCTTGATATTTCTTTACGTACTTGAACAATTCAGTTCAAACCAAACAATTGATTGAAGAAGGTGCAGAAAATTAATACAAGTTTTTTATTTACAATAAATTTTGTAAAGAGAGCTAAGCCCACTCATAATTTAAAAATAGTATAAAGTCTTTGTTCTTTTTAAACGATAATAATATTAGATAAAATAATCTTCAATTACTTTTATATATAAATCTAATTACTTAAGAATTATGATACCTCTTTAATTATTATAATTATAATTATAATAAAGTGATACTTCTTATATATCAAATATACTCTAAATAGTTATATGTATCACTTCTTCACTAAGTGGCGAAAATTAATATAATTTTTTTTTTACAAAAATTAATACAAGTTGAGTACAAGAGAGATAAACAGAGAGAATGGACCGCCATGGAAGAAAAGCAAGTGTGTTATGTTATAAATGAGTAAATTAATCTGTTCCAATTTTTTGAGCTCACTATCTTCGTGTCCTTCGCCAGTGACTGAGTTTGTCTGGATGCAATCATTCAGTGAATCAGATAAGACGAAATTTCTATTTTTTCAAGTGATATAAATATTAAAGAAGACGAGTTATGAATTATTTTTAAACATAAATTAGACACTGTTAGTTCTAAGTCTCTCTGGTGATAAATCAACAATTTAAAATATTTTTCTTACGTATTCTTAATAAGCTAACTTTTAGATATAGATGTAGAAGGCTATGTTTGGAAAATAAGAAGCCCACCTGACATCTTTTTGTCTGCAAAAAATTATCAATAAGAAAATACAAAGACAAAAAGTTAATCTTTAAATAGAAAAAAGAGTAAAACCGGAGGGTCTTAAATAAATTAACTTATTTAAAAAAACTTTATTCTTTAGAAGATCTATTTTTAAAATTATAATAAAATAATATTTTAAAAAAATTGATCACGTTTTAAATAATACGACGTATCACATTTTTATTAACTGAACTGTAAAGATAACAACAGTGGCATTAAAAAAAGGAAAAGAGGTGTTCCTGCAATTTGTTTTTAAAATATTTTCCCAAAAAGTTAGAACTTTTAAAATAAAATATCTAATACGTAAAAACCACGCATCAGTTTTCTGTTATAAAGTTAATCTACTTCAAGACCTTGGTCTCACAGTCTCACTCCAAACTTTGCAGCCATGGAGACGTTTCACAGATATCTAATCGCCACATTCATTGCTCTGAGTCTCTTCGGTGTGTCCATGGCGGCGACGGAGAAGAAGAAGGAGGTCCAAAAAAGTACTTATATAGTTCATGTGGCGAAATCCGAGATGCCGGAAGCTTTCGAGCACCATTCAGTCTGGTACGAGTCGTCTCTCAAATCAGTATCAGCATCAGCTGAAATGCTCTATACCTATGATACTGCGGTCCATGGATTTTCCACAAGATTAACTGAGGAAGAAGCTCGATTACTGGAGAGCCAATCTGGAATACTAGCTGTGCTGCCGGAGATGAGGTACGAGTTACACACCACTCGGACCCCTGAGTTTCTCGGACTCGATAAAGAAGCCGAGTTCTTCCCGGACTCAAACGCGCCCGGCGAGGTGATCATCGGAGTTTTGGATACCGGAGTTTGGCCGGAGAGCAAGAGCTTCGATGATACTGGACTCGGACCCATCCCCAGTAACTGGAAAGGCGAGTGTGAAACAGGTACCAACTTCACAACCTCAAGCTGTAACAAGAAACTGATCGGAGCAAGGTATTTCTCCAAGGGCTATGAGGCTACGTTGGGTCCAATCGATGAAACGAGGGAGTCGAAATCGCCACGAGACGATGACGGCCATGGGACTCATACTGCGAGCACAGCTGCTGGATCAGTGGTTCAAGCTGCAAGCCTCTTCGGGTACGCCGCTGGGACGGCGCGTGGGATGGCCACGCGCGCCAGAGTTGCAGCCTATAAAGTTTGCTGGATGGGAGGCTGCTTCAGTTCTGATATATTGGCGGCCATCGACAAGGCGGTCTCCGACAACGTCAATGTCCTTTCCATGTCGCTCGGAGGTGGCATGTCGTATTATTACAGAGACAGTGTGGCGATTGGATCTTTCGCAGCAATGGAGAAAGGGATTTTAGTCTCCTGCTCCGCAGGGAACGCGGGCCCCAATGAGTACAGTCTCTCTAATGTAGCACCATGGATAACTACCGTAGGTGCTGGCACACTGGATCGAGATTTTCCGGCTTATGTTAGCCTTGGCAATGGTAAGAATTTTTCAGGTGTGTCTATTTACAGAGGTAATTCTTTGCCAAATTCTCCGATTCCCATTGTGTATGCCGGAAATGCCAGCCATGCCTCAAATGCGAACTTGTGTATGATGGGAACGTTAAAGCAAGAAGATGTCGCCGGAAAGATAGTGTTGTGCGAACGTGGAATTAGTGCGAGAGTGCAAAAAGGAGCTGTAGTGAAATCCGCCGGAGGTTTAGGCATGGTCTTGGCGAACACCGCCACTAACGGTGAAGAACTGGTGGCCGATGCCCATCTCTTGCCGGCCACGGCGGTGGGTGCGAAGGCCGGCGAAGCCATCAAGAACTATGTTCTTTCTGATCCTAAGCCGACGGTGAGGATTGTATTCGAGGGAACCAAAGTTGGGATCCAGCCGTCACCCGTTGTCGCGGCCTTTAGCTCGCGGGGTCCCAATACCATCACACCGGAGATACTAAAGCCTGACTTCATCGCGCCAGGTGTCAACATCTTAGCGGGATGGTCAAAAGAAGTAGGCCCCACTGGATTAGCCGTTGATAACAGGCGCGTGGATTTCAACATAATATCCGGCACATCCATGTCCTGCCCTCACGTGAGCGGCTTAGCGGCTTTGATCAAGTCGGCTCACTTAGAATGGAGCCCAGCCGTGATTCGATCGGCGCTCATGACCACAGCATACACCACTTGCAAAAATGGCCAGAAGTTGCAAGACAGTTCAACGGGAAAACCCTCCACACCGTTCGATCACGGTGCAGGACACGTGGACCCCGTAGCAGCCCTTAATCCGGGACTCGTCTATGATATAACAGTAGACGATTATCTAGACTTCCTCTGTGCCCTGAATTACACAACCGCACAAATCACCAGCTTGGCGAGGAGAAAATTCTCGTGCGACACAAGCAAACATTACAGTGTGGCCGCACTTAATTACCCTTCATTTGCGGTGGTGTTTCAATCAGCGAGTGGGACTGGGGTAGTTAAACACACTCGGACTCTTACTAACGTGGGGACCGCAGGAACATACAAGGTGTCGGCGACGTCGGATAATCCAAACGTTAAAATCTCAGTTGAACCAGAAGTGTTGGAATTCAAGGGAAAGGAGAAAAAATCGTACACGGTGACGTTCACATCATCGGGTGTAACCCCACAGACTCAGTATGCGTTTGGTCGTTTAGCATGGTCTGATGGAAAGCACGTTGTGGGAAGCCCAATCTCATTTAGCTGGGGAGGACAAGGAGTTGGATTCTAGAGGAGCTTGATCAAAGGTTCATGACTCACTCGAAGAAGAGTGTGTTTGATGATTGGCTAGCTTTGTTGTGATACTTGAATCTAGAAAAAGGAATGTTAAGGTTATGTCGTTTAATCAAACGAGCTGGGAGAAACGGGAACGTGTTTGAACTGCGTTATTTTTCTTCCAGTGTTACAGCCTTGGAAATATGTTAAATTCTGATATTTTAGCACTTTATTCAAAGCTGTTGTTTTCAGGAGTGAATGCTCTGCCTTGCCTAGTCGTTGTGTAATTTTATGGAGTGGAAAGCTCAATGAATAAAGGAATGGAGTTGGTGGGTTGATGCTGAGAGAGCGAAAAGACAATTAAGAGAGGTGTGCATCGGAGCATGTAAGTGACTTAATAAGGATAATGGATGTTTCCCAATGTTCCTTCTCTGGTCATTTTCTTTTTGAGTAATCAATATCCTAACTTCCAGCTGCTTCATTATTGCATTTGTGAATTTGGGAAGGGACGCCGCCCCAAATGTCGCGGCGAGAATGATATTATTTGGATCCTTCCTAAAAGAAATTGTGCAACATATGACGTGTTCTAGAAGATGTATTTGATCATTTTTTTATCATTTTATAGGTTGTTAGTTAAACTTATAACTTTTTATTTATAAAAAATTTCATATTACTAAATTATAAGGCTATTGATAGGATTTAGTATAATTATTAATAAGAGCAATATTAAAAACTAATTTAATATTATGAGAAATTTAATGCTTTAACTAAATTTTAACTAATTTTTTTAATATATGCAATTAGCTGAAAGTAACTATAATTTGAGTTAGAAGGAAGCAGCAGAACAAGTGTTGTTGCACCCGTTGGGTAGGCCAACTACTACATTGAATTGTGTCGTTCTTGGTGGGATATGTTGGTGGGCCGGACAAAATTTTGAGAATCTCAACACACAACGAGTAGAGTAACCGTATTTTATATTCTTTTTTTTTTTAACCAACAGGGTTAACAAAAAAAAAATATTTTTTTTAGTTATTCACCTAGTTTATCAAAGCTTTACCTTGATTATATCTGAATCCGACTCTCGTCACGCACCTGGCTATAGTGGGTGAATCTCTCAACAAAAATTTTCTACATACCACTCGGACTAACTCCGTATTTCATATTCGGTTGATTCGTCGGTGCCCCAAGGTAAATGCCATTATTTTCCAATCTGTATTTTTCTTACTGAATAAATGAATTTCCAACTAGCAAAGATTAGTTGAGTTAATAAAAAACTTATAAAGTCATAAGTGTAAATTACATGGTTGATATGAAAAATTTATTAGTAAATAATTTATAAACTCTCTTTCAGCTTATCTTAATTTTGATAAGAGACCATCAGACTTAACTCATTTATTTTTTTTTAAATAAAAAATATATACATGATATAAAATTCAAATACGTAGATCAGAAAAGGTTTTGTGCTAGTAGTAGTTTTTGGCGAGCCGGTGATATTAATAAGTATGACAGATATTTTAGATGGGTTAAGTGAAACAATAAATGCTGATATATTTGCTCCTTTTTGCCTCACAATATGTCCGTGTTCATATTAAATGGGGAGCCACTAGCGAGAGTTCAGGAGGAATCATGGCAAGTGAGAATAAAATCTACGTTTATTGGACTGGTTAATTTTTTTATACTCTATCCTATTCAAGATATGAGAGATTAAGAGTTATATAAAAAATCTATTTTAATATTAAATATAAAATTTTAATATATTTTATTTTTTTAAAATTATAATTTTTTTATAATATCCTTATATAATTATATATATTAAGAAATTTTTTATTAGAATAGTTTAAATGTATATAATTAAAAAAATATTTTAAAAAAATTAATACACAATCTAAATAAATAATTATTTTTTTTAATTTAATTAAATTAATTAAATAAAATTTATATTAACTAATAAAATATATGATTAAAAAAATATTTTAGATATCATAGTTTACCTTTCAAAATATAAGGGTTTCATTTATTAGTTGAACTAAGACTTACAAAAATCGATACGGATAACCTCGACCCGCTAAGTCCTTATATGTTAGTTATTCGATTAGTTGAATTTGTTTTGTGAAAAATTAAGAAAATAAATAAAAAAAAGAGTGTTTTAATTATAGCTAAAATTATTTAAAAAATTCTAAGAAAAATCTGAAAATTGTTGCATTGGGAAGCTAATTTAGTATTTTGAAGTTGAGAGTAAAATGATTAAAATGTGCATCCTCTCTCCTCCCTCCTCTCTCTCCTCCGTCCCTCGTCTCCTCTTCCAAGTAGAGCTGGTAAAACGGGCCCAGCCCGCGGGTTGGGCCCGTTTTACCCTAAGGGGGGTGGGTTCGGGCTGACAAAATGCCAGCCCGTTTTTGGGCGGGCTGCACAGCCCACCCCCCTCAGCCCGCCAGCCCGCCACTTTTTTTTTTTAAATTTAATATTATTATTTAATATTTATTTTACTTAAATGTTATTTTAAATACTCCTATTATCGAATACTAGTAAAGATAATTACTTATTTGTTAATATATATTTACATATTATAATTGATTAATATTATGTTAATATTTATTTAGATTTATAATTATAAAATTTGAGATTTTTTTATAAAAAATAAAAATTTTTAAGAGTATAACATGAGTAATTTTTTTATTATACTAATATAACATTAGAAATTTTTTATTAGTATTTTAAAAATGTTAAAAATATTTTTTTTAAATTAAAAAAAAAAAAGTGGCGGGCTGGCGGGCCAACCCGCCACTAAGGGGCTCGGGCTCGGGCTGGCGTTTTGCCAGCCCGTTTTGGGGCGGGCTGCACAGCCCGCCCCGTTTGTTGACGGGCTGGGAGCGGGCTGGCCCGTTTTTGGCGGGCCAGCCCGCATTCCCAACTCTACTTCCAAGTCTCTCGGCTGCAACCTCTCCCTCCATCTCTCCGATCTCAGTCGCCTCCAACATACCCAGCCGCCGTCGTCCTTGTTCGGTACCCTTTCTTCTTCTCCGACCAGCGACGTCCCCGATCTGCTCGGAGAAGAAGAGAGGGTGCGCTGAACCAACCCTTCTGGATTGAAACGACGAAGACCCATTTCGCATATGGTTAGACAAATCAAAGCTTGTCCGATCATGGAGAAGAGAGAGAGGGAGAGTTGTTTTGCTTCGGCTTTGTCTTTGGAGTTGAATCGATTTCGATTTTCGTAATGGAAGCCTTCTTGAGTGAGAAGTTATTGCAGAGAAGAAGCCAAGTGTGGTGGTGGTAGGGTGAGAGAGAAGAGGGACGACGAAGGCCAAGAAGAAGAAGAGAGACCATGAAAGTGCTGTTCTGCAGATGTTCGACTGATCGACATAAACCCAACGAAGGTATGATCTGAAGCATCGCATTTCAACTCCATCGTGAGGTAAGTAAGATCCAGAAGAACAAGAAGTAGAAATAATTATCGGCTTGTTGTTTGGGAGATTATGATGATCATGAGTTGACGGTGTTTCCGTTTCATTTTTCATGGATTTTTTTTTTCTGTTGGTTTGTTTGGTTGGAGCCAAGAAAGTATGTGGTGTGAACAGAGAGGATGTGACTGTGCTTCCATAGGAGAGTCAAATTCATGGAATCCTGAGCTTTACGTCATTTCATGTGTGAGAGGATGGACATCTTCGTCTTTCCATCTAAAATTTCAAAATGTCAGAATAAATTCTTATACTTTTGTACTATTTATAAACATTAAAATCTCAATTTAAGTTTTTCTACCTTTCAGAATTTTTTTGCGGTCATTTTCCCAAATTACTTTGCGTGCAATAAAGGAAAAAAGACAACAAAAAATTATGTGAATATAAAAATAATAAAATAGGTATATAAATATTTAGAAAGATAGATTAGGGAGTATGACTAATTTGTCTTTTATAAATTTAGGTAAAAAAAACTCAATTATTTCTCGAGTTGTAAAAATCTTAGGGAGAATTGTGAAAACTATTACTGAAGTTATACATCTTATTGTAGAAGTTTTAAATCCGAAAGTAATTGTAAGTACGTTGTTAGAGTTATAAATATTTTATGAAGAGTCGTCAAAACTATTACTGAAGTTGTAAATCCTATTGCAAGAATTACAAACATGAGAGCAATTAATTAAAATTTTAAGGTTATAAATGTCTTAATTGAAATTGTGAAAATTATTACTGAAGTTACAAATTCTATTACACGAGTTGTAAATTTGAAAACAATTAGTTGTAATATTATAATTATAAATATCTTAGCCAAAGTTGTTAAAACTATATTGAAGTTAAAAATGTCATCAGAGGAATTACAAACTTAAAAGTAATTAGTTGTAATATCAGAATTGTAAATATCTTAGTTGAAATTGTTAAAATTATTACTAAAGTTACAAAATATATCTAATGAGTTATAAACCTAAAAATAATTAGTTCCAATTTTAAAGTTGTAAATGACGTAGTCGAAGTTGTTAAAACTATTATTAAAGTTACAAATGATATTAATAGAGTTACAAACTCGAAAGTATTAGTTTCAATTTTAAAGTTGTCAAAATTATTACTGAAATTGTAAATCCTATTATAAGAGTTATAAATGACTAAAAGATAATTTTATCTTTTATACAAAATTTATAATTAACAGATTCGGCAAAAGGCTAATCTATTTTTTTAAAATTTAGAAATATTTTTTATCTTTTTTAATTTTAAAACATCTTCAATTATCTATTTTTTTTTCTTGAATAAAACATAGTGAGAAATGGTAAATAACAATAGCTATAAAATAAAAAGTTGGCATATTTCGGCCTCATCATCATCATCATTTACTGAATGAGGTCTAGCCTTTCATTTTCCCTAATGATGAATGAGGTATAACTTTCGTGTGTCGGTAAAAATGACCTGAATGAGATGTAAAATTGGTTTATGATTAGTAATTAGTAGAGATGATCATGGAATCTCAAACCAACAAGTGGATGAACAATTATGAATCCCCACCGTCACCAACCACAATAAATAATTTTTTCTACCACCGCCAACTCCTTTGACTCTCTCGTTTTCCCCAATCTGCATAGGTGAACTTTTGCCTTGCACGTTAAGATACATTTCTTTTAAAAAATTGGAAATGCAATATATTTTTTGCTCGTACATGCTAGTCTAGGGGCTTTAGGAAAATATATCTCATTTCTGATTGTATAGAAACTCTTAACTTACTAATTAGGGGTTAGGGATTGTGATACTTCTCACATAAAGAGTTGTTGTCATAAAAGCTATATTATTACTTGTTTGTGAAAATTGATTGGCAAAAGTCAACCACTCGCCTATTTTATGTAGTCAACTTCTTAAACAAACATATTTAACAGTGTTAATATCATATAAATAAATTTAACATAGTTAAAATTATAAAGACTAATGGGTTTAAACAGTATAAACTTACAGGTTAATTAAAAGTCTCATGTTCAAAAGTTGATAAATTAAAACTAAAATTGATGTAAAGTTAAGAGACTAAAAATTATATTATATTTTTTAAAAAAATCTATCATATTAACTTATTTTTTTAATTTAATAAAATTAATTAAATATATTTTATATTAAATATTAAAGAAATATTATTTATGGAATTCAACTCTATTTAATATGACCAGGCATATGAATTAGAGACAAGGGGAGTCTCCAAGACCCCAACTTTCTTCCACCACGGCAGGCTTGGGGCGAGAGTGAACGGTGATTATACATGTTTGGTTACTGTGTTTGAATTAAAGAATGTTTGTCACTTTCAAATAATGATTGATATACTAACTAGGGTTGGTCCGAGTGGTAAATGGCTCGGTATCGCTTAAGCAAGGTCTCGAGTTCGAGCCTTGACGAATACAGAAAATTCTCGTTAGGAGACTCACCCACCATAGTCAGGTGCGCGACGCGGGTCGGATCCAGATATAGTTGAGGTAAAGCTCTGGTGAACCGGGTGGACAACTAAAAAAATAACGACTGATATTCAATTTCAAAATAGGCACAATGGACCCCACGGCCACTTTAAGACACGCCAAACAGGACAACAGCCCACTGGTATTCATCCCGAAGAATAGCTTCAAAAACGACTTCTGAAGCGTCCTGGTTCCGTTAATGGCCGGCCCAAAATCTCACTGTTCCTTTCTTCACTTGCAGACAAAATAAAAACACCATTTCTTTCTCCTCCACTATTCCCTTTACTCCTCTTTATATTCCATTCCATATCTCCCCCTCTCCCCCTCTCACTCTGTCACCCACATCCTTCATCCTCACTATAAAATTCTTATTCTTATTTCAATCTCTAGTGCCCAACAGTTTCCAAGTACACCGTTAATTCCTGATATGGCGACGGAAAGTATCCGAGCTGAGCGTGAAGATTGTAATTCCGGGAAGAAAGATGAAGAAGATGAAGCATCATCAACAGCAGTAGCAGCAGCAGCAACAGAGGAAGAAGAAGAAGATGAAGAAGAGGAAGCACTGTCACTATGCGATCTTCCTGACAAATCGAATAACAAAGAAGAGGACCAAGAGCAAGCAGCAAGGAAAGAAGATTCCTCTACTCATCAAGTCATGGAAGAGGAATTTGATTTCCTCTTATGGGGTGGTCCCTTTTCCAAAGAATCGAAAATGTGTGTTGCAGATGAAGTTTTCTTCCAAGGACAAATCCTCCCGTTATGTAAATACTTCACCTCCGCCGACGACGACGCTTCTCGGTTACTTCCCACCGGGTTCAACCGGTCCGAATCATCGAGATCCGGCTCCATGACCAGCGAGTTTAGAAGCAGTAATAGTAGCAGTAGAAGCAGCAGTATTAGAAGCCAGAATTCATCAACTAGCATTAACTCCACAAATCCAGAAATCTCCAAACCCAGAACGCGAAATCAGTTTCAGATGCATCCAAATCCAAAGCCCCAACCAAAAGTATCAAATTCAAGACAAGTAAGTTTCGGTCATCATTTGAATAGAAAATCATCATCAGCGTGGGACTTTTTCCGTTTGGGTGTGGCTCCGGCACCGGAAATTATAGGATTGCAAGATCTTAAAGTTCGTTGTACCAACAACAAAAACAAAACTTCATCTGTAGGTCGGAACAGCAGTAACAGTAGCAGCGACGACAGGAGAAGGAGTAATACTAATAATCATAATGGTTTCAGACAGATCTTGAGAGGTTGTAAGTGTTCGGTTGAAACGATACCGTTCGACATAATGATTACGAAGAGGCCAAAGAAGACAGAAAGTACAAGGCACGCCATGAAAGAAAAAGCGAAGCAGAAGCAGAGGAAGAAGGCAATGTCACGTCATCGAACGTTTGAATGGATAAAAGAGCTTTCGCATGCAACAAGCTATGGCTATAACGATGATGATGAGCAAGCTTTGCTACCAAACTCATGACTTAGTATATAATATTGTAATTTAACTTAGTCTCCATATGGGGTAGCTAGCCTTTGCGGAATTTGTTTGCTTTAATTTGAATTATTCTATAATATTGTAGGGTTTTGGTTCAAGGATCAAGGTCTGCTTCTCACATTCTCGTGAGGATGAAGCTGTGTTTTGTCTTATTAATTAGTGGCAAATTAATTTATGATTGAGGTTACTTAATTATGTTGGGATATTAAAGGAGGAGGGAGATGGATGGAAAATGATAAGCCCCCAACATTAGTGGAGAAAATTTAGTGCTTATGGGAGTCATGATGAGAGGGTGAATTTCGATGCTCTTTATGTGTTAGTGGGAGCATGTATTGGAGGACTGCTCATAGTCACGCGAGAGAATCAGAGGGAGGGAGAAAGAGGGAGAGAGAACATCGGAAAGTCTGCACTGTAGAAAGAACCAAAGTAAAGCGGCGTGTGGAGGTGAAAAAGATGGGTTTTTTCCCCTTCAAAAATGGGATCTTTATTAGTGCAAATTGATCAATATAATCAATGTAAAAATTATACAAATCCTAACAAATTATGATGTGATCATATTATATCATATCAGGCGTCTAAGGTGGCTTCTTAGGTAATATTTAGCGTGACATCCAAGTTGACATCCTGCATGGCGATCAAGTCATCCTGATATCTAAAATGACACCTAAGTTTTTGGTGGCATGCCATGTCATCATCAAGAGATCAAGTCATCAAAAGTCAAGTTATCTTAGTAAAGGGAAACCCAAGTAAAGAAATTAATATTCAAGAGGTTATGATAAGTATAGACAATCAGAATAACCATATTGTATTTGTGTTCAAACTATAATTTTAAAAGTAATTTTAAATTAGTTTAGGTCAAAAATTAAATAAACAATCATAAAATGTACAAAAGTGCTTCTGGATTAAGGTATGATTTTAGGGGTTTAAAATTATAGTTTCAGAAAAACTTATGGGATTAGTTTCTAACTGAAAAAAAATTATTTTTAGGCTGTGTAATGACCATTTTACTTTGTCTTTTTTCTCTATCATTTTATCTCATGATTTTTTTTGTAATTTACCTATAAAAAAATCATTCTAGTAATAATTATTCAAACAATTATTTTTTTAGAATTATTTTTATTCAATAATCTATTCTTCAAAATCACTTTTAAATCATTTAAATTTATAATTTTTTCTTCAAAATCTAAATCAAACGGACAAGACATATAAATATACACTTGAAGGAGGTAAATATAGCCATAATATTGTAAATTTAGTCTCAAATATAAGTATATCCTAATTAGATTCGATAATACTCAAATTTAAACAGCCTGTACTGTGGATTTCATTTGAATACAATTTAAATTTATGTTTGTTTTAGGCTTTTGCATCCTCTTTAAAAATTATGTGTAGGTTTATATACTTTATATATAACTTCTTCTCTCTTTTCCATCAAGATATCATATCAGTAATAAAAAAATTTGTGTAGGTTTATACTTTATATATAACTTCACTCTTCCGTAGGATGAGAAAATAGACTAATATGATCAACAATCAAATTTGCTATCTGATGAGTTAAAATTTTAAGCCTTTGAGTGGTCTAGGAAATGTTGTCCGGATCACGGCAAGACTCAAAACTAAACCAGCACGATAAGGTGACATTGATTTCTAACGGCTGCTACTTGAATTCAGTAAAAGTTGATGGTATTACATCTCAATTACTATTGATCATAGAGGTCCTAATCAGTTATTTCCAGTGATATTATCAAGCAGTGTTTGGAATACATCAATAACAAATTTTATCCTACTAAGTGGGTCGGCTATATAGATCGTATGACGCTATTTACTCTATTAAAAAGTTAGATCTTTAGATAAGTTGTTAATCAAAAGATTCCGTTCAACGACTTCGTTGAACGTTATCTTTAGTCATTTTCTTCCCCTTTTTATAGGGCTTTAAATTACTTGATCCACCATTCTTACTGGTAGATTCGATAATCTTCTTTATGTGTGCTCAAACCATCTTAGACAATTCTTTATCATTTTTCTCAATAAGTGCCTCTTCAATTCTTCCTCATATATGTTCATTACGAATCTTATTTAATATGCCCACACATTCATCTCAACATTCTCATCTCAATTACCCTTACTTGATGCTCATGTTATCTCTTTAAAACCTAAAATTAACTACTATAAAGTATTGTTAGTCTTATAGCAGTGTGATAGAATTTTCTTTAACTTTATTAAGTATTTGCTTGTCACAGATAACTCCAGTAACATTTTTCTAATAACTCAAGCAGCTAGAATAGTTTTTTTTTTTTTCATTTTCTACTAGTCTCACTTTTTTCTTTTTTTACATTAGAGCCTTTGGACACATTCTTTCCACTATACTTTGATTACTGGAATTTTAAATTGTTTAGATCAAAATTTAATAAATTAATTTATACTTTAAAAAATTATAACACTTTAACTATCTAGTTCAATCCAACAGTTCTTATTTGCAGTAGTCTCTCCAGTAAATAGAGAGAAGCCATTTTCCTCAACTTTGCCATCCAAGTCAGCTCCAAATGGCTACAAGAGACACATTTGTTAATCTCGAAATACAATTCGCCAGCATATAGGTAATAGGGTTTGCAATTACAGTACATCATTTCCATGATATCAAATTAAGCATCATTTGTGAGTATTTATAATTATAAATTGGAACCTGATTGCAATAATTTATAATTACTTTCTTAGACTACAATGCAACGTCCTCTCGCTCACCTTTGTTATTCTCTCAAGTCCTATATATATAATATATATATAAATATATGCTAAAAATGTTCTCAATTTTTTCTTATAAAGAGGTTAATAGGTAGTAATAGTAGTAAGGCATAACACTTGTTTTTTTTTATAGGCACTATTAGACATAAGATGTGGACACCTCTTTTAACAAAAATTCAAACATTATTTCGCTTTTTTGTGAATGAATGAGTGTCTCTTTTCATTAAATCTAACCTCCAGTTTTGTTAACAATTGAAAAGTTTAGGTGAGTTAGATCTCATAACCTCATTAGGGTCAGAATATGCCTATAATCTCAAAGAATGCTTATAAAAGTATTTATAGATCGTCTATTAATAAAATTATTAGTAGTAAAATTTTAACTCATAATTTTATGAATTATGAGCAAAATGTCTTACCAAGTTGATTTACCTTTGTTGGTAACATAACCTCCTTTATTTGCAAGGCGAAATCCTTAAATTGGAGGCCCTAAAATCTCCTTGGTTTCTTTGTCTTTGGTAAAGAATCTCCTTGGTTTCTGTTTTGCGCCCACTTTGAGAAACTATTATTGGGCCTGCGGGCTCTGCTTTATAGAACCTAACAGGGGACCATACCCAGCCGTTTCGGCCTTTTCACTTTTGTAAATGGAAAAATCACATTACTCCACGCAATTTCTATTTTTGGGGGTACAAAAGCAACAATTCTTGATTTGGGGAATATTGATTAGAAGCGCAGTGCTAATCTGCGTTTATCTTCCTAGGTAGAGCTAATCTCAGTGGAGCTTATTGTTGATTTATGCATGGACCGCTTCCTATTACATGCAAGATTGTATCTAAATGCGTATTTTTATAATTTATGACATAAATATGTAGTATGAGTTTTGTTTTGACTTACAAACAAACACTAGCTAGGTTCACTGCCATCTATAGATTTTGAATATAATTCTTTTGAAAATAAATTAATCATTTATTCGCATGTTATATATTGTATTCTGAAATCTGAATTAATTAATTATCCCACAAATTGTAAAAGAGAATCCGAACTGAAATAAAGTGACCATACAAGGTTGAACCGTCATCGATCATTCTGACGCAGCCGTGACGTCGTTCTGTTGATATATTTCTCACGAAGAACCTATCTCTCTCTCTCTCTCTCTCTCTCTCTCTCTCTCTATATATATATATATATATATCTTTTTTGGTCAATGAACATCATAACTGTTTAGTACAATAATTTTTGCCAGTTGCGACCTCGTATTTTATCGTCCACATGCATGTCTCTACTCTTTGAATGCGGATAGAGACGTAACTTTAATTTTAATTTGACCCTTCCAACCCAACTCGGGAAGACAATATTAATGTACTAGAAATGTTCCCCTTGTTCAAAGTCAGTCGATCACACACGAAACTATTTTAAATTTTGAAGATTGACGCCAAAATGACTTCAAGGTTTCGTTTCTCTTTATTATATATTTGTGCCTGCACTATTGTAATTACAAACATCTTGTATGTTATAACTGTCTTCATTTCGGGGTTGGGAGTTACCAACTTACTATTAAATATGGAAGAAAAAAAAATACTATTTTTCCAAGTGACAAATACTGAAATGTCCGATCATTCTTAAATGAAAGAAAACACTTCTGATGCCCAAACTTGAAGAAAAATACTGTATCGCGCTGGAGATATATACTTATATAGTATTTTAAGATAGGTCAATCTAATTCAAAATAATATAATTTACTGTATATAATTCTAAAAATAATAATATTTAAAAAAATGTATTATTAGTCTACAAGTAATAATAAAACATTCGTATATAAAACACATATAATTTATTAAAAAAGTTATTAAAGCAAATATATGAAGGAGTACAATTTTGTTAACCCAAAAGGACATTTTTCAAATTTAGCAAAACAATATATATATATATATATATATATATATATATAAAATTATCCAACCCGATTGTTGATCCGTCCAAACTTTTTTATTGGATCCGTCAAATGATTATTAGCTCACCAATTTACTGATCTAGAATATATAATAAGGTTGTGTTTTTTTCTTTGCTAAGCATATGTTTCCTCCAATTAAGATAATTCTACTCAAGATATAGTTAGGCATTAAATATAGATAAATTTTTAAGAGTATTCAAACATTAGTTTGCTCAGTTGTAATAGAGTAATCTCTTTCGTTATACTTAACCCTTAACCCTGTTGTTAGTAGGGTTTT
This sequence comes from Leucaena leucocephala, assembly GCA_037074615.1. Classification (NCBI taxonomy): domain Eukaryota; kingdom Viridiplantae; phylum Streptophyta; class Magnoliopsida; order Fabales; family Fabaceae; genus Leucaena; species Leucaena leucocephala. The sequence goes on from CM073569.1 coordinate 19,531,730, forward strand.
GTTCTAATATAACACATATATACAAGATATAACGGCAATATGTTTTCTTAGGGGGGAAAACAAACTAGAGTTAGATAACATGCATTGATAATTCAACAAACAATTAAAAGAAGAATATTTTTTTTAGTTACCCACCCGATTCATCGGAACTTTACTTTGACTATATCCGGATTTGACCCGTGTCGCGCACCTGGCTATGGTGGATAAGTCTCCCAATTAGAATTTCCTGCATACGCCAAGGGTCATAATTTGTTTTAGTGGCCCACCTAGTTCATCGGAACTTTACCCCGACTATATCCGGATCCGACTCGCGTCGTGCATCTGGCTATGGTGGGTGAGTCTCCCAACGGGAATTTTCTGCATACGCCAAGACTCAAATTCGAGATCTCGCTTAAACGATACTGAGCTACTTACCACTTAGACCAACTACCAGTTGGTCCAAGGCTCATAATTATATTCAAAGAGCATATTCAAAGAGACAAGTACACAAGACATTATATGGGCCTACAACGTGGGCTCATAATTCACCGCTTTTTAACAAGACGCCGTCACGTGTCAATGCACCCTCTACAATATGCAAAGTTTTTCTCTTGGGCATGTAACTAACAAATTCGTCCACACATACTTTTTATTTATCCCCACCGTCCAGCGAATCCCCAAAAAAGAAAAATGAAAGCAAAAGAGACCATATGATACAAAGCATCATATCATCGTTGCAATAATAATAATAATAAGATCAATGGGGATAGTGCAAGAAGCTCATAACGTGAGGGTGATTGGAGAAGGGTCGCAGACGGTGGTTCTGGCTCATGGATTTGGGACGGATCAATCGGTGTGGAAGCATCTGGTTCCTCGTCTCATTGAGGATTATCGCGTTGTTCTTTTTGATAATATGGGAGCCGGCACCACCAACCCTGAATATTACGACTTTGAACGTTACTCCTCCGTCGAAGGCTACGCCTACGATCTCATCGCCATCTTCGAAGAGCTTCAACTTCGAGACTGCATCTTCGTCGGCCACTCCCTTTCTTCCATGGTTGGCCTTCTCACTTCTATCTCTCACCCTCATCTCTTCTCCAAGCTCATCTTACTCTCGGCTTCTCCAAGGTATTATTACTTTCATGGCTCTCTATCTATCTATCTTCTTCATTATTAATCTAGGGTTAAACTTAATGTGTCTGAATCATCCACTAGTTGTTAGATCATTTTGCGCCGAGTTTCAAAGAAAAGTGCTTCGAGGTGTAAAAGCTGATATATGCGATGAGGCGAGAGAATCCGATTCAATACAGAAAGATGATCGGATTGGGGCTAGAGGGAGAAAAAGTTAAAGTGAGAGGTGGTTGATGATGAATGACATGCATATATATCATGTTCATCAACAGAATGTCCCATTATCTGTTTTCTAGATTTACGTTAAACCCTAGATACAAAATGATATCAGTAGTAATGATAGTTAATGGAGTAAACATTTTATTAATTAAAACTAACTTTTAAAAAATTCCATCTCCTCTTGAGAATTTTTCTAGTTAAAAATTGAAATTAGTTTATGCATGGTACTTAATTTACATTTTATACAGGGTTAAAATATATGTTTGGTCATTTAAATTTATATTAAATTTCAGCTTACTTTCCCCCCTTTTTTGGCTTAATTCTTTAAGTTCATGAAGTATATTTTTAATATTTTAATAACAGAAGATATTGGCACCACGAATTTAAATAGCAACTCTATAATTAGATGCTAACAAATCATTTTTTAATTTTAATCATTTAATATAGTATTTTTATATTTTAAAATTGTTGTATACTTTGTGAATATTTAATGGCAGGGTCGCCATTGAAATTTGATGATTCTAACAATTTTCATTAATGAGATTAAGGGGGTTAAGATTAAGAGGTTGAAAATATATTTTATAAATTTAAGAAATTAAAATAATTTGAAGCAAACTTAGATCAATACTATATATTGGATTAAGATTAATAAAAAAATTGATAAATAAAAAAATAAGTCTTATATTTAGAATTAAAATTAACTTCTCAGTTAGTTTATATATTAACATATAAAAAGAAAAGATTCCTTAATTATTTTCTCATTTCTCTTTATTATCTCCATCCGACTGTATCAGTTCATGTATAATGAATTATTGAAGAAATCGTTTCTGGAAAATATATCCAGTTTGGTTTTCAATCAAAGCAAAACCAAAGTTGAAAACGTATGTGCAGGCTTCTGAACGATGGAGACTATTACGGAGGGTTTCAGGAAGAAGATCTGAACCAACTATTCGAAGGGATGAGATCGAACTACGAAGCATGGGGGGCGGGGTTCGCTCCGATGTTGGTCGGCGGCGATCTGGACTCCGTCCCCATCCAGGAATTCTGCCGAACCCTCTTCAACATGAGGCCCGACATAGCCCTTAACTTGGCTCAGACCATATTCCAGTTCGACATGAGGCACATTCTCGGCCTCGTCACCGTCCCCTGCCACATAATTCAGAGCTACAAGGACCTCGCCGTCCCTCTCTTCGTCTCCGAATACCTTCAACAACATATCGGCGCTAAGTCCATCGTCGAGATCACCCCCACCGAAGGTCACTTGCCGCAGATGAGCTCGCCGGACATCATTGTCCCCGTCTTGCTCCGCCACATCCGTGACGATATTGCCACCGACACAAAATGATTAATGTTCGCTGCTTCTAGGTACGTGGTCCACGTTTTGTTTCTCAAAATGCAAAAAGGAAGAGAAAATTAAACATCATCATCTAAGCACTTTAGACCTGGTAAAAAAATATACAGTATATGTTAAAAACCTTTAAAAATCCAATTCACTTGACTAAAAGTTAATATCAGATCTCGGGGATCTTAACATCGTATAGTAACTTTTAATATTTGGAATAATTCCCCCCACTCAACTTTGTATTTTTTTTTTTAGCATTTGAACTACTTCTTCTTGTGTTTTTTTGTCATACTTAGCTTGTCCATGCCTCTTTTGTAACATACTTATTGTATTGTATGAACCAGTCGATATATATATATATTGCACAAGTTAAAAAGAGAGAGAGTTCGATTTGTTTTTGGAGTTGAACAGAATTAAACTGTAAATGCTTTTTGAGATAGATTAACATTAATATTTGGGAAGTAATTAAACTAGTTCAATTCTAATCTCTCCGACAAACGCTTCTGAGAAGTAAAAAGGATTAAGGATATGTTTGGGAAACTTTTAAATCATGATTTTAGAAATACTTTTACGTTAAATTTCTTCCACTTATCTAAAATCACTTTTAAAATGTTAATCTAAATTCCCTCTAAATAAAAGGTTTGAGTATAAATTAATAGAGTAGATTATTCTTTCTTGCCTATCACACTCTAAATAACAACGAAGCACGTACAAATATTTTGAGCATTAATCTCATTACCGCCGCCTCTTTTATATCATTAACCGGAAAATAACCGCACTATTTACAGTTGATAAAACAATATGATTTTCTATTTTTTATTTATTATATTGATAAACTGGTAATAAAAACCTATGTACTTGTGTGTGTATAATTTATAGTAAGTCTACTATTTATAAATTATAAAAATAATAATTATGACTTGTTATATGAAACTCCATGCAATGTGTTATCCATTCGGTTTCGGTGGTTTATTATTTTTTGTTTATTCATAACTATAATCTCTACTTTTATTAAATGCCTTTTTTGTTTGGATGCAAAGTTATTTTATATATATATATATATATATATATATATATATTTGAGTATTATTAGATTTAATTGGGGAACACCTCTTAAAAGTATTTCTCCATTCACACTCTAAACTTTATGTTTAAGTGTTCAAAACTTTTTCTATTTAGATCGATATTATCAATCAAAATGGGTTATTCCTTATACTTGTTTTTCAACTACGTGTTACTACTACTAATATTATTTGACAAGGATCACACGAGTTTTTCTTTTTAGGAAAAAAAACCATGGACTCATATGATGACTAATAAAAACTAAAACTCTGACAAAATAAAGAAAAAATTAATTTTTTAGTCTTTCAATTTTTAATTTACTTATAATTTAGTCATTTAATTATAACTCGGCATGACTCAGTCATAAACTTTTAACTTATTTATGACTTAATCTTTAAATTTCTCAATTTTTATATCATCATTCTTATCATTTTTTGAGTTATCCTATGTGTCAAAACTCTATTCCAACTCAGCTCCCCATTTTTTTTAGTAAAATTTAAACAAAAGAAGGCTGAAGAGAGAGCTCAGCTCAGCTCCACTCATTTATGACTCAATCTCTCGACTTTTCCCCCTTTTTCGTGCGCCCTCTCTCCAGCCCTTCTTTTGTTTAAATTTTACTAGAACAAAAGAAAGCACACATGGAGCTGAGTTGAAACAGAATTTTGACACATAGAATGACGTTCTCAAAAGATGATAATGCTGATAATATAAAATGAGAAAAGTTTAGAGATTAAATCATAAAATGAGTTAGTTGAAGGAATAAAAATAGCAGTGTGTGCCGTGGAGGAACCGTCAGAAACCAATTATGCTTCCACTCTGAGAGGGAGACAACTCATTCCATCTAAATCTGAAAAGAGACTATCGAAAGATTTCGAAGTCGTGTTCATAACGTCACTTAAACGTGTATCATCCAAAACCGTGTTTCATGACATAAATTGTTAAATTCAGAACCCAACTTGTTGCACAATTCTAAAATTGCTAAATTTAAATAATGTGTGCCTGTGTATACACACCACACATGCTTTGTTAAAAGGACTAAAAATCATGACAACAAAATCATCTGGTTATTCATCCAAAGTCATACCCAACCGAACTATACTTTGTGTTCAACAACGAATACAGGACAGAATGCACGAAGATTATTAGAAAAGAAAAGGTATAATCAAACACTCAAGTTTTTCCCAAAAGAAAAAATCCTATATAGTAATTGTAAAATTTTGGATTATTGTCTCAATATAAATATATTTAATTTTAATTTCTATAATTTTATAAAATTATTATTATCTTTCGGACGGTCAATGATTCAAAGAGGATTTCCAAGATAAGAGGAAACCTTTTCCCCCCTGCCAACAAGGGAAGGACTATAGGTGATTGTAACGCACTTTTGGACAATGAACGGATTGTAATTTGATGTTTAGCGTGTGTTTAGATAAGATTTTAAAAAAGAATTTATAGAATTTTTTTTTTGTGTACAGTTTATGAAAAAAAAAGGCTTTTCAGAATAGTTTATGAAAAAAAAATAGTCATGAATAAATAAATGTTTGGATAGTTATTTTTAGAATGACTTTTTATATTGGTAAATTACTAAAAAATGTATAATTTGATTAAAAGTATGAGAGATGAGAGGGGGTAGAGAAAAGATGAGAGAAGGTAGAGAGGATAAAAGAGAGAAGAGAGATGAGAAAGGGTAGAAAAGAGAGAGGAGAGAGGGTATAAGAAAAAGTAAGAGTAATATAGTAATTGGATAATCTATAAGTTCTTTTACTGTTTCAAAAACTAGTTTCAGTAGCCTATTCAAAATTATAGTTTATCCAAAAAGCACTTATGGATAAATATGGCTATTTATTTTAAAATTTTCTCAAACCAAAATTTTATCTAAAAGAACTTCTAAAATCATGATTTTGCCCCAAACTAAATAGGCCCTTAGATGCTCATTCAACGAATAAAATCATTTAGACAAGCCACACTTGTATTGGAGGATTAATTTAATATAAGATACAATTGATTGATTTGAAAAAAATTAAAAAAGTTAAATAAAATATTTTAGAGTATTTATATTTTTTTTTCTAAACAAATTTGTTTAACTAAATTGATATGGGAAGATTTAAAGAGTGCCTCCATGCTCACTAGGATCAACGAATGTCTCTGGGCTTAAAGAGTTTTTTTTTTTGGGTACAATTATAGAGTAAGATACTCATTCGATATGAGAAGACTGCTTCATGGACTTGGTTTTCATATGGAACACCAGGCCTTTCTTCTAATTTGGGCCTTTTTGTAAACACATGCGCTATCTTTCATATATGTAGAATGCCCATTTGCACTAGGCCTCTATGGAGGGGCCTTAGTGTAATATTTGGGCCATTGCCTTTAGTCTAGGCATTTTAGGTCGTTTTTATATCGCTTAAACGAGGTCTCGAGTTCGAGCTTTAGCGTATACAAAAAAATTCTATTGGGAGACTCACCCACTATAGCCAGGTGCACGACACGGGTCAGATTCGGATGTAGTCGGGGCAAAGCTCTGGTGAATTGGGTAGGCAACAAAAAAAAATTGGCGAAGGGCGAGACATGCAACTATTTGGAGCGTGTTCAAACTTTGAGGAGTACTACTTTATTGTGGTTCCAATTGCGGCGTTTGGGGAGGCATCCTAGCTCCTAGGTGCCTAGGTTTACGTCTGAGGGTAATAGACAGCTCGCCTTACCCGACATTAGTATCGCCCTGGAGGAAGAGATATTTCGTTTTGCCTTTAGATCATGGATGAGCCCAAACCCTTTTTAAAAAATTCTTTATAAAAAAAAACACAAAAGAAAGGAGGACCATTTTGCTATGATAACATGAAGTCCAAATTTTTAGCGTCTTTCATCCTAATTAGTTGTGGTCAGTCAATGAGAGTTAACACATATAGTAAAAAATGAACTCGTATCCTATAAGGATACGAGTTATATTTCTATTGTTATTGTGATGACTCATTTGGTAGACAATCTCGTAAGTCCCTTGTAAGCGCTCTCTAAACCCTAGGGCTACACCTTAACCTTAATGGGAGACCAATGTTAAACCTACCTAAATTTTTCTGTATAAAAAAAAAGTTGTGGGGCCAAAGAGTTTAAGACGAGTTTTACTATTCATAGCTTATAAACAGTACTCCATTTCTAAATATAGAAGTTTAAGATATTCACTTTGATCATAACTAGAAGACTCTAATCTATTTTGTATAATTTTTTGCCCAAAATATTCCTGTTGATTGCATATTAAGGTGGCTAGCTTTCAATTAATGAGTAATTCCAATACACGTGATTAAATATGGTAATTTATGAAAATAAAGATAAATTTATTACATATAACTAATTTAACTATTTTTTTAATATTCATAAATTAGTTACCTAGTTCTTATATTAAGAACTAGCTGTTGTACTATATTTTTTTATAAATTATATATATTAATATAATTTTAACCTAAATATTATTTAAAAATATGAAATCCTAAACCAAATTACTTGATGAATCCATGTGAATAGATGTGGAAATACACACATAATCCATCATGTCCTTGTATTAAGTCAATTTTTTCTTTTTTGGACAACCATTGTATTAAGTCAACTACTTTAACTTATCTCTAACCCTATTGACACTCGGTCTCAACTTTGTTTTTCTTTCCCTGAAATAGTATATTTCAAATCCTGGTTGTTCTTTGTCACCACTTTGTCTTAGAACCTTCTCACCTTTGTTAAATTCAATACTTTAAGTTCTCAAGATATTAACTGAAGGATGCTTCCAGGCGCAGCACATGTAGAAAACAAGAAAGATTTTTTCTCTTCAAATCTAATTCAAAGATATTTTATAAACCAATATACTTATTGTGTGTGATCAAGACTATATCATTGGTGTCAACTCAATTGATTTGTCTGAATTATTTACCCCAACGCACCAAGTCCCTTACTTTTTTTTCGTATAGTTCAGTCAATATTTCTCATATAATAATTGGAGATTAATCTTCTCGTATTATACAAATCATCGAAATAAATTTTGTCTCTTATAAAAAAATAGTTTTCATATATACTGCCTAATTTAAATTTATAATATTATATTTAAAAAGTCTAACTATCTATTATACATGGCTATATCACAAAAGAAAAAAAAAACAAAAACAAGTTCCCTAATCCCTAAGTCACATGTTATTGCATATAAGGCCAATAGGCCTTAACCACAACCAGGGACTGGACAGCTGAAGTATTAATAGCAGTGGGCCATAGCCTCCACATATAATTCATCGACTCAAGTTTCAATCGATGAGACCCCAAGGACGGTTCCGCCATGCCCACGCTTTCTGTTATCCCCATCAATCCCATTTGCATATGGGCGCCCAGTAACGGATAAAAATCCTTCAAACATATCTCAAAACTTGTATCATGACCAATCGTAGACTTGCTTTAACAAAACAAGATTTTTCCCGAAACCAAACGAAGTGGGAGACAGTTGTCTTTACCCCTAAACACATATTTAGGTGTGGTGGTCCTTGCTCTGCGTCATTACCGTCAAACAAGTCCAACACACCCGGCTCATTGCTAAGAGTCAGACTTCTCCGCTCGCACATACACACAGCAAGAGAAAAAGGGAAGAGAGAGATACAGATTGCAGGAAGCAAAATGGGAATAGTGGAAGAAGCTCAGAACGTGAACATTCTTGGATCAGGCACGAGGTTTATAGTTCTCGGTCATGGATTTGGCACGGATCAATCAGTTTGGAAACATCTAGTTCCTCATCTTATCGATGAGTTTCGCGTTGTTCTCTATGATAATATGGGTGCGGGAACCACTAATCCTGATTACTTTGATTTTGATCGCTACTCAACACTCGAAGGCTACGCCTATGATCTTATCGCCATTTTAGAAGAGCTTCATGTTGATTCCTGCATCTTCGTTGGTCACTCTGTTTCCGCCATGATAGGTGCTATTGCTTCCATCACTCGCCCTGATCTATTCTCCAAACTCATCATGATCTCCGCTTCCCCGAGGTAAATTATCACGAATTGCTCTTTTGTTCTCCTCAATTCAATGGATCTGAAATGTTAATCTGACGAGGAATGTAATAATATACTCCCTGCTAATTTGAAATTCTGCTTGCGGTTTCTGTTTGGGCAAGGTACTTGAATGACGTGGATTATTACGGAGGCTTTGAGCAGGAAGATCTGAACCAGTTATTCGATGCAATGGGGGCGAATTACAAAGCGTGGTGCTCAGGGTTCGCTCCTCTGGCGGTGGGCGGGGAGATGGAGTCGGTGGCGGTTCAGGAATTTAGCAGAACGTTGTTCAATATGAGACCGGACATAGCGCTAAGCGTGGCCATGACGATTTTCCAAAGCGATATGAGGCAAATTCTACGGCTCATCACAGTTCCGTGCCATATTCTTCAGAGCGTTAAGGACTTGGCGGTTCCGGTGGTGGTTTCAGAGCACCTCCACCAACACATCGGCGCCGAGTCCATCGTGGAGGTCATGTCAACGGACGGTCATTTGCCGCAGCTAAGCTCGCCGGACGTCGTTATTCCGTTGCTGCTGAAACACATCAGGCACGATATTGTGGCGTGACGTAACGGTGTGCGGGAACAAACTATATACAGTAAGAATTTTAAATAATTTGTGTAATGGAATGATCCCTAAATCCTTATGTGCGTACTTTAGATTTAAAACAGAAAAACCTGTGTCTCTATTTCGCTACGGACGGAAGGCGGGAGGCATAGGCCTAGGTGGCTTCTGGTAGGTAGCATGCTTTTTCAATCGTAAGGGTAGGTAGCGTGTGTGATTATTCGATCGGAACTTCTTTTTTTTTTTTTAAATTATTATGGAATCTCACCCGCAAATAGTATTATCTTCGATTTTTAATACATAAAATCTACTTCAGTAACTAGTTTAAATAAATTTAAAAAATTAGTTAAATTATTTTTTTATAATTATTATATATTAATTTTTTAAAATATATTTTTAATCATATCTATTTTAAATTATTATTAATAAAAATCTCTTTAACAGGTATAATCTCTTTTTCTAAGTTTATAATATAAAAAAATTTTCTTCTCCTAATAAATATATTTTTTAAAATTTAAATTCGTATATTTTTTTAATATTATTTGTTTATTAAATATATATAATTAAATATACGTATAACCTTTGAATATAAAGACATTTTCAATTTTTTTGGGTAAATTTCTTTATATAAATTTTAGATTAAAAATGATGTATAGATGTTTTATATAATATACTCGTATTTATGTATATACAATTAAATATACGTAAGATGTTTTATATAATATACTCGTATTTATTGTTTTGTTGTATTATGAAGGATAAATTATTTTGCCACTAACTCTTATTTATTACTCCTTCAATCTTGAAATAGAATACCTATTTAATCAATTAAATTAAAAATAATAATTAAATTAATTAATATAATATATTTTTTATAAAATATCCTAATTATATTTTTTAATTTTCTCTCTCAATTTTTTAATTATTATTGAGAGAGTATCAATAAAGATAATTTATAAATAATATATAAATATAAAAAATAAATTTTATATTTAGAATTAATGTTAATTTTTTAATTAAATTTTATATTAAAGAGAAAATGAGTAATTATTGTATAAGTTTTTGGGCGAAGTAAGTCGGAAGCAATTTAGGTACGGACAAGCTTGGGTCCTGACTTTGTTTTTATAGTGTTTTGATTTTTCCTATAACTATTTGAAAAGTAGATAATTTCAAGCTCTTAACTACCCTCTAACCAAAATGTAGGCATTGACACTTGACAAAAGGTATCTTTATGGTGAGTCCTTGAGCCTTGATGATTGAACATTAGTGTTTAGATGTTGATGCCGGACCAAAATTAGTGGGGAAGATGTGGGAAAAAACTTTAATGTGTCCGCGTCTCTTTCCAGCCCCGTTCTACCTTTTTCTCCTAATTGTGGTTATGGTGAGGAACTTTTCCATCTCTCGAAAAATAAAAAATTTCTCAAGATTATTAGAAACAGCCAATGATAAATCATCAAATTTGATAGTCATTCGCTTGGTCTATATATATGGGGGCCATGTCATCGATAATGATAAATTTATTTTAATTTTTCATCTTGTTTATAATTTTATAATATAATAAACTTGTATGATGCTATTAAATATAAATAAAAATTAATAAGGATTATGTCTAGTAGAATATGTTAATTTTTTTATAATATAATAACTTAAAATTTAAATATATGCTAAAAAATATATTTATATTTAGTATTTGATAATGTCTTAAATAGAATTGTCTCCTATAAAAATATAATTATATTTTAAAAAAATATAAATAAAAAAGTTGCATTAAAATAAATATGAGAGAGAGAAATTATAAGTGTTATTAATACAAGTGCCATCTGCATTATACTCCCTCAATTACTTTTTATAAAAGACAATTTTTAGGTATAATATATTCTTATTTATAAGAGACACTTGGAGATTGTCTCAAATTATTTTTGTTCATTTTTTATTTTATCCCTATTTAATTAATCATATTTAATTCTTATATTTGACTTAACTTTCTCTCTTAATTACACGTCTTTCCATCATATATTCTCCCTCTTCACGTAAATGAGGATATTTTAAGAAAAACGGTTATAATTTTTACATATTAATTCTAACTAATTTTAAATAACATTTTAGTAATAATTTTTTTTTATAAAAAAAAAGGTAAAGGTGCATTCAGCACCTCAAACTAATTTCATAGGAGCAATTAGCATATTAAAATATTTAAGGATATAATTAATACCTTAAACTAATTTTAAAGGTACAATTAACACCTTAAAATATTTAAATTATTGTAATTTTATCCCTTTACTAATAAAAATAAAAAGTTTTAGTTGATACATGCCATATAAATTTTTTATTTTGACACATTATTGTTTAAAATGCCACATGTGTAATATTATTTTAATAAATTATACTAAATAAACTATAAAATTTCTCAATCTTCACATATAAATTCTATGCAATGTCAATTTTAAGATTTATTCAATATTTTTTTAAACAATATGACACATGTGATATTTTGAATAATAATATATTGAAATAAAAAGTTTACGTGACATAGATCGAACATAAATTTATATTTATATTAGTAAAAAAAATAAAATTATACTAATTTAAATATTTTAAAATATTAGTCGCACTTTTAAAATTAGTTTATAATATTAATTATATTTTTAAATATTAATTATTCTATTAAAATTAATTTAAAATGTTCGATGTATTTTAAAAAAAAATGGAAGGAGTAGTACCCTACGGAGATGATAATTTACGGCGTCAACTTATGGTTCGTTGATCTTAACCCATACAACAAGGAATGTTAATATTCCTTTCTTCTCAAATCATATACGAAAATTGTTAACATTCATATGAATATACTTATAGTCACACACCATAACACTTTAATTTAATTTAGTATATTGAGATTGTAGTGTGGGATCTAAATTATTGACTCATGAATAAGTTTAAGAATATTATACATATTTGATTGAGGATCTCATATATAAATGTTTGACGTATCACATAAAAATGAGAAGACTGAATTTTTAAGTCTACCTGAATTTCCCCCTTAACATTATCATGAATAGGTTGTAATAGCGAGAGAATCATCATAAAAATGTCCTTTTAAGTCTATATTATCTTTAGATATATTTAGTAGGATGAGAACATTTTTTATAGAAATAGAAGTAAAAATAAAAATAAAATTAAACTAAAAATAAATTTTAAAAGTTTGTTTAGTAGGATAAAAGTGAATATATAATTGATATATATATTTTTTATAAATTAAGATAAAATGATCCAAAATATTTTTTTATAACTTAATAAATATTAAAATTATCTAAAAAATTTATAATTTAGATAATATAGTTAAAAAAATTATTTCTATTTCTATCACCTCAATTCCTAATTTTTTTGATAGAATTAAAATAGTTTAAAGAAGTAGAAATTACTTCTATCATATCAAATAAGAGAAGTGGCACTTCCCCAATCCCACTTTCCTCTAACCAAACATATTCGTTTGTGTTATTGTGAATAGGAAATAATAGTGAGAAAATTGTTATAAGGATATCCTGACTGCTAAGGTTAGTCTGCGTGCCATAATTTATGTATATACAACACTTGCGGGATAAACAATAATATTAATATATTATTATAATTATCTTTCATTATTTTTCTATAACATTACAGCAAGACTAATTACTTGGGAGTGAATATTCTCACTAATTAACTAATACTAATTCACATAGTTACTAAATTTAAAAATCTTTGTCTAACATCTACACAACAAAATTAAAATGAAAAAAAACCCTAAATCCAATAATTTTATAATTTAAAAGGATGGTTAAATTATTTTTTATTATATTATGGGGGTTTAAAATGTAAATCATATGCTTCTATTGGACCATTGTCGCCCTTGGGCAACCGTTATCAACTAACGCCATCCCCACAGGGCACTTAAAATCTGGTTCCAAGTTAAAATTTCCAATTCTTTTTAGTAGTTCTATATGTGATTTCCAAAACAAATTATTCAACAAATGTTCTTCTATTTCTTGTCCCCAAAACTTATTTTAAAAGAAATAGCTTCACATAGCTGTTTATCTACACGAAAAGAGAAAACAAAATCAAGAAAGCTTTTAATTGTTCCCTTTGTTTCGTAAACATTTTTCTGGTGTTACATAATTTCTAATTTGAAAATATTATATCAATTCATATAAAAGATGTTCATGCATATATATATATATTATAATATTTTCCAACATGAACGTATATTAATGACTTTAATATATTCATGATGAACGCATACATTTGATGAATGTTTATTGGGTCGTTCAATGTATGACTTTAAAAAATTAATGACTAATGAATAATGATGAATGCACGCTCATTAATACATCCAATAAACAAAGAAATGAGTGTATCATTTTATATTCAATGAACAATAGATAATTGTATATTTTTAAAACAATCAGTTCTCAAAAACCTTGCCTGTATTTCTACAAAGTTACAATATTTATTCATAAATGAATTTCTTATTAATATTTATACGTAAATTTTCAGAAAATAAATGTCGAAAACGGGGAAAATATTTCGTGGAATCTGATAACTGGCCCGTAATGGGGTTTTGGCCTTTTGGGGCCAGTCGGGGGACTCCGTAAACGAAAACGGCCAATATACCCGTTCGGCGCGTCAATTGACGCCGTTTCTCTTTTGCGCTCTCCTTCCTCTTAGGCATTGTTTGGTTCAATTTAGGGGAGGATAAGTTGAGTTAATATAAGGGAGAATAGATAAGGATAAGGGAGGTTATGGGAGTAAAGGTAGTGGAAGAGAGGTGATATTTTTTGTTTGGTTCGGGAGGGAAGGGTAAGGGAGTTAATTAAAAATTGACAAATATACCCTTACCTATTTATTTAAATTTATTTATAATATTTATATTAAAATTATTAATTTTTAATTTATAAATCTTAAAATTTTTTATCTCATTTATATATAATGATAAAATTAAAAAAATAAAAAATATGATAAAATTTTAATGTTGTCTCTTATTAATTAATAATTATTATATATATTAATATAATATATAAATTAATAAAATACTTGAGCAATCAATGTAAAAATGTCAAAAAAAAAAGAGAAAATTGATGCTTGATGTGTGAGGAGAGGAGGAGGGTATAATTGGAATATTAAAATATTACAAAGGGTAATTTTATCAAATTTGCATAAAAAATTTCTCTCCCCTCCAAAAACCTCCACTTTTGGAGGGGAGGTGGAAGAGGGGAGGTGAGCACATAAGGACAAAAAATTTCACCTCCCCTTCCCTCCATTTTTCCCAACCAAACACACTTATATCTCCCCTCCCTTCCCCTCCCCTTCCCTTCAAACCCCCCAACCAAACAAAGCCTTACTTTCGTGCGCTTTGGGCTAACCGTCATAGTCTCCATTTTACCCCTTTCCGTCTCCAGCCCCAAATCTATCGCAATCGGACCCGTTGAGAGTTGAAACTTCGAAGCCCGGCCTGAAATACACCACAAGCTCAGCTTTCTGATCTGTGCACCTCAATTCTCTTCTGTTCACCCATGGCTCCTGCTATCTCCGAGCGAGTTCAGCTGGCCAGGCTCTGCAGCTCCAAGGACTGGTCCAAGGCCATCCGTATCCTTGATTCGCTTATTTCTCACTCTTCTACCGTCCAAGACATCTGGTGTGTGTTGCACTTCCTTGAAGCTCCATTTTTCTCCGATTTGTTGCTCGATCGATCTTCACTTTTCGCGATTAATTATTGTGAATTGCGAACTAATTATATGTGCAATTTTTGTTCTTAACGTTGCTTTTAGCAACAGAGCATTTTGTTACAGCCAATTAGATCTTCATAAACACGTAATCAAGGATTGCGACAGAGCACTTCAGCTTGACCCTGCGCATCTTCAAGCTTACATTCTCAAAGGTTTCTCTTCGTGTCTAATTATTCGCAAGTTTTCAGTTCCTTTAACTGCTTTTTCTTGCCCCCTCGTTATCTATGCTTTAATTCATGCTGTGGCTAACTCAGCTTAATCAATGCTTAATTTGAAATTGCAAGAGTTCACTGGAGTAAGGATCAATCTGTAATGCCAAGCCAATTTTCTACTGCGCTATACGTTAAATTTTTCTCACTGTTCACTTCATCTGATGGAGAGATTGGTGAAGTTTTTATTCTCTTGAAATTTCTTGATATGCGATCTTTCATACTTAGTTAAATAGATGAATAAGTGCTATTGAGGAAATGATTAAATCACTGCAGCACCTTGGATGGGACGATTTAAGTTCACTTGAGAGTTAGAGCTGTTGATAAATGGTTAACAATGATTACTTTGAAATATCTTCACTTGAGTTTGTTCATGATATTTATAATTTATCGTGGCGCAATCCTTTTGCTTACATTGGTTTACGTGAGTTTTCTCACGCACAGATAGGTAGATGTCCTACTCTAATCATTTGAACTTATGCTGGTTTTATTCTGCCATTTAGGTCATGCGCTATCCACTTTGGGTAGAAAAGAAGATGCTCTATTGGTATGGGAGCAAGGCTATGAGCATGCTCTGCATCAGTCTGCAGATTTGAAGCAGTTACTAGAACTTGAAGAACTTTTGACAAAAGAAAAACAAGGTGGCAACATACAGTATGAAACACATGGGGCACCCATGCCTAAATCCGAAACAATTTCTCTTAGTAGCGGGAACTTAAGTGAAAACTGTAATACTAAAGAGAGGCTGAGCAATCCAGGTGAATTATGTGATATTGCTACTGATGCATCTGAGATCTGCCTGAAGTCAGATGATAAATTTGATTCAAGAAATAAATTACATGATGAAGATAGGAACTCAAATAAATTTGATGATCAAGCTAATGGAAGCCCTGATGTTCTTGATAAGTTGAGTTATAATTCTGAATCATGTAATGATTCAAGTGACACCTCGGAATCATGTGAAAAAGTATCTACAAGTAGTGACTCATTTGACATCACTGAAATTTTTAGAAAGCCAAGTAATAAGTTTGATTTTTCCCTCAAAATAAATGACGAAGCAAGGAGAAATAAGAAGTTCTGTGTTGCTCGGATTTCAAAGTCGAAGTCCATCAGTGTAGATTTTCGACTTTCAAGGGGCATAGCTGAGGTTTGTGTCATGCTTTTAATTAATTAATATAATCATAAGATGCTTTATAACTGCATTCAGGTGTTCAAGATTATATTTTAACATTTCAAATCCTTTTGCAGGTTAATGAAGGAAAATATGCTCATGCAGCATCCATTTTTGACCAGGTGCAAACCTCACTTATGATATTTACTCATGGTTTTTATATTTCATGTGGTTGTTATCTTACCTTCTTTTTGCTACCATATAACCAACTGTAATCTTGTCTCCATCCATGTTCAGATACTGAAAGAGGACCCTGAATATCCTGAGGCACTAATAGGAAGAGGGACAGCATATGCATTTCAGCGAGAACTTGATTCTGCTATAGCTGATTTTACTAAGGTATTGAAGCAAACACTTTCTGTCAGGTATATAGAGATGGGCGTTTTCCCTTATTTTTATAGTTTACATGATGCATATATTAGGCTATACAATATAATCCGGCTGCTGGTGAAGCATGGAAAAGGCGAGGTCAGGCCCGGGCTGCTTTGGGGGAGTTTGTTGAGGTGAAGGATGACTTAACTTGATTATTATATCATAATTTCTTTCAATTGAAATTTTACCTTCATATGATTGCCAATCGAATTCGTATTCATCTTATTTTTAAGTTAAAAAGGCTTCACAATATGTGTGGCAACAATGTTTGATAATTCATAAAATTGATTGATTTTATTAAAGAAAATTGCAATAATAGGTATTTGTTTCAACTATGGTGTTATGTTTGTACGGTTTCTAATAGTGCATTATTGAAAACAGGGACGGAACCCAAAAAAGATTTGATTTGAAGGGTGGTGGGGGGGAGGATTTATGGCTAATAAGAAGGCGACCTGGTGGGGGATGAAATTTGTAATAATTATAATAAATGGAAAACATCATTCAATTATTAAAATTTAAAAATAAATATAAATTATTAAAAATAAAATTATATAGTTAATAGCATCAAAATAAATATATTTATCTTGACATAAAAAATATGATAAAGGTGATAAAATATTATCAGACAATAAAATCATTTTCATTGATTCTTAATTGCGCAGAACTTTTCTATAATCTCATCCATATTTTTTTTGTAAATGTTTTCTCTATATATGCAACAAAATTAACTACAACAAAGTTATCATTTATATTTGTTATACATTATTATAAAATTTTATTTTTACAATAATTATATGGTATAATTAAAGAAATAAAAAAGAAATGAATCTTGTGAAATAGTAAGAGTGAGAGGATTGTTAGTTATTCTTACAATTTATTTGATAAAATCTATTTTATGGTCATTGTATAAAGTATTTTTATTAAAAGAATGAAGGAAGATAGATTTCAACAGGCCCACTTTATTGATCTGGTCCTTCATTTATAATGCTTTGGTAACGGGATGGGTGTTCCCACTCTAGAGGGAATTGATACTCTAGTGAGTTGATATCCTAGAATCCCTAGTTAAGTCCTTTGACAGTCAATTCTATTAGCACGAAACTAATGCAGTAGGTAAGAGTTCTGCGATAGATTCACGTCTTTACATGCACCATGAGATGTCAGATTCCGTTCTAAAACAAATCTAAAATATGAAGGAAACATTACCTGTTTTGATGCCACTCTTTCTAGCATTGTATGATATTTCTTGCACAAATAACAATCCATAAATGTGTTTTCCTTTCTGCATCTGACTAACAGGCTATTGAAGACTTGACCAAGGCATTAGAGTTTGAACCCAACTCAGCAGATATCTTACATGAGAGAGGTAGCATTGTGGCACCAAGTAACACCCCCCCCCCCCAAACACAAATTTTGTTGCATGGAGAACTGATTTATGATTTAAAAAAATTAAATTGTTGATGGAAACTGAGTTTTAAGCTGGGGAACCAGGGTTAAAAATGAAGAGAATGCTATGAAATATATTATATTAAGTCAATATATCCAGGTTTCACTTCACCCAATCTCAATAAAAGAATGAAAGAATTAACACTAAAAAAAAATCGCAGCAATGGAGGCCTAAACCCACTGAAAGATGAAAATGGAAAAGAATGAAAACAAAAGCAAGCACACAGCACTAGCACACTTGCCAGCTTTCGGGAGGTTAGTACTCCCCACTGCAGTCCAGGCATGCTTTCAACACATTCTCCCCTCCACTATAATTGTCAGATTCAGTTAAATTTTGCCCCTCCTAGCCAACCCATCACTCTAGTTTTTCTTCTTTCTACAGTAGACTCAGGCCGGTTGGGTTTCTCCTTGTCCGTCAATCATCTCTCTCTCTCTATATATATGTTGTGGGACCTCCTAGAAGTCAAGATAGAGGAACTAAGTTTTATATGGCATTAATTTGTAATCTTTAGCATTCATATACTAGGAAGAGTTGGAGTGGCTTCTATTAAAGAGAAAATGGTAGAAAGTTATTTGATGTGGTTTGCACATATATAAAGAAGGTCATTGAAAGTACCTTTATGGAGGGTACATTAAACAATATTGAGTCCTCAGAAAAGGATAACCGACCCCATCTAGTGGGATAAAGCTTGTTGTTATTGTAGTTTTCATATCATCCAGTGTTCTAACAAATTCTATATTTATAGCCAGTGGATAAAAATTTAATAAACTTTGAAGCCCTTTATGAATTTGCATAACATTCCTATGGAAATTAAGTCAATATCTGTAAATTTTGAACAAGTATTGAGCGCTGTATATACAATTTTCTTGTACTTGAGCTACTTGCACTACTCAATTACTAAAATGTGCAACAGAATGTGTCATTTTTAGGTAATCAGGTTATTGCTAAGCTCCTTAAAAATCTTGCTCAAGTTAGGTGCTTATCGTACATCTTGTCTGCATGCCCTTGGTTTCTGTTGACATCTCATTGAGAATTTCATGTTTAAGAAGATTGATTCTTTGCAAATCCGGTCATACCATTGAGCCTGTGATTTTTCCTCTGAAAGAGTAGCCGGAGATACTCAATAATATATGTTTATCATAAAATTCAATGCAGGAATTGTTAATTTCAAGTTTAAGGTGTTTGATGCTGCTATAGAGGACCTTTCAGCTTGTGTGAAGCTAGAGAAGGATAACAAGTCTGCGTACACATATTTGGTGGGTCTTAACTTGAGCTTTAAAATTGGAGATCTCATTAATTCTGGTCTCTGATGTTGGTTTTCTGCTCAAGATGAAGTCTTCATTCTTTCTCTGAGCTAATATAGTCTCTTCCAGGGTTTAGCATTATCTTCAGTTGGTGAATATAAGAAAGCTGAGGAAGCACATTTAAAATCTCTTCAGCTAGATAGAAATTTCCTTGAAGCATGGGCACATCTGATTCAGGTATCTTTGAACCTTTTGTTTATTAGGGGATGAACGGTTAGAAGTTTTGAACTTAGATGGAGGATTGATTCCGGCAAACCCAACTCATCTTTCTACGTTTTATTTTCTGATTTAAGATGGGAACTGTTATATACTTCTATGCTCTCTTACATCTCTGTTAATCATGTTTTCTTTTCTTTCATTTTTTTATTCAGTGCTTGTGTCAGTGTCATTTCTGTTTGCCTTTGTTCTGTTTCATAGATTCACTGGACTTGAAGTAGTTATTCCATAGCAGATTAGTTCACATTCAAACATTTTCTTAAACAAGTTATATGTTATTGGTTGCTCTTGGATACTCCTAAATAAGTATTGTGTAGTATTGTTTTTCCAAACATAGGGCATATATAAATTTTGCCGACAAAGTTTTAACTCTGAGCCTTAGAGACCTGAAGTTAAATCTTCTTTTTAATAAAGTTTTTTAAACATTCAGATCGCTTTAGATTTAGAAAGCTTAATCAGTATTTTGATCAATATATCTGGTATAACATTTATTATTTAATTTTATGTGTTGATTCTTGTGAAATTTTCATACATATTTAAAAATATTCTTTATTTTAATTGTATATACACACCCTATACACTCCAAAAATTACCATGTTCCTGTGCCCCTTACATATCTGTACCCTTCCAAGCTGTTTCTGTTATTGTTAGATGATTTCAATTGCCAGCTTTGTTCTGGATATGTATCTTTGGCAGTTCTATCAAGATTTAACAAAGCCAATAAAAGCTCAGGAATGTCTAAATCATGTGTTGCAAATTGATGGGAGGTAATTATTCTTTTTCTTTTAAAAATTAATTGGATATAGTTGTGAATGAACCTTATTGTTTTTACTATCAATACCTTGTATTTCTCTTACATATGCACATTGTGCCTGTTTAACGTACTTAAGTGGGCTGAATCCTATTGCTTTTGGGTTTTGATCGTAGGTTTGCAAAGGCTTATCATTTACGTGGCCTATTATTCCATGCAATGGGAGAGCACAGGTACCTAAAACAACACTCCTGCTAATATATGGAGTAGATTTATTTTTAACCAACATGATTGTTCCCTACCTGTTCAGAGCATTCACAAGTCTTGATGATTTAGTCCTGGAACTATAGTAAGGGAAATTTTGAGATATAGTGGAAGATTTATAAGTTGTTTGGTAAGCATATTTGAATGGTTGAACATGAAGAAAAAAGTTACCCTTCTAGGAGGGGATACAAGTTAAGAATAGCAATAGGGACGAAGGAGAAGTCAAGGAAGGAGAATTTGAAATATTTGGTATTTTTTCTGATAATTATTTTACTTGAAATGGGATCCTTCACCCCATTCAGAGTATTTCTTTTTAAATTTTACTTTTAATTTGGAAAAGATGGTTGATTAGGAAAATATGCACACTTCATTGGAATTTATCTTACAAGTATTCCTGAAGTCTCAAAGCATATAGTTATAAATATAACTCATTTATATGATCTTATTTGGCAGCGGGTTTAAGGGACAGTGACTGACATTTTGAACTTCAATCTAAGAATTTAGAGATATATATTGCATAGAATGATTGAACACTTGCAATTTCTGGTAAAACTATGCTGATTTGTTGATAGCTTTGAATTTATGATAACATCCTCAGTCCATGTAAATTACTTTCAAATACTTACTACTTTCTTAACATGCACTGATTTGGAATCCTGTGTTTTACTTCTTGATTTAAATGACAGGAAGGCTGTCAAGGATTTGACAATTGGGTTGAGCATTGATGGTGCCAACGTTGAGATTTTATATTTGCGAGCTTCCTGCTTCCATGCTATTGGACAATACAAAGAGGCGGTATGCAAAATTCTTTTTGTTTTTAAGTTTTGATAGGCCTTCAATGAAGAAATTATAATGCAGAAGGGAGAGTCAGGGTAGTGAGCTGGAAGGGCAACCTTTAAAAAAGGAAGGAGGGCGTGTGTAGTTAAATGAGTGAACCTCTAAAAATAAGCTAGTTTGGAGAAATAACAAAGGGAGGGAGCATGCAGAGTAGGAGGTAGGCATGATATGGGTTTTGGAACTGGCCCTAGGCTATAGGAGCTGAAGGGGTACTTGTTTCTATACTTTCTCCTTTTCCTCCTGATAAGGCACGCAACATAGGAAACTCTTCAGAGTTCCAGGTATCTATCAAATTCTGGTTTACATTGGTTGGTTCAATAGCTTTATTTAATGGTCACAGGTCAAAGATTATGATGCTGCACTCGATTTGGAATTGGATTCAATGGAAAAATTTGTGCTACAGTGCCTCGCCTTTTATCAGGTTTGTGATACGTCTGATACTTTCTGTCCTATTCTATGTATCAAACTGAACATTATCACATTTCCTATGCTGGAAAGAAATGCTGGCGAAGTTTAGACTGTTCCTTGTCAATTTGCATTAAGTACTGAAGTTCCACTAGTGATGACAAGTTAGAGCAAGAATGAGATAAGCCTACCGATATATAAGTCTGAGAGCATGTTAATGTGAACTGGCCAATTTCTTTGGGCATCAAAATGGTGTTGTTTCCTTTTGTATTCGTTCTTCATATTTCTTATTTGTTATGTATATCTATGTTAAGAGCCAGCTATATGTCTCTGTTTCCCTTAATTTTTGAGTTCATTGAGCTTCATATATTGACTGGTTATGTTCTTTGTTTTAGGGAATAAAATTAAATTGGTGATGTTATATGATAGTTGTGAATTGGAGTTAGCATGGTTCCTGCTAAGTTCTACTCATTATAAACATGGTTCTGTGATGTAAAGCCCAAACTTTTCTTCTTTTGCAGAAAGAGATTGCTCTTTACACAGCCTCAAAGATTAACAGTGAGTTTTGCTGGTTTGATATCGATGGGGATATTGATCCACTTTTTAAGGTAACTGTATAGATTTGTACTTAACTTTTCTTTACTCTTCTGCGTTGTTATTCCTCTGGGGACTATCTGATGTCAAAGATTATTCATTCGCTTCATCATGATTTTCAGGAGTATTGGTGCAAGAAATTGCATCCAAAGAATGTATGTGAAAAAGTTTATAGGCAACCTCCTTTGCGTGAATCTTTAAAAAAGTGGAAGCTTCGAAAGCAAGATTTTGCCATTACAAAGCAAAAGGCTGCTCTAATAAAGGCTTCAGATTCCATTGGCAAGAAAATCCAGTATGATTGCCCCGGTTTCCTACCTAATAGACGCCAGGTAAACTTATTCTCGTGATATATAATGGCTTATTATTTGCATTCATTTATTTTCCTTTCTTTTCAACTAAGTCTTTTTCCTTAGGACCACCATTATCTTATATTGTGAAATCAAATTACAAATCGCCTTGAGGGGAGGGGAGACCCTGATGAACTTACATGAAACTTGATTTAATTTTACTTCGGAGTAACAGTTTTTGGGTCCCCAAGTAGATATCTAAATGTTTCAGATCCCATTCCACTTGTTTTCTTCTGTAATGTCCATGCTTGCTAATGTACTTTGGTCCAAAATGTCAATGATTGTAGCTATTCTGAAAATGTTAATATCATCTTTGTATGACCTGTCACTACCAGAATATTAATGTTTCCTTATTTACCAGTATCGTATGGCTGGATTTGCTGCTATTGAAATTGCACAAAAGGTGTCTAAAGCTTGGAGATCCCTGCAAGCAGAATGGAAATATTCTAATAAAAGCAACTCAAAGCATGGCAAAAGGTCTAGGAGAAGGGAAAGAATTCAAATGGCTAGTCAGAATAGAGGAGGTGCAGGATGTAGCACGAGCAATGCCTTAGAAACACCTTCATATAGTATTGTAGATGATAGATCATACTTCCGCTCCATGTCATGGCAAGATGTTTATTCATTGGCTGTTAGATGGAGACAGATTTCTGAGCCCTGTGACCCTGTTGTTTGGGTTAACAAGATAAGGTATTTCATATTTGGGTAATGATTCCAGTGGATCATATTACGTGGCAATGAACCTATGTTTTGTTTTAGCAATTTATATTTGGCGTATGTTTCTTTGAATTTTAAATGCCCATAGATTCTCATGTTATGTCTGTTAATTCTCATGGTGGTCTATCTGAATTGTTGATAGGGCGCCTTTCATAAGTTCATTTATGCATTCGTTTAATGTCACTTTCTAAGTTAATAAAGTGCACTATTTTTCTTGAATAGGTTAATTATGATCTCATTGTTACAAACTGTTGTTGATCAATTAACTTGGACTGGACTTCATAATAATCTTTTCTGATAATTTCTTTCACTTGTAATCGTTGCAATTTAGTCATCGAAGTTTTTTTTATAATATATATATATATAGGAATTCAATCCTAGGCCATTTTCTTTTGATTGTTCCAGTTTGGTCCTTTAAATTTGTTGCTGTGACTTTACTTTTTGTCCTTTTCTTGATGTTCTTCAAATTTCTTTTGTGTGTGTATTTATGTCTTTGACGGAAATACTGTAATGTTTTGTTAGCTCCTACTGGGTGTTGCTTTTGTTTAGAACTTCAGCAAATTTGAGGACCTTAAGAGAGCAATGAAAATTGAGGAATGAAAATGAATATTGATGGGAGCTAGAGCCAGAGGAACTAGAAGTGTAAAAATATACTTTAACATTCAGGATATTTTCCACTTTTTGGATTTTTTTATCATTTGTATGGCTAAACTCTAAAGAGCCTAATATTGATTACTATATATTTAAGTTATGCAATTGTCAGTAGACAATTTTCTTCTATGCTAAATTATATACTTCGTTTTGTGAGAATAGGTTCATAACTACACTAGTCTTAGATTAGATAAGTGTTAGATGTTCATTCTTGCTAGGCCTTGGTAGACTTAAGTTATAATTCCCATTTTTTCTGTATATTTATCACATGGCCTGATTAATCTTTCCTTGGATTTCTAACGTCTATTAGTTCATTTGCCCTGCAGTGAAGAGTACAGCTCTGGATTTGGTTCTCACACATCTCTGGTTCTTGGACAAGCCAAAGTTATCCGCTATTACCCTCACTACAAACGGTAAGAAACCTATTTATATTCTAGATTACTTTATTGGCTTAGGAAATTCTCTTAACTTCATAATTCCGCAGGACATTAGATGTTGCGAAGACTGTCATGAAGGAGAGATCATTTGTTTACAGCAAAACAGATGAGATCATTCATCTTTCCAAAGATGGGAAATTAGAAGATGTGAGTTGTTGACTGATATCTTCTGTGCTCTTTTGCTGTAACATCACATGATTTCATATTGGTGATCCCAAAGGATGCACCTTTGGAAAATGTTTACTTTTCTGCATGTCATGCTCACGGTAAATCTCTTGTTGTGCCACTAACTTGTGGAGTGATGAAATGAAAGTTGCACCTACAGGGAATACCTTTTTTCTCTTATATATTACTTAAGTTTGTTTACAGTAGTATGCTTTTAGACCTGGATTTGGGAGGCATGTTGAGCATTTGAGGAGAATTTAGGTGTCATAAAGAACCTAAACGAGCCTTGTCAGGAGACAGGGTTGTGTGCGTGTTATGTTGAAAGTTTCAAGCAAAATGACCATTCCTTTCCCTTTTAATTAGATAAATTAAGTACCAAAATATCAGATAAATATTGAATATATAATCTGTAATTTTTAATTAGTACGGAATTTAAATTTTAAATTGACTGGTTGAAAGATTAAATCCTATCTCATTAAAATCCTAGCTCAGGGATTCATAAATTTTAAATCAAGTGACATCAGGAATCTTTATCGCTTATATTGTTTCTGATCTTAATCATGTTCTCTTGTGCATCTTATATTTTATTTTGTTCATGATAACATGTTTGATTGGTGATATTTTTGCATGAATGTGCAGATCTTGCATGCAAAATCGTGCTCTGATTTTAATAGAGTTGTTGGTGAGGATTTCTGGTTGTCTACTTGGTGCAACAGTACTGCATTTGAAGGGTAAGTGTGCAGTACAAATAATATCTAGGAAACAATTTTTGCAAATGCTTACTTGGGTGTTTATGCTTCTTCAGGAAGCGGCTTGAAGGGGCAAGGATAAGCATTGGAAAAATGTAATTACCAAGCTTTGTTGCGACTAGTCATGTTATTTTCTTCTCCATTTCCTTCTATTCGATAGTGTATGTTCTTTATATCCTGTATTGGTTTTTTTCAGGGGTGCACAGGGTTTTGACTTTGCTATTAAAACACCCAGTACACCTTCAAGATGGGAAGATTTTGACACAGAAATGGCGGTGGCATGGGAGGTATGTCAGTCATAATAAACAATTTGATATTTTCTTTAGCTGATAGAAATACCCATGATATCACCATTTATGTGATTTGCTAGTGAAGAATGTTTCTTTAGCATTTTTACCCGTTCAAACTTATCACTTCATAATTCTTTCACCACTAACGTTTCAGCAGAAGTTGTCTAACTTTAGAAATAGAATGTTGTCGATGTTCTGAAGTTTCATCTCATTTTTATTTGTTATTCAAGTTGCTAAACAAATATTGACATTTACCTTGCATTTGGATACGATCAGGCTCTCTGCAATGCTTATTGTGGTGAAAATTTTGGATCTACTGATTTCGATGTGCTTGAAAACGTGAGAGATGCCATTTTAAGGATGACATATTACTGGTATGCAATCATCAAAGTGTGTTTTCTTATCTTCTGGAACATTTGAAGTTGGTTCTGTAATCCAACCTACTTTTTTTTCCCAGGTATAACTTCATGCCACTGTCTAGAGGATCTGCTGCGGTTGGATTTGTAGTTATGCTGGGTCTATTGCTCGCTGCCAATATGGAATTTACAGGAAACATCCCACAAGGTCTACAGGTAGATTGGGAAGCCATGTTCAACCAAGATCTAAACTCCTTTGTGGAATCGGTTAAAAGTTGGCTTTACCCTTCTCTGAAGATCACAACCTCATGGAAAGACTATCACGATGTTGCATCAACTTTTGAAACAACAGGATCGGTTGTTGCTGCTCTCAGCTCTTCTAATGATTGAACTCCTTATGACCATTGACCATGATCAAGTGAGTTAAAATGCATATTGAATAATGTACCATTGTAAGAAATTTGGTTCTTTTTTAATTTCTTGGGAATTATGTAAAGTTTGGAGAGAGACAATGACAATGTGCATGGGTTTCAAGCAAAACCTTTTCTTTTGCAAAATTGACAGAGTCAATTTGCTGGGACGGTCAAGTCAAAATACTTAATACCCATTATGTCCTCGTGGTGCTGGCTAAATTTTTCCATTTGGGTCTGGGCATGTGATAGAAATTAGGTCCAAATCTGGGACCGACCCGCCCCAGACCCACAAAGTTTGTGTGTCTGGATAATTAAAGATTGAATTTTCAGAACTAATTCATGAACGCTGTGACTGAACAATTTCAGCTTGTGTTGATATTAATTTCTAATGATATTAATGGTTGTGAGATTATTCATGGGGATGTTGTATGAATAAATTTCAAGCCTCAATTTGGGCGTGCTGATTCTAAAACCTCAAAGTCTAGAATTAAAATTCAGGGAAGGATTGTATAAAAAAAAAAAAAACATTCAGGGAAGGAGATAGGGATTGGATTTCTTCTCTATTAGAGGATGGGTGTAGTGTAGGGATGAGAAATATATTTTTCTTATAGTTAGGGGAAGCTCATCTGATTTATTGGGATGAGATTTGATAACGTGTTTGCCTGTTTGGGACTTCCGGGGTATGTTTCTACGAAACAGTAAGTCTATGTATGTTTGTACTTTGGACAGTAATGTAACGTAATCAATTGTACGTCATTGCATGATAAACGTACTCCAACCAAAATGATTTCCAGTATTCTTGTTTTCTTTTCGGCCAACTAATGTTTTCGGCTGATTACCTAAAACCGACCGCTATTTGTAATAGTTTTAAATCTCGCCAAAGCACCAATTTTAATTAGTCCGGAATTCATGATCCTTCTTCTTGGCGTCATGATCATTCATAGTGGAGTCATTTTATTGGGATGAGTTAGACCTTTTTTTTAGAAAGTTTTAAATATACAAAAATTCTTTGAACTTTGAGTGAGATGTATATCAATTTTCTAACATTTAAAAATTTAAATTAAAAATTTGATATCTTATATTTTGATTATTAAACCCTTCTCGTTAAAATTATCATTAAAATTAATAATTTTTATTATGTAATAATTTAATTATTTTTTATTATATAGAACATCATTTAAAAAAGAATATTTTATAATTTACATGTAATTTTAATAATTTTTATTTTTTATTTAAATAATACATGGTCAAATAAATATTCTAAATATTTTTTTAATTATTTTATATTTTTAAATATTTAAAAATTACTTAAATTATATGTCAATGTTATTTAAATATTTTATATTTTAAAAATATTTATTTTAAGTATTAAAAAATTTAAAATTATATGTCACATGCTAAATGTTATTTTTTAAATTAAGTACTATATAATAAAAAAAATATAAAAATTATGACGTGATAAAAACTGTTAACTTTAAATATAGGGGTTTGATAATCAAAATATAAAATATTAGGGTATTTAATTTAAACTTTAAAAATTAAAGATGTTAGGTACAACTAACCTAAAATTCAGAAAATTTTATATATTTTAGCCTTTAAAAAAATATTGGCCAGAAGGATGAATTAGACAAATGAAATGATAACCGAAAAGTTCTAAACTTTATCAATATGTAAAATTAATTTTTTTATCACTATAATTTTGATTTAACTGTAATTCAGTATTTAAATTTTGACTCAATGTAACTCATTTAATATAATTTTACTCTTCTGTAACTTAGTCTTTAAAGTTTTACTCACAGAATTTAGTCCTTTATATTTTAAAAAATGACATAAGAAAACTAATCCCCAAATCCCTATACTTCCAGTGTATTTTTAATGAAGTTTGGATAATTAAAATCTGGAAAGGACCAACGGTGTTGGCGAACGGGGCAGGAAAATACTGAGGCGTGCCTGTCTTATCACAAACTTGAAATTTTCCAGCGCTGTTAGCCAACACCGTTGGTCCAGATTTCAATTATATGGGGATGAACTGTTTTGACAGAAAAATTAATAGGGAGTCAGTTAAAAGAAAAGAAAATTATAGGAACTTGATTCAAAACACACAGAAAGTATAAGAAGTTGGTTTTCTCATTTTATTTTTTTAAAATATAGAGACTAAATCACGTGAGTAAAACTTCATGAACTAAGTTACAATAAAATCAAAATTATAAAGACTAAGTTACACCGATTTAAAATTTAAAAATTGAGTTATAATTAAGTTAAAATTATAAAGACAAAAAAAATTAATTTTTTTTTATTTGAAAAAAAAAATTATTTACGCAGCGAAGGATCTAGCACTCAATAGGTTGGGACCCCTCTTGCCCCACCTTCATCCGTCATACATTTTGTAAAGGGTAAATCACACTTGAAATTAGAAATATCAAATTGAAAAAAGAAAGAAAGAAAGGGGTGTTTGAATCAAAATAAAGGAAGGAGGGAAATTTTGAATTTTATTTTATTTTTCTAAAAAAAATTAGTATAGAACCAAATCAGAGCTTATATGTAACTTTGTATGGGATCAAGTAAACTTGATTTTAGGTCTTGTGTTAGCAAAGTCTAAAATAAATCGTACTCTTCATATGTCCCTTGGAACAACAATGAAGCAAGGATCAAGCTTGAACAAAATGAAACCATCCCACTTACTGAAGCAGAGATAAAGGAGTGTTTAGAGTGCTATTGTAAAACTGTAGTCTCTTCGCATATTTAAGGTTGTGTTTAGAACTTCAGCTAAAATGTTCCCATATGATTCTGCATGAGTTGTATCAACTTTACTCTGGAAATCTTGTAATAGTTTAAAACATGTCAAAGTATATTGGAAACATACAATATAATTCATTGATTTTTTTCTCGATGGTACAATATTTCCCTGACTACCTTTATAAACATGCAAAAAGTCAAAGTTACCAGCAGAGGAGATGTAATCCATGACTACCATTTTCAATTGGAAATAATCATAACTCCTAACTGTCTTGCATAATGAAATTAGATCAATGTCCCCTAAACAGAATACAAGCTGTAGCAAATAGGTTGCTTCAAATGGTACAAATGATCATATGAACTATAGATTCTTTTCTTTTTTCTTTTTCTTTTTTGGATGGAATATGAACTATAGATTCTAAAATAGTGCAATGTGCAGCAAATAGGTTTCTTCCAATGCAAAGGATTTTGTCTTGAAGTTTATTACTGCAGCTATTTTGCAAATGCATCTGCACACAAGGGGGAAAACGTGTTGAAATAATTAGTAATAAGGGAATCCATCATAAAATAGGAAGGTGGCTTTGTCACTGTAAACATTATTTTGCATTCAAGACCAATTTGTGGAGCTCCATACAGCAGTAACAAAAAGTGGAACGAAAAAATTGAGATGAGTTGAATAACAGAAGCTTGCATTTTGTTATGATTTGCAGACCAATGCTATGGTTTATTTTTCTATGACTCAGCGCGTTTCTGGTACTTGATTGCTTCTAACATAGTTGTTTTATGTTATATCCAGCTGTTTACTTCCTTTCAAAAGTGCAACATGCGAATGATCTTATCTAATAAGGCCAGCAAACAAAACATAGTTATGACAGATTCTTTATAGGGGAGGAATCCATGGCCACTTGAAATATCATAACTGGAAGATAAGATCCATAAATGACGCAATGTGGGGAAAACCTAATAGAAATCACACAAATAGAACGAGAAGTTCATCCAACAGATAGACAAAACAAGGCAAGTAAATTTGAATAAAGGACATAAATGAGCTTCAGCCAATGAGATGTTTGATATCTATGGAGTTAGAACTAAACGTCCATTTTTGCATTTTCTGAAACCTCATTTGATTCCATAAGCTCCTATAGTTATTATGGATAATAAACCACAACAGATTCCATGGGTGAATTCAATACGAATAGCTGTTCCCCCTCAAACAAAATCAAAACCCATAATGAGAAAATAAGTTAAAACAGTTAATGTTAATTCAAGCCTTTGTCAATATCCAACCATTAAGTAAGAAGATAAATTGAGTCCTATAGCAGACACTTCCTCAATTGCAAATTGCAAGCCATTCTTAACTTAACAGAGCAAAAGTAGTTTAAAACAATTAGGAATTAAAATGAAACATATAACCAAGAAAGAGAAGTAAGGTAACTCTTACCATCCAAGTTTGGAAGGAGACCATATCAATGGTGCCATCACAAATGGAGAGAAGCCAAATCTGAGTACGAGCATTGCAAATGGAGAGAACCTGAGTTGGAGGATGAGCATCAGATATGGAGAGAAGCCAAATCGGAGGATGAGAGGGTGCGTGGTGTCTCCACTGTACTGCAGGAGGTGCTTCCTCAACCAGGCCACTCCACTGGAAAAGGAGGAAGGAGATAAACCGCAGATGGCCATGATATCTCACAGGAAAGGATGGTCCAGATTACACTAGGCTTAATGAAATAACATTGTTTTGTGTAAAGTGGAGGCGCAGGGAATAAGATCTGTAGAGAAGGAAAGTAGAATGCATGCATGATAACTTTTCCCATACCGATTCCGTACACCTTGATACCGTGAACCAAACGAGACATAGAATTGAATATTTACAGTAATGAGTAGCCTTGGTAGTCGGTACCGCAAGCTCAGCTCTTAAGAAGAACCAACGTTGCACCGGCTTATAGCTTCAATCGGAGGCCCCAGTAATTTTAACAAATGTAGTATAACCAAAATAATTTTCTTGAAAAAAATAATCAAAATCGTCCTTCAATAAAAAAAACTTGCAACACTATTGACATATTTGATAGATTATACTATGATTTACTATCCAGAAGGCAAAGTTTGATGGTACTGCTCTGAGAATGTTGACAAACATCAATGCACTCCTCCAAATCAGCATCGCAAGTGAGCAAAACCCAGTCAGAGTCATCGTCCAGATACTTGATATCGTATTTGCACATGTCATCTATGTTGAATCGCCAAGTAATTTCCCACAAAAGATCTTCATAACGCCAACTCTTTGGCATCCGAAACCGGGTTTTCTCCTCTCTGAAAGTGACTTTTACTCTGTGAGTATCTTCTTTTTTATGTGCTTTATGACTGCTTTTGAACTCAGTTTTTGGATGTTCACAAGGTGTTTCCTGGCTTTGGGATGTTGGCAAGAGCTCTGCTGTATCTTGACTTAAGCTTTTTAGCCCTACTTCACTTGGAATCCTCTTCATAACCTCATTAGCAGAATCCTCTCTGCACCTAGGAACTTTTCCACCGGCAACATTTTGTGCATGAAGCTGTAACTCTGACATGTTAGAAGAGGAATGGCTTGAACTGGAACTTTGATTGCATGAAGATGAGGGCGCTTCTGGGCTCAGCAAGCTAGTATCAGGCCTTGAGCTTGATGGATTTGGAAGATCACTTTGCTTTGAAGTTGAGAACAAGCTGCTTCCTGGCAAATTTGGAGATGCTAGCTCCGGAAACTTTGAGTAGAAAGAATCTATCTGAAAAGCACTAGAGGCACCTTGAACTGAGTCAATGACAAGTTGAAGTTTCTGTAAGGAGTGACCGACCTTTTTAATCTTTCGAGAAGGCCAACGCTTTATCCCATGTTGGCGACAGATTCTTTTCAAAGTTGTAGTACAAACTGGAAAAGTGTGATACAGAAGATTATTTCAATGACAATTCCAGTAGAGCTGGAGGGAAAAAAAAAAGAAAAAGAAAAAGATAAAACAATAGCGGACGCTTATCTGCACTTTTGATTATCTGAGAATGTAACCAGAGCTTGTACTAGTAAATTACTAACAAAAAATCATAATATTTAAAAGGACTGTACAGCAAGAAATTGAGGACTGAGTAAAATGAAGTCCCAACTAAAGAGATTGTATTTGCTAGATCAATAGCCTTAAACGGAAACAGACTTTAATATAAAGCTTACCACCAATATTCTTCGCCGCATCTTTGAGGCTTCCTGCAAAATGTTGCCGAAGAACCTGCAGGGTGATAGTTTTCTCTGCTTTGGTCCGTCTTTTGTCTCCCGTTTTACTTAAACCTGCAATCGGTGAGCCACCGTCACCAAAAGAAGAACACTCCCAACCATAGTCAAGGTTTCCTTTTAAAATAGAGTCTTCTTGCTGACTCAGGTTAGACACCTGCCTAGTCGAAGTTTCATTTGACTTTTCTTTGGTGCCATGCGAAGCAACATTCCTGCATTGTTGGAACTCCATTCTAGCAGATCTAGTCTCTGCAGTGACTGTCACTTCATCAATTGATAGGCTGGTTTCCTCCTCCAATTCTTTATTTGTTATCACCCGCAGGCTATGGCAAACCCTTTGTATAATCATAGACAATGAAGTGAGCATCTTCTTCTGTTCTTCACTGTCAGTGCAATTTACAGGCAAGAAGAACTCGAGTACAAAGTCATCTGTGCTGTTATGGATGCTTCGCAGGCGTATAGCAACAGCAGCTCGCAACCCAAAAATCCTTGCATGATGAGACAGTGGATAATCTATCTTGCTAAAGGAAGTTACATCAGTTGAGAAGCATGGTTGATTGGTCATAAAAGCTTCACCAGTGACACCTTGACCTTTTAACAAGTGATGCTCAGAGCAAGCCTCATGAAAAGCCTGGACACAAGGATCACCAACATAACAAGCATGCTCAACAGGAGATACACAGTGTAGATAATTATCATCTGTGTGCCGGCACCCCTCTTTGCCTTGCTTGATACATGAAACCCAAGTTTGAGCTAAAGGTAATTTGTGCATTTCACATGCTGATCTCAACACCTTTAGGATCTCAGGCAGTGCAGCTTCATAGGAATTGTTGCATGCCTGCTAAAATGAAAACAGTTTTCATGACCAAATCAAGGAAATGTTCAATACGATGTCTTTTAGGATGATTGTCCATTTACCTTCACATTCTGTGTACTCGAAATATTTTTGCTTCTAAGATCAACAGCCTGAAAATTAACAACTTTCCTCCAATCATTGAATTGAAACTAATTCAAGTTTTGATCATCATTATAAAAATTTGGCCGACAAACTACTTGATTGAGAAAAAAGCAGCCATGCTATATGCATTTATAATGAAATACATTAAAACAGACCCTTGTATCACGAGGGAAAACAGAAAATTACTGTAAAAATATGGATATGTAAACAAGGACCAGAGCAGATGTGAGGATAAGGGTCAAAGAAAGCTGTAAAAGAAATTTTAAAGCAATAAGGTAGGATGCATTTTATGCCTCAGGAAACAAAACATAGCACATAGAAACTAGCCATAAGTTTCACTTTTCTAAAGTCTAATATTCTTAGGTTTAAGTTTATTCCGGATATTCATGTGTTAGTCCATTCCAAAAATGATTCCCCAAACAAAATTTAATAGAGAAAAGCAAGGAGAAAAACCTGAAGTGCTTTGCAAACACTCTCAAGCTCAGGGAAATACTTGATCTTCTGGGCTGTCATGACAACCTCAATAACACCCAAGCAAATGTTGCTACATTTCTCAAAGATTGGAAGTGCTAAAGATCCACGCACATCATACTCGTGAGCATAGTCAACTCGAGGGTACTCATCATTCCTGAAAAATCGAACATCAGGAGTCCACTCAGGAACCTTCTCGTTAAAAACTCGACCAGGCAATCCAGGCACCAACTCCCTAGAATGCCCCTCAGCTGAAAAATGATATTTGGCAGAGATTTCTCGATACTTGGCAAGATTTGGACTGCTGCTTTCAAGCGAGAAGGGAAGATCACAAGTGGTTAAAATCCTCCCACCCTCTCTATTAACCGGCACCCATATTTGTAAAAGCATATCTTTGTCTCTATTGAAATCTCTGATATACACAAGTGCCTTAATTAGTCTCTCCAACACAGAACATTCAGGGCTCGGATTAGCCATAGGTCTAATCCCCCACCTCCTAACGACTTCTGAACTCTCAACTGAACGAATTTCAGAAGCATTACACGTCCCAGCAACATCTATTATGTCCTTGTCCTTGCCATCCGATTGAGTATTGGTTTGTGTTTCCTGGTAGTCATCAATCAATTGACTCTGCCTTTGTTCTAGATTCACGTGCACATTAGCGTCCAAGGCAGGCCATGAAAATGATGAATCGAGGAGGGGATTGGACACAGAAGGGCAACCCAGCAAAAAATTAGATCCATCTGTAGCGGTTTCCAACCAGCATCCATCTGAGAAAAGTTCATCCATGTAATCAAAATCTATGGACGAATCCAGCAAGGCACTGGGTGGCACAACATTGTCTCCCATAATCATGTCACGGTTTCTTCCGCTTAAACTTAATTACAGATATTTCAGCTCCCAAACTGATACGATTTTGTAGTGTAACTACTGAAAAGTCAATAAGGCAAAGCTTCAGGCAATATCACTCTTCAATCTCCGTAGGCCATCCTGTCCAAAGTCGTCAATAAGTCATCAGTAAAGATATTGGATCGCAAAACCAGTCTATGTAACCGGAAATTGCCAACATGCTGATTATTAGGTCATGCTTTCCTAACAAAAGATCAAAATGAAGAAGGCGGCGATGCAGGATGTGTTCTTAAACCACAGAAATGAAAGATTTCAAGCTCAACTAGACGGGGTAATAAACCAAAAAAATAGAAAGAAAGAGACTTTATGTCCACTGATGAGCAATAAAATTGGAATAATTCGCATCGATATTCCTGTACCTTGTCAGGATCCATGGAAATAGGTTACTGCGGCCACTCGCAACGAGAGAGAGAGAGAGAGATATAGAGGTAAGAAGAATCTACGAACTGGATTCTACCCTCTCGGAATCGTCCACTTCACCTTCTCCTTCCACAAAAACCGTCCGTTGGATTGATCAAATGCAAGAGAACTAACAAAAAAAACACAGAAACACCTACCCTGGATGCAAATCAAATGAAGCCGGATTGATAACCTAATATACAAATATTCAAAATCGATGAAGAAGGAGAGACGCGAGCAAGCGTCAGCAACCACAAAATATTGTGGTAGAAATGCCCGGTGACAGAGAACCAGCGTGTCACCATCAAGCATAACAAAAAGTAAGTTCCAAGATTCCTATTTAGACCTGCGCTAACTTTTAATATATATAATAAAAATAATATTTTTTTTATATATGACAAAAATTATCATTTTCAAAAATTTATTAAAACAAAAAAATTTCAAAATTGAAAAACAATTAAAAGAAAAAAATCAAAGTATATTTATTTTGGTTTTGGACTTGTCGTCGCTCTCGTGTGTCTTCTTAAACTTGAAGGAACCAGAAAATGGTATAGAAAACAAAAAAGGAACTAAAAATGGAAAAAGAGAGAAAAAATAAGTGATGAATCTCCTTTGGTTGTGATTCAGTCTTCAAAGTTCAGACCTCAGCCTAAGAGATGAGAACGAGATTCCTATCCTCATTTTCTTATTAATTTTTATTGCGTCATATCATATCCGTATTTTATTCTGTGCATCATATCGCTATCGGGAATCTTTCTTGCCGAAATCGATGCTTTCAATTTTTAAATACCGCTTAATGTACGCGTGCCCATCTGTATGATTGTATAAATATAAAAAAAATCACAGGGGAAATTGGTAATTGAAAACAAACTTTACTTTTTTTTAAATATAAATATACTTCTATTAGAGACAATAATATATTATAAAATTTTAAATATAAATATCTCTTCTAAGACATATTTAAACATTAATTTATTATATTATGATATGTTAGTATTTTTTATTAGACCTAACTATATTTGTAAAAGATTTTTTTTTAATTTCACAAGAATAAATGATTATATTGCTAAGAAATAAGAATCTCATATATTTTTTTTACAGTCGGATCTTGACGCCACCGGATCAGAAGGAAAATATTTCTTTGACCTTAGAATTCAACTATGCATGCAACATACCGACTCAAATTAAACAACTTTGGCTCCATGGGCGCGCATGCATGCATGTTATTCGGAGACAGAACAGATGCTTGCGTGTGTATGAAAGAGACTTGTATTTATAGATACTAAAAGAAGGCTTATATTTATGAACACTCCTCCAAAATTCAAAAAAATAGTACAAGAGAAAGTTTCAATCGCAGTGTGTATATATGAAGACAATGGCAACAAAGCTGAAATCCTCGAGTGTGGCCACTTGGAAGAAAATAAAATTTCCTAAGTATGAAAGATATGAAGACAAGAAACAAACGTTCTTGATTAGATGAGATGATTGAACTTTTCTATCTGTGCAAATAAAAATTTGTAATATGAATGAATTGATGTGAGAGAATATCTGTTGTTATACAAAAACTAGACTAAAAATGTGTGTGAAAAGGACTCGTAATTATATTAACACTCTTTTTGAGCCCCAACAAATGAAACAAGGGCAAGTTTCAATTAAATAGGCTAGGTAATAGATTGAACTTTTATAAAAATCCAAATATTCTCCATAACTTGCTAATAAAGTTTAAAAGTTAATCTCTTCTATTAACCCAGCTATAAAAACTATATTATTAATAAAAATATATATAATCTCTGATATAGATCAATTCTTATAAGAAACTCATTTGTCTTACCTTCAAGTATTTATATACTAATTGTAACTCCCCATACGTATCTTGTATAATTTTAATATATGCAACAACATGCATACCTTCATTTTTCAAGGCTTTCTAATTAAAATACTTCTTTTTATGGGTCTGTTTGGATTAGAGACAAATCATGGTTTTAAAAGTCATTTTGAGCAAAATTTTGGTTTGGGGAAATTTTAAAACAAACAGCCATATTTGTCCATAAGTACTTTTAGAAAAAACCATGGTTTTGAATAAGCTATTAAAACTAGCTTTTTGAACAGTAAAAGAGCTTATGGACTATCCAATTACTATCTTACCCCTACTTTTTCTTACACATTCTCTCCTTTCTCCTACTTTTTCTTACACTATCTCTCCTACTTTTTCTTACACCCTCTCTCATCTCTCATACTTTTAATCAAATCATACACTTTTTGGTAATTTACCAATGTAAAAAATCATTCTAAAAATAATTATCCAAACACTTATTTATTCATAATCATTTTTTTCCATAAACTCTTCTTTAAAAGCCCTTTTTCTATAAGCTGTTCATAAACTATTTTTTTTATAAGCCCTTCTTTAAAATCTTATCCAAACAGACTCTATATATGACATGCGAGGGATGGCCACCCGGATGCGGAAAATGTTTTTAAATAGATTAGAGGATTGGACTTTAAAAATCCAAAAGTCTTATATTAGATAAATTTAGGTTGAAAGTATTTATATACTCATAATTATTAGACTCTTTTAAATCCCTACTAATACATAGTAGAGCAAATTTCAATAGAAGCGTGCAATATGACATTAATGAAGTTGAAAACAGCCACTAGTATTATCTATCACTTGGCAAATTTGTCCACTTGGGGGTAAAAAGAAGAAAAAGAGGTTTTAATGTTTAGCAAAAGAGAGGATTAAACTGTTGTGTGGTGATAGAAGTCTAAACTAAAATAGGAAAAAGTTCTTTTTTTTTATGTAATTGTCTGATCGAGTCAAGTTCAACTTAATTAAAAATAATCTTTACAATAAAAAAAGTTATAATATTAGTTAATTAAGAGAATTCTATATTAGCTAGATTAAAATATTTTTTCAGACCATTTATTCTATTCTATGAGGTTATATAGATCATTTTTCTTGCTGGTTATGAATATTTAACTACTATTTAGACCTTATTATAAAATTGTCATCGTACTTAGCCCTATATAACTCCGTTTCCATTTTTAGTTTTTCCTGTAAACTCTTGGGGGGTGGAGGAACAGGGCGCAGATGGAAGCAATGTGAAAGGTGGTGGTGAGATGAATTAGTAAAAACAAACATTTTAATAAATAATACTACTTTTGATGATAAATATAGTGCTTTGTAAAATTTAAAATTTTAGTTTTAAAAGGGCTTATAACCCAAACTTTAATTTATTTATTTTTTTAAATAAACAGTCATATTTGTCCAAAAGAGCTTTTAGACTAAACCATAATTTTGGCTAAGCTACTGGGAGTAACTTCTAGAATAGTAAAACTGCTTATGGACTATCATTTACTATTTTATCCATATTTTCCCCCCTCTCTCCTCCCTCCTTTGTTGTTGCAAGAAATCGCAAATTAGCTTCACCGTGCTGCTTGGGAGTCACCGTCGCCAGCGTTGTCGCCCATCTTCTTCAGCGTAGTAGTGCTACTCTGTCGTTGCTCTCGCCGTCGCCGTCGCTGCTCTTGCTCACCATCGTTGTCGCTACTCTATCTCGTTGTCGCTATCGCTGGTAGTCAGTAAGGAGACGCGGCGATAGAGAAAAAAGAAGGCCGATTTTTTTTATTTCATATCTTTCTGATAAATTATTAATAATATATATTGAAATATTTATTTAGAACTAATTTTTTTCTATAAACTATTTTTTTAAAATATATTTAAATGGGTTTATAAAAACTAAACAATATAATATTAATAAATTAATTATTGAAGAGGATGAAGAAAGGGTAATATATTAATAGTAATAGGTAGGAGAAGCTCCACTTGGGGGTATCTTGGAGAATCTGGTCAGAGTCCACTTAGGTTAAAGCGGGATTCGTGTGGGCGGGTCCACTGATGCTCCTATGTCATTGTTATTCTCATCACTCTCTCTCTCTCTCTCTCTCTCAACGTTAACACTCCCCAAAACAAAACCCAACACGCATCTTCATTTGACCCTGTCAGAGAAGCAAATATATATTCCATGTGCGTGACATATCTAATACATGGATTATTTATTTGTAGACCTGATTTTTATTCTGGTTAATTCTTGCAAATTGAAATTCACTTAAAAATTAATTAGTGTAATTTTATTTATATTTAAATAAATTGGCGTTGAATACTACTTAATAAGCTGGGTTCGATGAATAATGAAATGCATCATTTCATTTCTTAATAAAAAAATTTATTAGAATCTTTATATATCGTATTAATAATCACTCTAATTTTTATTAGTAGAGATTATTATAATAAAATTTTATTTTTTAATAATTTTTTTATATTTAAATTTAAAATATTATATATAAGGGATTCAATTATTTATAAATTGTTTCTAGTTTTATTGATTAATAATAATAATTATTATTATATAAATATTTTCCTCCTACATTAATAATATTAACACCGTACCAAACGTGAGCTTTGATGTACGAATACATGGTATGGTAATGCGATACGACTGTCCCGCAAATGACAACACAAACATTAAACAATTAGAGCGCCTTCCTTCAAAGAAAGTCCTCACAGAAACGAATCAATATATTATGGATTAAAAAAAGTCATCACAGTAAAAAGTGTAGATACTTTTTTATTCGTTCAATATATTTTTATTTTAGTATGTATAAGAATATCTGTTAATATGGCTTGAGCTTTAATAGATTATATTCTCTGAGGAAGTATATCTAAAAGCTAGCTGGAGGAGAAATTATTCAGTCCATGCTACGTCATCACTGAACAGACAAAAGTAGCTTGATTATTAATTTTCTTGAATTGTAGTAATTGCGAGAATGAATCAATCTGCTCTACCTCACACTTGGTTGACATTTGAAAATTTTATAATCAAGAAATAATTAAGAAGTTAGGTAGTGTTGATGGAGGAGGAATGAGTCAAATTATTTATAATTAATTATTATTATTATTATTTTAAGTTATTGTGGGATTGGATAATTTGGGGGGATAAATAGTCCCGGAAAGTGAGGAGAGGTCCGTAACGGCGTCCATCAGCTTGCTCCGTTATTTTTTACCTTCTTGTTTTTTGTGTTTTTTACTTTTGTTTGGGGGTAGTGTGAGGAAAGATTCTGATTGGGTTTAATAATAAAATAATGGGTGGAGAGTGGTGGGCAACTCCGTTACCGAGGCGGGATTGCTTAGGCTTTACCGCCTTTGCTCCGATGAGTGGGGCCACCCTGTCTGCAGCCACACCGCTTAGCAGAATCTGAATCTTTGATCCCTGATCGGACGTGGGCGATTCCCTGTTTTCCATTGCGTCATGCCCCGCAAAATTCAACACATACCTTTTATTATTTGTCAGGTATATATCCAAAGTACGGCTAAATACGATATATTTATTAGGTGCTTATTTATTTTTCCTGATTTATTTTCTTAATTTATTATCATATATATTAATTTATTAATTTTAATATTTTATTATTAGAATATATCTCCAAAGTCATTTTTAATAAGTTGAGAATTAAAAATAGTCCTCCTATTTTATGATTTAGTTAATTTATCATTAAATCAAATTAAATTTTTATTTTATCTCTAAATATGTGTCTTATTTTAAATTTTAAGCTATACTTTCTCAATTCTTAATTTAAAAACTATTTAACTACTTAATTTATATACGTTAAAAAATTAAACAAATTATTATTCTATAATATTAGATTATATATTAATTTATAATTTAAATAAATTAATTTTATAAAAAATAATAAAATTTTAAATAAATATGGGGGACGGGGGAGATCTTACATGGTATGTAAATTTCGCTTTCTCTTTAAATAAATAGGAATGGAGGAGGTTCATCGTTATTTAATTTATTTATTTATTTTGTTTATTCTCTTTTTAATTTCATCCAAGAGACATATAAATATAATAAGTATAGATTAATCCCACCGCCACCTCCACTCTGGGCATTTTCGAGAATCTCTAAGCGGAAGTCTTTAATCTCTCTCTAGCAAATTGAACTTTTTTAACCATTTGGCAGAATCTTGGGAAAACATATGGGGTATAGTTTTTCAGAGTATATTTAGAATAAATTTTAAGAGCACTTTCAATAAAGAGCTATTCATTATTTCCTCTTGCAAGAGCTGTTTCGATTTTCATGTCAAATACGTAAAAAGAACTAAGCACAAATATGATATCCAAATATGCTTTTTTAATTAGTTGTTAGTTTAAATTTTCTTGCATGAGATTATTTATTTATTTTTTAATATAGCTATTTAACATGTATATCATGTCAAATCAACCAAGTGGGTTGTCATAAAATCAAAATATTTAAAGGTCATCAAGTTCTTTCATACGATACACTCTAAATCTGGTGATCTGCAAAGCCGATGAGTGGGGAATTGTTTAATGAAGGGGAAATTAAGGGATCGTGGGGGAAGGCAGGAACATGTTCTTTCTCGGGGGCAACTAACTACCAAACAACATGCGACTCAATAATATAAATAGGTACATCCCAATCTGATGATGATATCAAGCGCTGGTAAAATACATCTCAATCTGATTATATCACACACCTTCCTCTGATCCTTTCTTGATAGATCCACATGCTGATTGCTGAATCACTCCCAACTATAATAAATCTAATATCCTTATAGTCAACTTTAATGACAGATTCCTTTTTTTGGGGGAGAAATATTAATTATTTTATTTTTTATATTTTGAAAAGTAATACTGCAAAAATTTCCAGAACTTATGTTATATTGGAACCGTAAATAGGATAAGCTGGTCAAACACGCATAGAATCATATTTAACCCAAAAAAAAACAAAAATTTCTTTACTATAATCTTCAATGTCAAATTAGGTTGCAAAAACTTGTTTGGACAAGTATTCTAGTTTGATAAATGATATTCTATATTTTTTAATATAAGAGTTAGATAACTAATTTATAAAAATAGAGAAAGTTAGTTAAATTAATTATTTATAAAAAAATATGTGGCAATTTTTCTAAAATATTATCTTTAATCATTTGCACTAGAACAATATTGATAAAAACCCCTAACTAATTCATATATTTAGAACAAGAGGATTATCAAAATACTTATAACTTACTCTCTTCAGTCTTAAATATAAAAGTTATATAGAGAGTCTATTTCGGTCATATATGATTGTATATATTAAAGGAGTTTGTATCTACGGTAGTTTAAAATCACATGATTAAAGAGTATATTTTAGATAAATAAATATACAATTATTAAGTAGATGAAAACTAGAATAACCAAACTAAGTACTTCTCTAGTCCTTAATGTAATACATAATTAACTAATTTAACTAGATTAAAGAAGTTAGTTAAATTAATTAATATTGTATATTTTTTCTTAAATACCCTAGCTATATTATTTAATTATATATATATTATTTGATTATTGTTGAGAAAATATTAATGAGAGTAATTTAAAAAAATTGATAAATATAAGAATAAATCTTATATTTATGATTAAAATTAATTTCTTAATTAGTTTATATGTTAAGAACCGGAAGGGCAGATCTTATACTAAGGATTAGAAATTATTAACGATATCTCACATCATTAGAAATAGCAAGATTCGAAGGTAGATCTCTTATGAGATATGAATCACAAATTAGCAGGTTGAATTGC
Source organism: Leucaena leucocephala (assembly GCA_037074615.1). NCBI lineage: Eukaryota > Viridiplantae > Streptophyta > Magnoliopsida > Fabales > Fabaceae > Leucaena > Leucaena leucocephala. The sequence goes on from CM073569.1 coordinate 19,574,851, forward strand.
ATTGTAAGATTAGGTGAAAACAAAGTCAGTGAAAAATAAATAGAAATGAAAGGATGGTGGGGGAGCATGCGAGTTAGGGACCACCACAAGCTGCAGAAGACGCCAAAATGTCTCTGTTATTCTCATCTAGCGGACAACTCAACTGACCCCTCTGGCACAGCCCCAACCAACGTCACCCCCCACAAGATTCACTTCATTTTCTCTCAATTAATTAACCTGCTAATTAATTTCAACAAACTATAATTAATTAACACAACGCAATCAGATTTGAAATTCTCACCATCAGCACCATCCAAATATAAAATTGAACTCTTGATTATTGCTTCCCCGCCAGGAGCAAAGTCATATGCACAACCAACCAGGTCATATTGCATTCATCTGACTACAAAGGATGGCAAAACCCTCAATCAAGCTAGGTAGGACCTCAAGAATGACATGAGTATTACAAGTAAGAATGAACTCACGACCTCCAGAAGAACTTTTCATATACCACTAAACTATAAGACTAATGACAATTTTTAACACTAATCACATGCTTAGAGCTTGAATTTCGAGACAATTGACGAAACTAACACAATCTCCTATGAACTGAACTGCACAATAGTTGGTAACACATGAATAATTATACTTGTGCTTTTCTTTTATAAAAAAAATTTAAGTGAATTAAGTACTGAGAGATCATTAGGATTATGGTATATATGAGTATTTATAAATAGCATACTAATATGAATTATTATTTTTAGTTAGAAAAGTAACAAAAGGAACAATATGAGGCCACTGGGTGGGGCGTACACAAGTATAAAGGATCCAATGGGCTTTTGACCCAAAGAGATAAGTACAGATGACATAAGAGCATGACCAAGCCTGTTACCATATGTTATACGCAAAACAAACCAAAGTGTGCATAATAACCAACACGGGTTAATCTGAGTAGTGACTCGGTATCATTTAAATGAGGTTTTGAGTTTGAGCCATGATGTATGCAGAAAATCCTCGTTGGAAGACTCACCTACCATAATTAGGTGCACGACGCGGGTCGGATCCAGATATAGTCGAGACAAAGTTACGGTGAACCGGGTGAGTAAAAAAAAAATATGCATAATAATTATTATGATTGTTATTATTATTCAATCAAATTACCTGGCATTCATTCATTCCTTCATTCGAAAGTGATATTGGGCTTCAACTAATTTTGAATGCTCCTTTAGCTTAAGAGGCTAAGGGCAAAATACTATCCAACAAATAGACGAGAGGTTCACGAAGATTGAAGAACAAAAGTCTCTCTGGCTCTGCCTCACAACAAAGGACTAAAAACATTTGTTTTTTTTTTTTTGGTGGCTTTGAGCATAGGAGAGTTCGACTTTGATAATGATATTCATGGAATCTTGTTCTCACCCAATGCGGGAAAACGGTTTATGAACGGATCCAACTACAAAGAATCCGAAAATGATGTCGGCTTCAACCTCTAGCATTCGAAGCATGCAACTTGTTTTATTTTTTTTTTATAAAAATTTTTGAAAAAAATTAGATTTACCCGGGAAGAATAAAGTTTCTCTTTCTCTTAGGTAATAAAAATATCGACAGGGCTAGCCGTCAATTATCTTCAGGCGTAAACTTAAGCACATATGAGCTATAATGCTGCCGCGACTGAAATTATAGTAAAACGGCACTTTCTAGAGATTGAATACCCTTTAAATAATCACATATCTCATTCTTTTGCCAATTAAACTCATAAACAATGAAAGCATGCAACTGAATCCAACAAAACTATAAGTTTATTGGGCCAAACATATATTTGTGTTGAGGATCCAAAACCCACTCCTATTTATAATACTAGTTTGAATCTGACCAAAAAAATTAATTTTAATAAAATATAGAATTTATATTCTTTAAATTTTAAAATTATATCTTAATTTTAATAAGAGATAAGTGTTGAACCGACGTAATAAAACAAAATAAAACAAAAAGTGATACTACTTATCACAACAAATTATAAAAAAAAAAAAAAAGGAATTCACAATCATGCACCACCAAAATAATAAATGAATAGAAACGCACATTTGCTCGCTTACGTAAGAAAGTGTCTTGTCATTATCATTGACATCATTTTATATATTAAGAAAGTTAGCCTAATGAAATATAAACGACAAGCCCTAAACAGCTAGTGTTGTTAGTGTATCCTTCTAGGTTCTTTTTGAGATATCTACGTCTTACTGGTCTATAATATTAACAAGAACAAGTATTAAGTAAATGTGCAATTTTAACAACTAAATTATATATCATGTGTATTTGGCATTATTAAATTTACATAATTACAAAAATATACATAAAAGGTGTAAAAGGGGGCAAAAACGAGTGTTCGTTAAACTTTAAAATTAAAATTTTAAATTTTTTTTAGCCCAAATCTTAATTTAATTTTTTTAAAAAATAAATAGTTATATTTATCTAACAGAATTTTTAAACTAAATTATAGTTATTAAGATTAACTTTTAAAATAATAAAAAAACTTATATATTATATAATTACTATTTTACCCTTATTTTTTTTACACACTATCTTCTCTATCATCTCTCCTCTCTCATATCTCTTTTTCACCTTCACTCATCTCTCTTCTCTCTTCTCCCCCCTCACTCCTCTCTTTTTTTCACTCTCTCGCTTCTATATTATTTTTAATAAAATTATATATTTTTTAATAATTTTCTAATTATAATTTTTTTTCTAATAATAACTATCAAATATTTATTTATTTAAAATTATTTTTTAAACTATTTTTTAAAAATTATTTTCTAAAAATTGTTGAATTTTTTTTATAATTTTTTTTAAATTCTTATTTAAATATCCCCAATATCAACTCCGTTAAAGGCCCAAAGATGTTTGTCACTTTTCCTGGGTCCCACATATTGTTTACATGTCAATACTATGATTTTTTTCTACCATCTCCTAAACTCTCCCTCCCTCTCTCTTCTCTCACAATCACTGGCGCCCTTCCTCTCTTTTTCTTAATTAATCCGCCACCCTCAAATGGTCGAGCTCTAGGAAGTTATGGCCACAAAAGGCAAGATCTTTCTAGTTATGGAGTATGTCAAAGGTAAGAAATTATTCTTCAAGGTCGAGAAAGGCAAGCTCAAAGAAGATGTAGCCAAAAAATATTTCCAGCAACTGAATTTTTTACAGAACCAACAAGGCGGCAACTGATTACCACCATTAATTTTTGTTTCATCCGTGAAGTCACGCATCATGATTTGAAACCTAATAATCGTCTTTTGGACCAGAACGAAGATCTCAAGGTTTCGGATTTTGGCTTATCGGTGTTGCCGCAACAGCGTCATCCTATGTGATGTTCATCACACCGTGTGGAAAACCGGTTCACGTGGCGTCGAAGGTGCTGAAGAAGAAACTTAGAGAATCCATCATCGTCCATGAAGATCTATGGAAGCTCCCAAATATTAATGACCTTTGAATCAGAACGGAGAGGACGGGGTTCAGAAGGTGGGCGTGGGCTAAATAAATTAGAATTAAAGGTAAAGTGAGAAGGTGGGGTGGAAGGAGGAGGGTCAAGGTTGAGGAGGCTACAGGTGTCAAAGGTGGCGGAGATGACATGGCGAGCAACTCCTTTGAGAGAGAGAGAGAGAGCGTAAATCGACGAGGGAAAGAGAGAGAGCTCCAAGAGTTAGAGGAGGGTAGATGGAAGAGAGAGAACACACGTTGACACTAATGGAATCCACAAAAAGGAAGTGACGGACATTTGAGTCATTAACGGATGTCGTATTTTTGCCCCATTTTATAATATTTATGTACATTTTTACTCTAATAAAAATTGAATAGCGCTAGATATCTATAATATATAACTTTATTTTTTTTTATTATAAAAATTTTTAGAAAAGAATTAAGCTCATCCACGATCTAAGGACAGATAAAATTTTTTCTTCTTCTAGGCGATACTAATTTCAGATAAGGAAAGCTGTCTATTATTCTCAGGTGTAAATCTACACACCTAAGAGTTAAGATATCTTCCTAATTATCACGATTAAAATTATAATAAAATAATACTTTTTTAAAATTAAATACGTCTCCAAATAGTTAAAATTGCACGTTTATCCTAATAACAATCATATAGGCCCAAAAAAGATATATAACTAAGTTTTCTTTTCCTAAAAACCATCCCGACCCTTTGTTTTTTTCTTCTTTTATATTTGTATTATTGCCTTGTTCTAAGTCATGTCTCATGGTTTGGTGAACATCCATGATTAATAATTTTGACATTTTTCAACCTTTTCCATTATTATTATTTTATTATTCAGTGGTACGTAAAACCAAATTAGTTAGGTCAGATGAGGTGAATCTAAATATCTTTGTTGCCAAAACAAATCCTTGCGGACTTCGTTAAAAGTTTTGAAATCAATCTACTTTGTGGGGAATGAGCTGGAACGTAAGCTAATTAATATATTTTAACAGAATAAAATAATCTTGTGTAAAGTTTCCAATTCAAATTTTATAAATAAAAAAATTAAATCAAACGAATTTCATCCACAAAACAGCCTTGATTTGGTTTCTTAAGAAAATTGATTTCATATATACAAAATAGCATAGGATGGGAGATCAGTACGACAAATCGTAGTTTATACACATTAGTGGCATCAAAAGAATTACCTGTAGGAAACCATATCTCCAAATAAATTAAAGATATCATATAATATTATTGCTGACGCTATTGAATTTAAATGATATTTGTTGCCGGGAATTTTTTGTTTTCAATGTCTAAAGTTGATGCGATTTCTTTCTGATCCAGTATTCCAGAAACTCCATTGATTGTTAAATTAAGAGATGAAATTATATATAATTTAATTTAATGATGTTTGAAGGAGATCCAACATTTATATTTTATTATTATATTAATACAATATAAAAATACTTAAAATGTATTATTAGTTAGTAGTAAAATATTTTTATATGATAAATAATTGATATACGATGAACATCATTGGTGCCTTAATGTCAACCAGTATTTTCGGTGGCTTGGTGTGAATGTCAACGATTTTTTTTTATTTACTGTGAATATATATAAAATTGTTTAATGTCTTAATACGGCGCATCCAAAGTAGTGAATTATATGAAGACAAGAAAGCTGATTAGATTTCCTAACTGCTACAATAGCAAAGTTGGCACACAATCATATGGCTCGGGGCCATCATTTCACGATAATACTGTGTTTGATTTTACGTAAATTTTGAAACAGTTTGCATTAATTATGATTTTAGATATACGATTCTTTGTCGATCGACTAACATTTGTTCTTGTCCTGTCTAACTTCCTTCTCCTACCTGTAACGAAACAAAACAACCCATTCCATAAAACCTAAAATTTCTCTACTAAAACCACATAATTTAAACGCTTTAAGCGATTACATATGATAATATTTGAATATGACCGTTAGATAGATATACATAAAAAGTTATAAAATTTAAAATTTTAGACTTTTTAAATAAGACACGCACAATCACAATATCTCTGAATTTAATTTCATGGTTTATTGTGATCTTTTTTCACATAACTCGCTTTCTTTATTGGTCGTATCCTTCCTTATGGTTTCTACATCAACCTGACTGTCCCTGCTTGAACTCGCCAAGTTCATCTACGTGTTTGATCATGCTCCCCTTTGCCTTGGCGGAAGCAAAAAGCCACGTGGCATTCATCTGCTTGTTAAGCATGCGAGCCGCGTAGTATTATGGGATTTTGAACCTCTTCTTCGTCGTCTTCTTCTTCTGAGACCTGAAGCGGCTCCTGATGAAAGCTAAACAATCCATCAAGCTTTCCTTTGCGAGGCCTTTCATGTCATAAGCTTGTGGTCTCCTCCGCAAGCTCTTACTGTGAGAACATGCCACGTGTGACGACAGACTCAGAGCTCGAGTGTATTTTGCAGATTACTGCATCAGCGCTGTTACTGTAAAGCAATATCCTTTCTCTTCTTGCTTTCACTCCACACGCATCAATGGCTTCTGAATACTTCATCACAGCTTCTTCAACCTTCCCTAACCTAAACTTCTTATTCTCTTCTTGTCTCAGAACACATGCCAATATCTCTTTCTCTCTGATTTCTCCCTAGCTCATTAGACTCTCTCTCTCCACTGTTGGCGAAATCTGCAAAATACAAAGTTTATAGTTCGAGTCGCGTCCGAGGACACTATTTTTAAGAGATATTTCGCGACCCCTCATCAAATTAGGAAGCGACTCTCTCCAGGATTAAGCGAACTCTTCCTGTAAAAATATAGGGAAACATAACTGGTGGAAGATAAAAATAATCTCAGAAGATTGGTGTATCATTCTCTCTGTGTTCTCTCTAATATTCTCTGTTCTTCTCCTTCATCAAGAAGCCTTTTTTATAGACTATGGAAGGACACGAGACATATCTTTTAGACATATGTCCCTTAGATTCAAGAGTTATGTTAAAAAGACACTTCTTTCTTCAACATACCATTTCACAACCAAGAGTTATGTTAAAAAGACACCTCTTTCTTCAACATACCCTTTCATAACCAAGAGTTATGTTAGAAAGACACCTCTTTCTTTAACATACCCTTTCACGACCAAGAGTTATGTCAGAAAGGCACTTCTTTCTTTGATACACCCTTTCACAATATTTAAAATATTTCCAACAATCCCCCACATGTGTCAAAGAAACACCATTAGATAAGTTCTATATATGGATATAATCATTGTATCTAATGGTCATTTGAATTATGAACCAGACCTAGATCGATAATACTTGGTACACAGAAATGCCAGTGGTCCTCAGGACTATGAACCAGCACTTCTTGGGTGTATACCAGAGGTACTAACAGCCACATTATACCCCCATATTTTCACTGTTTACCGAGCGGTTTTACGCGTTAGGCAGTCATACACATGTCCTGTTTTTAACGAATGCTCTAGAGATTTTGCCACGATCTCATAGGAGCGACTCACACTCCTCATTCATATAGATGATTTCTTTAAGTGTATCTGCACATAATATATCATCCCGTGGGATTTGAAATCATTAAGAGCTTTTGCTCATCCTCCTCTATGCAATCTAGCACTTTATCACACACCATAGGAAATGACCAGTAATAATATTTTGGTGCTAGCAGTACTAACAAGCGACTTGTTCTTACCCATTGAACCTTCTTCATGGGATCACCAATCACAAAGGTTGGGTTGCCATCGCTGTCATAATCACACTGGCTTTAGTCCTATTCCCCTCGATATCTCAACAATTTAATTGTTTTCTTACCAGGGGTTTTGTTAACGGATCCGATAGGTCTATTTTGACCTCACCAAAATCGATTGAGATAACTCCACAATTTTTAAGCATGCTTATTCTCATAGTATCTCAAATGATTGCACCATTGTCCTTTTAATAATGTTTATTGTTATTTTGCAATTATAACTCATCAACAATAAGTGTTGCTCATCTTTGTTCTCCTTAACAAAGGTTATTGCCATTTGGCAAACAGAATTCATCAACACTAAATATTGTACATCTTTGTTATCTTTAACAAAGGTTATTGCTATTTAGCAAACACAATTCATCAATACTAAATATTGTACATCTTTGTTATCTTTAACAAAGGTTATTACTATTTAGCAAACACAATTCATCAACACTAAGTGTTGGATTTACATCAAAATATTTGCTAAAGGGTTTTCAACCACTTAACCTCAGTGCCAGCCAATTTCATAGCAATAAATTCACAATCCCTTAAGGATTTGGTTAGAATTATTTACTTGGATGATTTCTATGTGACTGCACTACCACCAAGAATAAACACATAAACTTTAGTAGATTTTCACCCTTCTGAATTCGAGATCCAGTTCATATCACTATATTCTTCTAATACAACGATAAATCCACTATAATGTGTACCATAATTCATGGTTCTTTTAAGGTATCTCAATAACCTTATTAGAGCATCTCAATATTCACTGCTTGGACAGTGAGTATATATGCTCAATCTATAAAGTGATAAACTTAGAATAAATTATCATTTAACATCCGTATATTTTAATACAACGGGAATTCTCCATACATGATACCAACAATTATGGTACCCCTCAAATATTTCATTCTCCTCATGAGATTGAATCTTTATGTGTGTATGCTCAATCCTCACACAATATATGCTACATCACAATAGTTAGCACTAAATTCTCATAATTTATCCATAAATAGATTGAGCAAACAACACTCTCAAATAATATATTATCATCATAAGGAATAATCATATTATGGTTCTCACAACAAAAAATTTAAAATACCTTTCAAGATGATATATCCCTTTATGATTTTAACACTTAAAAATATATTTAATTCATTCATGCTTTCAAACTCATATTTAAAGCAGCAGAATATCAATATGTCATCCACATTAAAAATTCAATAAGCATTTGCATCATATATTTATACTAAGATAAATATATACCCACAAGTAATAACATCATAAAAATTAAACATATTTATCTCTCAAATTGATAAATTATCAAATTTTCATACTTCCATCATAATGCTTATTTTAAGCCACACATAAAGTTTGATAATCATAAAATTTACTGTCAGAAGTAAATAATAAATCCTCCATTTAATTTGATCATAACACACTTCATAATTATAAAATGAGGCTAACAAATACATATTTTTTTACTCATAAATTTTATAAGGTATCCCATATCTTAGACACCCCCACATTTTTAAATATCAATTTATATCTCAATAAATTTCCAATAATAATTCTAATTAAATTAAAATTTTATACCATATAATCCTCTTCAATTCTAATTAATTAGAATATTCCACTGATAATCCAATAAATAATAACCACAATTATATTTATTTTCCAAGCAAAATCACCACATATATATTTATGTATAAAATAGCTATTCACATATTAAATATTTTCTCAAGAGAATGCCACACAAGATAATAGCAAATTATTAATATTTTCAAAACTTACTAACCCAAGCAAATATATGCATATTAATGGGCATTTGCCACTTGATGCAATTTTAAAAAAGTTACCGTTGGCTAACTGCTTGTTGCCGCCTCCATGGACGCATCCGTGTTGTAACTCATCTCCTCCATAATTCAAATTCGTATATCACGAGAGGGAACTGAGTGGATTCATAATTCAACAGGGAAAAAGTGTCTTCTTTTTGGGTTCACAAAAACGCAACCCAAAGTGTAAAAACAAGAAGTTGCTTTTGAAAATGTAGATGGAAATTAAAGAGAAAAACATTATATTGTTGTGAGGGAGAAGAGAAGGTCATTTAATTGAGTTGTTAAGAAGCCATGGAATTATCAATCCTGTGCCGGTGAAACTTTTATGGCATTTTGTACTGTTCCCTATCCCTCTTTCCGATAAATCCACCGACAATCAATATAAATTCACAAACCTGCTTCTTGACTTTCATCTTCATCATCATCATCGTGCGTGTTGCAGTTACGCCTGTAAGGAAATGGCCGTTGCTTCTTTGTGCCTCCTTCACTAGTCATCACTGGAAGAGGCAATCCTTCCTGGTTCTTGGCAGAAGGATCCAAAGAAACGGTAGTCTCCAGGCAAAAGTCGTCTGACTCTTCATCCTCAGAAGTACTTTGATCTAAATCTGGAATTTCGCTAATTGGACTTTGCCTCCGCATTATGGTTGCACACTACCACCACCGCCAGTTGAGGAAGGAAATATGTTATCAATACAATTTCTTATTCTGGCATTTTTTTTCCTCCCAAAATACTTTTTCATCTTCTTCCCACTATCAACAGATTGACACCCATCTCCTTTCCTTTTCTTCAAAATCCAATTCTCATACAAAAAAGCATGAAAATATCTCTTAAGATTGTTGGCGAAATCTACAAAATACAAAGTTTATAGTTTGAGTCGCGTCCGAGGACATTGTCCTTAAGAGATATTTTGCGACCCCTTATCAAATTAGGAAGCGACCCTCTCCAGGATTAAGCGAACTCTTCTTGTAAAAATACAGGGAAACATAATTGGTGGAAGATAAAAATAATCTCAGAAGATTGGTGTATCATTCTCTCTGTATTCTCTGTTCTTCTCCTTCATCAAGAAGCCTTTTTTATAGACTGTGGAAGGACACGAGACATATCTTTTAGACATATGTCCCTTAGATTCAAGAGTTATGTTAGAAAGACACTTCTTTCTTCAACATACCCTTTCACAACCAAGAGTTATGTTAGAAAGATACCTCTTTCTTCAACATACCCTTTCACAACCAAGAGTTATGTTAGAAAGACATCTCTTTCTTTAACATACCTTTTCACGATCAAGAGTCATGTCAGAAAGACACTTTTTTCTTTGACACACCCTTTCACAATATTTAAAATATTTTCAACATCCACTCTCTCCACCTTCATATCCCATATTTCTCTTAAGGCTTTCTCTGCTTTCTCACTCTTCAGTTTCATTTCAAAGAACTTGATTTTATGATAATCTTGTAACAGAACTCGCTCCATCATTTGAACTCCTCTGAGTTCAACTAGATCAGCAAGAACTGGAGCTACAGTTTCAATTACTTTATACCTTGTGATTGGGCCTTTGAGAAGTTGCAGAAGACTATCAATAGCCAAGTGTTGTCGATCATCTGAAGATCTTGAGACATTACAAAGATTCTCTACGTCATCCTCGACTTCTGCTATACTTTCTCTTCCTAGTTTTGTATGACACAGAGTTCCAAGAAGTCCAATTCCATAAGAGATTTTGGGTTCGCTAATCCACCCCAATTGCCCACAGATCCTTCAAGAAATTTATCTTGCAGATTAGTCCTAGAGATCTTTCTTTGCATGCAAAGGAATCTAGGAGATATAACGACCAACATTGAAGTTGACTGGCCCATTCCTCTGCTTTTCTGTTCTCTAATTCCAACCCTCCAAGCCCTCTTGTTAGCAGATTCCTATGATACTCCAATCTCTGAGATTCCTCCAAGCCAATCAAATTTATCATATACCTCGTACAGTCACGTGGAAGCTATGTGAATGGCTAGTTGTATGATTTCTTCCTCGTGTTCTGCTACAGCTTCAAAGGTTGATTCATGTCTTGCCAAGTGATCCAATGCTCGAAGTGAAACTCTCCGTTCAACCCAACTGATCTTACCTCGTAAGAGTTCGATTAATAGCGTTACAACGTTGGACTTAACTGCTTTTTCATCAAACTTAGATTTGTTCATGGTGTCAGAGCCAATGATATGAGCTGCATAATATGGGATGTAAATGTTCTGGTAATTAAGAAGCCAACCCTTATTTCTGAGGCCCTTTTGGATGAGTTTGGCCAAGCATGGAAATTCTGGGTCGTTTGGCTTAGTCATGGCGATTCTCCAAATGCTGCTTAAGGCCAAGATATGTTCTTTGTCATCCCTAAGAGGCATTTGGTTGAGACAACGAGCGGTTTTAGCTTTTCTGACAAAAGGGTCTGTTTCAGACATGTTGCAGAAGAAACAAGAACAGTTTCTGCATGTAGGTGCAGAAGGAAGCAGTTTTTGAATTCTCTTGGAGTTTGAATTCTCTGGGATTTGAGATTTCATGGCTGAGTGAAAGAAGGTGAAATTTTTCGGGGGTCCTTTGGGCCTACGAGACACTATAGAATAAGGATTAATTTATAGGCCAGTTGGACTGTAGAGGGCATGATTGCTTTGCTTTCTGAGGAAAATCAGATAGAAATGAAGAAAAAAGAACATGAAAAACTCAGAAAAAAGTATGAAATGACAAGTGCTAATTGCATGAAATTAAAATGGCTTCCAAAGAGCAATGAGCTAATGAAAAAAACAAAGCTCTAAACAGCAAATGTTTTGCTTACCCAAGAAAAAGAAAATTAAAGATCTAAACAGCAACATATAGCAGGAGGATGAGCTCTAGAAGAAGATATGAAAAGCCAGGAGTTCAAGTTTGGAAAAGAAACGGGAAGAAAGAAGAGAGTAAAAGACCAACAAACAAGGTTGTAATGATGATGGCTATTGATTTAGATCTGTTGGGGTATTAAGTACATAGAATAAGAGCTGAATACCCCTTCCTTATCATATCTATCTGGTTTCCAACTCAAAAACTGACAGAGTCAGAAATATAAAACTAAGGCAAGTACAAGTGGGCGTGTCTCAAGGAAATGCGGCTGCCGTTGTTTGTAAATAGAGCCAAATACATGAAATGTGCTTTTCAAAATGAAGTTACCCGCTAAATGAAAAAAAGATGAAGTTTGTACAATTTTGACTCTGAGCCTTAACAATGAAAAAGATGATGGACAAGAAGAACTAGTTTTGAAGAGGCTGGATCATATTCAGAATAGGCTGAACTATATAGAAAAGGCAAAGTGATGCATTTGGAAACGTGTTGTAAGGTATGATTTGGGGTGTACTTGGTTGATTGGGATGTCATGGGAAGTGATGAATAGGAGATAAGCGTGCAGGGCCTTGGATTTGTGGGCACGTGGTCTTCAACTACAGTGGCAGCTTAGCGTTGTTCAAGGAAGCCCTTTTGTTTAAACTTTTAAGTTCAGGCTTTTCTGGAGCATTGAAACTCTACAGGAATATCCTTTGAAAGTTGCTTTTGTTAATTCATAGTTGCATCCTTTGGCCAACCAAAACAGAAAGAATAGTTCATAGTTGCATCCTTTGGCCAACCAAAACAGAAAAAACAGATCCCATATGAATCAGGATGACAACTATCTCAGAAAGAGTGATCTTGCTATGTTTATAAAGTAAAGCCATTTTGTACCACTGAGTTACTACATTAATATCAATCAATATAAAGCATAAAATCTGAGCCATAATAATATTCATGAGCTATGAGTTTGTAAATGGCAAAGTTTATGTGTACTTTTTTTTTTGTGTTACAACCAAATTTAGGTGGGTTAGGCACCGGTCTCCTATCAAGTCAAGGTATAGCCCCAGAGTCCACAAAGCGTTTATAGGGGACTTACGAGATCACTTATTAAATGGATCCTCACAACAGTAGCAGGAATCGAACTTACGTCCTTATAGGATACAAGTTCGTTCCTTATTATCTGTACAAACTCTCATTAGTAAGTTTATGTGTACTGTTTTAGGAGGGTCGTTGAGCTCTTCATCGCAAGCAAAGTCAGGCAACTCTTTGATGATATGGGCTTGAAACACTATACTTATGGGAAGAGTCTAAGGGCAAATTAGTAATCTCCTTTATTTACTTCTTGTTTTGCTTTTGGGGGTTGGCCAGAAGGGCAAAGTGATAGTCTTTAATCGGTATTAGTCCATCCATAAAGAAGATATTATGTGGCCTCCCACAAGTGGGTTAAGGATCGGGCTTCATTTCTCTTATGTGATAAGTTTTGGAAATTTGGGCTTTGATGGGCCTGGATGGTTTGATTCCTTTAAAAAAGCATAACATTTGAAGTATCCGAATAAAAAAAAAATTAATTAATTATAATTAATATAAAAATTAATTAATTAATTTGAGTAAATTAAGAAGTATATAATATAAATTTTTCTTGAGGGATAGATTTAATCATAATTAACCGACTTCTTTGACTTTATTGATCTATATAAAAATATCAGTTAACTCTTATATTAAATATTGGAGGAAGTAATAATATGTTCCTTGAGTAACTCTTGGGGTTCCATCTTTGTGACTCTTGAAGTGGGAATCACTTCACATATTAATAATGATTGACAAGATCAAAACTTACGAGAAAAAGATGAAAGCAAAGGCAAACAAAAGAAGAGATTTACCTTACTGTCCCAAATAAAGATCGACGAAACGAAGGAGTTGCTATATTAAGGCCACATATGAGATTTGCCTTCTGACCCAAGTAAAGAACAGCAGCCCCGCCAGAATGATAATCTTATTGGGAGATAAAAAGAAGAAAGTAAACAAATGCTAAATAAATTCCTCTTCATTAAAAAACTAAAGTTGTTTGTGGTCTTTTACTCTTTTTTATGGTATGGCTTGTAGGCCGAAACATTAAAAAGAAAAGTCGTGAAAAGAAAGGCCAACACTTCTAAGTATAAAGCAAAGTATCCACACAAGCTTAAAGCTTCGCGTTCATTAGGATTTAAGATGACTCTACGCTTTGGCTTAAAAAAATATAGAATTAAATATATTTTTTAAATAAATTAAATTATTTATAAATTATATATATATTGGCTAGAGATGGAAATAGTCATACCTTTAGTAGGTCTACCTAGTTAGAGCCTAATAAAACTTATCTTATTTAATAAATATGTCAAATTTTAAACCTATTTAAATATCTGCTAGCTTATAAACATTTAGATATAATATGTTTAATTATATATAAATTTTAAATATACTCTAAATCTATTTAAAATTTATTAGGTTTAAAGTTTATTTATAACTTTAAAACTTAAAATACAAAATCTTTTTTTAGAAACTTATATTATGGGTAGATTTTAAAAAAAAAAAATTATGCCTAATAGGTCTTTTTAAAGGCTCAATCTTAATATGACCTTATTTTTAGACAAAGGGTAGCATAGAGGGCCCCACAATTTTCGTCCAATTATTTAGGCTTGCTGTCGTGGCGAACAATGATTGGATCGTCATACTGTTGTGTCCCATCTTTGAAATCCAGCTGTATCAACAACATCAACTGCTCCAGAGGCCGCAAAACACCAAATCAGCGCCAGAAAGCTATAAACAGGATAGAGCTAACGGGTCATGGAGGCCGAAGTAAAGTCGTCCAAGCTGACGGGTCCACCTACTATGAATCCTTCCTCCTTACATGCTGCTAATGGGCCGCATGGGCCCATTACAGACAGGCTACACTATTTTTTGTTTGGATCATAGTGCGTTGCCCCCCAAAAACACATGTGATCCAACGGCTATTGGTGACCCATGTGTCTGTGGGATCCACTGCACTTGTCTGTTTGTTCTTGCTTCTGGCAAGTTACAACCTCATCGTCTATATATCAACATTTCGCCGCTATTCTCCGCGCTTGTTCCTTTTCTCTTGCACTGACAACTCGAGAAAATGGATCGCAAAAGTGTACTGTCTCTCGCATTGATCTGCATTGTAGTCGCCGGAGTCGGAGGTCAATCTCCGGCAGCTGCGCCATCCAAGTCAACAGCTACCCCTGCTGCGTCACCAGTGGAAGCCCCATCGAAACCCAAATCGCCAGCTCCGGCTGCTTCCCCCAAATCGGCACCTCCTGCTTCATCTCCTAAATCTGCATCGCCAGTTCCATCTCCATCGAAGGCTGCAGCGCCTGCTCCGGTGAGTAAATCTCCGGCAGCGACTCCTGAGAGCTCGACTCCGCCTGCACAGGTTCCAGCGAGCTCTCCCCCTGCTCCTGTTCCCGTGAGCTCTCCTCCTGCTCCGACGCCGACAATTCCTCCCGCGAGTTCTCCTCCGTCACCAGCAGCGGAGGTCCCGGCGCCGGCTCCGAGCAAATCGAAGAAGAAGAAGGGGAAGAAGCAAAATGCACCAGCACCGTCGCCGTCATTGATGAGTCCTCCGGCACCACCTACAGGCGCTCCGGGACCCAGCGAGTCTGCCTTCTCTCCTGGCCCAGCCTCTTCTGAGAACGATGAGGTACGTTCTCTCAATGTGTCCTTGTCTACATGTTTTCTTCCCGCTTTCCTCTAAAGTACGCCGGACAGTACAATGCGCAGTAGATCTGGAATATAGACCGAGTAATTCATCTTGTTTTAGTTCCAAATCTTACTTCGCACCCTTATGCATTATATGGTTGGTTAGTCAAGTTGAGGTTTCTGGAACATGATCGGAACTGCATGAGCCTGAGTAAGCTCCGTGCTCGAGCGTGGTGAAAAGTCGCCGATTTCTAGAGCGCGTGTGATCCAGGCCAAACCGTTGTCCTTTTGTGAATTGATATCTTTCCTGAATTGTTTTATACTAAATTTGTTACTTTGGGATAATGCTTTATATTAAATTTAATTAAGAATTAGGAACACTATTATGTGTTAATTTATTTCACAAAATTTAAATTTGAAGTGTCATTTTATCTCTTTTTTATAACTTTTTTTCATCCCTAATCCCTATTGAATCGATGCATGTTCGGATTAGGATTTCACGACAACATTGAAATTGAAATGCTCGTGAACGTCAGAAATTCAGTGAAATCACGCAACGGACATGCACTCTTGAAATTTTAGGATCAGAACTTCTGCATTTAATCATTTGATTTTCTGATTGCAGAGTGGAGCAGGTACCATCAGATGCTTGAAGAAGGCATTGGGATGCTTGGCAATGGCCTGGGGCACCATTGTCTTGATCTTCTAGAGACACAGACTTGTATTGTTGTGATATTCTTGTATTTTTCTTCTTCTTGGCGTTGTGATCACGGGTTCACATTTAATTTATTGCCATTGTTTCTCCACACCTTATTATTCTATCATATATGATATTGTGTGTTTGGAAAAGGGGAAAAAAAGACACTTAGATAAGATACCAAACCATGATTTTTGAGTCAAATTATCGAGACACCTAAAAGAATTTGAAAATCGATTCTCATACTAAAATTATGGTTTCCCCACCTTAAACCATCATTTCAAATAATCTGGGCATATTAGCTTTTTGAAGAGAATTTCTTTGTTGTTGTGCCTTTGCCAAAAATACCCTTCGAAACACTTTATATTATTGTGTGGGTTGCGCATATATATATATATATATATATATATATATATTAAATAATTAAATAATTTTGTCAAAATTAAATTAAAATTTATACTTTATATAATTATCATATTAACTTATATCTTTTCTAATAATTTATTTATTAAAAATTATTTTAATAACAATCATGATGTTTTTAACATCACATTTTTAATATTAAACAAAAAATATTAATTTAAAATTATATTTTATAGAATTATCATTTTATCTTATGTTATTATTTATCAAAAAAATTATTATAATAATAATTATTTAAATATTTATTTTTTTATAATCATTTTTCATGTAAAATCTATTTTTTAAAATTATTTTATAATCAATTTTTTTTTAAAAAAAATATGTTTTTCATAAACTAAATTAAACAAACCCATTATTGTTATTACTGTTGTGGGAATTCGCCAAGTGATTCTTGGCCTTTTGTTTTGGATAGAAAACTTACTGCGATGACATGGCAGTCTCTAATTGGAAGTACTGTGTAGGGATAAGATAATAATATTACATGTAGAAAGAATGAAAAGTCTATAGAAACAAGTATTTGGGATTTGGGAATGCAGACATTTTAGGATTTCAATGAGTTTCTTGCTTCTCGACGTCATGCCAAACAGATTTTTCCGGACATTGGTTAAACGAATTATACTATTTATATTTTACAATAATATTATTCATTTTTCAAACTTTGTGCCTCATTGAAATCATACCATTATTGAGTGCTGACAAAAAAAAAAAAGTGAGCGCTGAATCAATAGGATTAGGTATAATAAAAAAAATTGGTTAGAAAAAACTAATTTCTCTTAACATAATAAATTAAAATTTATATTAAAAAATATATCTATATTTAGTGCCTCGTAATATTTTGAATAGAATTGTTTTAATAAAAAAATATTTTTATTTATATAAAAAAAAGTGTTTTGTAGGATAACTTTCACCTGGTGGTGTGTGACTTGTGTTATTGTATGTATTAATAATTCATAATGCAAAATGTTCACTCTTGGTGGGAGAATTTGTACTTTATTCTCATTTAACACTATTTTATTTATATATAATTTGTAATTGATGGTATATGGTTACTCATTTCCTCACCGTTGCTTCACCATTGTTGACACGAAAAAGTTTAGACCCAATCGGAATTTAAATAAAAGTCAATTAAAATAGAAAAAAATGAGCAAAATTAAGTGATCCATATAGGATTAATTGGTTTCATAGTTAAAAAGTTAGTTTTTTTTTATTATATAACATTAAATATTTTAATCTTATTTTTTATATATGTCCATATTCTAATCTTATTTATGGTATAATTTTACCTATAATTTTTTTAATTTGGTATAATTTTTAGTATTTGAAAAATAAGATTATGTGTAAAATTATAATAAATTAAAAAAATTATGGATAAAATTGTATCAAATTAAAAAGATTATAGATAAAATTATATAAATTATAATACTAAATATATATAAAAAATAAAATTAAGATATTATGTACTATATAATATTTTTTTTTCTTTCCGTATCATATAATTACAAGTCAGATTGGTTCGTGCGAATTTGAATCCCCGCGTAGTTTTAAGGTTCTAAGGATACGTAAAATATGGATATTTATTTGGATTTCTGAAATCTAAGAATGATTTATTTTTTTGGAATATGAATATTAAAATAAAAAAATTAAATTTTAAAAGAATACGTCTTAGCCACCAGTCCACCACCACCAATCCTATTAATAGTTAAATCATATATATATATAATAAACTTTATATAAAATTAGGAGAATGACATTTGGTTCTTAGAAGATCAATTCAATAACAATTAAGTGACTGACAATTTTTTAAAACTATAAGTTATAATTATCTATTCAAATAATTATAAATTAAGGAGTTTTAATGACAAATAAAATATTACTTTTTCTCATCCTAATTATAAAAATTAATTAATTTATATATATATTAAAAAAATTAATTAATTAATTATAATTAAATCTAATTATTCATAATAGATTTATATTATATATTTTAAATTTATTTAAATTAATTAATTAATTCTTATGGATAAAAGTAGTTGTAAGTTTTAAACGTAGGTAACAGTTAATTTATAATCAAATTCTTATTACAGAAATATGTAAAAATTTGTGCATCGCCATCTAGGATAGCTGGCGCCTGCCAAAAGACAAAAGGCATAAAGCCACGTTCACTGCTTTTATTTGTTGCCTCTGAGACCCCCAAGCTTTAGCCTCTTCTGTAAGAATAGCTTTTATTTAATTACAACATATGCTATATATTTTTTTAAAAATGAATAATTTATAAATTAAATAAATTAATTTAATAAAAAATAAATATAATTATTTTAAAATGATTCATTTAATTTTTTAGTCTCTCTAAAAAACCAACAGAGTTTTATAATTTATAATTAGGATGGGAAGAAATATATTTTTTTAAAAGATGAAATTAATTAAATTAGTAAGAACATGGTCTTATTTTAAGAAAAAAGAGTGGCTTTTTAATACTCTTAGGACTGCAAAGCTAGGGGGCTAGGGCTCTCACTTCCTGACTTCACGTGCAAGGTTAAAGGGTAAGGTGTGCGCATTGCACAATAAATTTATAAAATATCTCATCTCGCAGCTTTCATTTGTCTAATAATCCTTTTTCTTTGCCTTTCAGTAAAATGGAATATTTCTCCCCATTTGCTTCATCTGCACTTCTTTTAGTCTGTACTATTATGATCCGTTTATCTAAAATTATAATTTAGTTTAAAAATTTATTTAAATAAATATAATTATTTATTTTAAAATTTTTTAAACCGAATTTTTGTTCAATTTTTTTTTAAAATTATAGTTTGCTAGCAAACCAAACAGCCCTAAACATAAATCGATAACTAAGCGCTTTTACATAGTGACAGAATACATCATTATTAAAAAGGATTTAAAATAATATTGTGACCTGTAGTTTTGTCTCAAGCCTTCGCCACTAAGACTAGACATTGCGCAATTCTGTTTTTCACTTTTTCTCATGTGTTATATGAAATCTAAAAAATGACATGTTATTATTAATTATAAATAGCATAATGTATCATAAATTTAGAATCCATTTGATTATTAAAAGCATTATGAGACAAATGAAATAACCCCTATTGTACTTTATTTTTAGTATACAACGGTCTGTAGATCGTAATACAGAATAAGAATATAGAAACAGACGGAGCAAGAATAAAAAAAAAAACTTGGCTAAGAAAGCAACGGCTCTATATAAATGCAACTTAACAAAAACAAGTCCTGTATATTACAATATTCACAAACAAGATCGTCTTCACAGATAATGCGATATCAGAAGATTCTGTCTGTACCAATATCAGGGTTTAATGATGGCTACTAGAAATCCTGGGAACTGAACTACGGTATCTCTGAAAAATCTTGATCTGATGAATGGCGATGGTTCTACAAAGTATAAACTGTTGTTTTAGAAGTTGAATGTGAGAATGGCACTATCCAGGCAAAACGCCATGAAAATAAATATAAGCTCACAAATCACAATGGCTGGAGTTCCTGCTCTGGAACAGCCTCATCAACAGGCTTGTATGAGTGCAAGGTTTGCTGTCTGCTTTTCCAAATCAAGAACATTGCAAAAGCTAATAATCCAACAAGCAATGTGAGCATAGCAGCTAATGCCAGCACCATATAATATTGCTGCCACCAAGTCCTGCACCATTTTTAGGCCAACGTGAAAATATCTAAGTTACTTTCTGTACAGCTCATGGATTTTTTAGGTAGACAAACATGATGGAAAATTATATGGAGAAATAACAATAGTTAACAGTTGCAAATATAAGGTTAAAGGTTAAACAGAATAAAGGCTAGGAAGACAGTTTTCCATCGTCAATTTTATTCCAGAAGTCTCAGTATATCTCTTATATCATTCAAATATTTGTTAGACGATGTAAAATATTTAAGTACATTCATATTCCCATATAATTATACTCGACTTTCTCTCCCAGCTGTCTGCAAGTCATGACACAAACACAAAATCTGAAATATAAAGACCAGACAGGGCATAGAAAAATATATCAGAAAATACTGATTCATAAATACATATTTAGATACGTATTTAACAATAATGAAAATAACGGACATTTAAAACGTCCAGCATGTATTAGAACATTTTGAAAGTACACAAGTTCAAATATTAAGAATTTTATTCTAAGTTAGCAGGTTGATCAAGATTCACAACATTTCAAGCACAGACATGGCTACTTTCTTGAAATGTCTAATGCTTCATGGCTCCGCCATTATCCAGCTAATGTATTTTTTTCCAAAAAAAAAAAGGAAGAAGATGTTACCGTTTTGTTGAAACCTCAGCATTCCAATCAACCAATTTATAGCTTCCGAAGGTGCCGGAGAGTTGCAAGTGGTGTTTAGTAAGTCGAGCAATTATACCCTGTTACGTAAAAAGTTAGAATTAAATGGCCAGTCTTCACACCAATGCAAATGCACATTCATCCACTTACCATTGCAGTTGTGTTAGAAATGTAATCAGCAGATGCGCCTGGCATTATAGCCCAGCTAAAGAGGGAACCATTACCAGTAGAAGTAAAATTCATCAACTGAACCTGGGAATATCCATCCAAGAAAGTTGTTATTCTAAAATAACTATGGAGATCAACTCAGAAGGTTAACTTTTAGTTTTTGTGATAAATTGGCCAGGAGTTGCCCCAAGATGAATCAAGGAAATCTACCCAGCTCCCGCCCTCCCACCTTAACAATAAAAAGCCTGAAAATGTATATTGTTGATTAAACGGGAGGGTGGAGCAGCCACTGTGCAATTAAAGGCTCCCAGAATTTAGTGACCATTTTCTAACCTGTGAAGTATTAACATCCAACTCATGAGCTATGAGTTCAGCCAGTTCTGGAATATGAGGCTTCATATCCGAGTAGCTAATGTTAAATGAAATAACAAATGTTACTCGCGTAATTTGGAGCCCACCTGTGAAACACATCAGCAAGCAATATAACTTAATGAGATCACACTAGTTTCTTAAAAAAACATTAGGGGTGTTCATAAAGCCCGCGGCCCGGTATGTCCACTCGAGCCCGCGAAAAAAAGGCACTGCCTAACCCGATAAATATAAGGCAGGGCTGGGTATCGGGTTACAAAATACAGCCCATGCTTTTTTCGGGCTGGGCACGGGGCAGGGGGTTGCCCTGCCCATGAGCACCCCTTTTTTTATGTTTTTACGTTTCTCCCTAAATGCTACATTTGGAAGGTAGAATATGATAGTTACTGATGACTAAATGGTCATTTTAGAAATATAAGTAGTTAAGTACGTAAGTTGCGTCTTTTAATATTTATAACTATATTGATTTTTTTTAACTTTACTAATCATAATATGATTACATTACAAATTATAATTATTTATTTTATTTTTTTAGATACTTCATCCTTGTCAACATTTGGGAAATTGATGTAAAGTTGTAATTACAAACTATTTAGACTTCAAGCCTTTTTTTATATGTAATGAATTTTAAGACTTTAATTATTATCTTTTTGTTACCTTAGTTTTAGTGGATTATAAATATTATTTAACTCTTGAAGACATATGAATATGGTATTATTTTAGAAGTTTATAATTGGAGATTTTTTTCCACAACATGAGCATAGCATCACAACTTGGGCATGCCTAACCCGCTCATGCCCAGCCCAAAATGGTTAAGGCTTTTACCAGGCAGGGCCGGGCATCGGGTTGCAAAATGCAGCCCATGCTTTTTTCAGGCAGGGCACCGGGCAGGAGGGTTGCTCTGCCCAACCCTGCCCATGAACACCCCTAAAAAACATAATATCCACAGCAAACCAAGTTTATAACAAATGAAACATGCATATTGTAACATCTCATCCTTGTTAAAACACTCTGTCAATACATAGTTAAATTTATACTGGAGATCAGTAGTTTCTAATACCTGGATGTGAGTCATCATGTGATGGCGATGGAGCAGCAACAGGAGGTTCTGACGCTTCAGTTATATTTGTTCCTTCTGAATTTGGGGACGTTGGTGGTGGGGCACCAGATATATGTAATCTTTCCCACAACTCGGAACAGTTAGTTTTCCAGAAACCAACTTTTGTATGCTCACGATCATACATCACAAGAATGTTACGGACAATGATACCTTAATCAATAAAAAAATGTTAATAGGATTGATAAACTAACAAAGCCATCTGGCAAACAGAACGCTAGATTTGGAAAGGGAAAGGGAATAAAAAGAAGTAATGAAAAGTCATCCCCAAACTGACCGAGAGTATTGCAGCAACTAAAGCTAGCTATCTAACATAACAAGAAACATCAAATTTTCACGTGAGGGTAAAGCATGAAATGGCAAAATGTTATGCAAGTAAAAAAAAATACCTCCTAAAAGAGTAGTTGGATCCTTGCCATTCTGAAAAATCCCAAGACAGTATGCTCCTCGCACTTTTGAATGCTTAATAAACAATAGCAGCATGAAAAGTATCACTCAGAAAATATTCAATAAACCATAGCAAGAGACTATGGATTCAGTTAAAGATAATGATCTTTATTGATAACATACCCGGAACAGGTAATTTTCAGGCGAAAGTGACAATTTAGCACCATTTCCAAACACCATGTCAACTGTTGGAAAGCTTTTGGAGAGTTCAGAGGCAGCACTGAAATACAATTAGATTGAAGATGTTAATTAAACTACAACAATGGAGTGTAGGTTCAATTTTTTATTTAACTATAGACATACTTTCCAGCACCAGAAAAACATATATCATGATAATTTGGATCGGGGCCGTTGATTTTCTTCAAGGAATGAAGTTCTTTCTTAATCTGGAAACAAAGAAACACATAATCAGAATCATCGACACTATGACCTTGACGTAGAAAAGTATACAAGATAGGTAACCTCTAAGAAAAGAAACACAGAAAATCTTAATTTGCTAGAACTTGCAAAAAGAAAATCTATCAAGGCTCTCTGGAAGGTAAAGATACCAAGAACTGATGGTTACAAGCACATAAATTTTATATTTATCTTAGGCTGCAAATTGCATATTTTAGCAGAAACAGAACTTTTTTTTGCCACTAGAAACAAAATTGATTCTTAAACAAGTCATTTTTCACAAATATGGTAAGCAGAAATCCATTATCTTTGTAATTCATATATTTCACTCCACCTGTACAGCACTAGACTTTTTTAATCGTATGAGATAGTTAAGGTAACTCCACAGAAATGAAGACTGAAAATAGGCTAAATTACAGATTTATCTTTAGTGGTCATAAAAAATATTGTTAAAGTGCCATTGCAAACTACCCTATTTTTCTTCATCAATGGTTCATGAAGGCTCCAAATATTGCAATGCATTCTGATAAGGAATTCATTGAAGAAAGTCTAAGAGCACAAGATAATGAAGAAGGACAGAGGGGAGCATCTTCAAAGTATTTAGAAATCATAGAGTGCTAAAACATCCTTGAGCAGCATGGCATCAAAATTTCAGAACAATCATCTGAAATATTATCAGATATTTATTCAGTTTTACATGCAATAGATTTTAATATTATGTTGAAAATTTATAAACAATGTATCAAAGCATCACAGGTGACAACTTGCCAGACATCTGGAGAACAATTTAAGGGGGGGATATGTGTGTATTCTCCAACAATATTTGCCACTTAGCAACGCTAGTATCATTATAGCTACAATATATTGAGTATAATATTTGTACTACAGACATGAATTGCCAACATTAAATTGAACGTCACAATGGGGAAAACGACTTAAAATGCATAGAAAATGTAAGGTGAATCTCAGAATGCAACTTGCAACAACTATTTATTAAATATTCTGACGGACTTACAGCATTTTTAAATGCATGAAATGCTGCTTCTGGTAGGTATGCATAAGTTGTACCACTATCCAAGACAGTTCCATGCTTTCCATCAAAAACTGATGGTTTTAGAGGCAGTCGCTTTCCCGCAACATGCATCTCCTTCAGATCGATATTGTAATATGGACTGTCGCCATCCCGAAACTAGAGTAAATGTGTGAGATCAATCAAATGCATTTCTCAAGAAAATGCATGACATCTCATATCCATACAGAAAGAAACATGATAGACGTACCTGCGCCCAGGATCAGAATATGCAAAAACCATGCCTGATGGGGGAGATATGCCACCAAGAACCATTGCACCCCCACCAATATCCATTCCACCATAACATAATGAGAAAGAATCACCAATTACATTTTTATCAACCAGTTGATCAACAATACTGAGATCTCCACTGCCCAAACCGATGATGCCATCAGCATGCTGACTATAAAGATCGCCAGTCTCAGCATTTTCACAGCCAAAAACAGCACGTTGGGGGGTAAGCTCACTCTGATTTCCAAAAGCTATGACATCCTCGCCAAGGACCCCACTGCTAGTGCTCATTTCAGCATACTGTCTCTCATACACACACTGCATCCTGTCATCGTCACAGTTACAACTTGATGAGCATTTGAGAGGCTGATAGGTGCTTGAAGAGTCTGGCTGGAATTTTGGATCCTGATGAAATAAAACAGGAGAAACATATTTAAACTACGGAAGATAAATTAAATGGGTAATGCAAGCAAAGGTGCAAGAAGTGGCAAATAAAATAATTGCTTGCATCTTTGTTTTAAAATAAATCTAATGAATCATTGGAACATGAGACGCTTGATTAGTCATTAACCCCATTAGAAGGTGTACTTTTTGTGAGTAAAATGGGAAGGAAGAACAAACGAAAATGCATCTACAGTTATACCCTTAAATCTAGTCACCCCATATAGTTCTATCATTAAATTTCCACCTTCCCATTTTCATTCCTACAAAGCACGCATCACGCAAAACCACAGTCGAAAGCTAAATTATCCTAAAGTTTCCTTAGATAGGCAATCATCATAAACATGACTCACGATATCGGTCTCCAACTCAATAGCACCTCTTTAGTCGATTTTGATATATACTAGAGAGAACCCTGCTCACTTGTGCCGGTAATTCAAAGCTAAGATACTTCATGTAATTTTATAAAAATTTAAGATATGATGAATACACACAGTAGAGCGTGGAATTGATGTAAAGAATTTAACCTGGTGCCTGCCACAATGTTCGCAAGTAGAGCACGGAACATATGTCACAGTACTCCCCGTATCAACAATTAGAGCAAACCTCTGCGGAGGAGTCCCGATCCATAGTCTCGTTGTATAGTACCTAGACCATCGAATTCCCAATGAGATTGACACAAAACTTTCATGTAGGGATTCGTATTGAGGCAAGAAAAAGAAAATTTACCCATGGAGAAGGAGATCGTCATAGAGCCTCATGCGAGCGTTTGAATGGCGATGGGACTCGCCAGATCTCTGGAGTTTGCGATGGGGATTGACGGCGGATACGGAGGAATCAGGATCAGAGCGATAGAGTGGCAATATCATGGCAGGTCGAGAGCCTTGATGGCGATTCTGTGAGAGTAAAATGTCACCGGCATCGCCGGAGACGGAGAGCGCGATCCAAGGACCGAACTCTGAAAGGTATAGGAATAAGCAGACGGCCGATACGAGCTGAGTCCATTCCCGTGACATGAGTCACTGGCTCGGTCTGGCTTAACGTAATCGAATTCAACCGAGCAAAGCTCCGCACAGTAACGGAGTATATCGGAAGCAAAAGGGTAGAGAATTTATTAATTTAATAAAGATAATAATGGAAGAATCAGAAGCTATCTCATTAATATAAAGGCTAAGGTGGAAAAAGAAGGGGGAGGGAAATCAAGTCAGCGAGTGCTTGATGAATGAAGAGTTGACGACGACGATAACTCATTTTCTTTTTTAGTGCTTTTTCCTGTGAAAAAAACAAAAAACGAACGAACAAATCAAGGCAAACGGAAAATGAGAATGAAATTTCCTAGATGGGGACACTCGCCCAACATTGGAACTTACGATTTTTGACTCTATAGGGAAACGTAACGTGAAAGTGTATTGTTTCAACTCTTTAGAGATATGTAGAAAAGCTTTCACTCTAGCCCTTCCTCCTCTTTTTTAACCGAGTTTGAACAATCTTTTATGTTAAAATTTGAAGATAGCTCTGTCAAATAGATTGGAATATATCCTAATTTCATATTAAAATATTTATTCAAAAGTCAACTCAAAAATTACCAAAACATTTAGATTGATGATGAGAACCAACATTCAGAACACACTCAATAATTTTTTGTTAATATTTACTCTTTGGAAGATCCTTAATTTCATCAACCATCTATAAGAGGTATATTTGATTCTATATCTAATTCGGATATTGAGACTTTACAAAAAATGATTTCTCTTTATAAAGTTAAGAGTGCGATTTTTTATATGAAGCCACTTAGGTTACCAGAAATTAATGAATTGTATGCATTATTCTTTCAAAGTAACTGGCAGATCTTGAGACAAAAAATACATGAGTTGATTGGTGATCTTTGGTGTAGAACTCTGCATAACCCATATCTTTATCGTACACTTATTTC
This sequence comes from Leucaena leucocephala, assembly GCA_037074615.1. Taxonomy (NCBI): domain Eukaryota; kingdom Viridiplantae; phylum Streptophyta; class Magnoliopsida; order Fabales; family Fabaceae; genus Leucaena; species Leucaena leucocephala. The sequence goes on from CM073569.1 coordinate 19,602,018, forward strand.
CTCATCCCAAAGTTGGTACACCTAAGCTCATCAAAGATTTTTGACATATAAGTTGATGTTTTGTAATCTATAAGACTATCACTAAGGTCATAGTTAACCGACTCATAGAAATCTTTCTGAATCTTATTGGTCCTTACCAAGCGAGCTTCACTAGAGGTAGGAGTATCATTGATAACATTATTATAGTTTAGGAAGTAATTCATTCGAGGAGGACGAAACAAGAGAGAAGTGGCTGGATGTCTATTAAAATAGATTTAGAAAAAGTTTTTAATAGATTACAATAGGATTTTTCAAAGATACTTTAGAGTATGCAAAGCTACTGCAGATTACAATAAAATTTATTATAAACTGTATCACATTTTTAAGTATATAAATTTTATAGAATGGGAAACCTTCTACTTTTTTTAAGCCTAATCGGGGCATTAGGCAAGAATACCAGTTATCTCCTTATATTTTTATGTTATGCATAGATAACCTTCACAAGCTATCTCACATGAAGTTTCATCTGATGCATGGAAGACTATTAAAATAGGATAAAGGGGTGTACATTTTTCTCATCTCTTTTTTACGGACGACTTGATCATTTTTGGACATACAAGAGACACTCAAGTTCAAGTAATTCAGAAAATCCTCTCCAACTTCTGTCGTTCTTTAGGACATAAGATAAGTCAGTTTAAAACAAAAGCTTATTTCTCATGGAATGTTTGCTCTTCTACTGAACATAATATTTCTAACAATTTAGTATATCAACAAACACACTCTTTTGAAAAATATCTTAGAGTCCCTTGATTACTGGTAGAGTTTCCTCTAAAAATTATAAATATATCTTGGATATAATTCAGACTAAACTTGCGGGCTAGAAAATTCGCTTTTTATCGTTTGCTGGTCGTATCACTCTTGCCAAGTATGTGCTCTACTCTATTCCTTTTTATGCAATGCAGAACATTTTTCTCACTACTCATTGTTGTGTTGAAATTGAAAAAATTATTCGTAAGTTTATCTGGGGATACTCAGTTACTTACTAAGAAGTTAATCTTGTCAAGTAGGCAGACTTTTGTCAACCATTGAAAAATAGTGGTTGTAGTTTACTTTGCATGAAATCCCAGAATAAGATTTTTCTTTCAAAGCTTATCTTTAAACTAGTATCTCAACCTGATCTATTATGGGTTAAAGTTCTAACAAGTAAGTATTGCATGAACATTAAATTAGATTCTATTGCTAAGCCTCATTGTTCTTATGTAAGGAAAAATGTATCAAAGCTTCGGTAAAATATATATTATCACATTAAATGGAAGTCTGTGGATGATACCTTAATTAGATTCTGGTCGGATTTTTAAGTCAGGCCCTCTGAAACATCTTGCTTATGCGAGCATTCATGAAACGGATCTTTCTCGCCCAATATCTGATTATATTGATAGTAATAGTTTTTGGAAATAGCATCTTTTTAACCATCTCTTGCCTCATAATATTTTACAGGATATAGCTCTAATTTATTTGGACAGATCACCACAACCTCTACTCTATTTTGGCATCTAACTTTTTCAAAAATTTTTACTATCAAATCAAGATACCAAGCTATACAATCTCTCAATCGGAATAATGTGAACAAAGTCTGGAAATAAATATGGAAGTTACTAATGACACATCGTTTTAGAACTTTTATGTGGCTATTACTCAAACAGAAGCTCCTTACAAACAAGGAAAGGCACGGACTTGGATTGATAGCTCATTTGACTTGTGAGCTTTGTTATAGGGGATTGAGGATATTGATCACATCTTTAAATCCTGTCATTTGGCTTCTACTATTCCCGAGATCTTTGTAGTGATTTTTTGGATAAGATATTATACAGTGGTTAAAGAAAATTATTTTAACTAAGTAATTACATATTTCTTAAAAGATTGACATAAGGATTCTTTGTTGAAAATTGTGGGAGGCCATAAATAGACAACTTTTTGCAGATAAAATATATACTCTTGACGAAGTTTTAACACAAGTTAGAGCTATCATTAGTCATACTTTGAATAGTTTTAACATTTATATTAAGGGTGTCCATTTTGTCCCGTCCCGGGGTGTCCCGACCCGGTCCCGATGAATTCGGGACGGGTCCGGGACACTACCGGGACGGGACAAAAGGAGGACCGGGACGGGACGGGTCTCGGCCCGTCCCTCGGGAATCCCGTCCCTTCCCGAAGTATTTTTTTTTAAATATTACATTATCCTATTTTTCTCACTCTTATATAGATATTTTTATATTGATATTTTTATTCTTTCTTACTATTATTTTTTTTCTTATATGGGTAAGTTATTATTTTCTATTAGGGAAGAATGTTGGTATTTAGAGGAAGTTGTTATGACATTTTATATGGAATAATTTATTGAGATAATTTTATTATAATATTAAAAAAAAAATCGGGAATTCCCGTCCCGTCCCGGTCCCATCGGGACCGGGACAAATTCGGGACGGGACGGGACACGGGACGGGGTTGTCCCAGTCCCGACCCGTGAGCACCCCTAATTTATATAATACTTTTATAGAGTTTTTCTATTCATAGGAGATATATATATATATTAAGTTATCTGTTTAATCTATAGTAATCTAATCTATCTTTATAAAAATTGTATTCTTCCGCTGCTTTAAATAAGGGCATATAATAAACTTTGAGATACACGTTTTCTTTCTCAAAGAAAAAAAATACATATATATTATATGCACAAAATGTTAAAAATTTTAAGAGAAATATTAAAATTATTAAAATAAAAATAGTTCAAAAATACTTAGATATATTTAATGGATAAAAATGTATATAAATTTAAAATAATAAAAATAAACACAATAAAAAGATACAAATCTCCGAATAATCCTTTAAGATCAGAGAGATTTGGGCTAACTTAATTGGTTTCTGATGTTTTTGTTTTAAATGTTATCCTCAACGAATTGCATTGTTGGACCCCTCAATTCCTAATCAATTCACCACCTGCCATCTCCTCCCCTCCCCAACCTCTCCTCTGTCAATTCGTCCCTGATGGAAGCAAAAAGATACGACTCTGCAAGTCCGATCTAAGCGACTCTGCAAGTAATTTTATTCTTCATCTCTTCTTTATAGTTTCAACTGTATTAAGTTAACAAAAGAGAAAAAGATGTTGCGATCGAAAGCATTCTGGCCGATCAGTGATAAAATCGTCAAGATTCAATTACATCCGATGCACCCATAGATGATCACAGCAGAAGCATCAGATCATGTCTCTTCTTGGAAAATGGAACACCGCCAGAGCCCATCGGCCAAATAGGACAGATGAGGAGGACGGGCAAATGATGGGAAGGGGAAAAATTTTTAATGCTCACTGTGCGTCACCCGGTGTAGAAACAAGAATGAGTGACTATTCTTCAATCGTGCATTTTGACCTAAAAGCCAGGTTATAAAAACGGTGAATCAAATACAAATATTTAAAAAAAAAACTTATACTTCCCAAACATATCTAATTATAAATTAAATTTTATATTTAGCACTTATAACCTCGACCATCTGCAGAATAGGAAAGCATTTCAATAATCTTTCAAGCTTTTCATTATTAAAAAGCTGAGAATTAAATAATTACTAAATATAAATATTAGTAATTATTTATATTTGTATTATTAATTTTTTAACTAAAAGATGGTAAATACATATTTTATTAAAATTATATAATCATATTATTAATAATGTCATCGTATAATTGATATATTTATATAATATAAACTTTATTAAAAACACAATTATTTATTATTTATCCAATAAAAACGTTTTATTTGTTTTTCTTTCACCCAAAAAAGGGGTTATTCATGAGCTCCAAATGCTCCCTGACGTGTTCTAATATAAGTGGTTTGGCCCTTTCTTCCTTTTTCTTTTTATTTTGAGAAATACTTGTATATTCATTCTAAGAGTGACACGTGATTTAAACTTTAGATGTATGTAAATATTTTTCTCTTTGTACAAATTAAAACACTGTCATTTCAAAGCAGCGGACAGGCTGCGGAGAGAAGCCAATCTCAAAATTTAATGAAGCTAAAAAAGTCTCAAAAGAAATTAAAATTTAACTAATTTTAGTGAAACAGGTTGAATTGTTGCTTGACGTAAAAGAAAGCGGCTATCAAATTAAAAAAAAAAACAAAGAAAAAAAAGACCCAAAAAACTAGTTGGACAAAAGACGAGGGAAACCGGAAATATGTACTATACTCCCAGCTTGTCCTTATGGCATGCTTGGTAGTAAAAGTAAAAATAAAAATAAAAGTAGAAGTAAATATTTTTTTTACATGGTATAATGGAAATTATTTTTATTTCTAATATTTTAGGTTATTTTAGTTTCATAAAAAAAAATAAGAAATTAAATAGAAAAAATAAAACTAAAATATTTTAGACTATTTTATGTCAAATTATAAAATTCTTGGACAACTTTAACCCTTCCCAAATTATAAAAAAAATATTTTGGATCATTTGATTATAAGTTATAGAATATATATATCAATTTTATACTCATTTCTAACTTACTAAACAAACTTTTAAAATCAAATTTTTAACATAATTTTATTTTTACTTCTACTCCTATCTCTACTTCTACTCCCATAAAAAACTTTTATATCCTTGTCAATCCTAAACTACCATATATGTAACATATGTACTTTTTTCTTTTTCAAAAGTCTAGGCATTAAAAAGCTTTATATAGACATTGAATCATAATTCAATGAGACATTCTTCAGATTTTTTAAAAAGAAAATGACATTTTTTTAAAATATCTTATTAGAAGTAATTATATTCTAAAATTAAAATACAATTGGTACTAAATGTAAATATTCCTTTAAATAAAAATTTAAACTTTAATTCATCACATCGTGAGATTAATATTTTCTACTAAATTAATTGTTGATAAAAAAAATGAAGTAAAGGGTCTTATTTACAGGGTATACTGTTGGAAGAAGTTGTTATTATTGTCACCAAAATAGTTGTTAATCAGTAACTTTAGTTTTGGTCAACATACTAACTATACCGTGCACTGCCTTACATGATGTGCTTCTGCAATTCCCTTCCGTGATCTGACTATGCATCCCCTTTTTATTAAAGAAGAAAAATCAGCATTGTTAGGCAAGTTTTTTTTTTTTTTTTTAATTGTCCTGTTTTGTTGAGGGTTTTGTATTAAAAAACATAAGGTGAAGTCTTGTAAGGGGCGTAGATATAACAATAAACTAGGATTATAAACATCTAAAACGGTAATATGTTACATATTTTGCACGAAGCAAAACTTTTTAAAAATTGTGAGTATTGTTGGAATCTAAATAAAAAGCAGGATTTAATAACAGATGTTTCAGATCAAATTCAAGTAAGAAATTTTAACACGCAAATAAATTATTATTATTATTATTACAGTGAAGTCCAATAATTCACATGAAAATACAACCATTGGAAAAAGTAAAAAACTACTATAGGAATACAAATAATACTTGTATACTTTATAGCCCTATGTATCAAAATAGATCAAAAAGTCGGTCCAAATATCTTCGTTCGCATTTATTCGACAAGAAACATCTTTCTCATAGGGCCTGTTTGGTAGGATTTTAATAAAGGGCTTATGAAAAAAAAAGACTTATGGACAACTTATAGAAAAGGACTTTTGAAGAAGAGTTTATGAAAAAAAATTGTTTTGAATAAATAAGTGTTTGGATAGTTATTTTTAGAATGACTTTTTATGGTGGTAAATTACCAAAAAGGGTATGATTTGATTTAAAGTAAGAGGGAGGGGGGAGTTAGAGAAAAGAGAAGAGAGAGGAGAGAGGGAAGAGAGGAGAAATGAGAGAGGGTGTAAGAAAAAGTAGGAGCGAGGAGAGAGGGTGTAAGAAAAAGTAGGACGGAGGAGAGAGGGTGTAAGAAAAAGTAGGGATAAGATAATAATTGGATAGTCCATAAGTGCTTTTACTGTTGAAAAAGCTATTTTAAATAGCTTATTCAAAACCATGGTTTTAAACCATGATTTTGTCCAAAAGCACTTATAGACAAATAAGCCTGTTTGTTTTAAAATTTCTCTAAACCGAGATTTGGGCCAAAAGCCCTTTTAAAACCGCGGTTTGCGGCGTTACCAAACAGGCCCATAAACTAAAACATGTCAAAATGTGAAAGTTTAGTTGCCATAAAACACATCAGCAAGAAAATAACTTATAGTTCACTTGCACCAATGTCAAGGGTCTATACTGAGTCACAACATATCATAACAAAAAAAAAACACATGTGCATGTGGAACGCTTTGTAACATGCGAACTTCAACTTTTCAACCGTTTCCGAAAAGTGGTATTGTTAATCGTGTTTTTTTAATTGTGTCCTTCGTTCCCTTAAACACGATTCTTTCATATTCCAGAGATTGTGTTGTCCACTTTTAACCCTATTATAAAATGGGCATAATAAAGCTACCATAAGTGTTAGAGCAGAGAAGGCGCATTGCCAAAAGAAGTTAATCAACTAATAAAAGGCTCAAATGCACATCTCTCTGGGCTTTCCCTCCTACAATGCTTGAAACTGGAAATTACATATATGGTTGGTGAGATGATCGGAGATTACTACTACTACTACCACCAATGTAGCTGCCATAACTAGAAGGAGCAGCAACCCTATCATCACGAGGATAAAAGGGCAATCTTTGGTCATTTACCTGCTGAGAGTATATGGTTTGGCCAGGAACTTGATAATCATATGTAATAGCGCTTGCATGAGGATACCGGTCCGGAATCCCTGGATATGGTCCTCTAACATGCGGAGGCTGCCTACTGGCACCACCGCCAACTGATGGACGAAATGCAAAATATCCTCCATTGGTCCTTGGCTTCTTTGGTTGCTGTCGTTTGCTGGATTCTCCAGTTCTCTTTCTATCTGTTGTCTTCAACTTATCTAGTTGAGCAACTCTCCTCTGAAGTGGATCCAGTGGGTAGTCAGACTCGAGCTTGTATTCTTCAACGCACTTGATTACAGCTTTAAGGGCTGCAAGCTCTTGAGCATTAGCATCATTCTGCAATAAATGATAAATTGCATTTAACTTTAATAGCAAGCAATTAGGGTCAAGAGTTACAAGAGAATTTCAGAAATCACTTGATTACTTTAAACTACAGACCAGCAACGCTACCTTCTCACCAGCAACGCTACCTCCAACTTTTCCTTGTGAATTTCTCCTTAGGTCCTTAAGGTATGCCTTTAAAAGGGGAACAGGGGCAAATCTTTCATTAAGCAGGAAGGCTTGAATAAAATGTACAGCTGCGATTTGTTTCCCATCATAGATTAGTAATTCCACAATATCTGCATAAAAAGTGAACATTAAGGAGGAAAAACAACATCTGACAATTATATTACCACGTACCATGTAAAATTTTACCAAAAGCAGTATATGTGCACATGTCTATGCTTTTTCAGGTTACCTAACTTGCTACGTTACTCTAAATAAAACTTGTCATCTAGTGTTAAGGACGACATCTGATGGGACAATCCTTCATCGCAGACTTCACAGGCCAGTTAATTGAAAGAACACCAACCTGGCGCTTTGTGAGTTAACCCAAGAGAACGGCAGAGCTCAGGAGCCTGCCTGTGTTGAGCAACTGCAAGAACAAGCTTGCAGAGTTCTTCTTCATCAAACTCTGAGGCAATCCTAAAAGTCGAAAGGAGCTGCAAGAATGCCTTTGCCTCCAATGAATTTCCATTGGCAGCATCAGTGCCTACTCTAGCCAACTTAGGCCTCCACTCATCAGCAATTCCCTTGGCTTGCTGCTTGGTTTCAGCGCTCAGAAGGTGATCAGCATCAGACTCAGCCCTTGCCAACAAGGTGGCGAAGGCTTCCATAATTATAACACAGGATTTGCGCATGCCATGAAGGGCAGCATTCATTTTATCTCCTAGTTGGGTAGTTTCATTGGTGGGGTAAAACCCCTCCAGTGAATCCAGCACCAAGTGGGCTGGTTCAGTTGCACTTTCAATTGCAATAGACAGTTCTTCACGAAAGACAGAAATATTTTTTTTATTCTCCACAAGATAATTCAGAAGACCTTTTGCATCCATTTGCTCACAAAAATGTGTCAGCTCTGGACGTGGCTTAACCTCAGTTTCACCCAATTTATAAGGAAAATCATCCTCTTGGGAATTTTCATCACCAAAAGAGCTTCTTACCTTATTATCTTTGTTCTCCCATTCATCTACAGACTCCAATGATGTTGCCTGGTGATTTGCATGAGCCTCTACAATGGCAGCAACAGCAGCGTCTTTTAGCTCCTGCACGCGATCTAAAAGGTCTTGTTCTTTAGAAGCAACCTCTTTCTCTCTCTCTGCGAGCTGTGTATGCACTTCTGCTTCCTTCTTTTCATAATATCTCTCCTTAGCTCCAAGCTCTTCAAGTTTCTTCTTCAACACAGTCTCAAGATCAAGGAAATGCTGCTTAATTTCATCCCCCTGAATGTTGCTCTCAAAAGTCTCCTTGTGAGCTTCTAGTTCAAGAAATGCATGATCAAGCTGCTCTATCAGCAATGATGCATCATTGTCTTTGCCTTGCTCCATTGCAGCATTCATCAAATGTGGCCAGCAGAACTTAAAGAAAAGTTAAATCTAGAAAAATCTATAAAAAAATGGTAATGATGGCATGAGACTAACAATAATTTCAGATGAATTCAAGGAAAGAAAAACCTTGCAAGTAAAATAGAAAGAATAATCAAGCGTTCCCCCTTGGCATTGTTTTTTTTAAACGAGTTACATCCTTCTCCATTGCAGCCTCGTTTTAATATAATACCTTTATTTACTTCCGGTAATTATCAGTTGGAGGGTACCTTCCCTAATAGTCTGCATATTCTTGGTGCCAATTGAACTTAAGTTTTTTCGAATCTGATTACCAATTTTAGTCTATCAGATGTAACTAGCCTACCCATACAAGTCAGTATATAAAATAAACTATACAGTAGATTCATAAAAGAAAAGAGAAGAAAAGAAAACGATGATCAAAGAGAATCAAAACAAAAAACATTAAAAAAATATATAATACGGAAAACATAAACCCCGAGAGTAAAACTACTTCATCTCAAGTTTTCTTGCAGCCCAAACAGAACGCACCCAATTACATAAGTGGTTCCGATAATTTTCATTCACAAGACATCATTAAGTGTTACAGATGAAATTCTTTTGCAGAAGCAAACAAATCGACATCCAGTAAGGGGAAAAAACAAACAAACCAACAAACTGGTGAACACTCTGAAACTGCAGCATCACAAGAAAGGAATACCGAAAATCATGTTGATGGAATAATGGAGTGAAGCAAATGTTAGGATAGAAAAACATACCTCTACCACAGTAATCAATCGCACGACATGAAAAACCCTAGACGGCTATTGAAACCGAAGCAAAGGGATCTGAAACGATTCGAAGCCGTAAATTTAATTGAAAAGTTGCAATGAAGGATCTCTTCTTGCCACGGTGGAACCAGCCTCCTGAATTCAGTTCATCTCGGATGCTTTTCTCCGGTTGAGCTAAGATAAGGGTAAAATTAATTCACAAAAAACAAACAAACCAATATTTGTTATTTGTTGGTCCAAAATATTCATTATTTGTCCAAAATATAACTTCTATTTATGTGCGGGCGTGTGTCTAAATTGGGGGATGCCCGGCATTTTTTAAAACATACTTTTAATTTTAATTTTATTGTAAAGTAGTTTTAAAAATATGAGAAATTGATTTGAATTTTCTCCTTCTTACACGTATTAAGAAAATTCAAATCAATATCTCATATTTAAAAAAACAAAACAAAAAAATTCAAAAATTTCTTATCAATATCTTGTACAAATCATTTAATCAGTTTATAATGGCTCACTAGAATCCATAAATTAGACTCTCTCAGCCTAAATTTTGCAAAGCTGTTGGCTGAAGTATGAATCATCTGATTTTTTTTTTGGCTGAACGAATCATCTGAAATTAAAAATCGTAAATTAAAATAGTGTACTAAATTATGAAAAAGAAAGCTAATAAAAAAATAAATTATTTATTTTTCATCTTTTCTCTTTCCTAATTAATTGGACAAGTCCAGATATAATTGATGTAGTTGTTTCTTGATGCTTCCTTGCCAGAGGTTGGATTCTCAACTACCAAAGGAAGTAAATAAATCAGAGGAATGGAAAGTGACAGAGGAGATAGGGATATCTTGCGTGATTGTGAAGACCTCCAAACTTATTTATTATTCTTTTTGAAGGAAACAAAATGTTCAAAACAAAAAAAAAACATTAAAAATAGAAAATCATTCGCAAAGAATGTATTTTGTGGACATATCAGCGTAAACATTAACCAAAGGAATATACCTGAAGAATCACTTACATCATTAACAAAAATTACAACTTGCTTCATTATAATGCATAGGACAACTTTTATGGTATATCTACCACATCATTGGAAAGTAAAAATCTACACTGAAATTTCCCCCCTGCATAAACTTGTAAAACAAAACAAGCACCAACATGCTTGAAAAGAATCCAGCGCAAGACAAGTCTGGAAAGCCTTCAGTAACATTTCAAGGCTCCTGCAATGCAATTGATCTTGGTCTGGGAATCAACTAGTCAATTCAGTGTTAGTGTTTGCGTTGGTTTGTGAAAATCTTTGCCACGGCGAGAAGTTGATCATTCGTAAAGCGAGGTAGATTATGAATGCAACATACATGACTGTAACTGCAGACACTATAGTGGTAATCACTGCTCCATTCACTTCAGATGAGAAGAATTCCACCAACAGATAGCCGTTAATGACTATCACTAAAGCAGCCACAAACCAGGAAATAATCTGTGTCCATATCAGAAGCCACTTAGTACTTCTTATCCATGTGATTAGAACAAGAAAGTGAGAAACTAAGAACATCATGCGATTATGAACAAGGTATGCTGGCATGTAATTATAAATTAAAAAATAAAATACAGATTCCAGAGATGATCCAGTTAAACAACACAATTAACCAATAAGTCAGAGCATTGAATTTATAATCAAACCCCATGAAGTCTTGAAAGTAGAAGCCACAGTCTTCAGACTTCATCACGGATGTGGCCTTTAAAGTATGTTCATGCACATGCTAGGTGAAGTCACTAGGTCAGTTATTGACACAGGTGGTGAATGAGCACAAAATATAGATACTGAACACAGAAAATATTAGACACCAAAATATACTCATCATAAATAAAGGAAAAGTGGTGATGCTAATTCAATAGATACCACGCTCGCTCCTTTTAAGGCGAAAAGACCAATTCAGTTCAGTCAAATCTAACTCTTAATAACAAAACAAATTAGGTATACACTGAATCAGTTATGAATTATTCCCATGGATGGCCTTCATATCAAGTGACTTACCTGCATTTCAATTTTCAAGTCCTTTACCAAATAAATCACCTGATAAGCCACAGAATTGACAAAAAAATCAGATGAAAAAATAATATACCCTGAGGACAATGCCAATCCTGAAAGTCCCCATCAGCTGCTCCTTTGACACCAAGCAAAGCAAGGGAATAAGAGCGAAAGGGATTTGAACTGACTGAAGAATATTGAGCCATTCGTTTAGGACATCTAATGAGTCCTCGGAGGTATTAAAGACAAGAGCAACAATCATGGTTGGGATGATAGCAAAACTTCGTGTAATTAAAGCCCTAACCCATTTTTTCAACCTTAAATTCAGAAAACCCCCCATAATAAATTGTCCCGCATAAGTGCCAGTAATGGTGCTACTTTGGCCAGCTGCTAATAACCCAATAGCCCATATATATAAGATTGGAAAAAGTCCACCACCATACTTCTGCTGAAGATACTGCCCTGCATTTTCGAGACCAATGGTATTTGCTATTTCAGTACCATAGAAACCCTTGGCAAACACAGTTGTGACAAATATGTTGATGACTAAGGAGACCGCAAGTGCAGCAGCGGATTCAATAGTATAGTAATTAAGAGCTTCTTGAACTCGTCCTTCCTTGCTTGAGTCAATCTGCCTCGATTGAACAAGAGCAGAGTGCAAGAATACATTGTGAGGCATGATAATGCAACCAACAACTGCAACAGCCTGCTGTATTGTTTTGGAACTAAGTTTTGGAACCAAAAGACCTACACAGATAAATCGGACTCTATCAGATAGAAAATATCGATCATGAAATTACTATAACAAAGGAAAATCAGCACAAATCCAAAATTCCAAATCCAAGAAATAAACTTCTTACCTAGGAGTATATCTAAGCCATCGGGTTTTGCTTCGCCAAACATCCACGCAAATGAAAGCGCCATTATACCAATGAGAACCGCAAAAAGTGCTTCCAGTTTCCTCACACCATAGTTCTCCAGAAACAGAAAAATAAAACTAGAAGAGCCAATAAATGTGTTTAAAAGACTCGTTCTGGTCCTTGTCTATAATTTCTTCTCTGAAACTAATAACAATAATCTACCTCGAACTCTTCCCCCCTGAAGTTTACGCTGAGATTTTCTTTTTTTGTAAAAGTGCCAAAGAAGGTAATTCATAAACTTTTCCAAAAGCTTAATTTCGTAGACCTTTTGAACAGCTTAAACATTAAACCTTTAAAAGAGAGTATGGTTCCCAGAAAGAAGTTCAATTAACCCGAGAGAAGCATCGTTTGTTTCTAAAGGTAGAAAGAAGAAAGCAATAACCAACAAAACCAGTTGAAAAATGAAGATAGAAAGAACAGATAATAATTAGTTAATTACCAATCAAAAGCTGTGATGACGACCCCAGCCCAAAGAGGCAGAAATCCGTTACTCAGAATCCTAATAGCAATAGCGCTTCCAATAACCTCTTGAATGTCAGCCCCAATTAGAGCTAATTCCGCCATAAACCAGAGCAACATCCTGGCCCACGGGGGGTACTCCTCTCTGCAGAGCTCAGCCAAGTGCCTTCCGGTGGCGACGCCGAGCCTAGCTGACAGGAGCTGAACGAGAAGCCCCATAGCCGTCGCCCACATGAGGAGCCATAGAAGTGAGTAGCCAGCAATAGCACCAGCTTGAAGATCACCCTCCAAATTCCCAGGATCAAGAAACGCGATGCTCATGAGAAAGCCAGGGCCAGTGAAGAGCCAGAGCTTCTTCCATGAGAACGGCGGCACCCGACCGAAAGTATCGGGGTCGGCGTCGTCAACCCCGACGACCACGATCTTCTCCGACGAATCATAGGCGGTTTCCTGCTCCTCATCCTGGCGTAAGCCAGGTAGGAGTGGTTGGTCCTGGGTAGCCATAGAGAGAGAGAGAGAGAGAGAAGAAGTGGCGCAGGGGTCACGCCAGCGAGAGGCTTTAGTGAGGGAAGAGTGTAAGCTTGGCAAGTAATGGAGTCCACAGAGCTTCTGGATTCATTTCAATTCGAGGCTTGACGTTTCGTGCTTTATCGTCAATGGATTGAGGTTGAAATTTGGAAATGGAAGCTGCCCCTGCGGCACGAGTACGTGTACTCTTGTGATTTTTTGGCCAAACGAAGAATTTTCTTGATGTTGAAACTTGAAGTAGATTCCTAATATAAAAACAAATATTTATGATATTTATCTTTTACTTAATATTTCATTTTATAAATTCCCAATAAAAATTTTCAAGATTTAGATGGCAACTACACGTCTCTCTTTTCCTTAAAGACATATAGAAGACATTGAAAATTTTATAAAACTGATGTATTGAAAAATATCATGTTTAAAATAATTTTTTTTAATTTTAAACTCAAAATTTTATAAATAAATCAATGAGTTATTAGATGAGATAGTAAAATATCTCACCCCTTACATAGACAAAACCTATTAAAAGAAGTGCAAAATTTTTTTACGCTTTATACTTTTAAAAAAAAAATTATACTTTATACTTTTGCGTAAATAAAAAAACATAAATAATAAATAAAATTATGTTTCTATCATTTGTACGAGACCTATTTTTATGTAAGATTTTTTTAAAAAAAATTAAATCTAATATTTCGGTCTTTTTATTGATATTTTTTGATAAATAATCTATTTATGTGAAATATAACCTTATGACACTAAAAAAAATATAATCTTAATTTTCTGATTATAAAAATAAAAAATGTTTTTTGTTAGGTACAACAAATTTAAAACAAATGATACAAGGTAAAGATGAATTGATTCTTTATTTTATAAAAAAATTAAGTATTATGAGTGGACCATATGGTTTTCTTATAAAGCAATTTATTCTTTTTCTGAAAAAGTCCTTTGAAAATAAGTATGCATCCATAGGAAGGTCCGCCAGAAATAAAAAATTATAAAGTCGATTCCTTTCAACCCGTCACTTCCACTTTGATAGTGGATTTGTTATCATTATATTTAAAATGTAATATAGAAAGTAAGTATTAGTTAATATTTTAATATATGATAAATCGACGTCCTATTTTTTATTATAGAGCCTGAAGCAAACAAAAACTAATAAGCATGAAATTTGGTAAATCGTAAAATTTATAAAATATATGATAAATGTTATATTTGAACATTTATAAAATTTGGTATGGAACACGCATGCTTTAAATTTAAGCTAATCTATTTCTGGACTTTATTACTTTAATTGTAAGACTCCCATAAGGGAAATAAAAAAATAACTAAATTAAAAATATGTGTTGACATTTTAACTAAATTAAAAATATGTGTTGACATTATCTTACCCTCATCTTCTTTCCATCCATACAATATTGGACTAATCTCCATCTTAAAAGCAAGTTGAACAATAATATATTATAAGATTCAACATTCTAAAAATTACTATATATTAATTTCTAAAAAAATAATACTCTTCCGATCCTTAATATATAATTTAATTAAAAAATTGATGTTAGTCTTAAATATAATATTTATTTTTTATATTTATTAATTTTTTTAAATTACCTATATTGATACTTCCTCAACAATAATTACATAAGAGGGAGAGGAAGGGAGTTAAGAAAGATACTACTAGAAAAATTACTTATCACAGCATTACTTTATGGCAGTTATAAGAAAAATCCTCGTGAAAAAAAACAGTGATATTTTCATAAATAAATTCAGTTTTAATATCATTCTTTGTTGTCTCTATCATCGTTTTCTATCATGAAAGTAGTAAGTTACCGTTTAATTTCTTTATTTGCTCTTTTTTTTAGTTGGTTGTTGTTTATAAACTGTAATATACCATATAACAAAAATTGACCATATTCCTTCTTTATTTGTTGTTTATAAATTGTAATACAGTAGGAGTTTGAATAGCTTTAATATCAAACGATTTTTAAATCTTTAACATTTTTGTCATATCTGTAACTTTTTCTCTAGATCTTCAACTTTTTTGCCAGATTGTTAGCCTTTTAGTGAGGCTGATCGTGGTAGATAACAGTGGGTGTCAATAGATGGACCTTGTTGAAAGAAGTTCAGAGAGTTTTAATAGAAGAAGCTTATAGATCTTTAGTTTATTCACCAGATATTTGACTTTTTCTCTCCAAATTGGATTGATATTTTTGGTGGATGTGAACAAAATAGTTAATAGTAGGTGTAGGTTGAATAAAATAAAAAAATTAATAATTTTTTTTTAAAATTATTATTAAAAGTTAAGTTTAAAATAGCGATAGAATTCATGATACTTTTAAAACTATCATGAAATATCACTTTTAACTATCGTTATAATTTTTTTTAATAATGATATAATTAAAATGTTTTAAAAAATAAATATGATATATTAATTAATTTAATTATTTTTTTAATTTAATTAAATTAATATTATATTAAAAATTAAAGAAATATTATACAAAGTTCGCACAATGGTTGGCAAGCTTTTTTCGGCCTATAAAGTAGTATCAAGCTTCTTTAGGCCTATAAATCAATCGTGCAAGCTACTGAATGTGTTATAGTCTTTCCCCCCATATTTTACTAAAGATTGGGGGGAAAATTATCTGTCAATATCTTTATAATTTTTTAATAAGATTTAGATTCAGGTGTTGTTCAAAAATTGCTATAATCAACGGCAAAATAAAAAATTTAGGACCAGAGGGGTGGCTTCTTAAAAAAAAAATTCTTCATAATTAAAATAATTTATTATTTTAACAATTAAGTTCGTACAAAAAGTAATTTAACAATTATATCTAAATAAATAATAAAATAAAACTAAAATAATTACTTGATTTTGCTCTATGTTAGTTAGTTATAGAGTTAGAGGATGTGGGTCTCTCTATTTTTTATAATTGTCACTCATAAAGGAAGAATAAAAATAGCTAGAAGAGAAAATGAGTGGTGTGTAAATTAAGTTTTGTGTTTATATATAAGAAATTGAGTTAGATAAAAAATTAATTAAATTTTTTAAATTCAAATAATTCATTTTATCAATTTTAACTAGTTAATTTTTTAAATAAATTTAAAATACTTGTAAAGGATACAAGAAAATGTTCGCTCACAGGAGGGCAACCACCCCTTTTTGCCTCCTCTTTTATTCGGCCCTGGTTATAAAATAACTTATTTTTAAAGGAATATATAATTTTTTTATTAAATATATATATTCTCTTATTTAAAATAATTTAATTAAAAATATTATTATTCATTAAATGCAAGTAATTTTGTCCGTGAAAATTTAAACATTTTTGTCACGCTAGGAGATATTAACATTCTATGTTAGACATAAGCAAACCCATGTCGATAAAGAATACATAATTTTGGGGTAGTGGTGGAGTACCAGGAGAAGGGTTGGGACTTGGGGCCAATGGCTATGCGCCAAAACACAACACAACAATGTTCTCTGAATGAGAATGTCGAAGGAGTGACGACACTCCAACTACACACTCGCATGCAACGCATAAATACCAAAGATGGATGGCGACAATAAATTTAGGACTCTTCGCACTTTCCCATGTTCCCTCACCCTATCCCTCTCTATCTCTGTTATATATAGCTATTTGATGATTGGGTTAGATTCAAACAATTGGGAATATTTTAAAGCTATTGCAGGGGTTGAACATTTTTTTTAAAAATATTTAACTATTAATCTTATTGAAATTTATAGTTAATAGTACTATTATTTTTTTGATCAACGAGAGTTATGAAATATATACAAATAAGCAAAATTAACTATCCAGTTTTCCCTCAAATAGTTTTCATCCGGAGCAATATATTTAATAGCACTTATTTCTAAGCTGTTTAGATTTGATTTAGATGGTTTAATATTTTTTTTATTATTTTAAATTTTCAGAATCTTATTATTTCTTTTTTATATTTTGTTATAATTAAAGTATTTATATTATTTCATGAATGAAAAGAAAAATTTTCAAAAGAAATTAAAAAGGTCAATACTGTAAAAAGCCTGGAGCTGAAGTCCTTAGAATGCATTCGTGTTAAATAGCTGGTAGGGAGCTTACTGTCTGAAAGGTCCTTCTTTACTTGATCCAGATTAGCTTCTGTCCTAGTAATAATTTTTCCAATTAAAATGCAGAAAGATTGAGAATGCCAGACGTACACGAAAATTGTCCATGCTGGGCCCACTTGGAAGAAGAAGGATCCTCCAGAGCCTGTCTTCTCGTCTCTTGCTAATTATTTATTCCCCTTAATAATATCTTACTACTGTGGGGTTGGGAATGGCGATTGTGCTCTGGCTCGACTTCATCATTCGTCCCTCCAACTCAGGAGGAGGAAGATATTCTGGGGAGAAGTTCTAAGAAGATTAAAAATGGTGGGACACTGTACCAAAAAAAACAAAAAAAAATGGTGGGACAAGAGCTGTTTGTGAGAATATTCTTCAGGGGTATTATTGGCCGAAACTAGGTGATAAACGGTTGGAGGCTAACAAGGGCATATCCTCCTTTGTTGATAAGTTGAAAAGTATTGATGGTGAGAGTGAGAATTTGGACGAAGATGCTGGATAGGATGGTGATTTGCTTTCAGATAACTGTATGTCATACATTCCTAATCAATCCATGGAGCAAGATGACAATGAACCATTTATTAAAACCATTGAAGACCCAACTAGGAACTTTCCAAATTTTTTATTTTCAGATAAAATGAAAAAGAGACCGGATAGCTTGGCAAATAGTAGTCATTGTTAAGTTGCTAGATAGAAGTATCGGGTATAAAGTATTGAATACAAGACTTCAAACTCTATAGACAAATAAAAGGGTCATTAGCCTCGTTAATATTGGGTAGGGACTTTTTGTGGTCAAATTCTCAAGACGACTATTTAAATACTTTAACATAGGATCATAGATAATTTATTATCACTATCTTACTATTAGATTATGGAATCAAAATTTAAGCTAAAAAGATCTAATATAGACAAGGTTGCAATATGGGTGAGGATGTCAAATGTTTCTCTAGAATATTATGATAAAGAAGCTCTAACAATCATTGGTAACAGGCTATGTGAAACTATTAAAGTGGATATGAATACTTCTTGTTATTTAAAGGGACATTATGCTAGAATATGTGTATTGTTGGATTTGGGTAAATAGTTAATGCTAGGATTCTCATTGGATGGTGAGAAATATTATCTTGAATATGATGGCCTGCATATGCTTTGTTCTTCATGTGGGATTTATGGTCATAAGGCAGAGAATTGCCTGAATAAACCACATTCCCGTGGCATGAATGGAGTACTTGGAAATGAAAATATTGCGACTAGTGAGCAAGGAAGATATCCCGCCCAAGAAAGCTACAATGGTCCAGAACAATGGCGAGGGGTTCAGAAAACCTGGTGCCAACGTAAAACAAAAGATGGAAGGAGTGAGTCGACTCGCCAAGAAAAATATGGCTCTCGTTTTGGGGTACTTGTTGAAGTGGAGGAGCCAGTGTACAATTCAAACAATGTCGAGGAAATGCAGAGAGAAATCACACCGAATGCTCAACATGTACATCATAGGCGTAGCTCCATTATCGATGCACGGAATATAAAGGGGAAGAAAAAAGTGGCAGCTAGTAATTTGACCGATGGACGTGCTGGTACGGAGTGTGTGGTGGAAGCATGTGAAGGACAAAGGAAGAGTGAGAAAAGAACTAGATAGATGCTTTAGAGAGAGATTAAAAGTAGAGAAATAATGATGTTAACATTATAGGAGAGCAATGATGAGGAATACGTATGGGAAAGAGAAAGGAATGATCTAGTGGAGACGAATGGATTTGAGGGGCATATGGTGATGGCCAAGTCCGGTGAAGTACAAGGTAGGCCAAAACTTTCTTCAGAGGGTGGAATGAGGATCGAGGAATTAGATCCAGGGGATCCAACCTTTGGGCCTAAGTTCATCTGCCCAGTTCAAAATATGGAAGAAGAAGGAGGCTTAGGTGTCGACTGGTTGGTTCCTGAGACACAGCTCTCTGATGAGTTATGATTAGGCTTGGGCCTCTCATGCTTATTTATATTTGATGGATAAGATATTATATTGAAATATTAGAGGAGCGTGTGGTGGTGGACTCTTAGAAATCTTAGGGCTGTCTGCAAAAGCCCAAATCTGAGTCTTGTCATATTGTCAAAAACCAGATGGAGAAGGAAGTACAATTTTGTTCACTCCAGAAGTTGGGATTTGACGAACACAGAGTTATTCCCAGTTTGGGTCGATCTAGGGGTTAAGTAGCAGCTTGGAAAAGTAGCATCATCAAGGTTAAAGTATTCAAATCTAATAGACAATACTTTCATCTTGAGTGTGAAATTCTTAGAATCGCAAAGTTTTTCTTAACAACAGTTTATACGATTCCACATTCCAACCTTCGGGAAACGTTATGGAGTAAGTTGAAGGATTTATCTATAACAATATCGAACACGTGGGTGGTGATCGGTGATTTCAATGACATTATGAGTTACACGGAGAGGTTGGGTGGCTCTAAGTGTTCTATGAACAGAATGAAGTGGTTTCAAGAACGGGTTAGTGAATGCGGCCTGTCAGATTTGAGTTTTCAGGGGCCAAAATTTACTTGGAAAGAACCTCAGAATGATAGGTATGCAAGGCTTTATGAAAGATTGGATCGGGCTCTAGCAAGTGCACAATTTCTCTTGGACTTGCCTGAATGCCTTTTGAAGGAAATTTCTAGAACGCAAATCTCATATCACAACCCAATTATGCTACAATTTCTAAAGAGTAGTGTTGATAAAGGAATTAGACCGTTTCGATTTGAAGCTATGTGGCTACATCATGAAAATTTTAAAGATTTGTTACTAGGAATTGGGATGCTTGTAAGGATTTGAGCAAGTCCTTGGAATGTATCATAGCCTCATTGGCTATTTGAAATAAAAATATGTTTGGGATGATTGAGAAGAGGAAAAGGGAAATTCTTGCTTATTTGAATGGAATACAAAGATCACAGGCTTATGGGTGCTCTGTTTTCTTATATGATTTAGAAAAGGATTTGCAAGCCGAACTTGATGAGATTATGAAGTTAGAAGAAATTAAATTGCTTCAAAAGGTCAGAACAAAATGGATTGCAAAAGGAGATCGGAATACTTGATAGTATCATTTGAAAACAAAGATGAGGAGAAGAAGGAATAAAATTATGACTCTTCTTAAGGACATGGGCAA
Organism: Leucaena leucocephala; assembly: GCA_037074615.1. Lineage (NCBI taxonomy): Eukaryota > Viridiplantae > Streptophyta > Magnoliopsida > Fabales > Fabaceae > Leucaena > Leucaena leucocephala. The sequence goes on from CM073569.1 coordinate 19,622,521, forward strand.
CTGGATTGACAGTGAACAAGAGCTAAAAATAATGGTCTCTAATTTTTTTTTAAGTCACTATATGAGATTGATGGAGATACTTCATGTGTTATTAGTACTTATACTAATTTTTCTGAGGGAAATCGTGAATTGTTTAATTTAGATGAGGAAATTAAAGGAGCAGTCATGTCGATGGGTCCCTATAAAACTCCTGGTGTTGATGGATTTTCGCCTATCTTCTACCAAGCTAATTAGAATGAGGTGGGAAGCACAGTGTGCAAATTTGTTAAAGAGACGTTTGTGACAAACGTAATAAATCCTGAGGCTAATAAGACTCTAATTACTCTAATTCCCAAGGAGATGGAGCCTTGAAATGGTGGGCCATTTAGGCCAATTTCACTATGTAAGGTCCACTACAAATTTATCTCTAAAGTGATTGTAAATATATTGCGAAGCATTATGGATGATGTTGTTTCCCCATTCCAATCCAACTTTGTTAAAGGAAGGCATATTCAATATAATATCATAATTGGGCAAGAGGTCATGCATATAATGAAGAAAATAAAATGCAAGACTGGGTTGATGGTTTGGAAGATTGATTTAGGGAAAGCTTATGTAGGATTCGATGGGATTTTCTACTACAAGTTCTTAAAGATGTTGGTTTTGATAATGATTTTATTACTTTAATCATGAGTTGTGTTACATCAGTTTCATGTAATATTCTTTGGAATGGCTCGCAAACTGAATATTTTATTCCAAAGAGAGCTCTCTGCCAAGAAGATCCAATTTCACCCATTTTGTTTGTTTTGTGCATGGACAGATTGTCTCATATTATCAATGATTCAATAGATGCTAGAGCATGGAAGCCCATCCGGGTTAATAATGGTAGTCCTACCATATCTCATCTTATGTTTACGGATAACTTACTACTGTTTGGAGTTGCAACTGAGAAACAAACTAAATGTATACTTGACAGCCTTGACAAATTTTGTGGGGCGTCAAGAGAAAGAATTAGTAAAAGTAAGTCCTCTATTTTCTTTTCGCCAAAGGTTAGAAATGGAACTCGACAAAGGATTAGTGATATGATTGGTATTATTGTCTCTACTAATAATGGGAAGTATTTGGGTTTTCCAATCATCAGAGGGAGAAAACCTAAAGAAACTTTTCATTATACTATAGATAAGGTGAAATCTAAATTGGATTCATGGAAGGCTAGTACTTTAATTGTTGCAGGGCAAATTACCTTAGCCAAATATGATTTAAGTAACATCCATTGCACCCTATGCAAGTTGCTAGATTACCTATATCAGTGTGTCAAAAAGTTGAGAGGTTGCAAAGGAACTTCATTTAGGGGCATCCTTCTAATTCTCATGGATTTTATCCTATTAGGTGGGACCAAATTGTCAAACCTAAATCTCATGGGGACTTGGCTTCAAAAGGTTAAATTCGATTAACAATGCGTGTGGGGCAAAGGTGGCTTGGAATCTAGTTCAAGGTGCAAAAAGGCTATGTGTTGAGATTTTACTACATCAATATATGTTGCGTAATGAAGAGAATTTGTTGGAAGTTAGGAAAGGTGATTTGGTATTATGAAATTTATTTTACAACAAAGGGAAGTTGTTGAAAGGGTCATGAGATGGCATATTCGGGATGGACAGAAGATAAATTTCTTTAATGACAAGTGGTTGTTTCATGATAAGAGTATTAAGGATTTCTGTCTTTAACACCTTACTGCGGAGGAAAACAATAGCAGAGTGGTCGATTAGGTGGTTGATAGCACTTGGGACTTCATGAGGCTGGCAACATTGGTACCAAGCCATGTTTTTCATAAATTAGTAACTGTGTTACCTCCTATGCAGGATGCAAGACCTGATATACTAGCTTATAATGCCACTGGTGATGGTAGTTTTATAGTGAAGAATGCTTACTATATGCTTAAGGAACTATCAGACAACAATTACAACTCAACTTTTAAGGAGATTTGGAGGTGGGAATGAGCAGAATGTATTAGGGCATTTATGTGTATTGCACTTAATAATCAACTACCTAAAAATGCTTGAAGGAACAGTTAGTCAGCTTCATTAGCTTTGTGTCAACATTACAATCAAGGTATAAAAGATACTTTACATATTTTACAGGATTGTGAATATGCCCGACAGCTATGGTATTATTGTATTAAGCCAAGATACTATAGTAAGTTTTTCTTTGATGATTTAAGGAATATGGGTTTATCTGGTTTTGATGATTGGAAGCTGATATGGGATGTTTGGATTTGACACTTATGGAAATAGAGGAATAAAGCTATTTTTAAACCAGATTTTAGTAAGCCTTTTAATATTGAAACAGGTATGGTGTAACTTTGTGAGTCAATAAGATGGGTTGTTTCAAGTTAAATGTTGATGGATCTCTGGCAAAGTTACAATCTAAAGCTGGATGTGGGGGTGTTATTCGGGACTCTGCAGGGAATTATATTGCTAGTTTTACACATGTTATCGAGCCTTATAGTGTTATTGAAGTTGAGCAATGGGCAATCTTTGTGGGCTTATCACTAGCATGGGACATAGGACTTAAGAAAATTATACTAGATTCGGATGCAAAGAGTGTTGTTTTCTCTATATAACAAATGGATAGTAACTAAGTTTGTAGTCTTTTGATTGTACAGATCCATACATTGTTACAGCGAGCATGAGATGTTGAAATAGCCCATATTCCAAGGAAGTATAACGGTGTGATGTGTTAGCTAAGGAATACTTATCCAATTCATCCTTTTTGAGAACTTCTCCCTCTTATTTAGAGGCATTAGTTACTAGCGAAAGTTTGAGAATTGTTTTCTTTTAATTTAATTTCTTATATTTTGGGTGAATCCCTTGTTTGTAACAAAAAAAAATATCTTACTACTATCTTTTTATAAAATCCAAAAATAAATCAGAAATTAAACAATCATTTTTTAGGACGACCCTAAAATATTGAGTTATGTCATAAAGTTCTGAATGTTGGAATCCCTCCTTTACTAAACCTCATGTGGCCTTGTTTTATTCACGAAAAATATGTTAGCATTTTACTTACCATTGAAAAGTAAACATCTTCTTGATTTCCAAAAACAGTAAACCATTAGTCCTGATATCAGAAACGGCTCCATTAGTTCTGTTAATAAGTGTCTTTGAATTAAAAAAAAAAGTGTCCTTGAATCAGATTCTAATATTATTTGCTTGAAGCACATGTTCCAAAATATGACGTGTTCTTTTTATAAGTACACATATAATCTTATTGGAGGCTATTTCAAGGCACTGAATGAGAGGACATCTCCTAATGATTTTAAACGTATGTTTGTTATGTTTAGGAGATTAATCCCTTTCCCCATACTGACGCTCGCGCGTTCGTGTTCTTTTAGCAGAGTTTTTTTTAGTACAAATTTTTTTAAAAAGAGTTGAGTTATCACTCACGATCTAAGAGTAGGGCAAAATTTCTCTTCTTCTTAAGCGATACCAATGTCGGATAAGGCGAACCGTCTATTACCCTCAGGTATAAACTTAGGCACTCAGGAGTTAAGATATTTTTCCAAGCGCTGTGACTAGAATCACAATAAAATGGTATTTCCCAGCGTTCGAACATGCTCTAAATGATCACATGTCTCACTCTTTTGTCAATTTTTTTTTTGGTTGCCCACCCGGTTCACCGGAGCTTTGCCCCGACTACATCCGGATCCGACCCGCGTCGCGCACCTGGCTATGGTGGGTGAGTCTCCCAACGGGGATTTTCGCCAATTGAACTTACGGATGATATATCAGCTATCGAATTATTTTTGCCTTGCCCATTAGATATCGGGCCTCAAGCCCATTAACTGACTTCAAAAGTTCATATCACTTCTTCAATGCTCTTGAACATTAAAAAGAAAATACCAGTACGAGGAGTTTGGAAACAAGTGAGCTCGGGTCTTTTTTTTTTTTTTTTGATACAATGAGCTCGGGTCTTTTAATGAACTTCTAGACTCTAGTACAATACCTGTCCAATGCAAGAATTGGTTCTAATGCTTCTCTGGCCTTTACGAGAGAGAGCCCGTCAAGAAAATCCTTCTCTTCCCGGCCCGGATCGTATTTTTACCAATTAAAGTTTAGTTGTATTAATAATTAGGGTCACTAAAAAGAGTTGGTCCGAGTGGTAAACGACTCAGTATCGTTTAAGCGAGGTCTCAAGTTTGAGCCTTAGCGTACGCAGAAAATTCCCGTTGAGAGACTCACCCACCATAGCCAGGTACGCGACGCGGGTCGGATTCGGATATAGTTGGGGCAAAGCTCCTGTGAACCGGGTGGGCAAAAAAAAAATAATAATTAGGGTCGAGTTCAAGCCTTGACGTATGTAGAAAATCTCAATTGGGAGACACATCTACCATAGCCAGGTGCGCGACGCGGGTCGGATCCGGATGTAGTCGGGGCAAAATTTGGATGAACCGGGTGGGTAACAAAAAAAATAATAATTAGGGTGGGCACCGATCATTTCAATTTTTACTTGATATAACTTAATTTCTATAATTATAATTTAATTAAAATTAAACTCTAAACTTTAACACATGATAACTTAATTCCTATAATTTTAAATTTTAATCAATTAAAACTTTATTTTATAAAGTATAGGGACTAGGGTAAAGGTGCATCCAGCACCCCAAACTAATTTTAGAGGAGCAATTAACACCCTAAAGTATTTAAAGGTGCAATTAGCACCCTGAACTAATTTTGGAGGTGCAACCAGCACCCTAAAATATTTAAAGGTGCAATTAACACCCTAAACTAATTTTGGAGGTACAATCAGCACCCTAAAAAAATTTAGTGTAATTTATTAAAATAATATTATACATATGGCTTTTAAACAATAATGTATCCAAAAAAAATTTATGTGATATGTATCAAATGAAAGTAAGTATTTTTGTTAGTGAAAGGGTAAAATTGCACCAATTTAAATATTTAAGGGTGCTGATTGCACCTCCAAAATTAGTTTAGGGTGTTAATTGTACTTTTAAATACTTTAGGGTGCTGGTTGCACCTCCAAAATTAGTTCAGGGTGCTAATTGCACCTTTAAATACTTTAGGGTGTTAATTGCTCCTCCAAAATTAGTTTAGGGTGCTGGATGCACCTTTACCCTAGGGACTAATATTTTAAATGTATAAATTATAGGGATTGAGTTGTATCGAGTTAAAAGTTAAAACTCTAATAACAAAAAAAATTATTTTATTTTTATCAAAGATAAATTCACTTGTTACCAGCCGTCCAAATTAGGCTATAAAAAATTACAAATTCTAATTATTTTATTATTTTATTATTTTAAGTAATAAATAAATATTTAATTATATTCGCTTGTCTTATTACATTAATTTGAAAATTATATTTTCTATCTATTTATCTTTTTAGTATAAAGAAATAAATTCATATGTTAATATTTAAGAAGAAAATTTAGATCAAGTTCATATATTCATTTCATCAAATTTTTTATATCGTAGCTACGTACTCAGGATTTAAATACGAGATTATTGGCTAAACTGAAACAACTCACAAATCAGTTGAGTCAATGTTGGTTCCTATTTTCCATTATATATATATATATATATATATATATTATATCAAGTAGTGGAAAAGCAATTTTCTATCGCACAAAAAAAATCATAAGAGGACATACAAGCCATTATTATTAAATTTTAATTTCGTTTGCAAATACGATGATTCGTTATTTAATTTCATTTGCAAGTTGCAAATACAGCATTGCTCCTTGTAAACGATGTAGGGGTCTTGTCGTAGGGTATGCATTCTATTCCATCACGGATTATGACTACAAGTGCTTCCTAGTAAATGCGACGCTTTATTTTGTTGCTTTCTCGAGAGGGACAAGAAAATGAAATTGAAGTACACACTTGAATTATGCCTCTTTTACGTTATTGATTCATTAATCATATTCAAACTTGGTCGTCATCATCTGATCGTTTTCCTCCTCCTGTTCCTGGTTTTCCAAGATATTCAGTATCTATCTATTATTTTGACAGATATCACAAAGGATTTTAAAAATATGTCGTGTGTGTGTGTGTGTGTGTGTGTGTAATCTATGCAAAATGGAACGATGAATTCCCCGTGAGGCCGCCTATACCTTTGAATGGACAAATAAAATATACGTTATTGAATTGGATAAACATTATTTGATCCCCTTTGACTTTATATTTAATCTTATATTTTATCTTTTAATTTTAATTCAATTCAATTTCTTAGTTGTTCAAAAATTTATTTATTTTCATCATTTCGTTTTATATTTAATTCTTTTTACGACTTCTGATCTCTACTCACATGTCACTTTACTACATGTTAATTATATGAGCTAGCCCAAGGTGGCATATCTTATTTTACGGGAAAAAATATTAAAATTTGTAATAAAATTAAGAGTCAAAATAAAAGAAATAAAATATAAACGGGGATATAAAACTTTGAGGTAGCCTACGAGTTGCGAGCCCCGTTTAGTTTTTTTTTTTAAATTATTATTTTAATATTTTTAAAAAAATTATTTTTAAACTGTTAAAATACTAATAAAAATTTTTTAATATCATATTAGTATAATAAAAAAATTATTAATATCATATTTTTAAAATTTTATATTTTTATAAAAAGTATTAAATTTTACAATTATAAATCTAAATAAACACTAACAATATAATATTAATCAACTACAATATATCAACACATATCAATAAATTAATAACTAATTTTATAAGTTTTCGATATAAGCATTTAAAATAATATTTGAGTAAAATAAATAATAATTTTAATAAATTTAAAAAAAAAATTGTGGTTAACCTATTTTTAAACAGTCTGCCATAACCCTGGGCTGAGACAGCCTGCCAGTAAAAAGATTGACTTTTCTGTTTATGTACCCAATCGAACACTCGCCATCGTAAGTGTCATGTTGTTGAGATATCAAAGTCACGCGACATGCTTCCGAGAAGCAAAACCACACGTTTAAGACTCGTGCTTAATTATCAAATTACACATTTTTCATCAAACTCGTGCACAATATTTGTACGGTTTATAAATTCTGATTATTATTTAAAAATAACAATTATATTTTATTTGAAAATGACTTTTCTGGCCCTATATTCAACATTAATTGCCAAATGACCCGAGCTTTCAACGTCGTCTTTACAAAACTTATTATCGAAGAGAAAAAAAAAAAAACAGAAAAAGCAAACATGGGCACCACCAAGGCTTTGTTGGACATGACATTAACTTATCATTCACCAATCTTTAACTTAATCGACAGACAAGAAGAGCAGAAACAATAATCATAACAAAAATAAGTAACAAATCGAACAAGACAATAGAACCATTACACAACACTTTGTGAAAAGGCCGGCCGGCACATGATGATGATGATCATCATCATCAGTTACAAGAGACAAAGCCTAAATAATAACGCTTTCGTCTAACGTTGGAATCTGCAACAAATTATAACGGACCCCCCCCACCCTTTGTCTCCCCCCCAAACGTCGCATCATCATCAATCCAATCGGCAACGACCTCCCACCGGCGTCCAGTGCGGTGCAGATGGACTGAAGTGAACTGAAACCACTCTCGAGTCAAGCAGTTCCAGAATCGGCGTTGAACTCACACACCTCGGCGCTTTGTACTGACTAATGGATGCGCCTCTGGAGATCGCGTAATCCATAAGCTCTTCAAACGTACCGTTCTTCACCACTCTTATCTCCAACGGTCCAATCGACCGGTCGGCGACTCTTCCTTGTCTGTACATAGCGTTCAGCGACTCCTCCATGGCGAGACAGCACCGTTTCAAGACTTCACCCGTGGGCCGAACCGACGGGTCGTCGTTCTTCGATAGCAGTTCCCAGTAAATCACGTAATGTCCAGGCAAGGATTTAGTGTCGGCGTAGCTTGTATACTCCACTACGCTAGTGTTGAACTCCTTTAGAAGCAACGAGGCATTGTCAACGGCTTTTTGCAACTCGGCCTCGTCTGTTTTGTCCAAGTCAATGCTCAACAAAACGTTCCTTCTCCCCACGAACTGAAATTCCGGCGCCGAGTTATGGAACCCCGTGGCTCGGAGAACATCGCCGACTCGGTACCGGCATAGACCGGCGTAAGTGGTGATAACCAATTCGTATTCCTTCCCAACTTCAACGTCGGTTAGATCCACCGGATCAGAAGATGATGATCCTTCGTCAATGGGCAAGAACTCGAAGTATCCCATGTTTGGCAAGATCATGTAGGAAACTTCAGATGGGTCGCAAAACGGCCTGAGGTTTGGTCCAAAGAAGCATTCAGAAGAAGCGTACATGGTACAAACAAGAGGTAGGCCACCACTGTAATAATCAAGCGTTGGGATGTACTGAGCCATAGCACCGGTGACAATAACGTCAACGTATTTAGCGTTAGGCCAAATCCTCGTAATTATCCGTTCCCAGTTCTCCTTGGAACATTCTCGGATGATGAAATCTGCGAGCTCAGGGTCTGGTTTATTCAAGATGTTACCAAGGCATTTTCTGATTGAAGCGTCTGTGATTTGTGGGCTTAGAGTCCCAGTGGAGATGTCGTTGGCTAACTGTTGGTAGTTATTCTGAAGGAATTTGAGAGCTCTAAGGAACCCAGATGCGAAAATGGCTCCGACACGTTGAACTTCGTGTCTCATGATGAGACCACATAACATCTGGGTGTACATGCTCTGAAAAGAATCGGTACATTCTATGACTTGGTTGGGGCTTGTGTACGATTCAAATGGTCTCTTCTTGAATTGCTCGCTTGTGTAATAGCTTGTACTAGCTGGTCGTGCCACTATTCCGCCTGGAGTCTTCGTCTCTGCCTTTATAAACAGAAACCGAAGCGCCTTCCAGTTGTCCAAATCTCGCACATGTCTATACAAATCAAGAAACGAAATTAAACGAAACAACAGATTATAAACTTGTTCAAAGCAAATAGCACAAGAAGAGAAACGTAACGTACTGTTTTATCAGGGGCATGAGAAGGCTGAACAATAGGTGACGACGATCCATCTCTTCGGCAATCGTTGGCATCAGTTTTCTCTCCCCACCAGATGTTCCAGAACTGCATTTTCCGACAGCAAATAAACATTTATTGAAATTTGCAATACTTCATATATATATGTTTATAGTATATAAGTGTATATATATACCTGGTGAGGAACTCAGAGATTGGATGAGAGGAGAAGATGGGGGAGCGATCACCACTGACAATGCGTTGGACTTCGGGCCGCAGATTCTCGTAAGTTACGACAGGAACCTTGGATTTGAAGGTTTCAAGGTCGGTGGCTCCGTTGAGCTGAAACCGTTTAAGGTATTCGGTGTCGGCGTTTTGGGTGAGAATCTCCCCCAGAACTCTCCTCTGGACGGAAGCGGCGTCTCTGGAAACGTCTTCTATGAATTGCAGAGCCTGCGCGTCGTTCTCACAATTAGCAGGATCATAATAAGCCATGGCCGTAGTATATATGTGGGAGCTTTTCAGAAATTTTCAATGACGAAAAGAGAGGAAAGGGGAGTTTTCAGGACTGCAATGAGAAAAGAGAAAGGGGAGCTTAGGTGATGATGAGATTGTGATTGTAGGTAATGAATTAATGGGGTTTATATAGGGCATTACCTTGTTGCCATGTCATAGCCTACTTCTGTGCTTTGGGACACAAAAAAGATTAACGCATTTATCAGTGTGTTCCCATGGAGATACATGTGGGCCCGAGTGGCATAGGTTCTTGGTGTCAAGGAGCCGACAGATGGGGGCCACTGAATCGCTTAGTCAGCAAAAGCTGTCTGAGATTCCGAGCCTACGACGCCTTAAGCTGACGCTGAGATTCTTCTGCGAAAACGACACACAGCTGTGGGATGAACCACGAGGACTGCTGCGTTTCAGTTTCCAAGAGAGAGCCAAAAAAAAAAAAAAACAATTCAAAGCTAAATCACATTCTTCTTGCTGTTGTTCTAACCACGACGAGATATAATAATGAACTGGCAGAATTCAGAAACATGCAGAGACAGAAAACAAAACAACCTAATTACTGCTTCGAGAATCGAGAGTTGTTGCCCTGAAATTTTCATCCTACCTAGGTTGATGAATCGAACAAGTATTGGTGGTTATATTACGGAGACGCCGTAGAAAGAATAGTTCATTTATTTATTTTTCTAAATTGATATGATTAAGTTGATAATTGGGCTATAGAAAAGTAGCGTGATGCAGGCTACGACGTGGACAAGGCATAGATATAGATTAACTAATTAATAAATAAAAGGATCTGTGAAGTTTTACATTTTTAATGGGATGATTTGATTATAGAAATGTGAGAGGTGTTTTGTTTGGTTCTCTATGTGTGAGCCAGTGTGGTGACAATTTTAATTTATATCAGAAGGGTAGGTATATGGTTTTTGGATTCTTTTTGAGTCCTGACAATTGCATAATGGTGACTTTTCTTTTTCCTCCTGGTGCCATTATTTTCTTTATTAATTACTCTTAAAAAATTAATTACGGTAATGGCCAATACATTATATATTTATTGCTACCTATGATTGAGGGAATGATCTATGCAGTAAAATATTAATCCTATAAGAAGCTCTTAACAACACATCATAATATATATATATATATATATTGGTCTAATTGTTTTTAGGGCCGAAATCAAGATCCTTTATAAACACAAACAAAACTAAACAAAACAAAGAATCACGGATCTTTGTTTGGATAGAGTTAATTAATTAACTCTACGGATCTTTGCCCTCTTGAACCCCTTAGAGTTAGTATGGATGAATTTCTTAAAATGATTTCCTAGAGTAAAACAGAAAAGTATAGGGAGTTATTGTGTGTACAAATTAAAGAAGCAAACAAAAAAGAATTATGGGTTTCAATATTAATTCGAATTACTATGAATTAGCACGAATTCACTTTGAAATGATCACGTCGCTGTTTGTTCATTTCAGGCTAAGATATCGCTCAGCCTTCGTGCTCTCTAACAGTATTCAAATTTCCCATTTCTATCTTAAAAGTTGCTTCACATAAACGACAGTTATATATATATATATATATATATATATATATATATAGAAAAATAGCAATTTAATTAGATCTTGATAGCTACTCTAAGGATTCCCATCAAATATATAATTCCATGATTACCAACAAAAATTTCTACTTACAATATTCTTTTTTTCATATTACTATCTGAGTTAGATTTAAGTATTATCAGGTTTAATTAAGTATAACCTTTCTAAATATATTTTTTATATTTATATTTAAGTGGTCAAATTATTAGGAGCAACGATATTACATAATAAATTAAAATTGCTCTCATAGACCTTGGTTACTTACATGATCGAGAAGGGGGGTTTCTCAAGGATTTATTGCCCTATAACTTAACTATTTTTGTCCATTTGTTTAATTGTTTATGATAATTCATTATTTACATATATGAAATCCATCAGTTACATTACCTCTAGCTAGTTGCTGAAATTAATTAAGTCACCCATGTGAATTCATAGGCCCACTAAAGCAAAACTGTCCTGGCATAAAAAAGAACGCACGGACCACCACAAACGCAGTACGTTGATTTCCATTATTAATAAAACAAACTATTAATTTTTGTCGATATTTACAATACATGTAAATTCTAAAGTAAAATGAGAAATATCAAATCAGTGTCTACTTATTTATGGAAAAGATGCTTTTTACCACTACGACGATGATAGTAGTAGCTGCAATATATATATATATATATATATATATATATATATATATATATATATATTCCTTTATATCGAGACAAAACTACTGTATATAATGCCATCATTGTCCAAGTTGCTTTCAGTGTTTAAAACATTGAATTGAACAATGCCAATTCATATGGAGATTCGTATATGTGCATTGAATTGAGGTGTTAAATTAAAACTTCTCTTCGATTATATCTTGGAAATTCTAAAGTTGTATAAACAAACCCAAAAGGAATTCTTCTATGTAATTTCCACACACATATATATAAGATAAAGTAGTACTCAATATCCTGATATTATTTTTTATATGTGATCAGTATCCTAATCTTATTTATAGTATAATTTTACATATAATCTTTTTAATTTAGTACAATCTCACCCATAATCTTTTTAATTTTATCTAATTTTACCCATAATCTTATTTTTTAAGTATTAAGAATTGCACTAAATTAAAAATATTATGGGTGAAATTACACTAGATTAAAAATATTATGGATAAAATTGTGTCACAAATAAAATTAGAATACTGGCCACATATGAGAAATAAAATCATAATATTGAGTGTTACTTTACCTATGTATATATATTGGGATTCATGCATGCGTATAATAATATTACTGGTTCATAAGCGAATATCCTAAGAATGAAGGTCGAGTCATTAATGGCCGAAATAAAGCTTTCGAAAGTATAATTAATTTTGAGGTAATTAAGAAAGTGACGATTAAGGGTTAATTGACAGTTTAATATATTTTCACCTTGCCTTAAGGCTAAATTATATTGCTAACATTGTTTACTATCAATAGTATCTAGTATTTTTTCATGATCATATTAATTACTAGGTATCCGAATAATTGATTATTCAAATTTTTAGTTTTATAGCCGTCCCTCTCAATTCTTTTATTAAATTTTTAGCTTGAGAATTCTAATGAATCAAGGCACTGAGAAGTCAAAGAAAATTAAATTGAAAGACGAGTGGGCTACGTGTTTTTTTAATTTGATCAAAAAGAAATATATAGAAATAAATTATGGAGGAAATTGACAGGAAAACAGCTTATATACGCAATTGATGTACATATAGATATTACAGAAAAAAGAGTAGTAGATGATGATAACGAATACTGTTGATGATATATATCACACGCTAATTGAATTTTCAAGTCACTTATTCGCCACTCAAGCACAATATTGAAGGCTGCTTATGATTAGTGGCAATTTAAATAATAATAATAATAATAATAACAATAAAAAAAAGCTTATGATTCATAATATATATCCTAATAAGGATTACGGCACTAGCTAGGGGACGTTAAGATAATTGAATAAGAATTCAATGCTCCTTTGTGAGAATTTATAAATTAATGTGTTTCTTGAACAAAAAAATTGGTACTAGTAGTATTGCCACCGGGTTTCTAGATTTTGCATCCAACATTCTTCAAATTGCAATTCTTTAATCCAACTTCTCCAAAAACCAGCAGAAAGAGAAGATATATGAAGTTGAGTGCAAAGAATGAAAGAACAACCCAATTTTTAGTGTAGGGAGAGGGATCGTTTTTATTTATTTTTTAGTTTTTATAATTAACCTTACTTAGAAATTAAAATTTGTCAAATTCGGGTGTATATTACTAACTCGTGAATATTTTTATTATATACAGAATATTTCAATTTTTTGTCATTATCCATATTTCAATTCCTCCTATATATTATACCGAGCAGAATTAATTCCATATATGATCTAAGTAAGAATACCAGTACTCGTATTAATACCTTCACAAACTCTACATATTCTGTAAGTGAGATTTCATAACATTATTTAAAAAAAAAAAAGGGATAGCCTCTTATTTGGAGGTTGTGACATAAATTTGTTATATATATATATATGTGAAAATTTTCATATTTTTATTTCTATAGAAATATATCCGATAACTTGAATATGATGACATTATAGTTACCCAACTTTCAATGGTTTTAAGATATTATTTTTATTTATTCAAATGTACAGGTAAGAGGGGCCTTGCTTGTCCCTCAAGTTTGGAAATGTCAAATGTAAATTTAATTTCATTTTTTTATGGTTGATGTTAACTCCCATGATTTTTTTATGATGGTGTGTGTGTGTGTGTGTATAGAAGCCGCATCAGTAATCTGTTTTGACAGTTGGGGGGATTTGCTTCGATATAGAATATTGTTGATGTTATTATGGAAAAAAAATAAATACCCCATTATGTGTTAATAATAATTCCACGATGAAAGTCATTCAATGTATGCCCATGTGCTTATATTAAAAGTTATATTATTACTACCTAGCGTTTGACTGGATTAGTTGTAAGTTATTTTAACTAAACTAGTTGTCTTATGTTTAAATTTTAGATATGCAACCGCAATAATTATTTGAAGATAGTAAGATTCTCCTATTCTAAGTTAAGATTTTATATTAAGGATCGAAGAGAGTATTATATATATATTAATCTAATTATATTTTTAAGTTTTACCACTAATTAATAACTCAATCTTAGGCCCTAATACTAAAGAAATTTCAACACGCTGAACCCTTTTTGGCATTTTGACTACGCACTTAATGTAGAAGTCATCAGCTGATTATTCTGCTCATCATAATCAATTGAGCAATATTGCAGCTAGTTATAATTCTGGGACAAAATTACTAGTAGACAGAAAAATAATAATTAAAAATGAATCAGTGTCCAAGATGGGGAACCTCATGCCTGGAAGTATTAGAACATCAAACTGACTTTTATCCATTTGTGTAACCCACACAAAGTACATGGTCAACCTTAATCCTGGTCGGGTGGGGTTGCGTTATACTGTATCCAAACCTAACTGTTCCATATTACGTAACCATTATTAGAGACTTAGGTGCCGTCAAGAAACCCTGTTTGAATTTCACCTTATTCTTCTTTTACGTGACTTAAACTATTTTAACTTGATTTATAATTAATTAACTTCATTATTCAACCTCTTTGCTACACTTTGTCAAAAGTCAAAACCCCTCTTGTTCATAGCCCTTTCAAATTTCTCTTCCTAGCTATCTATAACAAATAAAAAAACTTGCTCTCATACTTGTGCTTCATCACAAGATCACAACCTAAAATGCTAATGACCTTTTATAATGTAGTAATATAAAAGTTTTTATATAAATGGGAGGTCGCGGATTTTTTCCGTACTTATAACCTCATGTAGTTAATGTATCCTCCTCTAATTAAAAAAAGAAGATTAATATACATTTAACACTTTCAAATATTTTTTCAGATGCGTTTAACACTCTAAACTTCTAAAAAAATTGTCATTGGTGCCAGATAAACTTAAAAAATACTTTAAGCACTGGATGCAACTAAAAAAAGTATTTACTAAATGCAACACAAAATATTTTAAGATACTAAATATACATCTAAATAAAGATGAAAACAGAATAGTTAAGTTATATATGTACTTTGTTGGAGGGTAGGGAGTGAATAGTTAAAATTCCATCCCATGCATGCATTTTACCAGGAGGAAAATATTCGAAGGACAATGTTAATAATTATAGAGAGAGGTCATCAGGGTTCTGGAAAGTGAATATTCAACGAACAGGTTGAGTTTTGTTTAATTTGAGAGTGAATGGAACATTTCGTGAACGTGTTGGATTTGCCAAAATTGGTCAAAGTTCAAATATGTGCGTCTGGGTTCAAAGTTTGGGACTGTGAAGCAAGAGAAAGAGTCAAAGTTGGGTATATATGCATCACGCGTGAACTTGGTTGTAGAGAAAATCCGGGATAAGTATTTTTTTAATTTATGAATTCCAAATCAATATAATACTCCTAATTTCAGAAATGCCAAATGACCAATTTGGAAATTGTAATTTTGTGTCAATTTATCTATATGACATTCTCTTATTTACTACTTTTCTCTCCTCCCTCCATCACAAATTACAGTGTCCCGCCTCCTTTGTCCATCTTCTTCTTCCCTCTCCCTTCCTTAGTCTCTTCCCAATAATGCATCCTCATCTTCTTTTTCTCTTTACTAAGAAAAAATAGAAGAGGCCCACAGTTAATATTTCTTTTCCATCTTCCTCTTCCTCTGCCATTGTCATGTTGTTCGTGTTGTTTTCAAGAGAAACAAATCCACCACCACACCTAAAAAAGGTAAGCTTTTGCATGACCTAAGACAAACCTTTGCTTCTTCCTTGGGGTGCAAAGGGAGGCCAAAGGTCACCCACCAACACGTACCATTCCATAAAGAAAAGAGTAAGGTGCGAAGGATTATTCAATAGCTTTATAATAACACGTCTTTTTCTTGTTCATCATCATCTTCATCTAATCTACTTTTATTCTTGAATCAAATTCAATCCGTTTATGCCTGAAGATAACATACCAGGACCATCTTTAGACTAGGAAGTAATTTATAGTGAAATACATTGAATGTAGTTACTGTCATGGGTATCATACTTTTTGGTAAATGTCATTAGTATAGTTGTCCAACTCCATAAAAATTTTGTTAATCATATTATTCAGTATTTACTACTTTGTTTAATAATTTTAAGTGATACAAATAATTGGTTCAGGTTATTAACAAGCGTAATAATTTTAATCACTTCCATAACTTCTGAGTGATACAAATAATTGGATCAGATTATTGACTATACTTGTAATGTTATTGACAATAAAAGTAACGATTTTAATTATTTTCATAACAAGATTTACTACTTTGCTTAACAACGTAACTTTGAGTAGTATAAATAATTGTGTTTGATTATTGACTATACTTGTAATGTTATTAACAAGAAGTGTAATGATTTTAACTATTTCTATAACAAACTTTACTACTTCATTTAATAACTCTAATTGATGCAATAACTATGTTATATTATTGACTACACTTATAATGTTATTGATAACAAGTGTAACGGTTTTGATTATTTTTATAACAAGATTTATTATTTCGTTTAACAACTATAAGTGATGCAAATAATTAGATCATGCTATTGACTACACTTAAAATGTTCTTGACAATAAATGTAACATTTTGACTACTTTCATGACGGGATTTACTACTTCGTTTTAACAACTTTGAGTGATACAAATAATTGGATCAGTTTATTAATTACACTTATAATATTATTGACAACAAGCATAATACTTTTGACTACTTCCATAACGAAATTTACTACTTCGTTTAACAACTCTAAGTAATAAAAATAATTGAGTCAGATTATTGATTATACTTGTAATGATATTGACTCTATAGCAAGATTTATTAATTTGTTTAACTCTAAATGATATAAATAATTGGATCAAGTGATTGATTATACTTGTATAAGGTTGATAATGTCATTTTTACAAGATTACAATTACGAAATTTGAAAAGGTGAATATTAGAAACATGATCACCCATCACTTTCACAACATCCAACGGTGGGAAGTTGAGATCGTCCAGCATGGCCGGAGGTGTTTGGGATATCTTTAGTTTATAGCTGCCAAAACAGTCAAAGAATGAGAAAGGCAAAGGGACAGACGGAAGGAAATGGTCGGAAGGAGAAAGAGAAATATGAAGGCACAAATGCCTCAACAACACCACCATTTGTCCATACACCATCTTAGGGAGATATAGAAGGAAATGTCCATCGATTGTGTACTGAATTGTTGCACAAGAGGGTGAGAGAAACAGAGAAGCATGATGGGAGAGGGAGAAGATAGAAAGAGTCAGAAAGTGACAGAATGAGCATTGAGAAGAGGAAACAGAAGTAGCAAATATGATAAGGGTATATAAATAAATTGGTAAATATTTATAAATTCTAAATTGGTCATTTTGAATTTTTAATATTAGGAGTATTGATTTATAATTCATCAATTTAAAAGGTATTTATCTAGAATTTTCCTTTGGCTATGTTATGAGCATTATTCCGGCAAGTACAACTGTTGATCGAAAACATGCATACAATTATTAATTATTGCATCCATTATTTTTTGTCTCTCTTTACTCCCACCTATATGATTTGGCTTTTCTTGTGTTCTATTTATGTAGATCGTGGGAACAAAGAATAGTCCTCATTATAAGATATTTTTTTCTTATTAATTATAAGTCATCAAATGGGATATTAATTATATTTTTTTTAAGGTTATCCCTATTTGAAGTTTGTGGCAATTCTTGTACTTCTCAAAATATAATTAATAATTTTTTATTTTTTAATTTAATCAATGTATAATCCCTTTCAAAATTTAGAGTGCAAATAATTTTTACCTTTCCCAACGATAGAAGGAGTATGCAAAAATATATTAATCTCTTTTAAGTTCTAAATATAGGATCTAGTTATTAAAAAGCTTATTTTGATTATAAATATAATAACTCAATATATTTTAAACTATTTCTATTGATTATTTATATTAGGAGAGTTTTTATCAAATGATAGTTTAAATGCATATAGTTAAAGATAACATTTTAGAAAAACTAACAAGTATTTTTTAGAAATAAATAAATCTAATAAATTTTTTTTTTTAATATTTATAAATTAATTACCTAATTCATATATTAAGTATTATATTTTGCATGTGGATATTAATTTGAAAAAGACTTGGCTATATCACGCGTGATGGTAGTGGGGTATTAAGTGTACAATCTGATAGGTGCAGATTCCTGCAATGGATCAAAAGGAACACTGTTCCAATTTCCACATATACATGCACTTGAACTCCCTAGTTGCTCCCTCATAAGCTTCTGTCAATTGTCATATAATTAGACTTTTCCCATAAAGCTCCATTAATGGAAGCATCACACTATATTTCAAAGATCCCTAATAAAGTTGATATATATATCACTTATTTGACTTTAATCTTTTTAACTCTTGTGGACTCTTCTTATTCATGTATCTTATTGCTCCTTTAATTTACCATGTTCTTCTAGTGAAATCGTACTATAAGTTTGTTCGTGTATACATAAAGCAATTTTAAATTCACATGCATCTAAACAAAAAAAACAAAAAAAAACTCAACTAACAAGCTGTTGGTTGAAAACTTGAGAGGGTAAGTATCCTCGTCTCAATAAATAAATAATATAAATTTAAATTTTAAAAATTATATTTGTTAAAAGAGATAAAAACTCTTTGACTTATTGGACGTTTTAATTTTTTTAATTGAAATCATCCTTTTTTTATATAAATTTAGAATTAAAACATTATTTTTATTCTGTATTTTACATCTTTTAAAAAAATAATTAAAAATAGAAATAAAACATTATTAATTAAGATTTTAGATGAGAGAGATGGACACGATTTTCATTATATTTCTCAATTATTGTCACTTAATTTCTATTCAATTTTTTTTAACAGTCAGCACTTTAGTCAAATTTGCACAGGGGGAGAAAAAAATCCATCCACGTACGTGAGGGAGAATATGTAACAAAACCGTGGAGGCACTTTTTATTATATTCAGTCCTAAAATTAAGCAAAAAAAAAAAAAATGAACTCATCATTTGTTGTTGTTTTGTTTTTTAATTTTATCGTTGATGATTCCAAACTTACCGACAGTTTATTTTTTTGTCGTCAGCTAACATTATTTCTTATTTGAAAGGGAACACAAATCGTCTTCAAAGAGTATGGTGTGGACTCTAATTAACTTAGGGTAGATACATTTTGAACTTTTTTCCTTTGACTGAGTAAATACTCTATCAATGAAACAATTGAAAACTTACACAAAACACAAGCACATGGAAGACTCAAATTTTCAAAACACATGTTTTCTAAGTAAGTAGTGCAAGAAACAAAATAAAACGAGTCCACGCAAGTTAATTATTATGTACGATATAAAAATAATTTTTAATATAAGAGTTACTTAATAATTTAAATATAGATTAAAAGAATAAGATAAATTAATTAATTATAATAATTAAATATGACATGATTTTTTTAAAATACCTATGTATAACATTAAAGTAGTATATCAGTACATCTAGGAGAGACAAAATAAATTTAGATCTTATATTTTAGGACTAAGTTTAATTTATAACTAACTCTTATATTAAATATTAATAAAATTTCTCTCTATATCAAAGAATTGGTAATTGGATATTTTTTTTTATTTTCAATTCAAATGTTAGTGCAATTATAATAATGATAAAAATGAATTGAAATATAGATGAACAAGCTAAAAGCTTATGCAGTATCAGTTTGGCTTTGGCTTCCACATATTATATCTGAACACAAATTTCAAGTTGTTTATCAATCGTAAAATAAAAATTGTCCCTTGTTTTGAACAGAGATTTTCTATTTTAGGGTGAATAATAATATAGGGAAATTTAGAAAATGAAATATTATGCCACATAACACTAAAGAATAAAAACATTTGCACGAGTATAAGGATAAGACGTGAATTTTCTTGTCCCTATATATATATATATATTCCCACACACGTACTGGGAATGAAAATTTAATCAACAGATAAGACGTGATTTGATTTCCACCATGTTTCCTTGTCTCTGCTGATTCTGACCTTTCTACTCTATCCACTCTTCTCTGAACTTTCCCTATCTTCTCTTTTTATATATATATATATATATATATATTAAATTGTATCAAATATACACTCAAAGAAAGTCTTTTACCCGACAATGAAAAGAAAAAAAGTCTACAGAGTTGGTTAAAATTAAATTTTGAAATTGAGTTTATCTGATTTGTTTGGTAATCCATGCATGTGGTTGACCGGTGATATTTTTGTCTAAGCATTCTTTGATTAGATTTTTTCATTATAAAAAGTTAGATATGATTCAACCAAAAAGGTGACTCCCCCTATTTTTAATATATATTTAATTAAAAATTTAATATTAATTTTAAATATAAGATATATTTTTTATATTTATTAATTTTTTTAAATTATTTTTATTAATATCCAATTAATAATAATTAAATAAGAGGAAGAGAGAGTGAGTTAAAAAAATAATTATAATATTTTAAAAAAATCATATTAACTAATTTAAATAAATTTTTTAATTTAATTAAATAAATTAAATAAATTTTATATTAAGAATAATATAAGTACATATATTTATGTATGTATACATGCATGCATTTTCATTTTTTCTCTTCTACTTTTAGAAAGAAATTTTATAATAAAAATTTTTTTTAAAAAAGTTAAACTCATAAGTTGACCTCCGGCAGCATCCCTTCTTCACTCGATGGGAAGAATTTAATTACGTGTAGAAGCGTAATAATTATGCCTTCTTAATTATTGATTGTCATTAGTGGTCAGATCAGAAGAGCCCGTACATATAGTATATTTTTGCCAACCAGAAGAGAACATATTCCAATTCTGAACTCTGTACTTGCAAATTTATTTTGCTGCATCCTAAATACAAAATTATATACGATTTTTATATTTTTATTATCTTATTTTTAATTATATTGTAATAAGTACGTGAATTTCAATAATAAGAAATGCAAGTTGTTTAAATTTTGCAAGATTGTCAAGCTTATTAAATTGAATCATTTTAGCTTTAATTTATGGATCAACTAATAAAAAAGAGATTAATCTATGACGAATATATTATTTCAAAAACTTATTTGCTTGTTTGTCTCACTAGCTAAAGTGGCTTCTATATATTACATGCGACATTTGGAAAATAAATTATATTATTATCTCCGATTATTAATATAAAAATTATTTAATTAATTTAAGTAGATTAAATAAAATAGTTAAATAAGTTATTTGGAATGATTGTATATTAATTTTTTTTAAATATCTCATTTAATTATGTGCATTTGAACTATCATTGATAAAAAAAATATCAATATGAGCAATCTATAGGAATATTTTGAAGAAAAATTATAGTTTTAAGAGATAAAGTGGGTTGGTATCTTATATTTAGTATCAAAATATACTTTATATCTGGCTCTTATATGTATGAACAGTTGAAGTATTAATGATTTATTATACTTCTTTCAATTCTTTTTATAAGTAACATTCTCTCTCATAGGGATGATCCTTTATATAAGTAACAAATTATATTTATCTAAAAATTTAATATACTTTTTTTATATTTACCACAAATTAATTACATGTCTTTCGCATATATTTTTTCCACTCATTCTATCTCCTACCCATCATCCTCATAAATAAGGATATATTTTAAAAAAATAATTATATTTCTAATACATTTATTACTTTTAACTAATTTTAATCTATATTTTAATCCACGTGATTTATGTAATTGTTATTTATAAAAAATATTGGAAGAGTAAATAATATGACTTGTTAGTTTTTTAACTTATATATGGATATATACAAGTCTTAAACCCTAAGCTTGGCTAAGAATAGAAAATAGGAGATGGAGAAAATGGAGAGAAAAGTGGATAAAAATGATTTTCACTCCAAAATCTCTCGGTATCTTTAGAGAAAACATATAAGCTCCACACGGTATTTCTCTCCAAAATTTTCTTTCTCTCTCACTTTTCTTCTTTTATTGAAACAAGAACAAATGTAAAAACGCATATTTTCTCCTCTTTTCCTTTTCCTCCACTTCTATCCCCTATCAAACAGAGGTAAAGGTTCAGCCTAGCTAAATGGATATAATAATTTAATAACAAACTTAACGAAGCTCTTGTGTGTTGTAAAAAGTTTGAAAAATAACTGTATTTATTTTTCATAACTTATATATGGAAAGTACCATTTTATATCAACTATATATATTGATACGCCTGATATGAAAAGGAATATATATATATAAAAGAAGAACACAAAATTATAATGATTCGTCACTTTCAAACATGATTTTGCAATATCCTTTGAATCTTATATATCTCGTGAAGAATCAAACTTTAGTGGGAGGGTCTAGTTCAGATTGTTTAAAAACTTTGTCAAGTACTTCAAAATGAGGACAAAAGGACATCATAACATTGGAAAAAGGAAAAAAGAAGGATGTGATCAGAGATGTCTTCGTTAGGTGCATGTTTCTTTAAGAAATTATGAGAAATCTCATATCACATATTTTATTTTTAGATCTTCAATAATTTTTTTAGTTAAAAAATTTTCAATAATTAAAATATTTCCATCATTATATTTATATGTTACTTTAAATTAAAAAACAAAATATTAAATTTCGGGTATTTTATGAGTAAATTATGCAAACATTCTTTCCTTTTTTAAGTATATATGTGCTATATAATTTCTAAAATTATTATGCACGTATGATTAACTCATAATTTAGGATAAATTGTTTGATCGATGGGACATCTTAATTATACAGTAAATAAAACATTTCTGAAATTAATTTAGTCTTTGCCATCTTTGCTAATATTAAGAACTTTTTTCCCCTCAAAATTTATATATTAAAGCACATTGAATAAAATGGTTTTGCGTGAGCGTAGCGTTCAGTAGTTTTCCAACCGGCCTATTGACAATGACTTCAAAATATAATAAATATATTATCATCAACTATATCCTTTCAATTTTATAATATTAAATTTAATTAAAAATATATCCGATCGATTTAATTTAATATTTTTAATTATTTTATTTATAAAATATAAAAATTAATAATTTTATTTTAATTTTTTAAAAAAATTAAACCTCATAATAATAATTAATTAATAATTCTATTAATTGATTTTAGCTTCTAATTATAATGATAATTTATAATAATTATAAATTAATTTGATCTTTGAAAAATTTTTAGTCAACGATGATAATTAATTAATAATCTTATTAATTATATAATATTTAAATTTTGTAACCATAAAAATAATATATAATAATTATAAATAATTAATCAATTATAATTTATTTATTTTTCACTCCCTATCCAACGCACATGGGAGGAATCTCTCGTAATATATTTACATTTGGTAATTCCAGAATATTGTTGTTCTTTATTATTAATTAATGTTGGCTCCCTAAAATTAAAATCTACACTACTTTATATTCATCGTAATGAATTAAATAAAGCATATAGAAATTACTATACAAAACTTGACCAAAAGATTAAAAAAGGAAAAAAAAAAAGGACCACGCCTTTAATTATAAAGATAAATTAAATTAAAGTATTTGTAGGTCTCATACATAGACAAAGATAATATATTATGTCTCTTTCATATAAATTATATAAAAACTATAATGGAATAGATCTCACGGCATATTAAGCAACGACTTAATTAGGTATGCTCACATATAATCAAACCACAATGTATCAAAACATATAATTAATTACAAACATATCATACATAAACAAATGATAAGAATTCACTAAAAAATAACGATGTCATTTTCATTTATATTTTATTAAATTAATGACAAAAGCGTGAGCCTAAATTTTTTATTAAATAGAAGTTAATAACATTATATTATTTATTCAGGTCAATGAGCTACTATTTTTTTTGGGCCTCTGGGCCGATTAGGAGATAATATTCTTGCATATATACAAATCAACTTGTGCTTAGCTTAATGTTTTGATAATGTTGAACAAGAAGTCTAACATATTATTCAATCTCAAATTAAGACCAAACCCTTAATGGAATCAAAGTATTATTAAAATGTTTATTATTAATGAAGCGGTTACAATAACAAATTCAAAGTTCAATCTCAAAAGACTAGCACGTGAGAGAACGTAGGTGCCAACTTTCTCATGGTACTTTGTTTAGCTTCTTGTTGGTTAGACCCTCTATGTAGTTAACCCCTTTAGAGGTGATCATGAGAACTTCTTAAACTTCTTAAACTGATGAAACTCGCTTCCCCAATATGGGAATAGTAACAGAAGCCATAGAAAGAGACAAGAAAAGAAAAGCATATTAGCCTGGTATGGACGGAGGATTTATACGAAGAAAAACAAACCATTTAAGAGTAGAATTCAAAGACGTAAGGGATTCAATGAAGAAGAGATGCCAATAATGAAAGCTGTGCTTAAAGTCTTGATCCTAATCTAGTTGAGTTGAGGAAGGGGACAGAATCTATACTCAAAAATCAAAGCATATTATCATTTGCTTGATCATGATTCATGTGGTAGTAGTTAAAATGATGCAGCTAAGACTGATTAAGAGCAGATATTATTCTGCACAAAAAATTTGGATTCTCTAAAAAGTATTCAAAGGATATATAAAAAAGGACATATATATAAAGGAGAGCTTTCCTTGCAGTGTTGAAATTGTATGGCAGGAAGATCATCTCAGAGTGACTTGTTTTGTGGGTAAGGTCCTTTGAACCCTAGAAAAAGCTCTAAGGGCACCTTTGAAAATTTCTACACTCTTTAATGTATGAACGTCACAAATCACATGGCTGACTGATGATGATGTTGTACTGGAACAGCTATATTTATAAGTCATACGTATGTGTCACATGCCAGAATTTGTAGGGCATGCGTGTGTTTTTTCCTAGGTTACTTTTACTTATATATCTCATCAGTGTCTGTTCCTTTTCCCCCCCCCCCCTATTTTTTACTTTTTTTTTTTTTTTTGTATATATCTCATTAGTGTCTGTTCCTATTTTTTATTTTTTTAATATAAAAATTTTTAGAAGAAGTTGAGCTCACCTATGATCTAAGAGCGGGATAAAATCTTTTTTCTTCTTAAATAATATCAATATCAGAGTGTCTGCTCCTATTAATTCCATGCCTTCCGGAAATAAAAAGCCCACTTTTGCCCTCTGGGCTACCAAACTCTTGATTTCTTGTCTCCTAGGCTTCCCAAAACCTATTATGATTTGTTTCTGTTTTGTTATCTTTGTTAAATTATATACGAATCTCTTTTACTTCTATACATATATATGTGTGTGTGTGTGTGTGTAAATATCTCTCCACACCATTCTCTGCTTTCCTGGTCGATAAAGCTCATCGTATTTAGGACTGATATATGTTTACAAGATAGAAGTTTCACTTGATGATAAACATCATATATATACTCGAATATAATTATTTCGGCGTTTCTTTGTTTTTTTTGAATGTTATACAATAACAATATAACATAGAAGATGCGTGTGTGTTTGCCTAAATTTATTTATTTAATGAACCTGTGTGTTTAGTTAGACATAAAAAAAATACTTTTAGATCTAAATTATGGCTTAAGTTCAAAAGTAACCAAATACATCTTAGATTTGTAGAAGTGATTATATGGAAAAACCATGATTTAGATACTTGAAACTATAGTTTTCAATAAACATCTTCCACTAATATTTTTTTAATTATAAACATGTGAAATGCCAATTTTTTCCTCTTATATTTTTGTCATCTTGCTAATTTATGTAATTATCGTTTTACCTCATATATTTTCTGGTAATTTATCTATAAAAAATTATTCTGATAACAACTATCAAAATAATTATTTCTTCAAAATTACTTTTAATACAAAATCTATTCTCTATAATCACTTCATAATAAATTTTCTCCAAAATCTATTATTTAAATGTTAAACCAAACACTCCCATAATGTCTCCGAGTCGACAGTCAAGTTTTGTAGATTAGGACGATTCATATTGCATATGTGTTGAGTGCCAATTAATTAGTTATTAGTTATCTTACCTAATTTTTATATAAAACGACAGTGAACAAGGCCCTCCGTTAGAAGAATCTGAAACATTAATCCTAATTTGTGTGTGTGTGTGAGAGAGAGAATCTTGCAGTGTATAATTAACTAATTAAGCAGGCCGCAACAATACCAAACTGGAACTATAGTGGAAAATTGTGGGCCACTAAGAATAAAAATGGGCTGTGGATGGATCAGTGGACCATTCTTAATGTATACGACCAGCCCAAGTTTTCAATTCAAATTCAGAAGGGTGTCTGCACATTGATCCAAAAATAAGTCCAATATGTGACCCATCGTCTATCTGTAAGTTTAGTTGGTGAAGGGGTGAGACATGCGACTATTTGAAGTGTATTCAATCTCAGAGAATAACACTTTATTGTAGTTCTAGTCGTGACATTTGAGGATACATCCTAACTCTTGAGTGCTTAGGTTTACGCTGAGGGTAATTGATGGTTAGCCCTGCTCGACATTGGTATCGCCTAAGAGGAAGGGAGACTTCGCTCTGCCTTTAGACCATGGGTGAACCCAACCCCTTTCCAAAAATTTCTACAAAAAAGAAGTTCAATCTGTGAAAGATGAGGACCTTTTAATTGTTGTGATGTGAGGAAAATTTGTTTTATACAAAAATTTTTACAAAGGGGTTAGGCTCACCCATGATCCAAGGACAGGGTGAAATCTCCCTTCCTCCTAAGTGATACCAATGTCGGGTAGGGCGAGCCGTCTATTACCCTCAATATGAGTATTGCCTTATATTTTCTCTCACTCTCTTTTCTCTCTCTTTATTTTCAATAAAGGTAAAATTAGAAGACACTCATTAATATTTCTCTAAGTGGAATTATATCAAGGACTATTATAAAACTAGTAATAAGATTAGGAGGAGAGAAAAGATGGAGATAAGAAAATGAGAGAATTATATATTATATTATTTCTCCTTAACCTTACAACACAAATGTCATGCCCTATTTATAGGCATAGAAGTCGAAGATGAATAGTCTAGTAATTAATAGGGGAATAATGAAGAGTCTAGTAATTAATGGAGGAATAATGACCTAGAGAATTTGAAGAGGAAGAGGGAGATAGAGATAGACATCTATATTCTAATATTCATAACACTCACCCTTAGATATCCATTCTTTAATAATGTACCTCATTAAAAATTTTAACTAGAAAAAATCCTATGGGATAAAAACCTCGTAAAAGAAAAATAGTACACAATGATGGATTTAGTATATGTTAATGCACTAAATTTCTACGTTACACAATGATG
Source organism: Leucaena leucocephala (assembly GCA_037074615.1). Lineage (NCBI taxonomy): Eukaryota > Viridiplantae > Streptophyta > Magnoliopsida > Fabales > Fabaceae > Leucaena > Leucaena leucocephala. The sequence continues at coordinate 19,649,999 of CM073569.1, forward strand.
GATTTAGTATATGTTAATGCACTAAATTTCTACGTTACACAATGATGGATAAACAATAATGATAACCACAAAAAGAAAATACACGTAATCATAAAACACACATAATCATAAAAGTTTAGTTTATTTTTTGGACACTCCTATCACCAATTAGGTGATCAATTCTTTCGTTAGGATCGACAAAGAAATTAGCAACATCTAAATGAGTCACATCCATGTTGCCATAATCAGAATCGCTTTCTTTCCCAGCAAAATTTGTTTCTATCTTTGACTCTTTGCCTTTATTTTTATTTTTTCTTTTGAGCGATTCTTGGTATAATTCAATCAAATGTCTTGGTGTACGACAAGTACGAGCCTAATGACCTTTGTCACCACAACGATGACATAAATTTTCAATATAATTATCATTCCCATTAATTTTCTTTTTGTGGTTATCATTATTATTTGCCCACCTCGAGTGGGAACCACGACTACGACCACGGCCTCGTATATAGCCATAGCCACGTCCACGTCCATGTCCTCGACCACGGGATGATTAATTTGTTACTACATTCACTTCTGGAAATGCAGTAGAGCCAGTTGGACGGGATTTATGATTCCTCATTAAAAGCTCATTATTTTGTTCATCCATCAAAAGGTAAGAAATCAGTTCAGAATACTTTTTGAAACCTTTTTCACGATATTGTTGTTGCAAGAGCACATTAGATGCATGAAATGTGGATAATGTTCTTTCTAACATGTCATCATCAGTAATTTTCTCTCCACATAGTTTCAGTTGAGAACTAATTTTAAATAGTGCAAAATTATATTCACTGATTGATTTAAAATCTTGCAAACGTAAATGCATCCAGTCATAACTAGCTTTTGGAAGAATCACAATTTTCTAGTAGTCATACCTTTCTTTTATATTGTTCCAAAGCCTTGACAGTTAAATACTCAGTTTTTAGTCCTTCATCTAGGTGGTGGCGGAGAAAGATCATGGCTTTTGCTTTGTCTTTGTTAGATTTCTGATTGCTATCCTTGATAGTGTCTCCTAAACCCATAGCATCTAGATATATTTCTGCATCTAGTATCCAGGATAGATAATTCTTTCCAGTAATGTCAAGAGCCACAAACTCAAATTTTGTAAGATTCAACATGATGATACTATCATAAAATGTAACAAAAGTTAAATGGAGATTTAGATTAAGAAGGTTGGGTAATTAGAAAATAATCAAATATGAAACTATAATTTAACATGAAAGTAATATAGAAACTCACCTTCCAATAATAGATTTTACAATAATATTAGTTGGCTAGAGCAGTTCGTGCTGATAACGTATTATAAAACTAGCAATAAGATTAGGAGGAGAGAAAAGATGGAGATAAGAAAATGAGAGAAGTATATATTATATTCTTTCTCCTTAACCTTACAACACAAATGACATGCCCTATTTATAGGTATAGAAGTTGAAGATGAAGAGTCTAGTAATTAATAGGGGAATAATGAAGAGTTTAGGAATTAATGGAGAAATAATGACCTAGGAAATTTGAAGAGGAAGAGGGAGATAGAGATGGACATCTATATTTTAATATTCATAACAAGGACTAAAATTTTCAACCAAAATATACTTGCATATAGGTCCCATAGTGGTATGTAAGTATTTTTTGAGTCTAAAGGTATACCGGGACCCTGGTGAACTCCTAAAACTTAACTCACCTAAACTTTTTCTTGTACGAAGAAAAAAAGGAATGAAACTTGTTAACCATCAAGGTATGGGTTTGTTTGGAATAGATTCTGGGTAAAATAGATTATGGAGAATAGATTTTGAGTAGAATAAATTTTTGTGAAAAAATATTTTTTAATCTAAACCATGATTCTGGATCAAATAATCCAAACACCCTACATTTCCTATAATCATTTTTTCACAAAAACTAATAAACTATCTAAACACTAAATTTTTTCCATAATCTATTTTTCTACAAAAACCATAGTTTTAGAAAAGTTAGAGGAACAATTTCTAACAATCAATTTTTTTATAAAATCTATTCTCCAAAAGCTAATCCAAACACAACAACAAAAAATATATTTTACACAAAATCTATTCTTTCTTAAAAAATCTATTCTTCAAAAGTTAATCGAAATACATCGTTAGAAGTTGTTCCCCTACCTTATACCAAAACTATAGTTTTGGTAAAAAAAAGATTGTGGATAAAAATTAGTGTTTGATAGTCTATTAGTTTTTGTGAAAAATGTGGGGTGTTTGGATTGTGTCCAAAACCATGGTTTTGTATGGTTTTAGACACAATCCAAACACACACTATATATGACGAACATAAGTTTAAAGGGAGAGCCCAATCCCAAAAGACTAACCCAAAGAGTCTCTTGAAGTTATAAATATTACTCCACTTGTGAGGCTCCCTAATGTGAGACTCAGGACCGTGTAAAACCAAAGAGAGAGTTACCAACGGGGGTTGGTCCGAGTGGTAAGCGGCTCGGTATCGTTTAAGCGAGGTCTCGAGTTCGAGTCTTGGCGTACGCAGAAAATCCCCTTTGGGAGACTCACCCACCATAGCCAGGTGCGCGATGCGGGTCGGATCCGGATATAGTCGGGGCAAAGCTCCGGTGAACCGGGTGGGCAACAAAAAAAAAAACAAAGAGAGAGTTGGCACAATTTTTTATCTTTTTATGGAAACTATGTATGAGGAGTGAGTGTGGAGTCAAAAGTTCAGGAGTCTTGCAATTTGTGTTTGTATGTATATGGCCTCATGAAGGGAGTCTCTTGAGTTTGCCTTGAGCATACAAAATGAATTTAGAGTAACACTGCTTCATGGTTCTGTGGGCTCTCACAAGGAACTAGGATTCAGTCAGTCTTTAAAAAAAAAGAAGAAGAAATCTTCAGATATTGTTCATTACTTCTTTACAACTAATACATTCTCTAATTTATAATTATAGTTGCCCTGTTTTCTGCTGCAATATTTAAACAAATATGAAAAGGCAAACAAAATTTAATCTTCATCGAAAAAAAAAGGAGACATTAAAAAGTACATTAATTTGCGTTTTTATTTGATATTGTACTAGCATGTGTAACATATTACGTATGAAGAAAGCAGTGAAGTGTGTCAGAGCCGAAGATCTAAGTCAAGCTTATTTACATCTGATCCTTGTTTTGGCAAATCCACACGAAAACTTCCAGGCCAACTCAAATCCATAGCTTGTTGTACCAAAAATGGCGTCCAATATGCCATTTGAAACCCAAGATTGACACCACTGACTTGAGCCACCATGCCTGAGCATGAGCCTGAGCCTTCTCTGTTTGGCTTGTGCACAAGTGAGTGTGGCTGCACGCCAAGTGACCTTGACGACACCACCATCATCATTCTATGAGATTGGTTCCTTCTTGCTTCTCCTCTTTCCCTCTTGTGTGCATTCTGGTGACCCCCCAAGGCTTGTGAACTGTAAAACTTCCTCATGCAGAAATTGCACGAGAACACCTTATTATTATTCTGCAATGATTTTGATATTTCAGACTCCTCCATGTTCTGAGGTTTCTCAGATCCTTTGGGTCCTAAACTCAACCATTCTCCTATAACTTCTTCTTCTTCTTTGTTCATTGAGACTGATACTGCAACAGATACCTTATCCACCAACTTCTTCTTCCTCCTTGCAGAAAGTCATAGCTTCTTCGCTTGTTTCCGATCAGAAGATATAAGAATTTGGGAGTGCTTGGTCTTGCTCTGTCTCAAATAAAAATAGAGAGAGGTAGTGGGAAATGAATGTTACGATTTGATAAAAATGTTATATTGTATTATCTCTTTGTCTGCTATATCCTGTGTTCCCACTTAGTGATTCATGGACTTTCGAACAAGATATGCTACTTCTGTTCTGTCATTTTATGGTGTTGGCAATTTATTTTGTCTTCAGATGCTTTCTTCTCTTAGGCTTCACTCTTCTCGTAGCATCTAAATAAGTGGTTCCTTCATGGATTTTAAAAATAGACCATTCCACTACTGGAAGTGTCTTGTACTGTTAGATCAAGATTACACTATTATATATACCACGCGCATCAAGAAAAACCAAGAAATAATATAATGCTTGTGTCGATGCTTTGTCCACATGGGTATTCTGCAGTTATAGGCTCCCATGCTGGGTACTCTGCGAATTCTGGACCACTTGGTTTCTTAGGAGCCACAAATTTGATATGAAAAGTTAATGTTTTAAAAGTTCAAAGATGTTTGGGTGAATGATACGTGGTTGTTCATGTTAGTCAGGCAATAGTAAGATAACACGTTTAAAATGTAACAATATTATTCTACCTTATTAAAAAACTAATATTATCTATTAAAAAATTGATTGGCCATTAATATTTTTAATAGTAAAAAGTAATATTACTCAATTATAACACTTTCGGAATAACATTACTCTTAAGTAAAAAAATTTAAAATAAATTTTTACTTTTACCCTAATGGAATGACCAGGTCTGCTAAAGATAGTGGAATGCAATGCAAGTTTTGATAATGTTTATTTATATAACCATGAAGATCTAGGGCCACAAAAAGTCAAGACGAAAAAGATGGTTAATTGTATGTGGGTTCTTAATCAGTTTCTCTCTCTCTCTCGAAAAGTGATAATGGTTTTGAGCTTATCCTCTTGTAAAAAGTCGGCAACGTATAAAGGTATATAGATAGATAGAGAAACTTGCGTTTATCCTTAAAGAAATCAGAATTTTCCATGTGAAAAGTTGATGATTTAGCCGGTAATGGGGTGACGAAGCAATGTTGATATCGTGTTGAAATCTTATTGTGGTATATATCAACTAATTAAAAAGCATTTTCTGATAAGGATCCAACAAGCAACTAATGGTTGTTGTTCCAAATTAGTTTAGTAGAATCTACCAAGTTTACTTGGATTGGCTTATGCTGACATATTCTTTAGGGTTTGCTTAGTTTGGATATGAAGGAATACGAAGAAGGACTTCATAATGTGGACGTGTCCCAGAGCTAACATAAGCCCCCATGCTACTTTTTTTAACATTATTTTAGTAGAATATAAACGGTATACCTATAATTCTTTTAAAATTTAAAAATCACTAAAATGAGTTTTATTTTTTCTAACAAAATTTTGATTTAAATTCATGATATTATATTTTATAAATTTAATCATTTATGTTCAACATAAATAAATTTTTGGTCATGTGTCAAATGCTAATAAAGTATGGTCCCATCAAAAAGTTGTTTTTGTTTTTGTTCTTGAGAATTCCAAAAGAAGTGTATTATGAAAGAATCATAAAGAGTCAAGAAGGAAGCTCCAACATCAATCAAGTTGGTCACAAATTATTTCATTCTTTTCTCTTAATGGGACATGAGCTATCTCTATCACAAGATTCCGCCATTATTATTATGATTATTGCTCCAACCATTATTTAGCATAAGCAATTGACAAAGCTAAATTACTGTTTTAAATTATATTTTTTCCTATTTTGCCCCAATAAATGGGTGCAGTATAGAACTCTCTTGTTTGCAAAAGGTGTAGTTGGACAATAAATGGAGAGTTGATCGGATAATTATGAGGGGTTCTATGGTAAACATGACATTGAATATTTGTTTAATTTTGTAATATTACTTATATTTGGTAACAAATGCTTATATTAGGCAACTATGGAAGTAGGCAAAAACTGATTTGACAAAGCACCATTGACATAACTGGGTTGAATTAATGTTCATCTTCTAGAACTAAAGAAAAAAGGAAAAAGGGTTTTCCCAGCACAGCACAGGTTTTTTAGTATACAAATTCTGACGTTGGGGAGTGACTGAGCAACGTGCAGAAATGGGTAATCGCCGCCGCCAGAACCTTCTCAAGTCATTTTTCGTCTTTGCTTCTCTGCCCAGAGCTATTGATGACGGTCATCTCACTTCCCATATCTCAATCCTATCTCGTGCTTGCTGCCACTGCGAGTTGTCTCATGATAAGGATACTTGAATAGATTATACAATTGGATACATTTTTTATGATGCTGAGGTGAAATTTGAGCATTGTCGAATTTAATTAAGATAATTTTTTTAAATATATTTTTTATATTTGCACGAACTCAAATTCAAAATCTTAGTATTTAAACAGTTAAAATTTTTTCTATTTAGAATAACGCCTATTTGCGCAATAGGATACATTCTTATAGCATGAAAAACAATCCATTTTATGGAGAAACCAGAAGAAGGGAACAGAGGGAGACTGGACTCTGTGAAGGCTATCCTGGAGTGGGGCAGTAAGATGAAGACAAGACTCTGCCAATACCTTGTAGCAATTGAAAATGAGTCATATTTGACAACAGTATGCATCACAATACTAATAATCTTGCTACATGTCACACTTTGAAACAGTACAATCTCAAATGTTAACAATCGTAGGTTCACGTCATAATTAAACCGCTAAATATCCATAACTTGGACATAGAGATCATGCATCTGTTGAAGGGATTATGCATCATGGGCCCATGCAGCCTACAAATTTAATTTCATTTACTGTAGAAAGCAGAGTTTGATCCACGTGGGGATACAGGATATAGGTATCGCTTAAACGAGATTTTGAATTCGAGTTTTAGTGTATACAGAAAATTCTTGTTGGGAGACTCACCCACTATAGCCAAGTGTGCGACGCAGGTCGGATCCGGATGTAGTCGGGGTAAAGCTCCGGTGAATATGGTGGGCAAAAAAAAAGTCATATATTTTTGGTAGGATGCATCCAATATTTTTTAATTAATAGTTAAAGACTAATCTTCTTAAGATGTAGAGATAATTAAAATTAGTTTTGCTTCTCCTAACAAAGTATTTTTTTATACACACCTAAGAGAACAATTTTTTTTTTATTTTTTTACTTTCTCCCCCAAATCATTGTACATCTAACTTGTTGAACAATCTTAGTGTGTGTTTGGCATTTAGGTTTGGGAATATATTTTTGTCTTAAACCATAATTTTCTCATTTTTGTGCCAAACAACAATTTTATCTTAAAATCAATTCTAACCACAAACCATAGTTTCATGCTCACAAAACCATGATTTGCAATATCTGCACATAGAAAACTTTTGACTGTGGAAGGTGATAAATTCCGTTATTTCCGTGATACCCATTACAAGACACCATGGTATTGTCTTTTTTTTATACATATTATTATATAAATTTTTACATTATTCACATAAATTCTAAATTAAAAAATACTATTTAAGTAGGGAAGAAATTAAAATTCAAGTAAATATTATAAATTTTTATCTTGCTCAAACACATATATACATGTACTATTTTTTAATCACTTAAATGAAAAAGTTGTAAAAAAAAATTATACCTTATGTAATTATCATATTTAGTTTATATCCTTTTTAGTAATTTACTAATATGAAAAAGTGATTCTGCTACTAATCATCTAAACATCTCAATTTTTAAAATCTATTCTTCTCAAAATCTATTCTCCAAAATATATTCTTCTTAGAATCTATTATCCAAAAACTAATCCAAACACACCCTTAATAAGATATCAAGTCTTATATTGGGTAGTATAAAATACTCATTGAAATATTAATATATTGATTCTCCCACATCAGTAACTAACTTTTGAAATAAGATTTACTATAGTACTACTAACCATCACAATCTTCAAAAAGTTTATTAACAAAATGATCATGCACCAACATCTCTTTCTCTCTCTCCTCCTCTCTCAGAGTCGCATATCATGTCATGTCTTGAGATGAGTTTGTGTAATGGCGAAATTCAGTCGCAACTAACCAGTGCTTCCTCCACAAGTTTCAGTGGCTTCCGGATGATTTAGTATGACTGAGCCCATTTGCAATCATGAAAGGGGTTTTTTTTCAGAGAGAGAGGGAGAGAGAGAGAGAGAGAGAGTTGCCCAAACGAATAATACATGAAAACTAGATTCTTGATAGGCATCTTATTATTACCATACAAGTATCTATGCTTGCGATTTTGTTCTTTTTGGGCATAAATTTTCATTGGAAAAGAAAAATTCTATGCCCTTCAACCAAATTTGAAACGTCTCTCTGCAGAAGAATACATAAGCTCAAAATATTTCTTAAATGTACTGCCTAAACCTACAATTATACCAGGAAGAAGGAAACTGCAACGACCAAATGATTTAGAAAGAACCAACTAGCTTCCTGTTTCACGGCATCAACCATAAATTCTTTCTCTGGATATAAAAATGTATGCAACTCTATCCAATTGCAGAATCTATTCAAGTACCTGTACATACACCCAAAGGCAAACATCACTTAGCTAGAGAATTGATACAATAAATATGCTCACAAGTGAAATTCAATTAGAGTTAGGCTTAAAGTCAATTTGAACAAACTTATGCTGATTTATATTGAAATATTATTAAATGAAGACATTTCAACAGTTTCTCCTAAATGAAATCAAAGAAACTACATCAAGAGGAAGATAATAACATAACAAATGGTGAATTTCAGCAAGATAGATTGCAGAGAACTGAAACCAATGCACTGCAGGAGAAACTCCAGCCAAACCAAATAGGCAAGTTTTGTAAACTAGTTTTGATAATCAGGGCAACATAAAATAGTCTGGAAAAAGATCATGTAATATAGAACAATCAAAGACATTACTTGGCCCAAAAAGAAAAAAATTAAGATATCTTTTGGGATACAAAAGACGACGGAGAAAGACTTCAGTAAGGAACTTGGTTGATCCTCAGGGCAAAAGGAAGTGTGAGTCGCACCTCCCAGGCAGTATCAATATGGCATAATTAGTATCATTAATATAACACCTATTTATCTAATTTGAGAAGATTAAAAAAATTAAATAAATTATTTAATTATAATATATGTGACATAATCTATCTAACATATTTTTGTGTAATATTAGATTATATAAAAGTTTATAAATTAGGCAAATTAATTTGATAAAAATGATAAATATACGAGATAAAATGATAAGCCGTCTTATACTAAGAACCAAAATCTAGTATCAAACTAGGTCCTCTATTTAGGATCGAAGTACACAATAAAAATTGACATATGAATATGATTTACAGCTTAACATCACATCACATTAAGTAATTCCTTCAAAAAGTTCGTCGCCACATATTATGTTTTTATTAGAAACCTTACAACAAACTCCCAAGGAGCTCTAGTCAGGTTTGTATCCCTCAAACCATTTGGCCTCAGGGAGTTCAATGTAGACACGAGGCCAGAATTAGATAAACACCAAACATGACAATAAACCAAACTATTGGTAACATAAAATGGCAAATGGATAAAGACAATTCGGGAGTCTCAGAGCTCGCAGCAGAGAAGATACGATGGCATATTATGATCAAATTTAGAGTTAAATTTCGCGAATTTATCTTAATCAGAAAAATGCAATACGAACAATAGCACCGTTAGTTATATAATATATCATCCATAGAGTGATCTACTTGGTCCAATGGCAACAAAAAGGGGAGTAAGAAGAAACAATTACCCTGAGACAACTCGCAGCTAGCACGAGATTGGATGGAGAGATGGGAAGTAAGATGAGTCTCAGCAATAGCACTGTGCATAGGCAAGAGCGACTGCGTGCACCCCAACAGTCCCATACTCCTTGAAAAACGAAAAGACATGAATTAAAGAGGGAAAAAAAACAAAGAAATCGAGAGAGCAAGTTTTTCACTTGCTTCTTAAAAATAAAAGAAAAGGGTACCTAGGAAGTGCAATAAAGGGGCGGCAAGGGTCGAGAAGGTAAGATGGAGATGGGCGGCGAATACGAGAGATAGATGGCTGCGACGAGGTTCTGGCGGCAGTGATCAGAGATCTTGAAAGAGATCCGCCACGCAAAGCCATTTCTAAGCGTGGCTCACTAACCCTGCAACGATGTGGAATAAGAGCACCAGGGTTTTGAATTTTTTGGTTGATACAAATTTTTTTTAAAAAAGTTAGGGTCACTATTTAAAGATTTAAAGGTAAAATAATTTTTTTTGTAAGCGATATCAATATCGGGTAAGATAAAATATTTATTATTCTTGTGTATAAATTTAGATACCTAAAAATTAGATAACTCTTCAAATATCTAAACTATAATAAAATAATATTTTTTAAATTTAAATATATTTTAAATAATAACATATCTCGAACTGAATTTAGGACAAGGATGGGTCGGGTTATGAATTTTTGGTCAAGAAGCTAATCTCAGGTATAAGATTGGCCCATTGAACTGGTCTATCTATTAGCTGTATTGCCTACACTAACACAAGAGAAGGTAACAAGCACGAGGGGAAGATTTTATTTACAAGAGATCTATATACTCTCTAAGCTTAGAGATACCTTAGGTCTAATTTATTTAAATTTTTTTATACTGAAAAAAAATTAAAATAAAATATTTTTAATGAGTAGGATGAGGAAAAATTAATTTATGTCCGGTAAAGTTATTTGATAATTCTCTTTTCAATATTATTGTGTTTGATAATCCCTTTGTTCCTCACTATAAGACCAATTGATTAATTTGAAGGAGATTAAAAGAACTAGAAAATTATTTAATTATAGTATATGTTAAATACTATTAGATTATATATCAATTTATAAGTGAAATAAATTAATTTTGAGAAATTATATTAGTTCTCACTTATATTCATGAAATTTATATCTTTCTTTCTATAAAGAGCATGTATCATGTATTTGATTCAAAGTAAATGAGGAATAGTTCCTCCTCTTGGCAATTCTTATCGTATGTTTTCTTTATTTTTATATTATTATTGACCTCAACTAATAAAATAACACTTATTTATTGTTTGCAGCAGTAACAATTCAAATCATATTAACTCTTTAAAAGTCATTCAAACTCGTATTAAAAATAAAAATATTAGAACTTGATTGATCATCTGCTATCTCCCATCACCCTTCTTGCCATTTGAAGGCAATTTACTGTCCTTTTTGTAATTGAATATGTTAAATAAAAATAAAACCTTTCAAGGGATATTATATTAAATAAAATATTTTTTTACAAAATTTTAAAGTTGATTCTTATAAAGAAGAATATCTCCCTTTTCACTCAGCTCAATTTTCTTTTGGAATAAAAAAATTTGAATAAATTAAATACCAATCTCCTACCAAAATCAGGACACAATCCCAATACTCAGAGTACTCAGAGAATAAGAAACTTATAAGATCTCTTCCTAAAAGAATCCCCGTTCGACTCAATTTATTTCAAGCAAACGGGCCTTTGGGTGCTTCTCCGCTTCAAATCACACATACACAAGTAATCGAGGGGGGTTCCCCTTCCACAAATATATACATACTAAAGCAATCAACGGATTTCTCATAAAAGAGGAAAAGCTAGATAAAGATTACCATCCAGAATATTCTGACAAAGGAAATGCACATTCATCAAGAAGTGACTGCTCCTACTAAGTTATTTCACTATAATTTAGAGCAATGTTACAGCAGTATCCAACAAGTTACGCTTACAATTACCATCAAAATGAAAGCCTGCCCACATAAAAATACACTTGCAGCACCAATCTAACCCTACAGAGGGCCCGGGGGCCGCTCGCGGGGGGAGGGGAGGTGGTGGGGGGGGGGGAGGTTTGTGTGTTGGGGAAACGGATTTAATTTCATAGGCAAAATAGATACCTAACGGGGGTTATAATAGATAACATGGGGGCTTTCTCAGGGCTACATTCTGAAATCCAAAATACAAACTGTATTATTAGCAAAACATGCTGCGATTTTGTCACCCTCCTTATTCCAGCAGACCTCGAAAATGCCTCCTTCTCCCGTGTATGTTTTCACAATCTTCCCTTCCTTCAATGACCAAATGTGCATTGATTTGTCAAGAGATCCACTAGCTAAATACTCACCATTGGGGCTGAACGCCACAGAATACACAGGGTCCCTGTGACCAAATATATATATACGCATGTTAGAACCTAAGTAATTCCATGCAGTGGAACAGAGTGAAAGAAAGAGAGAGGACTGCTTCCCATATTATAAAACAATACCTGTGTCCATTCAAGCTGCAGATAAGTTTCCCGACTTCAACATCCCACAGCTTTACAGTCGAGTCAAATGATGCACTGTATGAAAAGGCAACCACATAATGGCTAAAGTCAAGCGCATACTACCAATGATAACCCCCAAAAAGGAAAAATATAGAGTAATTGATCCTCTCATAGTGAAACTGTAGGATGAAAACCTTGCATAAAGAGGATCACTAAACAGCAGCAGCTATATAGAAACCTCACAGCACTAAACATAGTGTATAAAGTTCAAATGGATTTTGATTCTAAAAAATTAACATGCTGTAGAAACCAACTTAGTGCATGTTTCGATTGGATATTAGATGTCCCAATCAGACTTTTCAATCATATTTTACCATTTATAGGTAAATCTATGAAAAGAGTTTCATCTTGGCTTGCGTAAATGTGCTTTATTGAAAGCAAATCCAAACAAGCACTTAGAAGTTTGACAGAATATTGTAAACCAAATTATAATTAGTTGGAATCAAACCCATATAGGACATCATTTTACAGCACTCTGGCCACACAGCACTAATAAGTTCACAGAATTGCAGCGGTCATTTATCAACCAAGATTCACGAGTCAGAAATTACACATTCTAAATAAATTATATTTTGAAGGACTGCACATAATTAACAAAACCAAGTAACAGACTTACCTAGCCAACACCAATTTTTGGTTAGGGTTATTTGTCCCGGGACCAGTTGGACTCCATCTGATTGTATATATCTCCTACAAAAAGATTACAAAAGTTATTCAATAAAACCCACATAATGTGAAAGGAAATCAAACAGATCACATACATAAGCAATATCATTAGAAAATAAAACAAAATCAAAAGCCCAGAGTACCTTGGAATGCTCCCTTAAATCATAGAGATATGTGTCCTGCTTCATACTCCATATCTACATAACAATCATGGATTATTATCACTTATCAACAGAATGAACAACAAACTAACACAGTAAAATTCAAATATTCATGCAAAATGGCAGATTTTTCTTTACAAAAACATTACAAAAAATAAACAGTTCATTGAAAATGCCAGCCTGTAGACCCCAAAATAAAAAAACACAACTCATAAGTCATGACACGATAAGTAGATTGTTCCCTCAAATAAGAGGAAAAAAATTACCTTTGCAGTAATATCATCAGAACAGGAGGCCAGCAATGAACCTGTGGGATCCCATTTGACACAATTAACTTCACCCTGTAATTGCAGGAAGTTCATTATCAGGCAGAAAATCTTATCCAATCTCTATATTGCGCCTAAACAAATTCAATTGAAATACTGTTTTCTGAAAAATCAACGGCACATTTCTATCAAATCAATCTCAGCTAACTATGATGAGAAATAGCAAAAATGTCAGGCTATAAAGGGACTGTACCTAATAAACATAAGAGCAGCAGCCTATCAGCCTATTGAGTTTGTCAACCATACCAACCATTTTAACTTTTTATCAATAACAAATTCAAGTTTAAGATCAAACCATCTCTCTTCTCAATTTCAAGAAGTTACAGTCTTATAAGAATTATTTTATATTGTAATACAATAAATGAGATCATGAGTACAAACCTGATGGCCAGCAAAAGTTTTTATAGGGCGGTTTTCCCCAATCTTGCAGACATATATCATATTGTCAGTGGAGCTTGTTGCAAACGACACATTGTTACGCCAGTCAACATCAAGAGTTGGACCTAAACAACGTATCAAAAAGAAAATAAACAACCCATTCATAAACATAGTTTACTTAAAATATCATCAAAACCTCCACCTGAATGAAATTCAAATTGCTGTTTCCATTCCTCTGCCTTAACATCCCACACAATTGCAGTTTTGTCACAGCTTCCAGTAAGAAGATAATCGCCTTTCTTGTTCCACTTCAGAGAGAATATGGGTCCCTTATGTTTGCTTAATGTACTCCTAAGTTCACCTGGTCCAAGACACCGTTCGATCAAAACAGATCTCTATTTGAGCAGTCCTAAGAAACATTAAAAATATTCACCTAGAGAAAATTACCTGTGGAAAAAGATCAATATAGAAATTTGATGTATAACCTATAGGATGAATGCAACTACATAAATCAGACACAAAATCGCCATTTACAGTGCAAATGCAGGCTAAGAATTTCTTACAACATGAAAACGAACAGAAGTATAATAGTCTTTATCACCTAAAAATCAGTACATAAATAAAAGCTGAAAACTATTAATAACAGGTATCTTTATTAATTATTTTTCAGTTGTCCTTTGCTTCCCTTAGGGGAGAGATGCTGCTCTATTTTCCATCCCTTCTCAAATGAATATAGGACAAACCCTCCTGTAGGTAGTATTCCTTGATTCACACCCAACCAAACACAGCTTCATCACTGATAGACTATTAACTAACATTGAACTCAACACCTGAAGAACATTAGATAATAGCATTTATGCACATGACAACTCCAGCTTCCATGCAATTATTCCATTCATCAACCATTGCTTGAGGTAAGTGAAAGGTAAAAATAGATAGTAACAAATGTATAATTGAGTACATATAGAACATTGAAAATCCTCCCAAGAGTGCAAAATGATATTGAGACATAATAAGAAGGAACACAACACTGTGGCATTGCACAGTTTGTCTTGCTGGAGGTGAACGCTCAAATCTTCAACAGTGTTTCCTAGCCTTCAAACTTGTTGCAGGATAACATTTGTTCATAGTTACTAATCTTATCTTCCACCAATTTTTTTTACTAGCACTGAAATAAGTAAATAGCAGACAAAATACACAACAAAAAGTAAACCACAGCAATTTGAGCACTTTTTATCTCATCCAATATAACTTTTCATAGGTATAATTCTTAGTTAGTCGATAACTACAGAAACAACACCCTACCATTTGTGGTCCAAATTCTTGCTTGCCCATCATATGAACCAGTTGCAAGCAGTGTCCCCTCCCCCTGTAAAACGTCCAGTTAGGGTCAACCTCCACATAAAGTCTAAAAAATTACAAAAAAAAATTCTGAACTGATTCATCTTTTGGAGAACAACATCAAGATGAAAACAATTCAAAGAGAGGTGTAAAAAATGCACAATTGAGATAATCTCAGAGAATAGGCACCCACACAATTCTATGTAAATAATTTTAAGTACAAGCATACCAGTATCTAACAGAACAAGATAGTTAGGCGTAGCAAAACAAGTATATGACAAGTATCTAACAGAACAAGAATATATGGCATTACAGATTGAATTTTTTTTTAAAAGATCATATTTGAATCATAAACAATTTCAAAGAAGGGATAACTTTCATGCTCTTCATACATGGTTATGTAGCAAGACTTGCTAGAAGATGGCAGTGAATTGCAGATGAGAACTATTAAGGCTACTTGCACCAAAGAAAATAACAGCTTTTGATCCAAAGTTTAAACATGCAGAAAGTAGCAGTTATGTTGTATTTAAGTCAGAATCAGCACTAAAACTCACATTCCAATCGAGTGTAGTAACATCTTTACTCTTTTCATTTGTTCTACCTCTAACATGCTTCAACACCAGCACATTCAAAGGGCCATTCTGCGAACCAGATTTACTTCTGCCTTCTGGTATAGTCCAAATGCGAGCCGTTGAGTCCCCAGACCTAGGATGACAATTAAGTAAAAGAATATTATTAAAAACCAATTATCTGGCTCCTCTTTCAATCTTTTTCACAAGGATTCTCTTTCCAAAAGTAAAGAACTGTTACAGAAGATAAAAAATCTTTAATATATTTCAGAGTTGAAGATAATTAACCATTTTATATATAAGAAAGTTTTTGTGATACATTAATTTCCCCATGATTCTCCATCTAATCAAAATTTCTGCTATTTCCATGCAAAGGAATAAATCACATTATTCATATTATTAACAATACTCATAAACGTTATATGTAGATCAGCTTATTAATCACATCAATTACATACCATACATAGCCCATCCAACTGCAAATGAAGGGAGGGACAACATAACATGCATTTTACATTTAAATCAGCGTATTAAAGCGGAAAGTCTTACGAGTCTTTTATGGAGATACATGGATCAAAAAAAGATACCAGAAGGAGAGACATTGAATAAAGATAGAACTTCAGAGAAATCCTTTGCAGAATAGCTTTCGAAGAGAAACTGTATTTCTCCATAGTTTTATTTCAATTCTTTCCAGAAATCTATTGCATTTAACTGGGTAATGTGCAAAAGTACAGTATTTGTGAAGGAGATACATACCCTGATGCAAGAAGCGACCCTGTAGGACTCCATGCACAGGCACAAACCTAAATAAATGGTAGACAAGCTATTAATATGGAGTTTCACAGAAGAAATGGATTAAAGCAAATCCCAGAAGTTTACAAAATAAACTCAACCTCACACGTATGCCCCTCCAAAATAGTCACATCAGAACTCAGGATTTCACTTTGCTGAGATGTTGAAGTTGTACAGATGTCCATTGGTTCTGGTCCTGTGGAAACAAATAAACTTTCTACACACATATTCAAAGGAAGGAACTCTATCGAAATATTAAATCATGCTATGGCATGTTTGTGTGCCACACAATAATGACAGTGTCTCACAGAGAGGGTCCCGGAGGAGGTTCAATTGGTGCAACAAACCCTTGCAACTACAATTGTTGATTTCCCCATGAGACTCCCAGAGGGGGGAGAAAAGGGGAAAAGGGGGGTAGGGATAAAGCAAAGTAAATGAAAATTTTGTCCTGGTATAAATGACAGGTATGCTGTATTTACTGAAAGACATCATTTATAATTTTATGCGCAGAGAAGAGGCTAGCAATACTTGATCAGAAATAAGCAGGATGGCATCCAAATAACAGCTATTGCAGAACTATACCAATTTTAAAATCCAAGTTCTTAGAATAGTAAGCTTAACACAGAATGGAGACGAATCAGGTATTTGATGAAGCAAAAACAGTTACAGATTTGCCAGCCAACTCCAATATCATGGATAACTTCTAAATTCGTTTGTACTAAAGATCCATATCCCAACCACAAATATGAATGGATAGACGTTAAAAAATCCAGAACAAGAAAAGATAGATGAAACATGAGCAGTGGTAGGAAAACATAGAATTATTGAGACTGACTGCAGGCAAATTGTCTACTAGGAACCTGCAGCAATGCCACATGACATAAAAACACATTTGATCTGCATCAATGAAAAGTAATTTCACCAAACTGATGATTACCTCCGAAAGAACCATTTTCTTCATGAATAACAGTAGGTTTATCTTCTTGATCTGCAACCATTTCTCTGTCAGTCTGATGTTCATGATGCAATTCTCTTTCTTTGTCATTTTCAACCTTCTCTCGATCCTTTTCACATACTTTCTCCTTTTCATGTCTTTCCTTTTCTCTCACTCGTCCACGTTCAACTTCATTTTCCTTCTCAAGACCCTTATTTTTGTCCTTCTGTACTTTTTTTCTTCTTTCAATTATCATTTGCCTTAGTTCATGCACATCTTTTGTGATCAGATCCAAAGGTTGTAAGAATGAAAAATCTTCATCCAGGTCTGCATCACACTGGCAGGCTTAAAACAAACACTGATCAACATGAAACCTTAGGTGTGAAAGCTTTAAAAAATGTCTACTCAAATGAATCTTATCCTAATAGCCAGAAAAAGAAAGAAAAATCTGAAGCATTTTCTTTCATTGAAATTCAATAATAATAAATGAAGAGTGCTAACATTACTCAAGTTCGCTTCCATTTCCAAGTATTGTAGCCCTTTCTGAACAAATGTAATAAGAGCACCTGGGGGCACCAAATTTCCATCGATCGGGCATTTGTTTATCCCCGCTTCATATCCAAAAGCAAAAGCAGCATGTGTGAAACCTGCAGTTGTAGCGTAAGATAGTAGAAAACCCAATGAAGATACATGACATGCATTGTTCTTTATCATTACATTCTGCTTCTTAGTCAATATCATTGCTCTAAGATTATTACAGCAATGATCTTTATCATTACACAAAATAATTTCATATATCCAAGCCCTTAGATAAAAAATTGGTGTTAGCATTAATATCTCAAGCATGTACAAAAGTTCAAAGTATAAATTATAAACAACAGTAGTCAAGCAGAAATTCTTATATAGATCTTACATAAAATAATATTAAGTAATTATATTAGTTCAATTGAATAAAAACATAAAAAAGATTGAAAAGATTAAATGCCCTCAAACAATGTTTTTCCATCCCTTCTTCCTCCTTTCAGTCTCATTCTTCTTCCCCTTCCTGATTGCAATACCTCCATTGCAGACCCACCTTCATGGCCACCTGCTTCAACCATCCCCCACCATCGTCATTATTGCCACTCCTTCGTCTGACCTCGCTCCCTCTCCTCTCAGTAACACACAAAAGTTCTGATAAAAAAATGAAATGGAAGACAAAACCTGTTCTTCTAAAGCCATCTCAAAGGCAGCATGATGAAGACAAAGACATGAAAT
Organism: Leucaena leucocephala; assembly: GCA_037074615.1. NCBI lineage: Eukaryota > Viridiplantae > Streptophyta > Magnoliopsida > Fabales > Fabaceae > Leucaena > Leucaena leucocephala. The sequence goes on from CM073569.1 coordinate 19,668,455, forward strand.
GGAAGGAGGCAGAGTCACTTGACACTTGACGTTGTAATGGGAGGCAATGCATAGTAGAAGCAAGCAAGAGGCACTAAATCACAAAAAGGAATGTGGCATTGACACCACCGGTGATCATTGAATAAGGGTGTGTTTGGCTCAACGGAGGGAAGGGAAAGGGAGGGATTTTAATGGAGGGAAAAAAAGGGGAGGGGAAAAGAGGGATTTTATTATTACCTTGTTTGGATTAACATTAAGGGAGGGGAGGGGAGGAATTTTTATATTACCTTGTTTGGTTCAAGAAGTGAGGGGAGAAAAAATACTTTTATATAGACAAATTTACCTTATATTATTTTATAGAATATTTTAATAAAATATAATATAAGGGTAATATTGGGATATTAAAAAAATTATGGGTGTATTAATATTATAAGATAATAATATTACACTTCCCCTCCAAATTCCCCCAATTTTAGAGGGGAAGTAAAGTTGGAGGGGGGAGGGAAAATTTTAAAAAAATTCCCCTCCCCTCCTAAATGTCTTCATTAGCCAAACAAGGGGAGGGGAGCAAAATCCCTCACCTCCTCCTCCCTTCCCTCCAAATCACCCATACCAAACAATACCTAAAGGACATGGAGGAGATCCCAAACCAGACATGGTGAGGGTGCTTTTGGTATCTGACCTTGATTGTATCATGGGAACCATCATGCTCTCCCATTTTTGGGAGGAACAGCCAAAGCTGCATTTTTCAAAATGGGCTTTCTATAAGAGAGAATAGTCTGCAAACAAAACCTGACAATGCGGTAGAATACTTCTTGTTTCAATTTCCTAAGGGCCCGCTTCTTGTAGCCAAATGGGCCCCTTAGCCTAGTTCCCTTCATTCAATAGGCGTCATCTTTTTGAAGACATATTTACTTGTTTCTCAAAGGGAATAGGTATTAGTTATGCTAAACTTGTCATATGCAGCTTCATGATCTATCATATAGCTATGTAACTTAAAAGAAGTTCAATAACCCTTACCATCTTATTTAGTCACAATAACTACAATGCTAAGCTTCTCTAACGCAACAAAACCAGAAAAATGCAACTATATTTTTCTTTTGAAATAAAAAAAGGATTATTAATATTTACAATAGACAGCACAGAAAACGGTAAATCTGCTGAATGATGAATGCTAATTCTTCATGGCTTTGGAGTTTGGACACTAAGATACATATTCAACAGACATCTCAGCTTATACTTCGATTTCTACAAATAGCATATGCTCAACACCACTTCGCACCATCAACTTATAAACATTTTACTACATTCAAAATGGAGCATACCAAAGACGGCACACTATTACAACTTAGGGTTGCTTCGATGACTAGGGAGGTAAAAAGATAAAACCAGTGTCCAGCAACGTCAACGAATGCCTGCTTCCATTTTTTTACCGTTCCTTTCAAAATTATCTCGTATTTGAAGCACAAATTCATAAACGGATCTCAAGACATGAAAACTCACAAAAGTAACATCTTTAAACATTGGAATTGTCGCATTTCTTTGTTTGTGGTAGTATTTTTTTTTCTTGGGCCAGTGTAGGCGGGTGGTTAGTGGCGAGGTTGGAAGGACGTAAACAGAAATTGTCCATGTAAACTTTTTTTTTATGCGAAGCCCGATAACGATAATTTAAAACTAATCGCTTCATCAATGAAACAAATTAAGCAAGCTTGAAGCAATAGTTGTATACTCAATGTAAAACCAGCAAGGAAAACGAATTTCAGAACTTTTGAGATTCAAGTATCAACCCCATATAACAGATCTGACAACTTCCTCTCCTCCTATCCCTAACCACAACCAAAAAGGCCCATCTTCAGACCAAAAATTCCAAATTTCCCAAGTAAACAAGCACATGATTTCTCAGCTCGAGCCTAACCCTAACATGGTTGAATAAACTTAAACTCCGATAGCCTCAAGCATCCAAAACATAATCCGTGTCCAAACCCTAGGCCTCTAACATCAAATGGACCGCAAGAGGAAGTTAAGAATGAGAGGGAAACAAAAAACCGACAAAACATACAGGCGAATTCTAAAGGACAGGCATAAAATATAGAGCGCGGGAAAAGAAAAACAAACAAACCTGACTCTTGAAGGTAGCGGAAGACGAGGTAATTGAGCTCCACGGAAGTGATGGAGGTCATGTTCTAGGAGCAAGCAGCTTCAATGGCCTTCGAGAAGGCTCAAGAAACCATGCGTCTGAGCCGCAGAGTGGAAGCGATAATGGAGGGAGAGGGAGACAGTAGAGTAGAGGCGACGCTCAGGAAAGGGCAGGGTCAGACAGAACTGGCAGCTTTTGATGCCAAGGAGGAGGAGGAGGAGGAAGAAAAGGAAAAGCGTCGATAATGGGGGCAGCTAAACAGAGGGATTTTTAGAAACGCTCGTCACGCGAGTCAGGGTGGGTTACGTTTTCCCTTTTCAATAATGTACTTATTGCTTTGCATCTTCCGGTTGGAGATTATTTTAGTTAATTATCTAGTTATCTAAATTTACATCAAATTAAAAAAAATAAAGAAAACAACAAAAAAATACTATAAAAAATTATAAATATTAAAGTATGACAAATAATAACAACAAACTAAATATTACTAATTATAAATTAAATATTATTAACACAATATCCTATTTAAATATTTATATTTTTTAAAGTTTTTTCCTGTTATTTTTTAGAAAAATAATTCAGTTCAAAAAAAAATATTAAAAGATAATGATTTAATGAATTTAAATTATGGCTCTACAATTAAAAAATATTATCTTAAAAAATTAAATTTTAAATATATTTTATTGTGGAATCAATGTTTTGTTAATAAAACTAATAAGTTATGGGGATTGGGTTTAGGGATTTGTAACCAAAATAACTCTCCACGTTTAAAAAGAAATCTCTCAACATTTAAAAAGAAATTACAGAGGTAGTTATATATATTAATCTTTATATTAAAAGATTTAAATTTATAATTTTATGTGCTATGAGTTAATTCTTTATAAATGAATCAACCTTAGCCCCTAATTTTTGTTTCTTAAAAGAAAAAAAAAAGATATAATTTTAACAACAAAATTATATATAACGAGCATGTGATACAATTAAATTTGTATGGGTGCAAAAATATACATAAACATTATAAATTGGGCAATTTTCCTATCTCCGTTAAATGTTATTAACAGCCGTTACATTTTTGTGGGTCCCATATATAATGTCCAGGTGTCAACCACACTTACAAATTCCATTTTCTCCCTCACATGGGCCAATAGACTCGACACTCTCCCTCTCACTTATTGGAAGCCTGCACAAATCGGAGCTTACTAAACAGCTATCGGTGGTGCTAGTGATATTTGCAACAACATCGAACGTCTTCTTGATTCTCACTTCAAGGATTCAAAGCCAAGAGAAAGTTCTCTAAGGCTATGTTTGGTTCAACCAAGGGGGAGGGTAGGTTAAGGTAGGGGAGGTTATAAGTGGGAAGGTAGGGGAGGAGAGATGATATTTCTTGTTTGGTTCAGGAGGGGAGGGGAGGGTAGGTAATGAAAAATTAACAGATATGCCCTTAAGCCTTTATTTACATTTATTAATTTTTTACTTATAATATTTATATTAGTATTGTTATTTTTTTATTTATAATTTTTAAAAAAACTTAATTTATACTCATAGAACTTAATCATGCTATAACTTTTTTTTTGTTACAAAATCTTTAAAAAAAGTTAAACTCATAGAACTTAGGGCATAAGGCAGACTAACAAAATAAAATTACATATCATTACACAATTACATAATTATATAATCATATAGGCCAAAAGTTATTTTTATACACAGATAACATTAAAAATCATCTGTTTATAAAAAAAATTAAGTCACCAAATGGTAATGCCTATTGGCATTCAGTCCATCCAAACCAAGCATTAGAGTCATTTATAGTTCCATTACCGAGTATAGAACTGCAAACAATCTCAACTTGGACTGTAAGCTCCATGCACTTGCGTCTCTCACTAGAAACAAGCAGGTCAAGCCGGATAGAATGGACACAAAGAAACAATAAAAGAATACTATAATCAACTCTGCCGGATATTTCTTTAAAATTTTAGCCTGCACAAGCATAAATTGTAGTTACAGTTTTTATAAACTGCTGATCATGAAAGCTTTATTAATGCATAATGACTTTTTACCTGTACAATAACGTATGCTGAAGCCATCAAACAATCTGCCGCAAGATATAGTCCTCCGAGCATGTAATTAGACTCTTGTGAGAAAAGTTTCTGTGGAGAGGAGTTTGCAAGAGATAGCCTACTCAGAAGTGTAGGGCCTTTGTATAGAGTTGCAACAAATGCACCAGCAATTGATACTATGGTTCCAAGTGATTTAGCTAGGCTACTATAGCTTTTCCAATCCAACCTCTCCATTCTGAAACCATCAAGCTCAATCAGTTCAGTTTAGATAAATTGCTATGAATTGTGAAGCTATAATACCAGTTCTCTTCAAAAAGTTTCTGTCTGAACAGCAACAGTGTTATCAAATTCAAACTCATTTCAAGACAAGGCAAGCTTATTAGGAGATTCAACGGATTTTATGTGAAGTAGCCACAAGATGGACACAAGTAGGTGTAATTTATTAGCAAGCCTTACAAAATTGCGTCTGGGCTTGCAGTCGATCAATGCAACTTGTGAGTGGCAAACATAAAAGAGCAACAAATTACTCCTGTGAAAGTGCCATGAGTCTAAAACTATATATTATAACTGATTAACATAAGAGAATAATTTGTCCTATGAGGAAAATGTAGAAAAGGATAGGGTATTATTTAGATAATGAACCACTGGACAAGAGTGAATTGGCATGCCTCAATTAAAAGACAAGCACAGCCATTTTAGAAATCTTGAAGATCCATATTTTGCTCATTTCAACCACCATGACCCTTCTCAGTTCACCAGCACACAAGAGGGAAGACAGTACTCAGATCACAATGAAATTGAAAATCCCCCTTATGACGCATATGCTCCTACTTTCTCATACCTCGGTTTGAGGCAGCAATATTTCAGTTAGTAATAATGATCTAAAAACAGCATAAAAATATTTTTTTAAAAAAAAAAATCATCAGGCATGAAGGAGAAGACTAACCCAAAAGCAACAGCAAGAACAAATGTAAATCCAGGGACAAGGTTGAGCATGGCCGAGCTCAGTGTAGCAGAGCTGTAGTAAATCCCAGCATACCCAAATACCTGCGCCAAATAGCTGGGGGCCAAAAAGAAATCCTGGTTTCAGAACCCACAAAATGACATACCCCAGAAATCAGAAACCAAAATTTACCAAATTTGAAGTTCGATATGCATATGAAGTAAAGATGGAATCAAATTACCCGAGCAACTCGAGCAAGAAGAATCCGAAGAGAGTAGAAATCGTGATTGGGGGACGCTCAGATCTGCTCGAAATAAGAATCCAAAGAAGGAAAGCTTGATATAGTTCAGTTCAATTCGGTAATATCCCATATATTATGGGTGTGAGACGAAGAAGAAGTTACCTGTGGACGAGCAAGGAAGAAGGAAGCAGAACTAGGGCAGCAAGGGAGTTGGAGAAGAAGACGAAAACAAGGCTGCTCATGGCCCGTAGCTCGCTGCTTGCTCCACCATTCCTGAAACTCATGATTTGGGGGTTGAGACATAGAAGAATGAGCAGGAGGAAGAAGCGAGAAAGAGATCTGTGCACGCGGAAGGTTTTTACACGCGAGGGGCAAATGTGGAAAATTGAAAAATAAACAGGGGTAATTTAGTCAGGATCATACATAATATTTCTCACCCCTCCAAAAAACCCCAAATTTGGAGGGGAGAGAGAGAGGGATAGGGGAGCAGAAAATGACAAAAATATTCCCCTCCCCTCCCCTCCATTTTTTCCAACCAAACACACTTATATCTCTCCTACCCTACCCTCCCCTCCAAAACCCCCCAACCAAACAATGCCTAAATGTTTGTTCTATAAGGCTAGTGCTTGTACTATTTAATATTCTGGAATCAAGCATGAAAACCGAACACTCATCAAAACCACCTGCAATTTTTCTCATTTCCAAGAAGGGATTCTAATCTTTGCATAAATTAGACAAAAAAAATCCCACATACCCAAAACCCAATCCTCTTCAATTCATTTAGAGCTTCGTGAGCAACCTTTTCCTTACCCAATCATTTACCTCACGATCCTCCTCAGTCGATCCTTTCTTTGGGAGAACCAAGGGAGAGAATTTCTGGAAGATCCTTAACTTTCTCTTCCCCCTTACTCGGCATTGATGCCAGGAAGCTATCATTGGAAGCCTTTGAAGAGAATCTAAGTCACGGTCGACGAAGGTCCTTGCAACGATGACTAATCGGGCAGAAGCTTTGTTGTGCTGTTGATTTTGAGGAGAACCAAAGGTGGCTTTTTTAGCAACGATGGGCTTGGAAATACTGTGAGAAAACTGATTATGGTGCTTGAGATATTGATTTTATCGCTATTTTTCCCGCTAGAGTTTGCCTCGAAGAAAGAAGAAGGAAGGAGAGAGAGTGAAATTGTGGCCTGAGATGTTTTTGAAAGGAAGAAGGGAGAAGGGAAGAGAGATCAACGGTGAAATCTTGGAAATTCAGAAAGCAACGACAGTTTATTGAATTTAACGGTGAGGGGAAAATTGCCTCATTTATGTACATTTTTACACCTAACAAAATTTAATGGTTCTAGATGCTCTTGACATATAATTTTGTTAATAAAATTGTATCTTTGCCCAAGAAAAAAGATTAACTTATTTTCAAATGTTTGTTATTACAATCATATCAATACTAATATTAATAATTAATAAATGACCGTTGAAAACTTAAATCTTCTGCTCTCGAAAATTATTTTTATGTTTTCCAAACAAAAACTGAGTTGGTCAGACTTCAAATCTCTCTCATTTTTTTTTAAAAACATATACTTTTCTATATTAAGGCATTGGATGGGAGTCCGCATCCTGAGTTACATCGTTTGACCTAATCTAATATTTTTTATTTGGTAATATTTTTTAGATAAAATAATACTTAATATTTTGATCTTATTTCTTATATATAATTAGTATTTTAATCTTATTTATGTTATAAATTTACCTATAATCTTTTTAATTTAGTATAATTTTACTCATAATCTTATTTCTTAAGTACTAAGAATTGTACCAAATTAAAAAGAGTATAGGTAAAATTATACTAAATTAAAAAAATTATGGGTCAAATTATATTATAAATAAAATTAAGATACTAGTCACAGAAATAAAATTAAGATATTATATTACTTTATCCATACTTTTTTTTTTGCCAACAATCTGTTATTATATTTCTTCAAACCTATTTTGTGTACATGATAAATTTTATATCTCATATTAAGGGTTAGTTATTTGATTGATGATTAGGTGTATTAGTGGTTGGGCTTACCCAACCCTATCCTAAATGAGCTTAATTTTTTTCTAAAAATTTTTATACAAAAAAAAATATTTTTAAAAGGTTTGAATATTAAGAATCTACTTATAATTTTTATATAAAAAATGTAAAACTCTAGCGACTTGCATTATTCATGACCCATTCTTTCAGTAGATCATATTATACACAAAACCCCCCCTTATTTTTTTCCTTAAGAAATGTGTGCCTCGCAAATTATGTACATCTTTCGAATTTTCTAATCATATACAATGCACAGTAGGCTCTTCACTCGATAAAATACTTTAAAACAAAGTCTCTCAATTACAATTTAATGATTGTCTATTAAAATTTACTTTTTTTAATATAAAGACTTGAGGATTTTTTTTAAAATTACGTGCTCATTCAAAACATTGAGACATCCCATATGATCTAAGTCCAAAAAGAAAAAAGAAATATCCCATATGATGTATATGTTTTTTTTAAAACAATATATCATTAAATTGTTGATCAAAATGTTTGAATCAAAAGTAAAAAAAAAAATAGATACAAAATAAATGGTTAGTTTTTTAAACAACACTTAAAATTTAGATCAGAACTTATATTTATTTATAAAATTAAAATCTAAATCAAGACATTTTAAATAGAAATAAAGAAACTTCTAACTAACTATCTATTAACAAAAATTTTATATTATTAAAGGGAGAAGAGGGAAAAAATTTTGCTTCCCTCCCCTTATTTAGATATCTAAAATTTTTCCTCCCTTTTAAGCTTTATCTCCCCCCAAAATTAAGGGAATTTAGAGGGGAAGGATAATATTTTTACTTTATCATATTAATATGTCCATAATTTTTTTAATATCCCAATATTACCCATATATTATATTCTGTTAAAATATTTTATAAAATAATATAAGGGTAAATTTATCTATATAAAAATATTTTACTTCCCCTCCTTTCTTAAACCAACAAGATAATATTAAAATATCCCCTCTCCTCTTCCTTAATATTAATCCAAATAGGATAATAATAAATTTTTTTATTTTCTATTCATTCTTTTTTTTTATTAAAATTCTTACCCTCTTCTCCGTTCTATTAAACCAAATTTACTCCAGTGCCATAAAAAATTGATTGAAATTAACGAACTATATGGTCATCTCTATAACCTAATCCATAGGGAATGAGCAAATTAACTTGATCTGTATCTCATCATCAATCTTGATTTAGTTTTTATAAAAAAAAAGATTTAATACTCGTACCATAATTCTAGATATGCCGTAATGATATAAAAATCTCTAAAATTATCTGAACAAGTTATCTCAAATAAAAGAAAAGGTATTGTATTTTGATCTATCTCAGTTTCCAGTTTGAAAAGAATATCAAAATACATGCATTTCTCTATATCTTTATCATTAAGCTATTTAAGTAAATTTTGATATACTCCTCATGTTCTTAATATAAGATATATTTAACTAATTTAATTATATTAAATAAGTTAATTAAATTAATTAATATGGGATATTTTTTCTAAAATACTATAATTATCTTCTTTAATTTTTTTCTTCCTCTTTTAATTAATTATTGTTGAGAGAGTATCGATAGAAGTAATTTTAAAAAAATATAAACTTAAAAAATATATCTTATATTTAAGAGTAAAATTAACTCTTTAATTAAATAATTAAAGGCCAGAGGAGTAATCAATTTAGAATATTAAATATAAAATATATTAAAATTTTATATTTAAGATTAAATTTAACTCTTTAATTAATTTTTATATTAAAAATTAAAACTAATATTAAATGATCATAGAAATTGCGTGCCCCAACAGAAACATTCAGTTAGTAAACAAGTGATAATAGCAAACACAACTCTTTAAGAAAGAGAACAATTTAAGATAATGATAAGACAAGTTAACATGACTCTTCCCCAAGTACGTGCCTGATCATCTCTCTCTCACGCGGTTCGCTTTATAATGTATTTTTCCTATTTTTAATATAAAATTTATTTAATTTATTTAATTAGATTAAATAAATTATTTAAATTAATTAATATATTATTTTTTTTAAATATCATAATCATTTTTCTTAACTAATTCTCTCCTTTTTTTACTTGATTATTATTGATAAAATATTAATAAGAATAATTTAAAAAAATTAAAAAATATAAAAAAATATATTTTATATTTAAGATAAATATTAATTTTTTTATTTAGATCATATATTAAATACAGGATAGATATAATAATATAAGATTGTGGTTAAATTCACTGTTTAGGAATTCATTAAGCAATGCAGATACTATAATTAGGATGAATTATTTTTTGGTCAGGTTATTTTACTATTTAAAGAGTATTTATTATTTTAAAAAACTTAGCAGTTGAAAATTTTACGTGACATCGTAACATCAATGGTTTCGAGTTAATTTGCTATCTAACCCAAATAACAAATATTAGGGTTTAGACACGTTGGACTTAGGTCCAAGTCCGTCTTTAATGGCTAGACTATTTGATTGGTATCCAAAAATTTGATCAAATAAGAAAAAAGATCAATATTAATTGATTAATCAGTAACATCAACTAGCATTATTATTGATTGAAAGAGAAATTAATCAACATACGGAATGTAAAGAATAGATTGGGGAACAAGACTATCTTCCATTAGGAAATTAATTAAGCAATAATTTCCTTAATGCTACTTGAAAGGCAAGAATGCAATTGCCTTGCAATTAATAAGGAGATCACATACTAACGGGGGTTAGTCCGAATGGTAAGCGACTCGGTATCGCTTAAACGAGGTCTCGAGTTCGAGCCTTGGCGTACGCAAAAAATCTCCGTTGAGAGATTTACCCACCATAGCCAGTTACGCGATACGAGTCGGATCCTGATGTAGTCGGGGCAAAGCTCCAGTAAACCGGGTGGGCAACTAAAAAATAAAAAAATAAAAAAATAAGGAAATCATACCTCATTATTATAATAGTCACCATGATAACTATAAATAGATGTGCCTCCTAACATTGCAATCCAACCTAGTCGTAGAGCCTTTTTTGACTATTCTTCTCCTCTGGCTCTCTTTTTGTTCTTCTTGTAAAGTAATTTATTGTGCCACTACGGTCTAAGTTCTAATAACCTAACTTTGCAAAGATGTAATCACATTATAATTAATAGGGAGATAACACCTCATTAGTACGGCGGTCACTATAACTAAAAATACCTCCCAATATTGTAACTTATCTCAGTTATAGTTTTTTTACCATTCTTCTCCTTTTCTCTTTTTCTTCTTGTAAGGCGTTTTGTTGTGCCACTACAATCTAAATTCCAGTAACCTAACCTTACATGTGCTTATAGTACTTGTTGGAGTTCTGACCTAATACGTTCTATCTCTCCTTTTTAACATTTTCTTACATTGATCATTTCCAACATGAATTATGATATTTGGCATGTTAGATTAGGACACATGGGTAAAAAATGTATGACCAAACTAGCAAATGAAGGATTGCTAGGCAACATGTCAAAAAGATAAATTTAAGAAAACGATAAGAGAGAGAGAACATATTAGGTCAAATCTCCAACATGTAAACTAACGGGGGTTGGTCCGAGTGGTAAGCGGCTCGGTATCGTTTAAGCGAGGTCTCGATTTCGAGCCTTGGCGAATGCAGAAAATCCCCGTTGGGAGACTCACCCACTATAGCCAGGTGCGCGACGCGGGTCGGATCCGGATATAGTCGGGGCAAAGCTCCGGTGAACTGGGTGGGCAACCAAAAAAAAAGAAAAAGAAGAGTAGTCGAAAAATCTATGACTGGATGAGTTGTAATGTTATGAGGCACTCGTGACTATCGTAATAATAAAGTGTGATATTCCTATTAATTGCAAGGTGATTGCATTATTGCCCTTCAAACAGCAATAAAAAAAGTAATGCTTGATTAATTTTCTTATAGAAGAGAGTCTTGTTCCCGAATCCACTCATTCCATTTAGTGCTGATTAATTTCTCTTCCAATCAATAATAATGCTAATTGATTTCACTGATCAATCAATTAATATTGATTTGTTTTTCTCACTTGATCAAATTATCATATTGTAATCAAATAGTCCGACGCATGAAAGATAGATTTAGACCTAAGTTTAATATAGCCTAAATAAAAATTAGGATTTATACTAGGGCTGTGCATAAAGCCCATAGCCCGGTATGCCCAGCCCAGCCCGCATTAAAATAGCCCTGCCCAGCCCGATAAATATAGGGCAGGGCTGGGCATCGGGCTACAAAATTCAGCCCATACTTTTTTCAGGCTGGGCACCGGGTAGGGGGGTTGCCCTACCCTGCCCTGCCCATGAGCACCACTTCTTTTATTTTATTTTTATTTTTTTCCCTAAATGCTACACTTAGAAGGGAGAATATGATAGTTACTGGTGACTAGAGGGTTATTTTAAAAATATGAGTAGTTAAGTAAGTAAGTTGTATCTTTTAATATTTATAACTATATTATTTTTTTTTAACTTTGTTAATCATCATATGATTACATTATAAATTATAATTGTTTATTTTATTTTTTTCAGATGCTTAATATTTGTCAATATTAGGGAGATTGATGTAAAGTTACAATTGCAAATTACTTAGACTTCAAGGCTTTTTTTTACATGCAATGTATTTCAAGAATTTAATTATTATATTTTTGTTGCTTTATTCTTAGTGAATTATGGATATTATTTAAGTCATAAAAATATATGAATATGGTATTATTTTATAAGTTCATAATTGCAGATTTTTTTTACAACATGAGCATGGCATCAAAATTTGGGCATGCCTAGCCCGCCCATGCCCAGCCCAAAATGGTTAGGGCTTTTACCGGGCAGGGCCGGGCATCGGGCTGCAAAATGCAGCCCATACTTTTTTTAGGCAGGGCACCGAGCACGGGGGCAGCCCTGTCCATGCACACCCCTAATTTATACCCTCTTTAAATAGGGAATAAAAAAAACTCACTTTCAATTGACAGTAGACTTAAGGTGATATAAGAAGAAGAAAAAACTATATAATGAATTGAATTGAATTAAAGAAGAGATATCAAAGTGAAATCGGCTTGTTAGGTAAAAAAATCTTATAAGTTGAGTTAAAAAGAAACATAAAAATAAATATTAATATAGAGTTTGATTCTTATAAGAGACACTTAAAAATAATATAAAAAAAAGAAACACATAAATAAATAGTATAACTCATAAATTTATATTATTTTAAAGTTTTAAATTAAAATATGATGTTAAAATCAAAATTTCCCCCTAGTTGAAATGAATAAAAAAAATAATCAAAATTTACAATAAATTGCGTTGTTTTTTAAAGTACAAGTGATCATTGAGCTAAAATTAAGCGAGTATTGTAATTAAATAATTGGGAAGTGAACCATGAGACCTAGTACAATTGATATTTAATTGAGTTCTTTAAGTATCTAGTGAATGATTCTATTCCTAGTGGTGTGTATGGAGATAGTCTTATGACTAGCATTAAAGTTCTCTCAGGAAGTTTACTGTGCGAGAGAATTAATCATTACTTCTAGTAGTAGATATGGTTTAACTAAAAAAAATAATTGAGAAGTGATTAAGGGTGATGTGTGGGAATAAGAATGAAAGGAACATATCATGCAAGGCGTTGCAGCATGGCAGTCTTATATAGGAAGCAGAATCAGGGTTAAGGGACCAGACGTGGAACATGCATGCATGCCATCTCCAATTTTGCCTCTCCTTTTTTATTTCCCCCCAATTTTTTTGTTCACTTCAAGTCGCCCATATATAACACTACTCTGGCCCTATCGAAGTATACTGATATAGTGATAGGACAGCTAGATCTTAAAATAAAATAATTATATTCGATTCCTATCTTATTAAAAAAAAATTAAAAAAATATTATAATTGTAAAGTTTTGATTCAGAATAGTTGGTTATTCAAATATTTAATAACATGATATAAGATAAATATTAGATGTTAAGTGCCCAAATTATTATAAAAGAACAATATTTCAGTTATTAATGTAGGAGTTAACTAATTAATATATATATTAAAAAATTATTTTAGTTAATTATTTATAAAAAATGTGTTAATTTTTATAAATTATCCCATTTAATTATTTACATTAGAAATCATTATTATTGATGGAAATTCTCTTTATCTATTTAACCAAAAGAGATAATTTAAAAAAATTATAAATTTAAAAGGTAAAATTAATGAAAAAATTATGTTTAGAATAAAAATAAACACCTCTAGCCATTACATTTAGACCTGGAGGGCATAGCTCACCAAAATGACCTTGATGCGCCGTTTGGTACGCTAGAAATAGGGTGGATGGGTATAGAAATGGAATTCATTTCCATCATAAATCTTGTTTGGTACAAAAAAAGGCCATGGAATTGGGTCCCCATGAACAGCAACCAACTCCCAGATCTGTGTTCGAATTTCATTGTGATCTGTACTTTTCTCATGGTGTTTGTGATTTCTGTTGCTTTAGGTTTTATTGTTCCATGGTTTAGATTTATAATGCTTTTGGTTTTATTTTCGGAGGTATGGATGTGGGTGGTCGGAAGTTTCAGGTGGCGGTGGGTGAGGTGTGTGTGTGTGTTTTAATTTTGGAGGGCATTTTAGTATTTACACTTTTAGATATATATTGATTAAAAATTAAATTAAATTTCCATACTTACCCCAAATATGTTTTTAAAACTTATTTTTATTTCTATTTCCATCAAAATCATTAGTTTGACCTTATTACATCTAATTTTTTTTAATAATGCTCAATAAATATCTGAATATTCTTAATTAGTACACCATTATTTTCCTGTAAAAGTAGTTCTACGAAACCGAAAAGAAAAAATTATTTCAACGATCATGGGAATGATCTTCACTAGCTAATAGCTTTACAGGTTTACACAGATTCATTCGCCCAGACTTCTTTTTATGAATGTTCAATAAGCTCTTGTACATATTACTACTATTTATTATTTAACTGTTTGACATAAGGTTCATTATTGTTTGAGTATCGATGTCATCATTCAATCAATCTTTGTTTTTTTTTTTTTTGTTCAGTTCTTCAATCAATATTTGACTCCCTGTGATTTGGCTTGAAACTGATTGCTTATTTATTCGCAAATAAAAATAATCAATTAAAAATTTTAGTTTATTCGTGATTGCAAGAACCCGTTTAAATCTTAGGCCGATACTACATGTCTCTTTTAGAATTTCAGTTAAATTTTATTAAATTAAAAGAGGAGGAAAAGATAGAGTTTTTTTTAGTTAATGTATAAATTTACCTATAAAATATTACTTTATATGCACCAAACACTATAATATTTTCTCAAGTGCAAAAGTACATATGAAAATTTTTAAATGGTATAAAAATACTATAACTATTAAGTCAATTAACATTGACTGTTAGCAAACATGTCAATTAAGAAAATAGTATAAAAATATACATGAAGTTTTTTGAATGGTGTAAAAATATTACAATTATTAGCCTGTCAACTAATGTTGACCGGTTGGCAAATAGTCTCACGTGTTGCATAATATTTTCACCCCTAAAGACTGAATTCACAACTATATGGTCTTTTGCATAACATAATGGATACATCTCTTTAGTGTCAAAACTACCCTACCCCTCAGCCACTTCATTAATTTTTTTGATGGCAAACAAGTCATCCTCCTCTTTGAGGCAAAACCACTAACGACAAAGAAACTAAAGAGAAAGATATTGTATGAGGTGGCTGTGGGAGGAGTGGCTCCAACATTGAGGAGATATAGCTATTTTATCGTGTATAAGACCTCATAATAGCTAACGGAGTTGTTAAGAGCAAATAGATGTTGTGTGACATGTGTAAAGAGTCTTTGCTAAAGGTTAACGTTAGTTAACTTAATAGTCATAATATTTTTACACAATTTTAAAAATTTTATGTATATTTTTACACAATTATCACAAAAAAATAGTAACATATCATATAAAACCTACCAAGACACTATTTATTATGAATAATATAACTCATCAAATTTCATTAATACATGAAAAAATGTGTCTAATTATGTAATAAATAAAAAGCATTGTTTACCTAACTTTGGAAACTTAGTTTAAAATTGATATGTAATACTATTTTTTTTATTTCAAATAGTTTAGGGCAAAATGTGAAGTTTCTAAAGGTCATGAATTTAGTTTCTGGTCAATGAAAAAATAGGAAAGTTTAGGAATTAGTTGTAATTAACTTATCCTACCTCATTTCCTTAATATAAAACTCAATAAATTAATTTGAAGAGATTAAAGAAATTAAATAAATTATTTTAAAATATTTATATTTATTATTTTCTCTAAACTAATTTGCATAATTTATATTTATAAATTAATATATAATCTAATAGCAATTAACATATGCTATAATTAAGTCATTTATTTAGCTTCCTTAATCTTTCCAAATTAATTAGTTGCTTCTTATATCCATCATTATTTGATAAATACAGGTAGATAAATGAATGCATTGGTTGATTAAATATAAGAAGAAAGCGGATTTCGCTTCCCAGTCTAGTAACAACTGACACAAAACCTGAAGAATTACAACACCACAAGTGATGTTGAAATCAGAGCCTAATTTAAGAATGGTAGCAGAATGATTATTACTTGTCCATTTAACAGTAAGAGTGTTCCTTTTCATTTGGTTCTTGTAAGGACTCTGTGAGTAAGATCAACCAAAGCTCTCCTTGATTTTCTGACTTCATCGTCATCACTCGCCGGCAGGGAATCGATTGCTGATGCTGCAATCTTAGCATGCTCCAAGGCTAACTCCCTTGTCCTCTGTATACCTCTGCTCTTTCCAAGATAATCCAGAGCCTGCATTTCCAAACAAGTGTTGAAAACATTAACGGTGTTGAAAACATTTACTCTTGTTGAACTTTTCCAGTTCCTTTTAAAAAGCCAGGTATGTTTTATCAACTAGTTCATGGATTTTGGGCACTATATTCCAGTTATTTTATTCACAACATTCAAATAAATTGATACTCCCTCCAGTACTAAATATATAAACTAGTTAGGAGATTTATTTTAGTCCCAAATATAATACCTCAATCCATTTAGTCTCTAAAATTTATAATTTTTCCCCCTCTAAACTATCCTTATTGATTGCACATATTAACAGGTTTCCATTGAGGGATAGTTCTAATGCAAATGATTAAAAATTATATTTTACAAAAACCAACACATTTTTTTAAAATAACTAACTTAACTAATTTCCTTAATCTCTCTAAATTAATTATCTAGCCCCTACATTTAGGAACGGAGGAGGTACTTTTCACCATGATTTACTAGAACCTTGCCATGCACAGCTTACTGTCATTACAGAACCTTTTTTGTTTTTCTGTGCTGTTACTGTTAGTGTTTTAGTGAATGGGGTGCCTATTGATTGATCAAATCTAATTGTCATCCTTACAAGTTACATTAGCTAAAGCTTATAATCCCTAAAAATAGTTTCTACCTTTGTTTTAGTAAGATTTAAACTGAACACAGAATGCAAGTACATCACATAAACTTACAAGATCAACATTGGCAGGGTTGTCAAATCCCTTTTCAATAACTGCACGCAACTGAGGGAATTCCTCCATTGCAAACAATAGTGGAGCTGTTACAATGCCCTGCATTAGTTTTTTAGGCCAACAGTTAAATTGAAAGGAAGGCAAATGTCTCTTGCAAAATGTCATAATATGACATAAAGCAAAACAATGTCTCAGTTACACTTAGTATCACAGAAAGGAAAATTTTGGTTACAAATCAGGGATGTAACCTTAAACACTGAACCGTTAGAAGTTGAAACAATTAAACACTGTTATGAGGGAGAGATAAATTAAGGACTATCAAACTTTCTCAGAATTTGGATTTTCGCAACAATAAGCAAACTCGATTTAGAAATCTTTAAGCAATGCCTAACAGTAATTATAACCGCAACATCAAAATCAGGATGGATTAAA
Organism: Leucaena leucocephala; assembly: GCA_037074615.1. Lineage (NCBI taxonomy): Eukaryota > Viridiplantae > Streptophyta > Magnoliopsida > Fabales > Fabaceae > Leucaena > Leucaena leucocephala. The sequence continues at coordinate 19,685,829 of CM073569.1, forward strand.
ATACAAATCAGGAAAAGAAAAATTATGAAATTACATGGTAAATGTCTGATAAAGAGCCCTTCCCAAGAGAAGCTGATGTGCCTGTGAAATCAAGCACATCATCTATCAATTGAAATGCCAATCCCTGCAAAATACTGGGCTTTATTAAATCATTTCATTCAAACAGTATAGGCATATCTTTGTCACTTAATCAGATGACACGGAAATTAAACACTAGACCATAAGAAATAGACAGCATTCAGAACAGGTGCGTTATAAGATATCAGTATACATTAAGTAGTATGGGATGCTAAGTTCCATATTGAGTAATATGGGATGTTCAATGGGGTATTTGAGTGAGGTGGTTCTCCCACCTCAACAACTAGTTTTTAGAGTAGGATTCTAAGCCCTACTTAAGCTCCCATCACATTGCAATTTCTTTTTCTTGGCCTCTGATAAGTTTAACATTATAATTTAACAGAACTAAGAACGTACAAACCAGATTTTTCCCATACTCAAAAGCCAACGTTGCAACCTCTGGTGTTTGTCCTGCAAGCAGTGCAACTGCCTTGCAGCTATTTGAAATTAATGATGCAGTCTTGTAGTATGTCTTTTGCATATAAAATTCCATGCTGCGTATATAAACAATTGTTAAAGAAGAAAGAAATACACTGACATATAATTGTAGAAAGAAAAGGGAAATAGAGAAGAATAGAAAGAGAATAGAAGAGAAACTGAAATTATACTGAATACTCAATAATTCAAAACATAATCAAGGTCTATCCCAATAAGACTGATGATCACCCTTATTTATAAATGATGAAAAATCCTAATCCTAATTAAATATCTAATACTAATATATCATAATATTTAATCATGATATATATTATAATATATAATCTTAATATATCATAATATATATATTATGATATCTAATCCTAATATTGCAGAATATCTAATACTAATTCTAATAAAATAATAAAACTACTTAAATTGTTTATTTATATTTTACATATCAATACTCCCTTCCCAAAAAACAATTGTCCCCAAGGGTCAAGTATCAAGAACGATACTAAACTAGAGCCAAGAAGTATTTTAATCAATTCTCCTTTGAACCAAATCTGGATTAGGAGATTTGAGATCGCCAGCGTTATCGGTGCCAAATTTGAAGACATGTTGCAAAGTGCACTCTTAAACCCCTCACAAATAATTTAGTATTAGATATTGAGACTTGAGCTAAACTTTGGTTTCATCACTTCTCTTTTGCACGTTATGTGTAAAGGTTCCTGGAAACCATTAGTTGTGCTCTAAAAATTAATCTCCTTTGAACGTGCTAAACTTCTTTCATCTTAGAGAATAATAGGCTGAATTTTTAATCCTTCCTGAACTGTTATCTGCACTGCATTAGAATCTTGAGTATGGTTAGACTTCTTGAGACTTTCTTGCATATCTTTTTGCTCATCAATGGGTGTCGAAAGGGAAGACTTATCTTGAGTTGCCGGGTACTCTTCTTGATCACTAGAAATGTCCCTTTCCTTTTGCAATATTTTTCATAATAGACACCACTCTATATACATACTCATCCTGTCATTGATTCTTGTGGGTGGCTGAGGAACGACTGCTCTGATACCACTGTTACATAATTGTAGAAAGAAAAGGGAAATAGAGAAGAATAGAAAGAGAATAGAAGAGAAACTGAAATTATACTGAATACTTAAGAGTTCAAAACATAATCAAGGTATATCCTAATAAGACTGATGATCATCCTTATTTATAAGTGATGAAAAATCCTAATATTAATTAAATATATAATACTAATATATTATAATATCTAATCATGATATATATTATAATATCTAATCCTTATATATCATAATATATATATTATGATATCTAATCCTAATATTGTAGAATATCTAATACTAATTCTAATAAAATAATAAAACTACTTAAATTGTTTATTTATATTTTACATATCATACGCTATATATCCCCTCAGATTCAATGAATTCCTTTTTTTTGGCCCAAAAGATTCAATGCAATCTTAAGATTTATCTATTATGTGTTTATGTGAAGTTCATTCAAGTAATATTTATCTGTTAACAGAATCAATGAGAATTAATATAGTAAATCGTAAGCATTGACACAAACCCAAATTTAATGCTAACTTCTTCCATTTATATAACTAGCAACAGTCTACAGAAAAGGTAGATGTGTGCAAGGTAGAAACATGATTTAGAAGCATACCTGCACAGTTGATCAGATGTAGACGTCATCTGCTTGGTCTCCCCTGTTACAAGATGCTCCACAGCTTGTGCAATCAAAGATACAACCTGCACATACTCAATCCTTGGGCAGATTAAAATTTTTAAGCAGATGTTATACAATAATATGCATTATCACTGGAACTAGGTGATTTAGGAGAACAGGGAGTTAGAGTTCTGAGACTGATAAATTGGGGGGTTTAGGGAGAATCAGATGTGAAAAATAGGCTTATTGAAGGTAATACAGCGCCAAGAGGACAAAGGTGGTTTGGAAGCTTCTAGATTATGTTTTCTTGATGTTAACATGTTGAACATCACTAGGATACCTTGTTATCTGTACACGAAAAAGATACTGGCCTACCTCATTGTGTTTTAAAGAAGCCAAAGTAACACAAGCTCGGGAAAGCAAAAAGTTTCCAGCTAGCACTGCCATCTGCATAAAAAAGTTACAATAATATAGCCAAATAACCAACTCATAACAGGTTACATGTAGAATATATCATGGATCACTAATGAACAAAGCAAATGATGAGCAACCAATAGATCTCAAACATTGAGCACGTACCTTATTGCCCATTACAAAATTTAATGAACCAATACCACGTCTTGTATCTGCATCATCCAGAACATCATCATGAAGAAGGCTAGCCACCTGTGACAATACAAAAATATTAGTTTGTTAACGGAATCACAAAGTTTCTTTTTTCCTGGGAGGAGCAACCACAAAAATCTAGAGATGTGCAAAGAAAGGGGTGGTTCAGTAATGTCATTGGAACTTTCCCAGGATGCATTGATTTAAACAACCACCAACCTTTTAGAAGGAGAGGGACAAGGGTTAAATTAAATATTCTTACACAAAACAAGCCTCCAAAAATGATAATTTTCAATGTCTTGTCAAGTTACTTTGCCAAAGAAAAGGATATGATTAGCCACAGTGGAATTTTCAATGTCTTGTCAAGTTACTTTGCCAAAGAAAAGGATATGATTAGCCACAGTGGCAACATTAGAAAAAACAAAATTTAGAAGAAGAAGAAGAAGAAGTCCTTTTCCAAAAAAGAAGAAGAAGTAAAGCGAATGGTCAACTTATATGAATGAGTCATACATAGGACAATGCAAAACTAGATTAGAAACTGCATAGTTGAAACTGTCTCAAGTATATAACCTGAATAGTTTCATCCACGAATTATTTTCCCATATGCGCTTACCTGCTATCACAGTTATCTTTCAATAATTCTTTCTCACAAGACCAAATTAAAACATGAAAACTTTCAGACGGAAACTAAGTAAGCATGTTGAATCCACCCTAAGAAATCAGCTTATATGGAGAAAGAAACATGACAAAGTCACTGGAATAATTGTGCTACACAATGTACGAAGTCCACCCTCATCAAACGACATGAGAAAATACAAAGATGCAGTATATACAAGGCTTTTAATTAGTAAAATGTAGCTCAATACTGTCAAAATTTCTTTGCAAGCATATGACCCTGCACTTTATTGCATGGACATACTAGCAGCGATATGACCAACCAAAGCGCAAACTGAATCCACAACCTAAATACGTGTCATATAAAAACTCTTGTACACATTTTGTCCTAAAAAGGATTTTATCAGGAGCATTACGCAATCACTATTTGCTTAATAGAACAAGAATTTTGAAGAACTGACATGGATCATCTCTGTTATTTCAGCTAGTCTTTGCTGTCTTGGACGTAGTTCTCTTGTCAAAGTGCCAGCAAGCTCATTAGGAGGAAGCGGCAGATTTAATGCTGTCGACATCAACAATAAAACCTGAATGAACACCCATATATTAAACCATATCCTGTTATAAATGCGTATGCCAAGCAAAATCATGAGTAATACAAACAAGTAAAATCATAAACGAATAGACCATACACTCTCTCAAACGGATAAATAGATGGAGTTAAAGTTAAGTAATAGTTGATTGGCATCATATAGTGAAGAATTAAGAATAGCCAATAAACAACAATTAAATGATAAAGGAGAACATAAAGGTATTCTAACAAAGAAGAAAAGGAAAGAGAAGTTATATGTGAAATTTCTTTTCACAAATGTTCTATGTTTCAGAAAATCTGGCAACCATTTTATATACATTTGACTTGAGACATTTCAAGTTCAGGAACTCATGACAGACATAAGAAAATTGTGGTTTCAAAATCAGAAAAATGAGTAATGACCCCAACACTTTGACATTGTGGTGTAAAATGTACAGTCAAGTAGTAGTTGCATTGAATCATGTGTCAAGTTATCTTGGTTGGATCCTGAGTTTAGGATAAGTAGAAGAAAAACCAGATTTTGTGTCTAAACTGCTATGATCACCTTGCATTTCCAATTTTTAGATGAGGTCACCTGACCTGACTTGTGTTCTCCAGCAAATTTCACACAATAGTAGAAACTTGAGATGAGCATGTGACCTTGTAGGATCATGCTAATGTGTCTGTTAGTGAATGCTTTACATAACTGGAGACTTGGATCTTACCGTAGGGCGAAATCTTTTTCCTTCCACCCCCATTTTGAAGAAGTATTCAGCAGCTGAAGCAAGCTGAGGAACCTGTGGCCCAATTCCCAATTTTCACTGTTTATTACATGCGACTTCTATGAAGAACACAAATTGGACTCGGTTGCTGCCAATCAGACGTGTTAAAACAAATGAAAGAACATTCTAATACCTCAGCAACTACCATTGCTCGTAACCTGTTGGCAACAAGTGATAGTTCATCCGCGACCAGGGAAAATGGGTCTAGTTGATCCTGAAAACAGTATACTTATCTCAATAGATGAATGAACAAGATCGATAGAGAATTTATCAAGTAGATTCATAAAATTTTTATTTTGAATAAATCTATTTGCGCATGTAGATGGCAGTTCAAGTTGCTTTGCGTCTAAATCTCTGAAATAAAATGTAAAATGTTCTCTCACGTTCTTGAACAAGCTCAACATTTGCCAAAATACCAATAGCTCTAACTGTGATTATCTAGCTTCTAGACGTTGAAATAAAATATGGCTAAAAAACAATGCAAAAATGCTTGGGGATAGAACTCTATATAACAGTTGAGACTTCAGAGAGCAGTTTATGGATATCAAATTAAATGATGCAGACTAAATATAAAAGCAGTTTTGGGGAAATTTTTATACTTTTGCATCTCTACGTTGTCAGTAAATATGTTGTTCCCCAGCTATAGGTTAAACACAAAATGAAACATTATATGCTATCACCCTAAACATCTAGCAGCAGAATAATCTTTTAAAAGTGATTATTCAAACCAGAATAAAGAACAGGAGAAAAGAAGAAAAACCACTAACCTCAACAATAGAGCTGGTCTGATAATAGATTCGATGACTAGTATTATCAAATTTTGGAAGACCGTTTGGAAAAATTAAACTTCTCCAAACCTGAAACTCACCAAAAGTGTGACAAGTGTATTATTATCCATCATTGTTTTCATCAATGATTGTCTCTCCTGACTTCACAATTGAGGAGAGCACAAGAAAGCAATCATTGTCCACCCTTTTACTGAACCACTGAGCGCAGTTTCATTGGTAACATTAACTATGCCACTATTCAGAATCCGCCATTGCATAATCATACTTCATACAACTTCCAAAGCATGCAACAAGTAACAACACAATCAAATATTTATAAATAAGTCATCATTAATCAGGAATTTGCCAACCTTATTAACCAATAACGTAAAACCGAAAGATAAGATTGAAGTTATAAGTCAAAGAATTTGCCTAACCACCTCATTATGACACCACATCCTTCATGGAACCAAATCAGTTGATAGAGATTAAAAAGTAATGACCCCACATGACATATTGCTCAAATCATTGAGAGCAGAGGCGTGAAATCAAAATGAACAAACTTTGGGGCTTTGGACCTTAGAGCAACTAACTAATGGGAACTGCATGAACATATCCATAACCTTGCAGAAGATAAGCAGCTCAAATACAAATACACTACATAGAGAGCTTAGAAGAGATACTACCTTGTCCTTAGAGCCTGCAGCAGGTGACTGATAGTGACGCGAGAAATGAAATTGATGGTTCTGGTGTCGACTACAGAGAAACCATGGACATCCATTCAAGCTACCTTTGATATTCCTTCCTGTTATCCGAGAAAATATCATCGCACCGAAGTAAAACAAGCGTTCTGTGGTCACGAAGCAGGGTCAAGAGCAGTGAAATAGAAACAAACGCAAATATCAATTTTTTGAATGTTACAGAAGCGAGACCAACACAATGGACGGATCAACGGGGGGATGGCGGCTGCCCAGACATACGAGTTAAATGCAACAGCGAAAGGGAGTCTTTTGAAGTTGGGTTCGTTAGGAGAGTTACCCTGAAATTGTGATGTCTATTTACTTAATATTTTTTAACGTCTGAAATACACAAGTGATTTTCTGGTTTATTTATTTTATGGTACTAAAATTTGTATTATTCAATTATTTAATAATTTTGTTTATTTTTCATCTTCCTTAATCTATGTTTTCTTTTTCTTTTTTTTATAAAAATTAACCTATATTTTCTTAAAATGAAAATAGCGGCATTCTATAAGATAGTTTTTAAAACTTCTAGTTAAAATAGTCAAGCCGTGAGTGCAAAAGTAGATTTATGTTATTTGTTCGAATAATACAATTGTTGTAATAGTAAATATGATTTACACTGTTCAATTTATATATATACTATAATTTTAAAAAAATTATCTTGAAATATGTGAGTTAAGAAATAAAAATAATCTTTTAAATGTAAGTTTGAAAGAACGATTATAATAAACTGAGTTTATAATAAATTGTAATCAATCAATTTAGATATTTAAATAAAGCACAATTTTCATTTTTTTTTAAATAATATTAATGAAAGTTGCTGGTTCACTAGGATCCGGAAGTACTGCATATTTTTGGAGCATGCATCTATGGTTTGGGTTAGGCTTATTTATTAGATAAATTTGACTTAAGAAAATCAAAAAAATATGGGGAAATGAATGTTTACTCCATGCAGATTCCAGTGAGTTACAACTTAATCGTAAAGAATCCAATCATTCAAGATTCAGATATTTTATAATTGATCTCTACACTTTTAAAAAATCATGATAGTGAGTTTTCTGCAACTTATAATAACAGCATCCCATTTTCCAATCCATTTCCTGTCTGTTCCAATAAATATAAAAGAACCAAACCCATAATTGTTACAAAAGGCTTTAAAGACTTGTCAGAGTTTTTTTTTTTAAAAAAAAGGAATATGATCAACCTGTGCTGCTAGTTTTTTGCTAATATACATGTATGTTTTATTGGATATAATACTGTTCCGGCATTAAATATGAGTAGCATTTATTATTTTTATTCTTTAATATAAGACCTAATTAATTAATTTAAGAAGATTAAATAAATTATTTTAAAATATTTATATTTATTATTTTTTTTCTAAACTAATTTACATAACTTATAAATTGATATATAATACAATGATACTTAATATATGCTATAACTAAGTTATTTATTTAGTTTATGTAATCTTTCTAAATTAATTAATTGAGACTTATACCAAGATAGGAGGGAGTAAGTATAAAAATTTTTGGAAAAGGGTTGGGCTCATCCACAATTTAAGAGTAGGGTAAAATCTCCCTTCCTCCTAGGCGATACTAATATCGGGTACGGCGAGCCGTTTATCATCCTCAGGCTTAAACCTAGGCACCCAGGAGCTAGGATGTCTTCCCAAACGTTGCGACACGAATCATAACAAAATGATACTCTCCTAAATTTAAACACACTCTAAATAGTTGTATGTCTCACTCAAAAGGCAATGGGTGGGAGTAATACTATTTGTCAATAGAGGTCAACTCTTTGTCATATCGGGTTTCCAATAGATGGGCCCTTAAATCAGAGGCCCAAGTAACATGATACATGGGCTTTTTGGGGATGCTGCGAATTTTAAACAAGCCGAATAACTTTATTGCATATCAACGGGGGTTAGTCCGAGTGGTAAGCGGCTCGGTATCGCTTAAGCGAGGTCTCGAGTTCGAGCCTTGGCGTACGCAGAAAATCCTCGTTGGGAGAATCACCCACCATAGCCAGGTACGCGACGCGGGTCGAATCCGGATGTAGTCGGGGCAAAGCTCCGGTGAACCGGGTGGGCAACTAAAAAAAAAATTATTGCATTATTCTTACCAGTTATGCATTTAACAGTTATAGTGTTCCTTTTCATTTGGTTCTTGTTATGATTATGTGAGTAAGATCAACCAAAGTAGGAGTGTTCACGGGACGGGTCGGGACCGGGACAACCCCGTCCCGTGTCCCGTCCCGATACAGTACACAGGACGTAAAACCCGTCCCGTGTCCCGTCCCGTCCCGAATTTGTCCCGGTCCCAACGGGACCGGGACGGGTTCGGGACGGGAATGGAATTCCCGAATTTATTTTTTAAAAAAAAATATATTATAATAAAATCATCTCAATAAATTATTCCATATAAAATGCTCCAGCAACTTACTCTAAATACCAACATTTCTCCTTGATATAATATAATAACTTACCCATATAAGGGAAAAAAATAATAGTAAGAAAGAATAGAAATATCAATATAAAAATATCTGTATAAGAATAAAAATATCTATATAAGAGTGGGAAAGATAGGATAATGTAAATTTTTTTTAAAAAAAAAATTCGGGACGGGATTCCCGAGGGACGGGCCGAAACCCATCCCGTCCCGAATACCAACCTTGTCCCGTCCCGGGACGGACCCGTCCCGAAATTCCCGGGACCGGGTCGGGACACTCGGGACGGGACAAAGTTGGACACCCCTAAACCAAAGCTCTCCTTGATTTTCTGACTTCATCGTCATCACTCACCGGCAGGGAATCGATTGCTGATGCTGCAATCTTAACATGCTCCAAGGCTAACTCGCTTGTCCTCTGTATACCTCTTCTCTTTCCAAGATAATCCAGAGCCTGCATTTCCAAACAAGTGTTGAAAACATTTACTCTTGTTGAACTTTTCCAGTTCCTTTTAAAAATCCAGGTATGTTTTGTTATTAACTAGTTCATGGCTTTTTGGTACTCTATTCCAGTTATTTTATTGACAACATTCACATAAATTAATATTCCTTTCAATATATATAGGAACTAGTTAGGAGATTTACTTAGACTCTAAATGTAAGATCTCAATCTACTTTGTCTCTAAAATTTATAATTTTTCCCTAAACTATCATCTTATTGATTGCACATATTAAAGTGGTCTCCACTTTCCATCAAGGGATAATTCTGATGCAAATGATTAAAGAGAGTATTTTAGATAAACCAACACATATTTTTTATAAATAATTAATTTAATTAATTTTTTTAATCTTTTTAAATTACTTATCTAGCTACTATATTTAAGACTGGAGGGGGTACTTTTCAACATGATTTCCTAGAACATTTCCATGCACTGCCTAATGTCATTACAGAACCTTTTTTGTTCTTTCTGTGCTGTTACTGTTAGTGTGTTCGTGAATAGGGTGCCTATTGATGATCAAATCCAATTGTCATCCTTACAAGTTACATTAACCAATACCTATAATCCCTCAAAATAGTTTCTACCTTGTTTGGTAAGATTTAAACTGAACACAGAAAGCAAGTACATCACATAGACTTACAAGATCAACATTTGCAGGGTTGTCAAATCCCCTTTCAATAACTGTACGCAACTGAGGGAATTCCTCCATTGCAAACAATAGTGGAGCTGTTACAATGCCCTTCAATAATTTTTGAGGCCAACAGTTAAATTGAAAGGAAGGTAAATAGCTCTTGCAAAATGTCATAATGTGACATAAAACAAAACAATGTCTCAGTTACACTTAGTATCACAGAAAGGAAAAATTTCATTACAAATCAAGGATGTAACCTTAAACACTGAACAGTTAGAAGTTGAAATGGTTAAAGACTGTTATAAGGGAGAGATAAATTGAGGACTATCAAACTTTCTCGGCCTTTGCATTTTCACAACAATAAACAAACGCGATCTAGAAATCGTTCAGCAATGCCTAACAGTGATTGTAACCGCAACATAAAAATCAGGATGGATAAAACTACAAATCATGAAAAGAAAAATTATGAAATTACATGGTGAATGTCTGATAAAAAGCCCTTCCCAAGAGAAGCTGATGTGCCTGTGAAATCAAGCACATCATCTATCAATTGATATGCCAATCCCTGCAAAATACCGGGCTGTATTAAATTATTTCATTCAAAGAATATAGACATATCTTTGTCACTTAAGATGACATTGAATTAAGGACTAGATAATAATAGAATAACTATCAGAACCAGTGCATTATAAGATATCGGTACACAACTACGCAATTTTACAATTGTGATGAAAACTTAGTAGTATGGGATACTAAGTCACACATTGAGTATAGTATGGGATGCTCAATAAAATATTTAAGTAGTTGGTTCTCTCACCTCAACAACTAGTTTTTTTGGTAGAGTTCCCTATCCCACTTAAACACCAATTGTACTGTAATTTCTTGTGTTTCTTTTTCTTTTCTTGGTGACTGATAAGTTTAACATCATAATTTAACAGAACTAAGAATGTACAAACCAGATCTTTCCCATACTCAAAAGCCGACGTTGCAACCTCCGGGCGTTTGTCCTGCAAGCAGTGCAACGGCCTTGCAGCTATTTGAAATTAATGATGCAGTCTTGTAGTATGTCTTTTACATATAATATTCCATGCTGCGTATATAAACAATTCTTAAAAATACACCCTATATATTTCCTCAGATTCAATGCAATCTTAAGATTTATCTATTAACAGAATCAATGGGAATTGATATAGTAAATCATAAGCATTGATACAAATCCAAATTTAATGACACCTACCTTCGATTTATAGAACTAGCAACAGTCTAGAGAAAAGGTAGATGTGTACATGGTAGAAAAATGATTTAGAAGCATACCTACACAATTGATCAGATGTAGAAGTCATCTGCTTGGTCTCCCCTGTTACAAGATGCTCTACAGCTTGTGCCATCAAAGATACAACCTGCATATACTCAATCCTTGGGAAAGATTAGAATTTTTAAGCAGATGTTATCCAATAGGAGAACAAGGAGTTAGAGTTCTGAGACTGAAACATTGAGGGGTTTTAGGGAGAATCATATGTAGAATATAGGTTTATTGAAGGTACAACAGGTGTCAAGAGGACTGAGGTGGTTTGGAAGCTGCCATGGGATGGCTTTGGAGGATCAAACTGGGGGACTGAAACTAGATTTTCTGAAGTAACAGTGTAAAATATATAATAAACCTCGATGACTATGATCTACTAAGGTCATGAAAATACAATTCGTCTAAAAATCAAAACTAGACGAATTTATTGAAATGATTTGATCTTCAAGATTATGTTTTCTTGATGTTAACATGTTGAACATCACTAGGACACATCTGTACATGAAAAAGATACTGGCCTACCTCATTGTGTTTCAAAGAAGCAAGAGAAACACAAAATCGGGAAAGCAAAAAATCTCCAGCTAACACTTCCATCTGCATCAAAAAGTGACAAGAATATAGCCAAATAACCAACTCGTAACAAGTCACAAGTAGAATATATGATGGATCACAAATGAAAAAAGCAAATGATAAGCAACTAATAGATCTCACACATTATGTACCTACCTTTTTGCCCATTACAAAATTTAATGAACCAATACCACGTCTTGTATCTGCATCATCAAGAACATCATCATGAAGAAGGGTAGCCACCTGTGACAATATACAAATACTAGTTTGTTAACGGAATAGTTAAATTTCTTTTTTCATGGGAGGGGTAGCCATAATAATGAAAACATAAATACTAGGTATGTGCAAAGAAAGGGGGTGGTTCAGTAATGTCAGCAGAACTTCCCCAGAATGCATTGAATTAAACAACCACCAATTCTTTAGAAGGAGAAGGACAAGGGTTAAATTAAATACTCTCACACAAAAGAAGCCTCCAAAAATGATTAATTTTCAATGTCTTTGCACATATATGACCCTGCACTTTATTGCATGGAGATACTAGCCGTGATATGATCAACCAAAGCAAAAACTGAAGCCACACCCTAAATAGGTCTCATATAAAAACTCTTGCACACATTTTGTCCTAAAAGTGATTTTATCAGGAGCATTATGTAATCACTATTTGCTTGATAGAAGAAGAATTTTGAAGCCCTGACGTGGATCATCTCTGTTATTTCAGCTAATATTTGCTGTCTTGAACGCAGTTCTGTTGTCAAAGTGCCTGCCAGCTTATTGGGAGGAAGTAGCGTATTTAATGCTGTCGACACCAACAATAAAACCTGAATGAACACCCATATATTAAACCATATCCTGCTATGAAATGCGTATGCCAGGAAAAATCATGAGTAATACATGCAAGTAAAATCATAAACGGATACACCATACACTCGCCCAGACGGATAAATAGCTGGAGTTAAAGTTAAGTTATAGTTTATTGGCATCATGTAGTGAAGAATTAAGAGTAGCCAATAAACAACAATTAAATGATAAAGGAGCACATAAAGGTATTCTAACAAGGGAAAAAAAAAACGAAAACGAAGTTATATGTGAATTTTTTTTTCACAACTATTCTATCTTTCAGAAAATCTGGCAACCATTTTATATACATTTGCCTTGAGCTACATTTCAAGTTCAGGAACTCATGACAGACATAAGAAGATGCATGTCCAAGATACATTGACATTGTGGTGTAAAATATATTGTCAAGTAGTTGGTGCGTTGAATCATGTGCCAAGGCATCTTGGTCGGATCCTGAATTTTAGGATGAGTTGAAGAAAAACCAGATTTTGGGTCTAAACTGCAATGATCACCTTGCATTTCCAACTTTTAGATTTTTCACCTGACTTGTGTTCCCCAGCAAATTTCACCCAATGGTAGAAACATGAGATGAGAGTGTGATCTTTTAGGATCATGTTAATATGTCAGTAGGAGTTAATGTTTTACATAACTGGAGATTTGGATCTTACCGTGGGGCGAAATCTTTTTGCTTCCACCCCACATTTTGAAGAAGTATTCAGCAGCTGAAGCAAGCTGAGGAACCTGTAGCACAATTCCCAATTTTCACTGTTTATTGCATTTGACATCTGTGCAGAACATAAATTGGACTCGGTTGCTTCCAATCAGACATGTGTTAAAACAAATGAAAGAGCACTCTAATACCTCAGCAACTACCGTTGCTCTCAACCTGTAGGCAACAAGTGATAGTTCATCGGCGACCAGAGAAAATGGGTCTAGTTGATCCTAAAAACAGTATATTTATCTCAATATATGAATGTACAAGATTGATAGAGAATCTATCAAGTAGTCGCCGGTTTCTGGTGCCTTCTGGTTTCATTTTCTAATGGCTTATGGTTTGTTCAATTTTTTTCACTGTGAATGTTGTTCGATTTCCATTTTCATTGTGAATGTTGTGAGGATACGATTTCTTTTTTCTGAATTAATTTCTTGTAAACATTATCCTCCATGGCTAAACCTTGAGCCTGATGGTGATTGCCGGGGGTTTCTGCCGTGGCTGTAGCTGTTCTGGTACTTGTAGAGGGTAGAGGCTATGGTTTATCTGGGAAGGGTCATTTCATATTTAAAATTAACATATTAATTAATTAAAAATTATATCACGCTGTATACTGTACCAAACACACTTTTTAATCTCCTTTCCACTCCCATCAAAATCTATTCCCTGTAGTAGGTGTGGACATGGGCAGATTAGATAGGATAATCCCTCCGTCGGGTGTATTGTTCAAAAAAATTATAGGTTATATTTTACAACTTATATCTGGCCTTACCCAATAAAAATTTTAACTATTTTAAGTTGGACATAGACAGGCTAGGCATGGGTGGGTTTACATGCCTAAATTGTGATGTCCTGCTCATTGTGAAATTTTTTTTGCAATTATAAACTTATAAAATAATACTATATTTATGTCTTTAAGAGTTAAATAATATTCATAATTTATTAAGAATAAGGTAACAAAAATATAGTAATTAAAGTCTTAAAATATATTACATATATAAAAAAAATTTAAAATCTGTATCAGGGTTGGATATTTGTAGAGGTATTGCAACACTTATAATTGAATGCTTAGTAAGTAAAGTATGGAAGCAACTTCGATATCTACATAAATATAAGATTTATATTCAAAAATTAAAAAATGGGCAAAGAAAGTTGTCAACTAAAAGTGAAAAGTGTAGAATTACAAATAAAAGAAGTTAAGAAAAAATAAAATTTTAAGAAAAAAAATATATATATATAGGGCTGGGCTAAATAGAAAGGACGATATACCTTGCCCTGCCTGACACTTGGCTTAACCCAGCCCTGCCCTGCTCAAATATATTTTGGGTAATATTTTTTAGGATGAGTTGGGTAATTTTTTTTCGAACTCAGACAGATAGATCGGGTCACGAGTAAGATGAACACCCTTACCCTGTACCAGACGGGGAATCAGTGATGATTCAAACCAGAATAAGGAAGAGGAGAAAAGAATATAAAGGGTTGTTGGCAAAAGGGATTTGGATGGAACCGGAGGGTAGAGAATTTTGTTGTTAATTTAAAAAAAATTGAAGAGTGTGGTTAAAAAATTTTAATTAATTTTTTATTCTATTTTTATAATTTTTTATTAAAATTTTATAAGCATGCCCAATATGAAAATAAAGTGAGAAAGAGAATTTGTGAAAATGATTACTCATATTTTTTAATCTCCACTGTACAAGTCTTCGATCATAAGAGTTTAAAAAATAATTTTTAAATAGTTTTTAGAAAAAAAGGCTTTTGAAAAAAATTTATAAAAAAAAATAGTTTTAAATAAATAAGTATTTAGATAGTTATTACTGGAAAATTTTTTGTAATTTAAAAATTATTAGAAAAGATATGATTTTATTAAAAAGAGAAGAGATGTGAGAGTATGTAAAAGAAAAGACAGAGGAGTGAGGGTGGAGAAAAAAAAGGAGAGGAGAGAGAAAAAAATAAGGGTAAAATAGTAATTAGATAGTCTATAAATTTTTTTATTATTTTAAAAACTAATCTCAATAATTTATCTAAAACTCTAATTTTAAATTATAATTTAGTCTAAAAGCTTTTTTAAATAAATATAATTATTTATTTTAAAAAAAAATAAACTAAATTTTGAGCTTTAAAATATTGATTTTAATATTTACAAAACACATACTACATATATATGATAAAATTGATAAGTCAGTGTTGCCGGCTGTCAAGTTAACCTGCTAGCTAAATCAGTTATTTAATCCCTAATATCCACTTCTCCAAATTTTTTAAATTTAACCCAAAAGAATTTTCCTTCCCTTCAGCTGGAATGATTTTGGATTTGATGGCTAGTATTATTCAATTTTGGAAGACCGTTTGAAATGGTGTGACAAGTGTATCTTACTTCTTTTCATAAGGAACAAATATCAAATCCCGCTGATTAACATATTAATTAAAAATAATAAATATGTTATAAAACTATTTTTTTAAAACATACCCTTATAAAAGTATTTTGCCTTCCCATATATGAAAGTATTTTGCCAACAATTGTTTATTTATCCAACATGCTTCTGTACGAGAATTTCAATAAAGTGTTTCTTTTTTTTCCTTGATAAATAATTTGTTAAAAAAGAGTTAGGTTCACTCACGATCTAAAAGTAGGACGAATCTCATTTCCTTTTAGGAGATACAAATGTCGGGCAGGGTGAGCTGTCTATTACCCTCAAACGTAAACTTAAGCACCCAGTAGCTAAGATGCCTCTCTAAGCGCCGTGACTGGAATTATAACAAAATAGTATTCCCTAGGGATCTAACACGCTTTAAATAGTTGTATGTTTCACCCCTTCCCCAGTTGAACCCACGGACGTTGGGTAGAATTTCAATAAAATGTTTTTTTTAGTACAAAAATTTTTAGAAAGGGATTGGGCTCACCCACGATCCAAGGGCAGGGCGAAATCTCCCTTCCTCCTAGATGATACTAATGTCAGGCAGAGCGAGCCGTCTATTACCCTTAGGTGTAAACCTAGGTACCTAGAAGCTAGGATGCCTCCTAAAGCGCTACGACTAGAACCACAACAAAGTGATACTCCCCAGAGTTCGAATACGCTCCAAATGATCATATATCTTACCCTTTTGCCAATTAAACTCATAGGCGATGGGTCAATAAAATGTTTTTTGTTTTTTTTATTATCCACCAGGTTCACTAGAGTTTTGCCCTGACTATATCCCGATCTGACCCGTGTCGCACACCTGGCTATGGTGGGTGAGTCTCCTAACGGGAATTTTTTACATACACCAAAGCTCAAACTCGAGACTTCGCTTAACCGATACCGAGTCGTTTACCACTCGGATCAACTCCAGTTAGTCAATAAAATATATTTTTTTTTGTTGCCCACCCGGTTCACCGGAGCTTTGCCCTAACAACATCCGGATTCGACCCGCGTCACGCATCTGGCTATGGTGGGTGAGTCTCCCAACGGGGATTTTCTGCATTCGTCAAAGCTCGAACTCGAGACCTCGCTTAAGCGATACCGAGCCGCTTACCACTCGGACCAACCCTCGTTGGTTCAATAAAATGTTTTTTTTTGTTGCCCACCCGGTTCACCAGAGCTTTGCCCCGACTACATCCGGATCCGACCCGCGTCGCGCACCTGGCTATGGTGGGTGAGTCTCCCAACGGGGATTTTCTGCATTCGCTAAGGCTCGAACTCGAAATCTCGCTTAAACGATACCGAGCCGCTTACCACTCGGACCAACCCCGTTGGTTCCAATAAAATGTTTTGTTTCATGGTGGTGGATGCACCACAAATATGGGCCCATGTGACCCCATTTGTCAAAAGAGGTCAACTATTCTGTCATATTGGGTTCACTTTGATTGGGTTTAAATAGATGGGCCTTTATATAAGAGGCCCTATGCTCGTAAAATGATTTGTGGGTCTTTGTGGCGATGATCTGAATTTTAAACCCACTAAATGTCTGTATTGCAGTTTGCTTACCAATAACCTCATGTCCGTTAGGAAATTATTTTTTAAGAAACCATTAGAAACTAATGCCCCTCTGCTCATAAATTTCTCAACATGAGAGCCATCAGTCTCAAACCATTAACTGTTTGTTGAGTTTTTAATATATATCAATAATTTCTCCACTTTTCCTCATCACATTAATTAATTCCTAAATAAATTAAAGTAAATTATGTTATGTTTTTTAAAAAGTAAACTATATTTAAAAAAATTAAAGTTGTTTTGTTTTGTCGAATACATGTAATAATGTAAACAAATATATATATTTTAAATATATTAAAGAAATGTCAATTTTGACGGTGCACACAAGAATTTCTCGTGAATGTTAACAATATTCGTGCGGGTTTGGTGGGAAAAAACACTACTTCAAATTCACATTATCAAAAGTCACTCACACCTACAGGGTAGGACCCGTCGCCAAATTAAAATGTAACGAAAGAATTAATTATTATTTAGTTCAAATAACTAATGAAAACAATGTAAAGTCATAATGAAATACTTTTTCCAGAAAAAGAATAATTTACTTTGGGCTCCGTTTTTTCTCAAGGGAAAAAAGGGTTTAGTGATTTTAATTTGATTACCTATATCATCAAATTCGAATTTATAGCCAGGTACGCAGAAAATTCTCGTTGGGAGACTCACCCACCATAGCCAGGTACGCGACGCGGGTCGGATCCGGATGTAGTCGGGGTAAAGTTCCGGTGAACCGGGTGGACAACTAAAAAAAAAAATTCAAATTTATAGTACATATCTTAACTACACCATGTGAGCAGAGATTCATGATAATGTTGATAAAATAACACACCACACACTAATGTTTGAATGTAACCCAACAATAATCAAATCTCATTTAATCAGATAGCCATAAAAAAAAAAATCCGGCACTAATCAATGTATGTTTATTTTGCTGGGAGGGAGACGAAATTTTATGGTGAGAACTGGCTGATTGTGCCTAGATGCTTCCAATAGAGCTATATATAAATAAAAGTCTGAGCTTGACTTCTGCCCACTAATTGGGCAGGTCATAGGGTGAATGATTGACATTGGTAATTGTTTAATTTACTAAAATATAATAATAACAATAATCAACAATGGATAAGAACAATGTACCCTTCACTAGATTTCTTTATTCTGATTCCTCTTTCCTTCCCAAATTACCTAATAGTACAAGTTTTATTCGAAGCCACTGAAATCAACCCTGATACATAATCGGCGCCTCAATCCCTTCTAAGAACTGTCGCTCCGATTTGGCTTCGTCGACACAAATACCTATTACCACATACATCATTAAACAACATTTGATTTCATTCAACCATTGTAAAAAAAAAAAAGGTGAAAAACCTCAAAAAGAAATATTATACCTGATGTTCATTAATATTGGGAATCCAGTCGTTTGTGGCCGGGTTACTTTTATATTCTGGAACCTTCGTTTCACCGCCATTCATCATCTGGGTGTTCTGGAATATAAGATCATCACCTTCAACCCTCTCAACCCTTATAAACCCACTCCCTGTCTGTTCCAGAAAACGAAGAACCAAAACCTAGAATTCATTCAAAAAGGTTTCAAGGACTTTGATAAGGTCTATGATAAGAAAGATGACGAACCGTGTGGTGATGTTTGTCGATAGAGGTAAGCTCTTGGTAGTACCGGGTCTCAACGAACTCGTCCGGCACATCCTTGGGTCCCTCATCGGATAACACAGCCTGCGGATTTGATGAAACAACGGTGAGAGATAGAATGAGGAATTCGAAAAAGAAAGAAACAGAGAGGGATTGTGGCAGACGTGAGATTGAGATTGAAAAGACTGAAACTTGAGAAGCTCGGGAATGTTGTGAGAGGAGACTGCGGAGGAGTGATGGAGTGGAGCGTCGGGATCGGGTTCGCTCCGATTGGGTTTGATGGGTCGCTTGGGAGCCAAGGAATCGAGCTGTTGTCTGATCTGATTGGCGATCCTCTCTTGTTCATCGGCGTCCAACACCTCGTCGCTCCGGCTTGGCTTTGTCGCCGACCGTCCCACCATTGTTCCTTCAATAGTTCAATTTCTCTCTCAAACCGAACCTGAAGGAAGCTATATATATATATATATATATATATATATATATATATATATATATATATCTGTGTGTGTGTGTGGAGAGAGGAGAGAGAGGAGTGGCACAGTGGAAATAAAAGCAAGGGCCGGAGTGAAAAACCGCTTCGCGGCGCCGGATGATTTTGTTAGGTCAATATGGGCTTCAGTTACGGGCCTTGAAATGAGAGGCCCAATGTCCGTCACATGATGTTGGAATTTTGGAACAATCCGGTAACGCTGTGTTATATAAATCCTGAGAAAGGGTATACCAAAAAAAAAAAAAAAAAAAATCCTGAGAAAGGAGCTGAATGAGGTGCTTGAACAAGAAGAGATTTTGTGGTTTCAAAAGGCACGGACAAAATGGTTGAATGAGGCGGATAGGAATACATCATTCTTCCATACCAAAACTACTATAAGAAGAAGGAGAAATCGGGTCACTACTTTGAAGAATGAAAGCGAGGATTGGGTGGATGGAAAGAAAGAAGGGGGACAATTAGTAAATGTCCTTTTTCAGTCTCTATTTAAAGAAGAAAATGATAATAGGAAATGGATACAAGCGAATAAAATGAATGGGTATTGCTGGGGGACATTATTAATGATGATGATATCAAAAAAACTATTTTTTCCATTGGGAATCTAAAGGCATCTGGGGAAGATGGGTATCCAGCTCTTTTTTTCAGAAGAATTGGAGTATTGTGGTAGAACGTGTTTGTAATTCTGTTAAGAGTTTGTGGAATAACTCTCAGAGTATAAAAGAAGTTAATCAGACATTGATTTCTTTAATCCCCAAGGTTGATTGTCTAGAGATTGTAAATCAATTCAGGCCCATATCTCTGCGCAATGTTACTTACAAATGCATATCTAAACTCATTGTGCATACATTGAAAGGCGTAATGGAGTAGGTGGTGTCTCCTTACCAAGTGAGTTTTGTGCCAGGAAGGAACATTCAAGATAGTATCATCATTGTTAATGAGCTAATCCACTAAATGAGAAGGAAAAAGGGGGTTTATGGCAATCAAAGTTAACTTAGAAAAAGTATATGATCGCATGAGTTGGAAGTTTTTAGTGGAAGTGCTTAAAGAAGCCAAATGTCCAGAAGCGATGACGATAAAAAATAGGAAATGTGTCTCAATGCTACTACCAAAATTTTATGGCATAGTGAGAAGCTTGATGCATTTGGCCCTTCAAGAGGCCTCCGAGGATCCTATTTCTCCTTTCCTCTTTGTGCTCGGAATGGAAAAACTCACACGTTTGATTTTACATCGAGTGAGACAGAAAAAATGGAGAGGAATGAGAGATGGTTAAAAAAGGCCTATAATCACCCATATGATGTTTGCTGACGATATTGTTCTTTTAGCAGACACTGGTAGAAAATAGATTTTCTAAATCAGTTGAAAATAGACTTCTACACCGAATTTTCATCCGGTGTAGAAATAGCCCGTGTAAAAAATTTAATATTCTACACTTGTTGTATATGACCGGTGTAAACAATAAGCTTTTTTAAATAGGTTATTCCATACAACCGGTTTAAAAAGTCATGTCAAATAAAAAAAATGTAGAATAAAAAAACTCTAGGTCCAAAATTATTTCTTTCTTCGTCACAAATCTGAAGGAGAAGGAGAGTGATGAAGAAGAAGAGGTACCTGTAAAATGCAAGCAGAGAACAAAAAAGAGGAAGAAAGAAAAAGCCAGAGAACCCAGAAATAAAATAAACAAAAACTCATATATATGCACAGAAATGAAAACCCATAAACGTCGTCACCTAATTGAAGATATCACAAAAACATCGTCACAATTCCTTTGGGTTACCTGCTCAAAAGCAAACAAAAATATATTTAAACAGAACCCAGAAATGAATGAGACAAAAACTCAAAAATATATACACAGAAACGAAAACCTAGAAACGCCGTTACCTAATTGAAGATATCACAGAAATATCGTCACAATTCCTCCGACTTACCCAGTTAAAAGTGAACAGAAATATATTTAAACAAAATCGAGAAAGAAAGGAACAAAAAAATAGACACCCACCATTGCAGATCTGGGTCTTCTTCTTTAGCGAGCTTTAGAGGCTACAACGACTGACTTCAATAATAGAGAATGACGAGCACAGGTATGGGTCATTACATATCTAGGTCTTCTTCTTCGGCGAGCTTTAGATGGTGTGTTATGAAGGTGGAGCTTCCTGTCACCATGTGTTCTCCCTTGTCTAGTTTTCTCCATAGACGACGATATGATTTGTGAAGATAAGGAATCGTAAAAAATTAACGCTTTTTGTTAGATTTTTAATAGCAAAGACCTTCTACACCGGATGTAATTCTATCAGCTGTAGATAAGACTGATTTAAAAATATACTTTTTAAAGCCCCATTTTTAAATCGGTCACTGCGGAACCGGTTTAAAAAAGTCATGACCGGTAGCATTTTTGTAAATAAGATAAAATATTTACACCGGTCATGTATACAACCGGTGTAAATATTTCATCTTATTTATAAAAATGCCACCGGTCATGACTTTTTACACCGGTCATGTTTACAACCGGTGTAAATATTTTATTTTATTTACAAAAATACCACCGGTTATTTTTTTTAAATCGTCTCCGCAGTGGCCGGTTTAAAAATAGGGCTTTAAAAAACCTATTTTCTACTAGTAAGAAATAGATAGTGAGCATATTAATTGATGTTATTCTCAATTTGTTTACAGGAGTTCGGAGAAATGTTGGGGCATAAAGTGAGCAAGGACAAAACCCAAATCTACTTCTCAGCAAATGTTGAGCAGCAGGTGCAACGTGAAATATGTAGAAAAAGCCAATTTCGAGAAGTGGATGACATAGGAAGATACCTGAAGCAATATATCCTTTCCTAGACGGAGGAGGGAAAGATTCAAGGGTACGACAGAAAGAGTAAGGAAGAGGCTAAGGGGATGGAAAGCAGCAAGTTTATCTCTTTCAGGAAGAATAACGTTGACAAAATCAGTCACCAATGTGCTTCCAGTCCTCACCATGCAACGAGAGGATCCCACAGAATATTATTGAGACGATTGAAATGGAACAAAGGCGGTTTATGTGTGGAGAACAAGAAGGAAGAAAAAAATGGCATGCTATAGCTTGGGAAACTCTTTGCAAACCAAAAGAAGGAGGAGGGGTGGGTATACAATCTTTAGAGTTAATGAGATATTATTAAAATTACTCTGGTGAATTAAAACGGAACCTACTGCCTTAAGGGTTCAAGTTTAATTTGTTGGGTAAATATGAGTTTCAGGGAGAAGGGAGAGGAGACATAGTTGCTATGGAGAATTTTCTACTACAAGTACATATACATGGTTACAAAACGAAGGGAGAGAGAAAGGGTCAATGGTTTGGAAAAGGATATGGAAAATCAAAGTGCCTGAACGAGTTAAGGTATTCATGTGGCAAGTAAACCATGAGTAAGAGCACATACAAGTACATGGGATGCTGGAGACAATCAATGCCCTATTCGTCAAAGGTCAGTGGAAGATACTATTCATGCACTTAGAGATTGTCATACTGCAAACTCTATATGGAGAAAAATAGTGGCAGTGGAACGTCAACCAAAATTTTTCAGAGCAAGGTGGGAAGTCTGGCTGTCCTACAATCTATCGCTAAAGAGCAAGAAAGAAGAGGATCTATATTGGCTGTCCTACAATATATCGCTTAAGAGCACGAAAGAAGAGGATCTATTTTGGCCTGAACTTTTCGCCATAGGTGTTGGCATATATGGAAGTGGAGAAATGCTCACTTCCATCAAATTAATAATGAAGCAATATCTTAGTAATTTTCAAAAGAAGTGGGATCCAGAGGTGGGACAAGAAGTGCGTGAAGTGATCATCAATGTGGCTTGGAGCCCACCCCAAAATGGCTGGTGTAAATTAAATGCTGATGGAATGAGACTTGAACACAGAAGGGCAGGGTGTGGGGGATTTATAAGGGGAGACTGTGGAGAACGGCTCAAATGATATTCAATGAAGATTGGAGAATACAACGCTCAAGATTGGAGAAAAGAACTATTGATTGACATACCAATGACAGCAAGAGAGATAACTCAAGACATTATCCTCCTAATTAATAGATATAATAGCAAATCACTCATAATTCTTTTAATTAATAGGTATAACGGCAAATCACCCATAATCCTCCTAATTAATAGATTTTCCTATAATTCCTCCTATTATCTCTCCATTTAATGCTAATATTTACAATACTCTCCCTCAAGTTGGAGCATAAATATTTATCATGTCCAACTTGCCAACCATATATTCAAATTTATCTCGGGTCAACCCTTTTGTAAGCACATCTGCTGTTTGTTCTTTTGAAGGAATGTATTTGAGATCAATTGTCTTTGCATCAATCTTCTCTCGTATGAAGTGCCTGTCAATCTCTACATGTTTTGTCCTACCATGCTGGATTGGGTTATGTGACATGTAGATAGCTGACATGTTGTCTGAGTGTAATCTAATAGGTAGTTTCATCGGCATCCTCAATTCTTTTGATACCCACTTTACACATAGACCTTCACAAATTCCAAGAGCTATAGCTCTAAACTAAGTTTCAGCGCTGCTTCTAGCAACCACACTTTACTTTTTGCTACGCCAAGTGACTAGATTTCCCCATACATAGTTAACATAACCTGAGGTAGACCTCCTATCATCTTGATCACCTGCCCAGTCAGCATCTGTTAATATCTCCACACTTCTTTTATCAGATTTTTTAAACAAGAGACCTAACCCAGGAGAGCCCTTCAAGTATCTAAGAATTCTGTAAACTTCATTAAAGTGCTTTTGTTTGGGGTCATGTGAATGTTGGCTCACCATACTAAAAGCATAAACAATGTCTGGTCGAGTATGAGATAAGTAGATTAATTTTTCTACCATGCGCTGATATCTACCCATATCTACAGCTTTTTCTAGGTCTTCATCATCGCTTATTTTATCGGCCCGTATCGGAGTATCACTTAGTCTGCAGCCAAGCATACCTGTTTCTTATAAGAGATCTAGTATGTACTTCTTCTGCAAGATACTGATCCCTTTTTTAGATCTCGCGACCTCCATACCTAGTAAATACTTCATTTGTCCTTGGTCTTTAACCTGGAATTCTTTATTCAGTACTTTCTTGACCCTGTCAATCTCTGCTGGATCATCACCTGTGAGAATAATGTTATCGACATATACTGTCAATACCACAATTTTTCCATTTAGATGATTGAAGAATAGGGTGTGATCCCTCTGTCCCTTTATATAGGTTTGAGCTTTGAGTACCCTGGTAAATCTCTCAAACCAAGCTCAAGGAGATTATTTTAAGCCGTACAATGATTTCTTTAGTAAGCACACTTGATTTTTCTTTCTTCCAGGGAATCCAGGAGGCATTTTCATGTATACTTCTTCCTTCAATTCCCCATTTAAGAATGCATTTTTGACATCCATCTGGTGCAGAGGCCAGTCTAGATTAGCAGCCAAGGAGAATAAGATCCTGATGGTATTTAGCTTGGCCACTGGTGCAAACGTCTCAGTGTAGTCCATGCCATAAACTTGAGTGAAACCCTTCGCCACTAATCTTGCTTTATACTTATCAAGGCAACCATCAGCGCAATATTTTGGGGTGAACACCCATTTGCAGCCTACAGCTTTCTTGCCTTTAGGTAGCTCCACTACTTCCCATGTTTTGTTTCTTTCCAGGGCCTCCATTTTTGCCAGCACTGCCTTTCTCCATTCAGGATTATCAAGAGCCTCATGTATTCTTTCTAGTATCCTGACCTGATCAAGATGAGACACGAAGGCATAATGTTTTGATGATAAAGCCTGATAAGAGACAAATCTTTCTATAGGGTGTCTAGTGCATGACCGTCGTTGCTTTCTTACTGCAATTGGAAGATCAAGGTCCTCATTTTACATCTCGTGGTCAAGATCTGCTCCTAGTTCAAACTCTTGGGTTGTGTCAATTACTTATGGTGTATTATCTGTCATGTTCATATTCATGTTACAGCGGATATAGACTTGACCCCACCTATTGGTATCTCCCCCTGAACTAGTGTCCTCTTCACTTTCCTTAGGCATCTCATGTACAGTTTTCTCAAGGACATAGATTCGATCAGGTTCATGTTGGGGGTATGTGGATATAGTATATGTCTAAGGTTCACTCCAAATCTTCCCCTGAACCGAAGGCGAGGGATAAAATGGAACAGTTTCATGGAAGGTGACATCACAAGTGACATAGAGGCGTTTAGAAGTGGGATCAAAATATTTGTACCATTTTTGGGTCCAAGCAGGCCCTAGGTAAATACACTTGACGGCTTTTGGTTCGAGTTTATGGGTATGGTGTAGGTGAACAAAGGTAGTATACCCAAAAACTCTTAGTGGTAAGGTATTTTTAAAATAGGGTAGATTGAAATAGTGGTGAAGTACCTGAAGAGGGGTTTAGAAAGATAAAGGTTTAGAGGGCATGCGGTTAATTAAGAAGGTAGCAGTGAGGATAGCGTCGTCCCAATGGTGGGTAGGAATATTACTACTAAAGTGGATGGCCCTAGCAGTTTCTAGGATGTGTCTATTTTTCCGTTCTGCAATACCATTCTGTTGAGGACTGTGAGGACAAAAATTTTTAAGAATGATACCTTGTTGTTTAAGAAATATGGATAACTGGTGGTTAAAGTACTCGGTACCATTATTGGTGTGGAGAGTTTGAATTTTTGTATTGAACTGTGTATGAATCATATGGAAGAAATTAATGAATGTTTGACATACCTCAATTTTATCCTATAAGAGGAAAACCCAACTGACACGGGTATGGTCATCAATGAGGGTCATGAACCATTTAGAATGGGTACGATTAGGAACACGGGATGGACCCCACAAGTCATTGTGAATAACTGATAAAGGTTTAGACGGATGATATGAAGTACTAGGGAAAGAAGCTCGATGATGTTTTGCAAGTTCACATGAATCACAATAAAAGTCTAAATTTTTAGTTGAGCAGATTGAGGGAAACATCTTACCCATATATTGAAAATTTGGATATCTTTTGTGCCATAATTCCAACTCATTAGCTCTAGGGAGAAACACTTTATTACAAGAATAAGGGACTGCATTATGACAGTCATTCAGATAATACAACCCATAAACTCCTTAGCAACACCAATCGTCATCCCCGTGAACAGATACTGAAAAACACAATAGTAGCCAGGAAATTAGCACGATATTTTTCTCGTTTTGTCAGTTGGCTCATAGATAACAAATTGCATTTCAACTTTGGAACATGTAATACATCATGAAGTGTTAGTGTAGCAGAAATATTAATAGTACCACTACCAGCCACCAGAGAATCTGAAGCATCAGCAATTTTAACTGTGAGGCCTGACTTGGCAAGGGTATAATTGGCAAATAATGAGATATCATCAGTCATATGATCAGAGGCACCAGATTCTATTATCCAACATGGACCGATATTTTTACCTTTAATGGTTGTAAGGGCTCTAAAGAAATTACCGTGTTGTACCACAATCGCAACAGATTGTTTACGAGATTGATTTTTGCCGGTGAGACGTTCCGGCACAATGAGGATGGCCGACCCTTCAAGTTCAATGACTTTAGCTGAGCTTGGACGTGACCCACCATTAGACACGACAGTGCCGTCAAACTCCACGCCAGAAGAATTTGCAGATCGGATTGCCTCCTCTGATACTATATTGGTTGACATACCAATGACAGCAAGAGAGATAACTCAAGAGTAGGGGTGTTCATGGGCAGGGCCGGGCAGGACAACCCCCTGCCCGGTGCCCTGCCCGAAAAAAGTATAGGCTGCATTTTGGAGCCTGATACCGGGCCCTGCCCGATAAAAACCCTAACCATTTTGGGCTGGGGTGGGCGGGCTGGACATGCCCAAGTTATGATGCCATGCTTATGTTGTGGAAAAAATCTGCAATTATAAACTTCTAAAATAATATCATATTCATATGTCTTCAAGAGTTAAATAATATCTATAATCCACTAAAAATAATGTAACAAAAAGATAATAATTAAAGTCTTAAAATTCAACGCATATAAAAAAAAAGTCTTGAAGTCTAACTAGTTTATAATTACAACTTTACATCAATTTTCCAAATGTTGATAAGAATGAAGTATCTAAAAAAATAAAATAAATAATTATAATTTGTAATATAATCATATTATGATTAGTAAAGTTAAAAAAAATCAATATAGTTATAAATATTAAAAATCGTAACTTACATACTTAACTACTTATATTTCTAAAATGACCATTTAATCACCAGTAATTATCATATTCTCCCTTCCAAGTGTAGCATCTAGGGAGAAAAGTAAAAAAATAAAAAAATGGGTGCTCATGGGCAGGGCAACCCCCTGCCCGGTGCCCAGCCCAAAAAAAGCATGGGCTGCATTTTACAACCCGATGCCCAGCCCTGTCCTATATTTATCGGGCTGGGCAGGGCTTTTTTTTCGCGGGCTCGGGTGGACATACCGGGCCGTGGGTTTTATGAACACCCCTACTAAAGAGAGATAACTAGAAAACTATGAGAGGTTTTGTATAATATTCTTGCTTGTATTGCTTCATTGTTGTGTTACATATATATACACATATGAGATGATTCTAGAGACTGATTTATAGGGATCCTATAATTTGTACAATAAATACAAATCACCCATTATCCTTCTAATTAATATATATAGGGTGTGTTTGGAAAGGTTCCAAACCAAGGTTTTAGAAGCTCTTTTAGGCAAAATCTTAGTTTGGGAAAATTTCAAAATAAACAGGCTTATTTGTCCATAAGTGCTTTTGGGCAAAACCATGGTTTAAAACCATGGTTTTGAATAACCTATTTAAAATAACTTTTTCAACAGTAAAAGAGTTTATGGACTATCCAATTACTATATTACCCCTACTTTTTCTTACACCCTCTCTCCTCTCTCATCCCTACCCCTCTCCTCTCTCCTCTCTCTTCTTTTATCTCTACTTTTTCTTACACCCTCTCTCCTCTCTCCTTTACCCTCTCCTCTCTCTTATCTTCTCTCTACCTCTCTCTTAGTTTAAATCAAATCATACCCTTTTTAGTAATTTATTACCATAAAAAGTCATTCTAAAAATAACTATCCAAACACCTATTTATTCAAAACCACTTTTTTTCCATAAACCCTTCTCTAAAAGCCCTTTTCTATAAGTGGTCTATAAGCCCTTTTTTTATAAGTACTTTTTTAAAATCCTATCCAAATAGGTCCATAATAGCAAATCACTCATAATCCTCTTAATTAATAGGTATAACGGTAAATCACCCATAATCTTTCTAATTAATAGATTTTTCTATAATTTTTTGTATTATCTCTTCATTTAATGCTAATATTTACAATAATAACCTCCCCTTCATGTGGCCAAAACGTGGACGACGCTCCATCAAATTCCTTTTCAAGTGACCCAATGGCAGCTTGAAGTTTTCCGGACGTCTTCCAAAATTTCCACACACTCATTTTAAAGATATTTAGATTTACTTTTGGAGTTGACCGGTGACCTCTCTCAAGTCTTCCTTTTTATGCAGTTTCCATGTTCCTTCGAATCGTCTATCCACCTGAACACAGCTTCATCATCAGCCTCAAAGTATTAAATTCAACTATATTTATTGCAGAATTCAGTAACTTCTCAATTTTGCTTTCAAGGAAGCTCTTCATATCTCCATGTTTCCTTTCTTCTTCCTTCTTCATTTCTCCTCCGTGGCTTTAGCCTACACTGTTCCGGACAAGTATTTCATCAATTGTGGGTCCGATCACAGCGTAACCGACGGTGGTCAGCTTTTCGTCGGCGACTCTTCTGGTTCTGTCTGCTTTCCGAAGCAGAGCTACGTCGTGAAGGAACAGAATAAATCGTCAACCACACCTCTCCTGTATCAGACCGCTAGAAAGTGTCATGTCCCATCTGGTTACAAGTTCAAAATCGACGAAAATGAAGGCGGGTATTATCTGGTACGTCTCCATTTCTATGCTTTCTCGTCCACAGAAACTCTATCTGCGGCTCGATTCAACGTTTCGAGTGCGGGATTTTTGTTGCTGGATAATTTCAGCGTGGGAAATCAAACAAACTCTGCGATAATAAAGGAGTTTTATCTGAATATCGGTAGCAATATCAGGAACTTGCAAATCGATTTTTTCCCATCAAATTTCGCATTTGTAAACGCCATAGAACTGTTTAAAATCCCCGATAACTTCATCCCAAGTATGGCATCTCATATTACCAGCAAAGGAAATACCAGTGATTACAAGAACATTCTGATCTCCTCGGTGTTAGGTACGAGGTACATGCTTGATGTTGGTAATGGTGGCCCAGAGGTAAACGATATCTTGCGAAGAAGATGGGAAAAAGATAGTGGCTTTGACAAAGGAGAAGCTTTATCTCGTTCTGTTGCTATTAAGTTCGACAGAGAAGATGATAATGTTATGGAACAAGATAGTGGCTTTCTTGGTGTGGTTTCCACTAACGTTATAGCCCCAGAAACTGTTTACCAGACAGCAAGAGTGATGACTCAAGATTCCGGCGACCGTAGTAAATTATTTAACGTATCATGGTCACTTCCGGTGAAGAGGAACGCGAGCTATTTCATTCGAGCTCATTTCTGTGACATTACCAGTATCGGCCCTGGTCTTACGTACTTCAACTTTTATATCTACGACAACTTCAGTTGGTATCGTACAGATCCCTGGGATCCTTCTGTTCCTTTTTATCGTGATTTTGTTGTCGATTCCGATGATTCTGAAAAATTGAGGATCAGCGTTGGCCCTGATGAAGCTTCTACTGTTAAGAATGCTTTCTTGAATGGTCTTGAAGTGATGGAAATCATTAAAACTCGAGCTCAATACGCAGAGACCAAGTACCAATGTAATAAGAAGAATCGTCTTCTTCCTCTGGAGGTGGGGCTTGGAGCATTATTGGCACTGATTTGCATTATGGTCATTGGGCTCTGTTTGATTTGGAAATATGGGAAACCAAAGATTTTTAGAACTACTCTGGATTGGGCGCCCCTTTCAGTTAGAGGAGGAAGTTCACACGGCAAATATGGAAGCAGCCATGGTGGCGGTTCATCTCTTGGTAGCTTAAAACTAGGACTCAAGATCTCTTTCAACGAGATTCAATCTGCAACAAACAATTTCTCCAAAAAACGGATCATTGGGAAGGGTGGATTTGGGAATGTGTACAAGGGAATTCTCAAGAGCGGGGTGAAAGTGGCAGTGAAGAGAAGTGAACCAGGTTTATCTTCATCAGGACAAGGATTCTCAGAATTTCAGACAGAGATCATGGTCTTATCGAGAATTCGTCATCGGCATCTTGTTTCCTTAATCGGGTACTGCGACGAGAGATCAGAGATGATTCTGGTTTATGAGTACATGGAAAAAGGAACACTTAGAGATCACTTGTACAACTCAAATCTCCCAAGCTTGCCATGGAAACAGAGA
Source organism: Leucaena leucocephala (assembly GCA_037074615.1). Taxonomy (NCBI): domain Eukaryota; kingdom Viridiplantae; phylum Streptophyta; class Magnoliopsida; order Fabales; family Fabaceae; genus Leucaena; species Leucaena leucocephala. The sequence goes on from CM073569.1 coordinate 19,716,653, forward strand.
CTTGAAATCTGCATTGGAGCTGCAAGAGGTTTGAATTACCTTCATAAAGGAGCAGCTGGTGGAATCATTCATCGTGATGTGAAATCCACAAACATATTACTCGACGAAAACCATGTTGCTAAAGTTGCTGACTTTGGTCTCTCAAAAACAGGTCCTCTTGATCAACAACAACAATATTTCATCACAGGTGTTAAAGGCACTTTTGGGTATCTCGATCCCGAATATTTCAGAACCCAACAGTTAACAGAAAAATCCGATGTTTACTCATTTGGGGTTGTTCTTCTGGAAGTGTTATGTGCAAGACCAGCGCTTGATCCCGCACTTGCATGGAAACAAGTGAACTTAGCTGAATGGGGAATGTTCTGCAAGCAAAGAGGAACATTGGAACAGTTGATAGATCCAACGATAAAGCACCAAATAGATCAAAACTCGCTGAGAAAATTTACAGAGACAGTGGGAAAATGTCTGGAAGAAGATGGGGGTGAAAGGCCAACGATGAGTGATGTGTTGTGGGATTTGGAGTATTCATTGCAACTTCAGAGAGGTGCGAGACAGAGGGACTCATCATCTCAGGAGGATAATAATAATACTTCAAGTGCGGTTACAGCATCACTTGAATTTTCCAATGTAAGACGTCTTCCTTCATTGTCGACACAAGCAGATTCAGAAGTTATGTCGATTTTGAACGATGATAGTGCAGCTCATTCTGTTTTCTCGCTCTCAAATATAGCCAATGCTCCGCTCAGGTAAGCTTTTCTGTAATTAGGAGGTTACGATTAATATCTGCCATTTAGATAATCAAGCTACAACCACCGTCGGTGGCTTCAGTTAAGTTCTTTTGCTTGGGAGTTTCTTTTTGGAGTTGTTAATATTATTATTGTTACTAAGCCATGCTGAAAAGTTGGATTAAGTGGAGGATGCAACTGTAAGATTAATGATTATTGTGCTGTCAATACTGTGATTCAAGGTTAGGTTAAGTTTGACATTTGGGTATTTAATTTTTTTAAAAAGTATTTATAATTTATTTATAAAGTAATTAAGCTTGAAACGCACTATAAAAATAAATGATAGGATAATTTATTCCTACTTCTTTTAGGATTGTCAAAACATCATGTTTTATAATCTTCTATCTCTAATATAAAATATATTTAATTAATTTAATTATATTAAAAAAATTAGTTAAATTAGTTAATATTGTATATTTTATCTAAAACACTTTCAATCGTCTTTCTTAACTCCCAATCTCTCTCTTTTACTTGATTATTATTAAACGAGTATCATTAAAGGTAATTTAAAAAATTAATATAGAAAATAGGATATATATTTATGACTAATATCAACTCCCTAATTGACTTATATATTAAAAACTTGAAGAGTAATTTTTATTTCAGTTTTGAACTTTTAACTATTTGTTTACACTCTACTCTTGCTCTGCTGTTATTATAAAGCTAACCTTAATTGCTAGTGATCACACTTATTTTGACGAAACATGTTTATATATTAATTATTCATGGATCATATCAATTAATAATATAAAATATATAAATTAATAGCTAGTATGAAACACAGAAGTTCACCTAATTATTTATATAGCCAATATAAATAATTCATAAATTTTGCAAATTTATGTATATTAATAATAATTTGATTTAAAAAAGCATTTGTATTGAATAGGATCACAGGCATAAAGGGAGAGTATTCAGATATGGCAAAAATACACAAAACACACACACAAAATTATCATTCGATAATATTTTCCATAAATCAAATTATTATTTTAAACGTAAATAAGTCTTTATCTCCGGGAGATATGTGGTTGACATATGTCCACAGGCATTGACCATTACATCTTCTCTAACCAAAAAAAAAAAAGGGATTGGATGTCACTGCAAGTCTTCAACTACCTCTTATTTTGTTGGTAAACAACCACAAGTGCTTTATATTTCCTCTCATAAAGCAAATACTGTTCATAGCTGACCCTTCTTTATAAAAAAAAACAAAAAGAAGAAGAGGAAGTTAAAAGCCCCTTTTTCTGCCTGCATGTATATACACGTACTGAATCTCCGCCCTGAAAGTCGCAACTGAACCTTTGTTTTTTTCTTTTTGTTTATTTCATCATTCATCTTCATCTTCATGATAATCTCAATAACAAGTAAAAAGTTTAGTATTCAGAAATCATCTTCTAGTTCATGTTTAATTACGTCGTGCTTTTAAAAACTTGCAAACTTTGAAATCATGAGAAAACATAATAACTGATCTAAAAAAGCTGAACTCTCTGGTAGATAAACATCACACTATCTTTATATATAGTTCATGTACAAAGCAGCTGTATATTTTATGAAGCAAAATGCATGATATATAACAAGAAGATATTAGAGAGATAGAGAGAGAGAGAGAAGAGATATTAGGAAACATGATACAATGCTTTGTAAACGTTCACGTTGTGGCTAGTGACCAGGACCTTTTGTGCTTGGCCCTGAAGACAACGTGCTGTAGACTTTGTTCTGAATAAGATGACGGCTTCTGAAATCATCTCCGGAGTTGGCCTTCTTCTCTTTGACGAGAGCTCTGTTCAGAAACTTAGGTTTTGGAGGTGCTCTGCTCTCTGCAAGCCCTGGCCTTGTGACAAGAAGTGTGAGAAGTAGAAGCATAAGTATAACGGAGAGCTTCATTATTGTTTCACAACACATAACGGTGAAGAAAATAATGGTGGAGATGTTTTATACTCAGAGAAAGAAGAGGGGTGGTAGTAGAGAGTGAAAAGAATGGTTTGGAATCTCCAAAGAGTATGCAAAGCAATTACGCGCGCTTTTTCACATTCCTCTAAACGGAGCGCAAATGGACGGTGAAGACCTCTTCATTTCTCTCTAAGGATATTTTTTTACAAAAATTAATTTCTTCGTCATTATTATTTAACTTAACCCAATAAAAAACAAAGAAGAGGTGACATTATAATAATTTAAATATTAATTTTTCCTAATTTTTTTTATCAAAACACTCAATATCTATAAATGAGATTTGATTCCAAAACAAGCCTTATTCCACTGTTAATAAAAAAACAGTCTTATCCCACCAAATGATCGAGATCAACTATATAGATTACACAATGTTATTGTGCTCTATTAACAACTAAATCTTTAAATAAATTATTGACCAAAAGGCCCTGCTCTATAAATTTATTGAGCATTTTTTTTATCTTTCTCTACATTTTCCAAAGTATTCTATACTAATTGATCTCTAGTATATCTAATAATTTTCTTTTTACATGTCTAAACAACCTATTTTTTATCATTTTCTCTTAAGTAAATGATACGTATATGTGCGCGCGCGCAGAACTTAAATATGAGATTGCCAAAGTTAAACTAACACAAACCTCTCCTATATCCTCCTATATATCAATTGAGTTTTGCACTTTGTGGTAGATTTAATATAAGATGATAACAAAGAATTTTAAAATGAGGATTTTCAAAGAGTGGGACCTGTGGAAGGGAGTAGTTGACTGAAACTTTTGATAATTGGGCTAAAATCAGGCGCAGCAATGGCCACCAAGTTGTGGTACGGTGTTCCCGTTAGGAAACTCCAAAATTTGACTTTACAATATAAACATGATTTGCTGACTTGGCAAACTAAACACGGTGGATCCAACCATTCCAAACTTCTGGTGCATATATTTTTTAGTGGAGACTAACCATAGCAGATACAAAAGTGACCTTGGTTTGACATTCACATTCGAAGAGGATTGCAAGATTCTCTTAAAAAAAAAGCATTACCTTTCTGTGGCAATGAAAGGAAATATATGAATAAAACGGGGATGGTCAAAATTAGTGATGATCATAAACTAAACCTTATTATTATTAATTTGTATTATTATCATTATTAAGGATGAACAATTAATAAATTTGGTAAGGAAGGTATCAAGAGGGTTTTAACCATAGGGGTCAAAAGGCCAATTTGGGAGTGGTCAAAGGAATGGAGGGAAATGGTAGGCGTAGGTGTAAGAAACCTTATTCCTCTTTCTCTTTTGATAATTGATGGACACAATGGCCTGTTTATTTAAAGCTGTGTAAAAAAAAAAAAAAGAATCTCCAGCGGTTGGTGGTTCCCAAATTCCGGTGTTTTTTTTTATTAGATTGAGGTTTGTAGAATGTCGGCGACTTTTTAAGGACGGGAAGAGTATATGAGAATGAAATAGAGAAAAAGAGAAGTGAACGTATATCGATAGTGCGTGAGCTCGAGTGTTAAGGGGGCTGGCTACTTTTCAAGACTTGCGATTCCTTCTCTCTTTTGCATTTCGACCATTCTACGCCGTTGCCCATAAGCTACCAACATATATTCTTTACGTTTTGTAGGCCAAACAAATTAAATTTCCCTTTTAAATTTATTTTTAAATTCCTAGATAATATACATTATTTATTTTATGCTCATATATATATATATATATATTGAACATCATGCATGGATGACTAAAGATGAATCTTATATTATTTAATAGAAGGCTTATATATTTAGAAAAATGGATTTTAAAGTGTTAATAATATTAACAATATGAACAATAATGAGGACTTAATACATGTAACCACATCAATTTTGTTTCAATTATTTTAGATTTATTTCAAAATAAGGTTTAAATTTTAGAGATATTGGTTCAGTTTAGCGTTTTTTTTAGAACTTGATTTTTAAGGAAGTATAAATCCTAAAAATTTAACTTCTCAGAAAATTGCTAATGTTTGTATCATTTTTCTAATATTTACGAAATATAAAATATTTTTTAAGTAAATATATTATTTTTAATGTTAAAAAATTTCATTTTACTGAAATTATTAAAGTTTTCAAATACAATAAATACTAAGCAAGTATTTTCGATAGGTTACTTCCATATTTTTAATTGAGATTTGATACTATTTTCTTTAAAAAAATCATAGAGCATAAAAAAATCATTTTACTTATCATCTTATTAAGACCATATGAATTCAATTTAAAATGGTTCAATTTTAAGCTTTCTGCGCTACACTAAAACTATAGTAAGTACATTTTTCTATTAAGAAGGTTTCGAAGTTGTCGAGAATTCAACTCTTGCTAAATTCCACTTAATTGTGTATACCATTTATTTTTTATCAACAGTAATTTTTTGTTAAGCTGGATATTATTATAAAGAAATTGAAATGTACATAACATAATTAACTCCTCGTCTGTGGCCACGACAAAATCAATTCCTTGTTTTTTTCTCCAAAAATATGGAATCCTGGTTTCCCTTCAGCTGTTTGAGTGGGCCCCAATATATAAGAATAAAAGTGGGGAAAAAAGGTAGTCTTATTCTTTGTCAAATGGTCTAACATTTGGAACGAGTAACAGAGGGGGAAAAATGACAATACTTGGGTTTGACAAGAATGATTAAAAGTTAAAGCAGATGCTAATAAATACAGAGAGAGAGAGAGAGAGAGAGAGAGAGAGAGAGCACAGTGAGGAAAAGCAGAAGTCAACACACAGCCTCAAAAGTCTAACTTCATTTCGGCAAGAAATTAGTAAGTGTTTGCTGATGATATAAGCAAGTTAAGATTAAATATATATCTTAGAGTGATTTTGCATATTATATATGTTAATGATGTTTGCAAAAAGAAGGTTTAATTCACAAGATTTTCAGGTCCCAGAAAATATTCACATGGTTTGAAAATTTAGTACCGGCAAGGGATTTTGTTTGTAGCGATTAGGTATAAGAAGTCTCTAAATTCCTATAATTACGTGTAGACAAAGAAGTCAAGGAATCACTATATTAAGATTGAATTTCAAATCGTGTATGAAAATCATGGTCCTCTTCTCTAATAAATTTAGAAAAAAATATAATTTTTAGTTTTATTTTTTTCCTTGTAAACCCTAATTCATCAGTCAATACAACTTAATACTTATAATGTAAAAGATAACTCATGGACATGAATTTGCAAGTACTATTTATTTAATAGATACTACAGTATTGAATATTCCGTCCACTCCTCGATCATCTTGGATGATATGAATTTTAAATGCAATTGTTGAGAAAGATGATGAATGCATGCAGGTGTAGAAGGAAGAAGGAAAGCAAGTATTAAATTTGCAAGGGGACTTTCCACCTCATGACGTAGCCCCCAAGACAATCCCTCCTTTTCAACCCTAGCTCCCAACTTGGACAAGTAATCTCTCTCTCTCTCTCTCTCTCTTCTCTCTTCACTTGACTCTTAAATATTCAACACAGCTTCATTCTCATCAGAACCCTCCTGCGTTGTTTCCTCGGATTAAAGTCTCTCTTCCACCTTTGGATATTCCCTTCCTTCTCTTCAATTCGCTTCCTATATAAACCCTAACTCTTTTCCTCATCCACCACATATCACACATTCCTATCTCTCTTTCTCTCTGCTTTGAAGGAAACCATGTTCAAAAGTACTAAGGCCGTGTTTGTGATGGTCATTTTGGTGATTTCAGTTTTCATGGGAATTGAAGGCCGTCCATTGAGGATAGCAGCGACAGAACACACCATGATCGCGGTGGGGGATGACGTGGACTTCTTTGATTGGTTGGGGTTGGGAGGAATCAAGAGTTCCGGGCCAAGTGATGGAGGAGCGGGTCACAAGTTCACAAACAGTAATACACTTGGAGGGATAAAGAGTTCAGGTCCAAGTGGCCCTGGCATCGGACACTAGTCCCACAATTGAAGGACAACCTCGTCCTTTTCTCAGACTACGTACCCACGTACCCCAACCAATTCCATAAAGCAACTTTCAGATACCTTCGTCTTGTATATCACTTATTTAGTCCTTCATTCCTTCTAGGTGTTCATGGGCAGGGCTGGGCAGTGCGACCCCTCTGCCCGGTGCCCTGCCCAGAAAAAGCATGGGCTGCATTTTGCAGCCTGATGCCTGGCAAAATCCTAATCATTTTGGGCTGGGCGTGGGCGGGCTATGCATGCCCAAGTTGTGATGCCATGCTCATGTTGTAGAAAAAATCAGCAATTATAAACTTCTAAAATAATATCATATTCATATGTCTTCAAGAGTTAAATAATATCTATAATCCACTAAAAATAAGGTAACAAAAAGATAATAATTAAAGTCTTGAAATTCATTGCATATAAAAAAATCTTGAAGTCTAAGTAGTTTATAATTACAACTTTACATCAATTTTTCAAATGTTGACAATGATGAAGTATCTAAAAAAATAAAATAAATAATTATAATTTGTAATGTAATCATATTATGATTAATAAAGTTAAAAAATTAATGTAGTTATAAATATTAAAAGATGCAACTTACGTACTTAACTACTTATATTTCTAAAATGACCCTTTAGTTACCAGTAACTATCATATTCTCCCTTCTAAGTGTAGCATCTATGAAGAAAATAAAAAAAAGGGATGCTCATGGGCAGGGCAGGGCAGGGCAACCCCCTGCCCGGTGCCCAGCCCGAAAAAAGCATGGGCTACATTTTGCAGCCCGATGCCCAGCCCTGCCCTATATTTGTCGGGCTGGGCAGGGCCATTTTTCGCGGGCTCGGGTGGGCATACCGGGCCGCGGGCTTTATGAACACCCCTTTCTATATATATATACACGTACACACCACTTTTTTTAATGCTTTTAGGGGTGTTTAGAAATACGTATGTGAGAGACGTTCTTCGTTCTTAGAAAGTCGAACTGTGCAAAATTTATATTCCATATAATATATTATATGTATCATGCTTAACTACAATATTAGTTAGTCAATCAATATATTAATCTAGTTTATATACACACACGTCAGTTTTGGATTGCCCAATTGTATTTTTTAAATACTTTTATGTAGTGACGTCCAGCGATTAATATTATTATTTTTAATTCCCGGAAGGCTTCTTGATAAGGCTGAAATGTTTAGAAAAGTTAAAATTATTTACAGGAAAATTGTTAAAGCTACCAATCTAAGCATATCGATTAGAAAATCGTGAGATATCTTGGTCAACCTCTTGAGCTTGTTTAGAATCCTTCTCTTGATTTAAAGTTTTTGGTTCAAATTCTAAAAAAAAAATATTACTTCTGATTCGTGGTAATTTATTTGTGTTGTGAATGATAAATGCCTGTGCTCTTTTTTCCCCCGTTATCACATGTCGTTTTTAGCAATTTGACAGTGTAAATTAAAATACTTTTAAAAGGTCTTCCGTATATACATAATATAATGAACGAAAAGTTTTTTCAAATGTTTTTATATCAAATAATATTTTTGCTATTTTTTGTGAAATGTTGTTTAGAAAAATACTATCTTTTTTTTTTTGCCATCAAAAACCATCTCAATATAAAGAAATTCACATCGATTAATGTCACTTATCAATGTAAAGGTGGGCTTTAATATGCATATAGTATATGAGTATATGATGTCATCTATTACTTATGAAGAAAGCATGAGATATAATATTAAAAATCCCAGGGAAATTGAAAAGTTAATGTTTAGTGCTCGTATTTCCAAACAAAACTATATTGATTTCAAGTGTGACAATATTTTAATTTAATGAAGATTAAAATTCTAGTAGTTGAAATGATCAAATTAATATAATGTGTACGCATCCGTATATCTTCTCAATTTAGCTACGATATCAAGGAAGAATTTTTGGGAGAATAGGATAAAATATCTAGCTGAATTTAATATTGTGTAACAATATGCCCAATACGTTCAACAATATCTACATTTTTTAATTAACTCGGGAGAAAAAAGCAATATTTTTTTTTTAAAAAAACAACTATGGGTATTTTGCCTTTTATGGTTATAAGAAAAGTAGCGTTGCTTATGACTCATGGTCATATTAATTCTATCGTGAACATATTATTAGCTAGAATTACATTGCAATACTTAAAATTGTTACCCAACTATAGAATATTATCAATTCTCCACCCATATTAAAAAATAAAAAAAAATAACTAACATAGAGTTAATCTAACGATCCCATTTGAGTATCAAAGGAGATAATTGTATTGAAAATGATGACCAGGAACACTAAAATAGAATTAATTGGTTGTTTATATAATTGATAATATGATTGTGTACTGTTGAATACCAATTAATAATAAAAATGGAATGAGAAAGAGTCAAAGGGATAGAGTACAGTGAATCACGCATGAAGTCCACGTGGGCATGTGGTCAGGTCCTTCCTGTGAATTGAATCCCCTGCTTTAGGCAAACAGTCATCATAACATGCCACACACTTCAAATTCTATGCAAACACACACACACACATTAATGTTTGACATCTCATATATGATAAACCTTTTACAACCTTTAGTGTCAAGAGAAAGTGTGCGTGATAATGTTAGATACATGAATTTAACTTCATAACTATGAGTAATAATTATTAGTGCCAACATATTTCCAATTTTCATTAATTAAATCAATGTCCCCAAAGGAACAGTTGTGAACCTCAATTCTTGGCTCATATTGGAGTCAAAATCTTTCAACCCATCATTCATTACATGCTTGGTTGGATGCAGACAAAACTATAGTTTTGTAAGTGCTTTGGGTCAAACTATAATTTAGACAAAAAATTAAATAACATTCATCAAATGTCTAAAAGAGCTTATGGATTAAATAATATTTTAAAACTATAGTTTTAGATAAGCATTTAAGAATAGCTTCTGGGTTTGGAAAAAAGCTTATGGGTATCAAATGACAATTTTAACCCTATTTTTTTTGGCACCCTCTTTCCTCTCTTATACCATTTTTGAGTTTTCGTTGTTACTCCACTCTCTCTCTTCTGTTCGCCATTTATCTGTCGCCTCTATCTGTGCTAAGCTATCGTCGACCCGTGCACCTCTGTGTGTGCTATGCAGAGAGCATACCCCTGCGACCTGTGTGTGGTGAGCTTTCACCGTCGCCTCTATCTCTTCTTTGGTTTCTCTGATCCATTTGTGTTAGTTCTGTTGTTGGCGTCCCATCGTTCTACTTCTGCTTGGACCTCCGTTGTCACTGCTGCTCCTTCGTAGTGATGGGAGATGTCTGATAGAGGGGAGACAACTACTGTGATTATGGGTGTTTGGATTATGAATGGAATAGGGGTGGAGGAAGATGGTGGAACGACTGATTTTGCTATGCTGTAGCCGTTGATAGTGGTGCAGATGAGTGGGCGAAGTCGACGAGTCCCTTCGCAGTTGGAGGAGAAAATAAAAATTAAACAAAATAAAAATTAAAAATTCAATTATCATTTTACCTCCTATCCTTTCTAGTAATTTACTAATCACAAAAGTCATTCTAATAATAACCATCCAAACACTTATTTTTCCACAATCGCTTTTTTTTTCAAAAACTCTTCTCTATAAGAACTTCTCCATAATCATTTTTAAATTACTTTTTCTCTACAAGCTCTTCCCTAAAAGTTAAACCAAATGGGCCCTACATCACATGTGTATATTGGCTACTACTATTACAACAATTGCTTAACTTGGCCACGCTTGCTATTTTAATTCATCCATGCATCATCCCTTTCATTTGTTCAAACTTTTAACTGATTCATACATATACCCCAACTTACTCTCCCCCCCCCCTCTTCTCTGCCCCTTGTCACAAATTAGTGCAAACCTCTGCTCCACGTGACAATCATGCTTGGGGCATCATATTTATCCATTTACCTTATTTATTTAGTTCTTTTACTAAGTCAAAACGTGGGGGATTCCTATTTTTTTAGCTTTGTTAGTAGTTTCCTATTTTTTAGTTCCATTTTAAATAGTGCGATACCATATATCTAGTAGTTATCAAAATTATGTGGAATGAGCTCATTATAAAGATCACATTGTAATCTTTGATATTGCAAAGAAATTAGAAAGCATTCTTCAGAAATAATATCCAGTTTTATTTTTCACCTCCTCTTGTTTTTGTTTTATGGTATTCGAGCCAGGTTAGGTGAACTGAGCTATATTTTCCTGCAACTATGGAAGTCTCAAATAGAGGAAGTATGTAGAACGGAATGGAGAAGCTTGTAGGAAATAACTACAAGTATTGGAGAATGTGTATGGAGACGTACCTTCAAGGTCAGGACCTATAGGAGTTAGTGGTTGGTGTTGACACAATTCCCTCTAATGTTCCAGAGAATGTCGATTCATGACGCAAGTGGAAGATTAAATGTGACAAAGCTCTCTTTACCTTGAGGACATCTATCAGCAAAGAATTCATTGATCATGTTTGTGAAGTTACCTCTCCGAAAGAAGTATGACAAACACTTGAGAGGTTGTTCACCAAGAAGAACACGACAAGCCTATAGTTCCTGGAAAATGAATTGGCTATGTTCACACAAGAATGTATGTCAATCTCTGAGTATTTTTTATGGGTTAAGAACATTTGTGCTGAGATTTCAGAGATCGATGTAACTAAAAGGATAAGTGAAGCTCATCTACTTCGCTACCTCATTTGCCGCTTAAAGAAGGAATACAGACCTTTTGTCACCTCAGGGTGTGTTTGGATTAGCTTTTGGAGAATAGATTTTGGAAAGAATAGATTTTGGGAATGGAGATGTTTGGATGATTAGTAGTAGAATTACTTTTTATATTGGTAAATTACCAAAAAGGGTATGATTTGATTAAAAGTAAGAGAGAGGAAAGATAGTAGAGAAGAAATAGGAGAGAGAAGAGAGTGTAGAGAAGAGAGTGTAGATAAGAGAGAGGAGAGAGGAGAGAGAGTGTAAGAAAAAATAGGGGTAAAATAGTAATTGGTTAGTCCATAACTTAGGTTTCAAACTAAAAGCTGTTTTTAGTAGCTTATTCAAAACCTAGGTTTGAAACCAAGGTTTTGCCCAAAATTAATTTTCAACAAAAATGGTTGTTTGTGTAAAAAATTTCTAAACCGAGGTTTTGGCCAAAATCAATTTTCTAACCTAACATCCAAACACACACTCAATCCAAGGGTGATCAACACAACCTTCTATTGAAGAGTTAGAGAATCTTCTCTCTAATTAAGAGGCCCTAGCGAAATAGATGGCTAAGAGATATGAGACTAATGTTGTTCTCTTTTCCAAGGGAAGGTCAAGTACAAAGGCTGAGTCGAGTAGTAAGAACAAAGAGGAAGGTTCCAATGCAGAAGAAGATGGTGACACAACTACTAAGAAGCATGTTACCTGCTTTCAGTGTGGAAAGATTAAGCATATAAAGAAATACTTTTGAATAAAGCTGTCTAAGGATAATGTTGCATGCACAAGTGAAGAAGATAATCAGATCACATGGGATTACTTCTTCACGTTTGAGGCTATTGGACAAAAGTCTACTCAAGCCTTTGCGAACTTTACATACAACAAAAAGGAGGAGTGGATCATCGACTCGGGTCGCTCCAATCATGTGACAAGTGAAACATCCTCCCTTATACCCCTTAGAGTACACTTGCGGAAGCGATATTGACTCGATTATATCTTAACTTAAGCCCAGAAATTAAAATTTTACTCTTAAGCTCCTTATTCTGAACATTTATTTAGAAAACTGATTTATCTCATTCTACACATCCAAATGAGGCTTATTACCTATCCCGGTAAAGCCCCAGATGTGTACTACTGGCTCACCAAATTTTGTGGCCAAAATCTTTCTTTTACTAGGTCAAACTGAGGTCAGAACACTGTTGCCTCAGGATCTGCGAATTTCTCTCTTAATTTCTTAACTTTTCAATTACTTTCATAATTACTTCTCTTATGATAACCCATTATTCTAACTACTTATACACAAGCTGAACATGTTAAACAATATTTATTATTAAATAATAAATTATTATACAACAGGACATAAACAAAATTCTCATATCTCTATTACATCTTTCCTGTCAGAAATTCGGCAGTATAACTACTATACTTCATCTTTAAAAATAACTGAACTGTACTGATTCGGTAATTCCCATGAGAACTACCATTCTACGTAAGTACCCAGGAAATACTGGATGAACCGACTAGGTCCACTCACTTCCAGACTCCTTAGACAGTACCTACGTACACAGTACTCATCATATCCTATCTTCATTATGGACATTCTGTCATAATTTTGGCAGCATAACGGCGTCTTTTAGCATTCTCAAAATTCACTTCGATGTAACCTCTCTGTAATGGGTTATACATAGGGGATGAGATTCGGGAAAATCTCAGTAGCAAACAGTACTAAACAATATATGCATTAATAATTGGTATTAGTGCTTGCTTATGATTGTGTCACCTTAATGTAATATGTATGCTTCCATGTAACATATAAAATACAATTGGCCAGAGTAATCATAGCACAGAGTTTCAACAATTACATATTAACATCAATCAATCAAGCCATAACACAATCAACCATACAATCAACACATACAAGTTTAGGTAAGTTTACTACCTCACTAGCTTAGTAGAACTCTAATATCTCAATACTGCTTCCGGCTCCGCCAGAACTTCCTTCTTTCTTTCTTTTCTTTCTTCCTCTCACTTTCTCTCTCTAGAACTCACTTCTCTCTCTAAATTGGTGCTCTTAGACGTGAATGGAATGGCAAGGGGTGGGGTATTTATAGGTTTCACGAATGGCATTTTGGTAATTCTTAAGAACTTTAATCCTGCGGCCACGATTTTTCTTATAATTTTCTATTTTCTTTAATCCATTTTATTGCATCATCATGGTAATGTCCTCATGATGACTCATCATGATTACTCATGGCCCTTTATAAGTACCTGCTGACTCAGCATGCTGACTCAAAAGTTGTAATGATTACTTTTACTTTATGTTTATTTTTTTATTATTTTCTTTTCTTTTCTTAGCTTAATCATCAAGTAACATTAAAAGTATGTGGGAACCACCTTTGGCAGCACACATGGAGAAATTGGGAGCTTTGAGAGCCTTCCAGAAGCTTTCAGAAATATCCCGGTCCAAATAAAAACAGATTCGGTCACATTTTAAAAAATGCCTAATAAATATTCCCCATGGTATTTTCATCTTTGCCCTTCACAAAAGTTTCTCAAAATAATATTTCCTATTTTTTGGAAGTTTTTGGGAATTTTATGCACATATTCGAAAATTACTACCTTTCGACCCAAAAATTATGATTTTACCCTTGATCTAGTCTGGCCTCATCCAGACATCTTGGGCTTCCCCTGGGCCTACCATGATTTAGTCTAACTTATATCTGGGCTTTAGAAATACTATATGGCTTCTGGCTATAGTCCGATCATCTCTATTCGGACTGCTTTTTCTTTACCGATTATAACTATAAATTCCCATTTTTAGGAATTTTTACAGAAAAATCGGGACCTCAAATAAAAATTCTATGTCGAGTCATTCAACCCGGAATTCTTTTCTCTATCTCCTAATATTTTCAGATATTAAATCTAGACCGGGGCTTTTTTGGCCTGAAAGTACACTCGCTCGCAGTTTTCAAAGTGGCCATTTTACCCTTGGCCACTTTTCTAATTCTTACATACTTATAGGGACCTCATATGCATATTTCACAGTTCAGTAAAATGATCAGCATAATTTTCTCTATTTTATGGTAAAATATGGTACTCATCGGCTTCTAGCCTGATCTTTCATATAATTACGATTATGCCCCTATAATCTCTTTCTGACCTCTTTACTTATCTTCTTATCATTCATCTTAAGTTCTCAAAATTCTCTTTCAACAACCCATCCCCTGAACTCTTCGAAAGTCATTGTTAATTGAAAGACTCGACAACCCGCCCATATCAGGTTATCTTACTCAGGAGCCAACCCATATCTAACTACCTGCAAATTCTTAGGCTTAAGACTTAGGATATTCCTTATATTTCTCTTTTTGAACCTATGTGAACTATCTCTATTTTGTAGGTTAAAGACTTAACTCATCTTTAAATCCTGAGGGACTTAGCTCATTCCTCGGATTCTACAAAATATAGGTAAGTGATCTGCCCATATCAGATTACTATCATGGGACTACGGGTTTAGTAGCCTGCCCATATCAGACTACCCCCCAGTTCTCCTAGACCCAAAAATTGGGATGTTACAACAAGAAATGAGACCTTGTTCTCAAAAAAACGTGAACATCTTAGAAACCGAGTTAAGTCACAGCTGACAACTCAACACACCCAATAACCAAAGAAGGCGTTATAGTAATTGATGTGGCTGAATATGCATGCTCATAAGGTTTCAAGCTCGATGATGTTTATCATGTTGTAGATTTGATTAAAAATTTAGTCTTAATTCCTCAAATTACTGAATCTCAAAATATGTATTTTTTGGTTCCAAGGATGTTAAAGTGCTTGAGAATGTAAAAGAAATATCTGCAAATATTATTTTCTCTGGTGAGAAGAAAGGCGCCTTGTATGTTATGTCAGCAGGTGAAGCATACGTAAAGAAAATGACCTAGACTGATAATGTTACACTATGGGATGCTCAATTAGGTCATGTAGGCAATCAAAAGTTGCAGCAGATCTCATAAAAATAGTTGGTAGATGGAATGCCCATATTAAAGAATGATGGCGAAGATTTCTTTTATCAAGGCTGTCAATTTGGCAAATCTCATGCCTACCTTTCAATATATCGTAAAGCCGACGCTTTACAACTTTTGACTTGATTCACACAGACTTGATGTGGCCAACGAGAACACCCAGCTGCAGCGATCAACGATATATCATGGTGCTAATTGATGATCATTCAAGGTTTACTTGGGTGAAGTTTTTGAAAGAGAAGAGTAAGGCACTGTCCAAGTTTACATAATTTAAAGAAATAGTTGAAAAAGAGTTTAGAAGCAAGATAAAATGTCTCTAAAGCAATAAAGGTGGAGAATACATGTCCGAAGATTTCTTTAAATTTTGTGATGAAAATGGGATATATTGACAAATGACATGCCCGAATACTCCACGGCAAAACGGAGTTATGGAAAGAAAGCTTGCACACCTCACTATAGTGTGTCTATCTTGGCTACATGACAAAAACCTGCCACGAGAACTTTAGGCTGAAGCAGTTTAGTGCGCGTGTCATGTAACAAACAAGTTGCCCCCTTTGCCAAGCACATAAAAATCTCCTTTTGTAATTCTGTATGGTGAAAAACCATATGTGAACTATTTTAGAGTATTTGGTTCTAAGTGCTATGTTCATGTTCCCAAAGGAAATAGAACTAAACTTGACCCAAAAGCAATGAAGTATTATTTTGTTGGTTATGATCCCTATAGGAAGGGGTGGAGGTACACTGTTTCTAGAGATGTGGCGTTTGATGAGATTTTAACGCAATTCCCTGCTCCCAAGTTTGTTGCTCCTAACGATGATGAAGACAATATGGAGTATCTATTCTCTGAGACAAATATGTGAGCATCAAATGGTGAGGAGGTAGATGATAAGTCAAGAGGTGAAAGTACAAAACACAATGGTCAAACTATCAGGCGATCAACAAAAGAGAAAAGGCAACCACATTATTTGAAAGACTATGATGTCAACAGCTGCAATGTGACTACATGTTTCTTTACAAAAGGATTGGCTACAGAAGAACCAACGTGTTATGAGGAAGCGAAGGGTAATCCATAGTGGGAAAAAGTAATGCAAGGAAAGATTGATGCCTTAAACAAAAATGAAACATAGGACTTGGTTCCCAAACAAGAAAATTATGAACCAGTCATATTCAAATGGGTGTTTCGGCTAAAGAAGAAATCTGATGGCTCCATTGACATGTCCAAATCTGGCCTAGTTGCTTATGGCTTTTCCTAAAGTTATGGATTGGACTATGAGGAAACCTTTAGTCATGTTGCAAAAATAGTGACACTAAGAACCATTATATCACTTGCTGCATCTAAAGGATGGAAACTATGGCAGCTTGATGTGAAGAACACCTTTCTTTATGGGTACCTGGATCAAGAAGTATTTATGCAGCAACCTCCTGGTTTCATCACAGAAAAATTCCCAAATCATTTTTGTCGCCTGAAGAAAACACTCAATGGCCTAAAATAAGCTCCATGAGCTTGGTATGGTAAAGTCGCTCAATACCTTAGCTTTTGTGGCTTCAAAATATCTTATTTAGATTCTAGCTTGTTCATAAAAACAGAGTCAGATGTGCATTAGATTGTGTTATTGTGTGTTGAAGATATGACAATAACTGGAAACAATGAGGCTAAAATTTCAAACTTGAGAGATGATCTATTTGTTCGTTTTGATATGAAAAATCTAGGGGAGGTTGGCTGTTAAGAAGTTGAAAAATTAAAATAATGATATTTTGTGTCTCAAAGAGCTTAAGCAAGGAACCTGTTGGAGTGTTTACATACGGGGGAGTTAAGGGAAAAGGCCACCCCAATGGAACCAAATCTGAAAATAAAGAAAGATGAAGGGAGGCTGTTGAAAGACTCAACAAGGTTCATACAACTTGTTGGAAGTTTAATTTACTTGACCGTCATGAGACCAGAAATCACATATGCTGTAGGAGTTATCTCTCAGTTCATGCAGGGTTCAAGAGTTCCTTACTTGGAAGTGGCCTAGAGGATCTTACACTATGTGAAAGGAACTGTTGGATATGGTCTATTGTACAAAAAGTGTGACAATCTTGTGCTAAGCGGATTCACTTATGCAAATTGGAATGGAGACACAAATGATAGGCACTCAACCTCAGGCTATTGCTTCAGTATTGGGTCAGCTGCTGTTTCATGGTGCAACAAGAAACAAGATAAAGTCACTTTATCAAGTACTGAGGCTAAGTACGTAGCTGCAACGATGGCAGCTCAGGAGTATGTCTGGTTAAAGAGGCTGATTGAAGATACATCACATAAGGCTAATTACACTGTGTAGATCAGATGTGATAATGAAAGTGCTGTCAAACTCATGCTAAATCCTGTTTTTCATGCAAGAACAAAGCACATAGAGGTGCATCATCACTTCATACACAAGAAAGTATTTAGTGGAGAAGTTAACCTCGTGGGTGTTCGGACAAACGATCAAATCGCAGGCATATTTTCTAAGGCGCTAATAAAGCCAAAATTCCAAAGTACTACAAATTAGCGCAAACCTCCGCTGCAAGTGACGCTCATGCTTGAGGTGTCTTATTTATCCATTTACCTAATTTATTTATTCAATTCTTTTACTAAGTCAAAACATGGGGCTTGTTCATGTTTCCTATTTTTTAGCTTTGTTACTAGTTTCTTATTTTTTTTAGTTCCATTTCAAATAGTGGGATATCAGATATCTAGTAGTTAGCGAAATTATGTGGAGTGAGCCGATCACGCTGTAATTTTTGAAATTGAAGAGAAATTAGAAAGCAGTCTCCAGAAATAATATCCAGTTTCATTTTTCACTTTCTCTCTATTTTTGTTTTACAACCCCCCCCCCCCCCAACCCCCACTCTCTACGTGAACTTTAAAATTGGACCAACATCCGGCCAAGGAAAAAAAAACTTGTAATTCCACTACTTTCAAACTCATTTCACACTCGGTTTGTGAATTTATGTCAAGTTTTCAAACTCCTTTCTCATTATTTTTTTACTAAGTATAAGTATTATCCTATTAAAAATAATTTTATTTGAGGTATTGTCGAGTACTTTTCTCAATAAGTCAAACTTTAGTTTATCATATTATAAAAAATTAACTCTTTTTACTATTCACAACCCTCGTTAGTTTATTCTTTGATCTATATATATGAGCCCAAGCTCTTCTATGTATTCAAATCCAATTAGGATTGCTGTTGCAGCGCTTCTCTTAAGGATTTTTTTTTTTAAAACAATATATATATTACTAAGTAGCAATTTTATTACATTTGAAGAATTAATTTATCTTCCACAGAAAACGCTTATTTTGACCAGTCTGATTTTAAAAGCAATGAAGTTCTTAAAATGGCCTCTGTTAACTGACTTTTCAAAGTCTTTGTTCTGTTTTTCTTTGGCCAGTAGTTTCTGTTTTCCATGTGGGGAAAGGATATCTAGACTGTTCAAATAAATGAAAGAAGAATAGAACGATGCTAGAATAATTGATGGTATCTTTTATGCATAATGTTTCAAAGTTTTGAAGATGTTAGATTTATGTTCCCTAAATCTGTGTCGTTTCAAGCAGTGAATTTCAAATATTTCACTTGTCCTTAATATAAAATATATTTAATTAATTTGATTAAATGAAAAGAAATCAGTTAAATTAATTAATATAATATATTTTTCTTAAAATACTCTAATTATCTTCCTTAATTCTCTCATTCCTTCTCTTACTTGATTATTGTTGAGGGAATATCAATAAGAGCAATTTATAAAAAAATAGATAAATATAGAAAAGATATCTTATATTAAGTGCATGTTTGGCATAGCGGTGGAGAATGAATTCTGGCCAAAATCGCGGTTTGAAAATTTTTTACACAAACAGCAATTTTTGTTGAGAATTGATTTTGGACAAAACCTCGGTTTGAAACCTAGGTTTTGAATAAGCCACTGAAAATAGCTTTTGGTTTGAAACCTAGGTTATGGATTATCCAATTACTATTCTACTCCTACTTTTTCTTACACCCTCTCTCCTCTCTCCTCTATTTTCTCTATCATCTTTCCTCTCTCTTTTCTTATCTCTCTTTTTCTCTTTACTCTCTCTTCTCTTATCTCTCTTTTTCTCTCTCCTCTCTCCTCTCTACACTCTCTTCTCTCTCATTTTTCTTCTCTATCATCTTTCATCTCTCTTACTTTTAATCATATCATACCCTTTTTGGTAATTTACTAATATAAAAAGTGATTCTACTACTCATCATCTAAACATCTTTCTTCCCAAAATCTATTCTCCAGAATCTATTCTTCCCAGAATCTATTCTCCAAAGGCTAATCCAAACACACCCTAAGACTAAAATTAAGTCTCTAATTAGGTAATATATTACGGAGTGGAGGAGTATTATTTTTGTCAACAAGAGGCTTCCAAACTTGTATATTATTGATACACTCATGTTTTAATTCTGGCATTGAAGTTTGATTTCTATTATGGCTTAACTTTCCTTCATTTCATAGATGTTCTGAATTTCTGAATTGAATTTCAGCTGAGGTCGTGTTTTTTTTTTCTTGGTTACATCAGTTGAGGTAGTTTTAATACGCCGAGTCAAGGTTGAGCTCACCATTTTTGCTTAAAGAGACCTTCCACAAACACTATCTTAATTAAAATGCAATGGCTTTTACTTCTTTTTTAGATCAATTCTGATTAAAGTTAATATAATATTTGGCCCCTAAATTTACCTATATTTTAATTTTAGTCCCTCAAATTTTAAATCTTTATATCTCTCAAATTTTTTTCGGTTTAAAATATTAGTCTCTATAATTTAATAAAATCTAGATTATTTTTCCTTTTAAAATACCAAAATCTATTATTTAAAAGTAAGTCAAGGGACCACGGCCACAATTCGTGCAACCTTCCTTCTGATTACTGTAAGACAGAACCAGATCAATATGACAAAATTGCGGATAATGTTTCTCCACCAACTTTCTATAGAGCTAAGCATTTTTAAAGAAATTTTCTTTAGTTCTGCAACACAATTTTCAATTTGGTCGCGCTTACCAATGTCGGGATGGATGAGGAAAGATTTAGATCACTTGCAGTAAAGACCAAAAGCTAACCGGTTGTGTCCAGTTTCTCAATAATAATGGAGTTTTGAATCAATGAAAGGTTAACTGTTATTAAATTTGTCATGAATTTTGAGATTCATGATTGTGCTTCCATTTTCCTAGTTTTCCTTCTCCCTTTTGATTCTTGTCTTTATACGGCCTCCGCAAGAAATTTTTATAAGTTTACCATTTATATCTGGATCCATTACCATATTCCATTCAGTTGAACTTCAAGAAAAATAAAAGAAAAATGTGATTGACAATTGACAAACATGCGGGAGATTCAGATCTCTGCTGTATACTGATACCTTTTGTTCGCTTCAGCAAATGGGGAGCAAAAGCATCATGGATCCACTATCCCAGCAATTCGTGTACCCTTAGATCCTGAAAATCAAATTGGTCAAAAAGATCTCTGAATAAATATGCACTCTTTTCCAACTTCTTCACTTAAGCTTACGTTGTTTAACTTAACACCATGTTTCAATACATGGTTTATTGCTGTTGGTTTCACAACAGGCTATCGCAGTTTTTGCAGAAAAAAACAGAGTCCTCTGTTTTTTTAAAGTAGTAGAAAGAAAGGCACTGAGAAAGCTGAATAAGAAGCATCACTGAATGACCAACATGCGTCAGTCCAAGCAAAAAAAGTTTGAATTAGAGTTCTTATAAATATAAAAAATATTATTAAAAAAGCTATTTCAATTGGACTTAATAATATTAATTTGAACAATTAGATACTGATATTCAAACAAAATGTAAATTGGCAAATAACATCATTCCCCTGAAACTTCCCCAATTATTTTTTTCCAAATTCTAGAGTGGTGCCAACTTAGGAGTGGGGTGTTAGTAATGTGTGTGGATATGAACACTGAGTGCAGATTTTATGCAGATTAGGAATGAGGCCTTTGATGGGAAGAATCTTGTGTGATATCTGACTCATTTTTCTTGGATTGTACACTGCAGGTTTCCAGTCCATGGCCTCTTATTGGTTGGTTGCTACTAGACAAATACTTTAATCCTCTTATTCCTGTTCCAAACCACTATTGCTTGAAGCTGTCACACACAATACACGCTCTTTTTATGAACAGGGAATTTCATCTTATCCTCAAACGTCTTTGACCCAACAACATTAAACACACACACAACAATTAATCCTACATTTTCAATTGCTCAATAGATAAACCTCTTCAGCCTGGTTTTGTGAACTTCTTAATCATTTTTAATAATTTTTCCCTTGTCATTTCATCAGTTTGTTTCAAGATCCAAACCACCTAAACTTTAGGTGGCATCAGAAAGCATTAACTAACGCACTTCTTCCGCATGATGATAGATTAATTTGCTTTATTCTCATATTTTTAATCGAAACAAACGAAATTGGAATAACCAGTCTGTGCAAAAACGAAATACATTAACTTGTTATCTAGATTTTGAAGATATAGTTTTCGTACTACTTCCTTCTTTTTCCTTAAGCCTGAAGAACAGAACAAGAGCCCCTATGAAATTTTACATTTCGTCCATGAAATTTCTTGTTTCTTTTCAACTCCATCCATCTCCTTCATCATTATCTAGAGCCACTCTCATTTCTCTCCCGTGAGCACGAGTTCTGTCTCTGTACATCAAGCAAAATTATTTGCCTACGAATTTAGAACAGAAAAAAGAAAAGATAAAAACTTTTTTTATCGTTCCCGAGCTCCATTCTCTCCTCTACTCTCATATTTACCAAAGAAACTTGCTAATCCCCCAATACGCTTCTTCACTGAAACGTTCGCAAATCCATGAGCTGCCTCTTCTCTAGTCCCGCCATATAACTCCTCACCTCCGTCCTTATCATCTCCTGCATCATAGCTAGCAACTCTGCACTGAAATTGAATGGTGCCGCACCCTTAGGGTTTGCCGCCGATGACACGCCGTCCCCGCTCCTCCGATCGCTTAGGCCTAAATGAACCTGATGCTGCCCCGGCATCGCCGCACCTACTGGGGGCAGCGGCGGAGCTGCTGAGGACGCCACAGCTGAAACCATTGCCGGTAACAAACGAACAGTATTCGCTAACTCAGCAGCGTGTGTGGACTCTGAAGGACGATTCGAGACTTCTGAGGAGTCCACACCGGGAGGTGATAGGGATAACGAAGTTGTAGGTTCATTCGACGACGACGTCGTTTCAACGGGTGGTAGAACTCCACCGGTCCTGGCCACAGGCCTGTAAACATGGGAAGAAGAAGCTAACGGCACACTGGAATCGCTAACGTCGGATCCGGACGGGCTACTCGGCGTCTGCTGATTTACGTAACACCCGGCCGACACCGGCATAGCAGCTCCGGCACTCACCGATCTCTTAAGTGGCTGGGGGCTGAAACTTCCATCGAATCCAACGACGCAAGTGGCGGTTTCATCCACCATCATGGACGCACACTTGCGCTTCAAGGTGGAGTTCCAGTGGTTCTTGATGGCGTTATCGGTTCGACCCGATAGAAGCCGAGCTATAGTTGCCCATTTGTTGCCGAATCGGGCATGACCCCGAATAATAGTCTCATCCTCTTCGGGAGAGAAGGGTCGGTGCTCCACCTGAGGAGAAAGCTGATTACACCATCGGAGCCGACAAGACTTGCCGGACCGACCAGGAATGGACTTGCTGATCAGGGACCAATTCCTAGGGCCGTGCTTTTCTACCAGCTTCTGCAAGGCGTCGTCCTCTTCGGGGCTCCATGGACCCTTGATCCGATCCATGTCCTTCCTGCTATCAATGACCATGTTCATGTCCTTCAGAAATCGAAGATCATACAAAGAACGAAGGAGAAAAGGTTAGGCGATACAGAAACGACGACGTACGAAGAAGAAGGCTTTTTGTGGGCTTGGTTTTGATGGTTAAAATGGTAGCTGGCAAATTGGCGGAGGCAGCGCCAGTTGAAAGAAGAAAGCTTGCTTGGGGGTTGCTTATATGTGAGAGGGAGAGGGGAAGGGGTTACCGGTTAGGCAAGCTAGTTAGACAGAAGTTGAGGAGGTAACGGAAAGACATGCGGTACTGCTTCTTCCTGGAAAGCGGTTGGATTTGGATTTGGGATACAGCTGTCGATACACACGCGTCACCCTTTAGCTTCTCTGATTTATACAACTCCCACCTCATGTTACTGATCCCCACTCACTCCCAGTTTTATCCCTTCGGTTTTCTCCCCAAAAGAAAATTGAACCTATAAGATATATATTAAAAATAGCAACATAGCTCAATGTATTTTGAATTTCTTGCCATTGCATCAATGCCCACTTTAATCTGTTCTACTACGTATTTAAAAAATATTAATAAGTTGCTTTATTCATAAATTACACATGATGTAAATTTTCTATATGATTTCCAAATATTATATAAATAATCGAGGGAGTTGCATAATATTTTCTTAGTCTTTGAATTATATACAAATAATTTTTTATAATTGAAAACATATAAATAAAATATTTTTGACGGGTGTTAATTTATTCTTATTATTTATCGCGGATTGTACATGATAAATTAATGAAAATAAATCTCATACATTTTCCTTAAGCTTTAATAATTTTTTAAAATTTTATTTTTTTTAGAATCATAATGAATAAATTTTATAAATTATATATAATTTAATTAACTAAATTTTTTAATTCTATTAATCATTAAATTTTGATGAGAGAAGCTCATCAACTTGAAATTGTAGTTATGCATACAGTTGGGTGTGAATGGGATGAAAATGGGAAGACGCGTGAGCGTTTGGGAATGGAACAGTCAACGGATTGGGGGAGAGAAACGGAATTTTCTGGAAAAAACTCGTTAAATTCAGAAAGAAAGAATTTTTTTTTAAAAAACATAACAGAAGAAACTCTTAAAAATAAAAGGATGCAATTTAAGACTCTAAAATTTTAAATAAAAGAAAATGATGATGACCCATTTTAGCATTTTAAAGTTCTATATGGAATGACCCAAATGCCTTCCTGCAATAGAGAAGGAAAAAACACATCCATCCATCCATCAGACATGCTGGTGTGAAAAGTACAATCAAGAAATCACGCCCCGATCTTCCTCTTCTCATCATCTACCATAGTCATGGTGCTTTTGTTCTTCATTTCGAAGGAGTGCTTATGGGTATAGTGAGATTAATGTCCGAACTCTTGAAAGCGGGAAGGAGGTAGAAGCAAGAAAGTTAAATAATCTTTTGTACCAAAATCGTACTCTCTTCATCCCTTGCCATGATGATATGTATTATCAAGCTTTTGTTTGAGTAAGCTTTGACAATAATTGTGTTAACAAGGAGGGTCAAAGCATAGGTACTTGCGACATTTCGTTACTGACTATCAAGCTTTTTTTTTTTTACCTCGAGGTGAATTGAAGCATTTATGGATAGGGATTTATTGATATCTGGTAGGTTTACAATGATTAATGTTGTGGAATGGAGGGTTGTTTGAGGGGCAAATCGAATAAGGCATTGACTAATTATAAGAGAATGAAGCTTGATGTTAGACAACAATAATAAAGTAAAGTAGAGATTATAGTTAATATCTAATGTAGAAGTGTATATCCTAAAATTGAAGTTGTTAACGAATGAAAATATTATTTATTTATTTATTTAAAGGAACGACAAAATATTATTGTGGGTTAATTTATATAAGGATAATTAAAAATGTAAATCCATGTTGAATTTGGTTGCAAAACATGGGATAGCATAGCATATTTTTTGGAAGATTCACTGTGGTATATATATACATCTATTCTATTTTTTATGAGTACTGTATAGTCAAATGATAGATGTCGGGTTTTGATTTCACACTAGAGTTTTAATTTCAACCAGAACAACACAATCGAAGATGAAAAGTAAACTGCTTCTTCCCATCGCAATCAAAATCAGATTTCACTCACTTCATATTACCTTTAAAAACAAATATTAAAAGAAAATCAAAGCAAAGAACCCATCGGAAATGGAAAAGATGAAGTCAGGGTTTGAGTCATGCATGGGATCGTGAAACCTAGGTGGTGAAGAGATTCAACATGAAGTGGACCAAGGCTAACTACTAAGATCTGAAGTTGATGGTGGAAGGCTGACAGAGATATGAGAGATAGAGGGAGAGGTTGTCGCTGAGAAGAGCAGAGTCGATGAGAGCGGAGAGTTGGATGGCATTTGGGTCCTCATCCTTTTCTGTTATTTTAAAATGTTTTTGAGTTTTATTATTTTACAGAGTTTTTTTTATTATTATTTTTTAAGGAAAAGAAGGAAAAAGAGAAAGAAAAGGGAAGAGATAACGATGATAACGGTTGAGTTGGGTTGGGTAAAGGTTGGATTGGAGCCTGCCTGAAACCTGACTTTGACTGATGACTCCAGCCTGTATAGCATATTAGGATTTTTCTTTGCTCCTTTTTCTGTTAAAAAAATTGAATTAATAATTCGATCAGTATGAGCAAATTGAGAGCAGTGGGGGCCACAACGGAGGATGACGTGGACAAAAAGACAAGATCGGTCGCGGAATCGGAGGGCGAATCATTACTGCTTTTGTGTCAGGCCAGGCTGTAATACCTGCCACCCCCACTTCCCTCTCTCTCTCTCCCCCCTTCACCCCTTCCTCCCTCCTTCCTCCTTCTGCCTCAACTAACTAAATAGTTTGTATTTTTTAAAAACCGCTAATTAGGCCCTGGATTTGATCTGCTTGTCAGAGATTTTGATTCTGTTAACCTCAGATTTTGGACTTAACTTCACTCTCCTCCTTAATTAAATCACAACAATGTCCCCCGATTTTTTAATATTCGTTCACTTCTTCTTATATTATTAATCCCACGCTAGCTCCATTAAAATTCTCAATAAACAAATCACTTAATCACATCGTCAATTCGTCTTATAAAATTTACAATAAATCTCTCATACACATATCATCACACCCTCCATTCTCTATTTTCATGTATACTCCCTAGTGTCTTTATTATATTAATTATTCCTTTCTTATTTTATTCTTATAATTAATTAATATTTAATATTTTTAAATGTGGCTTCTGGAACTCTACGTTTTGAAAAGGGATAAAGTTAAAAAAGTTAATTAATCTAAAATAAATTTAATTACTCAATAACTTCTATTTTTTGTTAAGTAAAAAATAGTTAGAAATATCCTATAATTAATAACCAAATGGAGTATAATGTTTTGGGGGTCCATCTCCATAGCATAAATAAATTAATTTATGAAAATATTAATCTAAATACAGATATCAAAATAATTATTTTTTATTAAATGATTGGAGTCCAATTTTATTTTAAAAGTTGCCACAACATGGCCTCATCAAACTTTTTTCCATTTAATATTGTCTTCAAAATATTAAAAAAAGAGTATCTTTTTAACATTTATGAGACGGCATTAAATTAAAAAAAAAATTATGGTAACATTATTCTTATATTATAATTTTTAAAAAAATTGGACATTAACTTTTTATTAAAATTTTAAAACAAATTTAAAATAATTTCATAACTCATATAATATTATCGAATATTTTTAACGTTATAAATAGAATATAGATTTAATATAATTTAAAATAATTAAACGTTCTGTTTGGCTTGTAAAAAACCAAAAGGACCAGAGAGAGAGATGATGGGGGAGGTGGGGACCATTCCCTGGGACGCAAGAGACATGATTACAGAGATCCGTATCCATTTCTGTTACTCGTACGTCGTACCTAATACGTAAATACAAATGACCCTCCTTAATCCTCTAACTTTGTGTCTCTCCTCCTCAGTCGGAGATATCTAATTTCCTAAACCCAATAATTCAGAGATTACCTGACATCAATCTTTTTTTTGAAAAAAATATTGGAGATTTCGATGCTACTTCTTCCCTATTTTACTTTATTTAATATAACCGATAGGATGGGGGACAGCAAGGGGGAAATGTACGCAACGGAGCATCAGAGTATAAAAACCTTTTTTTTCTTTCAAAGAAAAATCCAAGTAGTGAGATTTCAAAATCACCAAATTCAAGATATACCCTCAAATTTAAAAAATAATTATATATATTTATATTTAAAGTTAATCTATCACTAAAATTTTTACATTAACAATAATATTTAAACTCATAATTTTATGAGTTATGAGTCTTTTACTTACTAATTAAATTAATATTTATTTACATATATAAAAACTTTAGTTTTATAGAATGTGTCTGTAATAAAAAATGAATCTTAGTTTGTTTTTTTATTTTTAATGTTTTGATTGGTCCCTAAAAATAAAATGCCAAAAGCGTACCTGTCCTTTTTTATTTTCCCTGCCAACTTCATCATATGATGCATTGCTTTCTCTATACAATTACCCAAAATAAACTTTATCGCTTTTCATGCTCACCAAGTTCTTCCCCCCTCCCTTCATTCAGTAATTCACAGCTATTTGACAGTGATGTTTTTTTTTTCAAGTTATTGCCCCTTACCCCTTTGCCTCTATTATTTCAAACATTTCTCCCCTTTTATTTATCTACTTTTCCACAAAAAAAATAAATAAAAACTACGGGAGTGGATTAAGATTTATAATTCGTTTTAAAATTCTCAGGCACTTTTTAAAATAAAAATAATGTTTTACTGTGTTTTTTTTTTAATATAACTAAAGAAAATTAAAATTCTTCGCGAACAAGGAAAACATATACGGAGAATTGTACTTTCTCAAGAATCGTAACCGTTAGGTGGGGACAGACAACAGCTGTAATTAAGGACGGTTCTCCCTTTTTCTTTTCTTTTGTTTTTTTTTTTTATAAAATGTTTTAAAAAAGAAGTAGCGGTACAGTCGTATTAATTTAACAACCGAGGCACGTGCGAAAGGGCTCATTCACGTGCTTGAGCGTCTTCAAAAGCAGACACACGCGGCACTTGCTCCCCCAGAAGCGGCAACGCAACTACCAGCGCTAAATTCCTAAATTGGCCTTCTGTTTATATTTGGATTGGTTGGAAGATCAGCTCCGTGGACGCGAGTTCAATCTTTTTTCTGGCAAATCCAAGAACAGAACAAAACGAATGTAAAACCGGACAACACAAGGTACGGAAAGAGCTGAATAATATCCCCCACCCCCGGTCATGTGAATCCCACGTGACTTCTTCGTCCCCATTTTATCCTGGTTGCAATTGCTCCACACCAATCGTCGCCCGGTTTTCTTCAGTTCCAAAACATACTGATAACCATGGACGGCCCACATTGAAGAAAGAAAAAAGGACTTTAAGTTTTTAAATTTTCATAATAAAAAATTATTATTATGGAGCTTTTTCATATTGTTGAAAATCAGAATATTTTTTTTATTTTTTATTTTGAAGTTTTTGTTATAGCTTGGCCAAAAAATCTGAATTTTTTGTTATACATATCGAACATACTCCTGCACGGTGAAAGTCTGGTATTTGAATAGGTAAAAGACCGAATTTTATATATAATCACATTTATTCTAACTATCATCTTAAAAGCTTCCCTGAATCTTTTGTAATCATCCATAAACAAGTTCTCTTTCTGTCCTTTTTTCCCTTTGCTTTGCTAATAATACCTACCCATCTTTTTTACCAAGACGATACAAGATTGAAAAAACGTTTGTAATTCACAAAAATATAGTTCAATATTCCAAAATACTTAGGTAAAAAAAAAAAAAATTGGAAATTTTGCATTAAGCACATGCCGTACTTGGAGGGGGGGGCGTACGATTGAATTCCAGAACTTTTATAAAGTTTAGAAATTAAAAGAAAAGAGAATAAAAAATGCAAAATGTGTCACCAACAAATATTGAAATCATGCTTCATAAATTTATTTATTTTTTGCATTCTTTAGGGTTATAAAAAGTTCACGGTAATTTAAAGTGGAGGAAACAAGCTGTAAAGGGATGGGAACAGAGCTCAATGGTTCCACTCTTTCCAAGATAATGGCGGTGGAAAGACTAGTTAGAGCAGCGAGCGAACGACTCTAGACAAGCGTCGTCTACGTTCTGAAAACTATACAAGGGCACGTGAAAAACGACGGTGCGTGGATCCACAACGGACAAGGACGACAGTTGTAATGATAGGTCGTGTCGCCTCCTCACCCATGCCACGTATGTCCTGGATTTGATAGTTCACCCCCAGACAGCACAAGTGGTCCCCACTCATGTCCCCATTATTCTACACGTCATCGCTCTTTGTCGTTTTCCTTGACGTGTCGTCTCGTGCCCTCCGGTCCTTGAGCTGGCTTCATACGACGGCCACGCCAACGTGGTTCGTCGTCCCGGGCTTTTTGTATTTTCTGTTGTGGGCTCTAGTGTTTTTCATGGGGTGAGGGACAAAACTTATAAGAAAAGGTTACGTGTTTTTGGCAAAGTTTTCAAATCGTTTCACTGTTCAGCTCCTTTTTACCGCTTATTCCATTCTTCACGTGCGGCCGACAGTTGTTTTTTTTCCCCTTTACCCTTTTAATTTTCACTTGAGTCAGTCTACTTTTATCTTAGTCTACAAGCATTCCCTAATATCTGAATTTATTTGTTCATAAATAAAACTTTTTTTTTATGTATTTGTAGTAAAGTAGGATGAATATCAGCAGATATAAAAGGAGGCATGGAGAACCTTAATAGGAAAGAATGGATTTTGAAGGCAGGGAGCGGAAGAAAATAGCGAAAGGGGAAGTAGTTAAAGGCGAAAGGGAAGAAGATTTTTCTTTATTTGGGGACAGGTGGGAAAGAGATAAGGGATGGTGGAGTCCACGTCATGCAGGGGATGCCAGCTATAACGCAGTTGTGAATAGTAGAAGCGTACTATTTATACTTCCTCTTTTGACAAAACAGTTTTTCGTTGGATGGTGATGTGATATGGCTTAGTAGCATGATACGATTTTATAATTTTAACTTGTTAATATTTATTAAAAAATAAATAAAATATCCTTCAGTAATTTATAACATCTAAAAAATAAAAAATTGAAAGTACTGTAAAATTTCAATTTTACATGTATTTAAAGAAATTTTTTATATTTGTATGGCATTATTTAATATATAATCTTAAAAGGATAACTATATCTTTGATTAAATAAAAAAGGACTGAATAAATAAGATTATTATGAAAAAGAAACAATTAATACAGAGATGGAAAGAAATTAGACGTTATATGTAGGACAATAATGGTATCATATTTTAAAGGGAAAGGGTAAAAGAAGAAAGAAGCCTGGGGACGGGGGAAGTAAAGGAAGGGAAGGGAGTGGAGAGAGATTGAAATTCCATGATTCGCGGTATGCATATAATAAAGGCGTATGTGACCCCTATTCCTTATATGCCCCACCTTCCTGCGTCACCGTTTCTTGCTCTCTCCCCTTGTCCTCTTCCTCTTACGACGTCGCTTTTGCTCTAAGCGAAGAAGCTCAGATTGAAAACAACAAATCGGTGGCTTTGAAGTTTGGTGGCATAATTAAAGTAAAGCGATGAGGGGGTTCATGCATGAACCTTTGTAATTAAGGAAGCACACGAGATTCCATGCTTGCTCCCTTTAAACACCAAACCAAACACTCCACCTCCACCTCCACCTCCCGATTTTGTCCCCCACATAATTTTTTCATAAACACATCTATCCTCTTAATATAAACATTCGTATTCAAGAAGTCGTTAAATACTAGATTAAATATTTTTTATAGTAAAAATTTAAATATTAATTTGTCATACTATTATAATAGATTAATCCTTTTTGTTATTCTCTATCTTAGTCTCATGAATGATATTACATTCAATTTTTAATATAAAAATTAGTTAAATTTTAATTAAATTTTTAAAAAATAATTATTTTTTTTACAAGCACAAGTATACATATCATCTAATAGATGCAATTATATTTAAAATATTATCAAAAACTATATATGAATATATCTCTCAACAAAAATTTAAACTAATTTTAAATTGTAACGTTTGAATGATTGACCTCTTCTAATAGTCCCAACTTCTATTAGTCCTATACGTGATAGAATATTTTTTTTAAAGTTAAGACAATATTCTTTAACCAATAGCTCGAAATTAATCTTCTCTAGATATAGAGATTATTGATAAATATTTTGTCTCTGATAAACAAAATATTTTTCTA
Organism: Leucaena leucocephala; assembly: GCA_037074615.1. Taxonomy (NCBI): domain Eukaryota; kingdom Viridiplantae; phylum Streptophyta; class Magnoliopsida; order Fabales; family Fabaceae; genus Leucaena; species Leucaena leucocephala. The sequence goes on from CM073569.1 coordinate 19,748,173, forward strand.
AAAGCGAGAGGATAGAGAAACATTTGCAAGTGACGGCATCAACAAAAACAGCTGGTTGAATTGATGGATCATATAGTTTGGAGATTGGGAGGTGACCAAGGGGTTGCTACTCCAACTCCAACTCCAACTCCAACTCCAACTCCAACTCCAACTGCTTACCACGTTTACTTCTCTTTCTATAAATACTGTTCTTGGGAGATTCAGCTCACCTCTTATCGATATCACTATATATTATGATGTGCTATTTTTCTTGTCTTTTTTCCCCCCCTTTGTTCTTCTTCTTCTTCTAAATAATTCCATCTCCCCCTCCATTATTGCATGCGCTCCTATTACTTCAGTTTCAATCTTTCAAGCCTACTTTTCAAAATCGGAAAACTCTCTCTCTCTCTTAACTTTTTTTTTGTTGCAAAATTCTTTTATTTTCTGCCATAAAAAAAATTATTGTATTTTAATGGGTTATTTTTTTCACAGGGCATGCTCCCCATTCTTTTTTGTTTGAATAATGTCCTGTAAGTGGAGAATAGAGAAAGAAATAGAAGCATTCCCGTACGGACACTTGAATGCAAGTACTTGATGAGTTATTTAAAAATAAGAAACTTGTAATTCCAACCAAAATCATGAATGCCTCACATAATATGGTATATTCAACATATATATATAGTGAATAAAAGTGGGATTCTTTGCGGGGCGTCGTGATTATTTAAGCTTCCTTGTTCAGGCAATTAGAAAAAGTACGAATCCCATCATTACTGAAACTCGGCGCCCTCTTTAATGTTCCCGAAGCAAAATTCTTTGCACCCTCCTTGACGTTCACTAACACTTTCACTAATTAGTTCGAGTGATAAGCAATATAATATCATTTAAATGAGATTTTAAATTTAAGTCTTAACGAATATAAAAAATTTTTGTTAAGAGACTCACCTACTAAGCCAAATGTGTGACGTGAGTCGAATTTAGATATAGTCAGGATAAAGCTTCGATAAGCTGAGTAGAAAAAAAAAACTAACATCTCCAATTCTTAGTCTCTACTTCTCTTAAAACCCAAGAGCACATTAATTTTTTTTTTTGGTTAGGAAGGAGTTTAGTTTCAGAGATGAAAGATGCATCCTAATGTAGCCAATAAGAACCCACAATTATCTAATTATTGCTTAAAGAAGAAGCCAAGAAGGATGATAATAATAATAATACTAATATATATATATATATATGATAATGGAAACAAACCGAAATTAAACGGCGAGTACTCACATGAAGATATCATCATTTTGGATACGTCACCTAAACTAGTGTTTGTGGGGCTGATTATGTTCCTAGACGCATATCCAAAAGTTAAGTAGAAAACACTATCATTATCTTGAATTTAGAAGACATAATGGAAATATGCCAAGAATTTGAGTTTTGGAAGTACTCCATATCCGTGCATATGAATATCCTTCAATCACAGAAAATTCAGAGTTTTATTTTGCCATAAAAAAAAAGCAGATCAACAAGTAAGGGTTAAGGAGGAATCCCAGAAAAATACCATTTTAATTATGAAAATACTAAATAAAAAATATTAAGGGAGTGGATTAAAAAGAAATACACAACGCCGTCCCTTACAAAAAGATGCAAGAAACGTAAATGATAAAATTATAATTAAAATTAAAATATCTCTCCACAAATATTATCCCTAAAGCCAAAACATAGCTTTAAAATTTAGAGAATATTTACAAATAATTTATGAGGTTAATTATTAAATAAACCCTTATAACAATAATAAAAATTGAACTCACACCTTTATAAAATATATATATATTTTTAGTTATCTATCTAATTCATAAAAATTTTATTTGATTATATTTAAATTTAATTCGTATATTATGTACATAGTTATGATAAATAAATTTTTTAACAAATTTTTTTTATATATATTAAGACACGAGTTTCGTGTGTCTAACTTCTATTTTTCAAACAATGACCTAATGGGGACAGTAGACTCGTCCATTGATAGGTGGTTTTCGTCAAAACGGTGGAGCCCAATGCTGCCATATTATGTGATGGGGTTAGGTGAAGGGTCACTATCCTTTTAATTCTGGCGAAACTTAATTTTAATTAATTAATCAGTTGATCCTAATATAATCATTAGTTTTTTTTATCTTATATTGTCAAACAACATTAAACCCACAAACGTACCATTCGCCGAAAGTAGTTCTTTCAGATAAGATTCAAGTTTGAATATTATGATTAGATTACCGTGGCCGATCCCTTTTGCAACAAATCACATCAAAAACCTCCCTCAGACATTAACGTTTAGATTTTAACATTATTTTTTGCGTCCCCAAATTTATTAATTTAAATCTAAACCCAAAATAAACACTTATTATGGGCCACTAAATGTGCCAAAATCCACAGAAGGAGGCTCCTAATTTTTTTAAAAATGTTAAAAAAAAAACATTGAATAACGACGTGAAATAGTTGGTACTATTATGTGTCATGCGACTGCACATTGAAAATTACGTAAAATTATAAAATAATTATAATATCGGGAATGCATGGCCATGGGGAGATATGAGATGTGGGAGTCGTTTTTAAAAAATGTTACACATGACACACACCAAGTGTGCAGTGCACCACGTGTAGAGTTTAAAACGGCCCACGTCATTCGTGGAGGCTAACATGGAATGGACAGCTTGATTTTACTCAAATTATATTGGGGTGACAACATTTAAAAAAATAAAATAAAACAGGAAGTCATGGTTAAGTTAAGTTAACGACACTTCATGCTGGAAGTTCTAATTAAAATAATTTATCATGCATCCCACATGAAGAATTTTTCAACTAGTACTCATTATTCAACGCTCTAGAGAATTTTTTTCCTATAGCATCCGTATTTTAAAATATTTTTGATATACTTTTATTTTTATTTTATATTTAAAAGAAAAGAAAATTAGATATAAAAGAATATTATAAGAAAAAATTTAAAATATAGTAAAAAGTTATTTTATGAAATATTCTTTTATAATATTTTCCCCTTTATTTTCGTTCAATTTTTCTTTTAATCCAAATATATCATTAAAATATTTTTTTAGCAGTAATAAACATCATGCCCTAAACTTAAAATATTTAATGCTATTAAAAAATATTTTATAGTGTTTAATATATAAAATATTTTTAAAAATATATTTTAAGATATTGAATAATATTATAAAATGTGTTATGATGCCGGATGGAACGAGACTTTTTTTTTGTTGCCCACCTAGTTCACCAGAGCTTTGTCCCGACTATATCTGGATTCGACCCGCTTCGCGCACCTGGCTATAGTGGGTGAGTCTCCTAACGAAAATTTTCTGCGTACGCCAAGGCTCAAACTCAAAATTTTACTTAAGTGATATTGAACTGTTTACTATTTGGATCTACCCGTTGGCAGAACAACGAGACTTAAACCTTTTAATATTTGAAATTGGGAACATGGGTCCCTCTTTTTGTAATTGTTTTGTAAAATTTAAAAATGAAAAGGGGAAGGAGCGGCCTAACGGTAGGGGATAGGAGATAAAGAGGGTTGAAAGGAATTGAATGAGGGTGACTCGGTGAGTGGCTCTGCGTCTCTGTAATTGCAAAATGGGAAATTTGGGTAGACGCACTCTCGTTCATCGAAAGCCCTATAGTTATAGGGAGCCTCCTCCTTACCTTTTTATTTTTAATAAAATTAAAATTAAAAATAAAAACAAAAATTATGGGCTTTGGTGGGTCCCCCTCAATACCTGTATTCATTGCCTATTCTCCTTTTTCATGTTTCTGTTCCCTTGCCTTCTCATTTATTGATTATAACCTCTAACTGCTTCCCATCTCTCTTTATTATTACCTCTTAACTATTCCATACCTAATCCCATTTTAGTTCCATTTTAAATAGAACAAATTGCAATTAAATCCCAGCCTAATTATTATATCTTGAAATATGACTAATCAAACCCTACCAATCCGTATGAATTATCATTCCACCTTCTTGAACTAGATCACTAAGGAAACCTCATATTCCTCATTTATTTAATATTCATTTGATATTTAAAATAAGATTCAGTTAATTTGTTAGATAGATTAAAAAAATTAAATAAATTAATTATAATTAATATAAAAATTAGTAGACTAATTTAAATAAATTAAAGAATATAAAATATAAATTTATCTTTAATGAGTTAGATTTATATTTGATCATAATTAATTAATTTATTTAACTTATTTAATATATTAAAAAAATTAATTAATTTTTATATTAAGTATTAAAATGAGTATTACAGAGTGGATTCAGAAGAGAGCAACGATCTAAAATTTAAAGTGATGCATCACTAATAATTCTGAAATTCACGTGCAGCTGATGCTTAACATAACTAACACCCCTATGTGCGTCAATATAATTTGTTCAATTTAATTTATATAATTGACGTAATTGTTTTTATGTGATCAAAACGGGGGGCGTTATTTTTTCTTTTTAAAAAAATAAATGATGATTGCTAAAGAATTGTAATTAATTAATTAATTACTTAATTAAGTGCGCCGTACATATCGATCCGAGACAGCATTGTTTGAAAACAAAAGCAATGGGGCTGCGACAATCCAATCCAATCCAATCATATAGTTACGAATATTTCTATATGTAATTATTGATGAACTAGAAAAATAATATAAAAAAGGGATAGAAAATAACAAGTTGATGGAAAAGTAAGGAACGTGAAATTTTCCTATTACGTAATTACAAAGATTATCAAATGCTTCCAAATCTTTCGCCCTCAACATCAAATAGCATACACCCGTAATCCAAAAACAACTTGTGTTAGTTCAATAATTTAAGGTTATAATATAATTTACCAAAACATGATATAATAACAATAATTAATTAAGCCGGATTTGGCCTGGATCGCAATTAGCTAGCTTTCACCCCCTTTTGCTTTAAATAAATAATAATCAAACTATCATTTATTAATTTGCTTGCTTGTTTTTTGTAGGTTTTGAAAAGAGGAAATAAAATCAAAGGCAAGGTAACTAACTAACAGCAATTTGATTGACTAAAATAAACTAGCTATATATTTATTTATTTAAAGCAATGAGAATTTGATGAACATCATGATTGAAAAAATGTCAGAAGAATTAATTTCGTTCTATTTCAATATAGTATTTAATTTAAATTAATTAATATTCCACTCTATTCTAAGTATAAGAACTAAGAGAGAAGTTTATTTTTATCTTAAATATAAAAAATTAAATTATTTTATTTCTTAAATTTATAATTTTGTTAGACTCTTCTTATTAATTAAAAATAATTTTTAATATAAATTATTAAAATAGATATTTTAGAGAAACTAAAATACTTTATTTTATAATTATATAGTTTAATTAAATTTTTTTAATATTTATAAATTAATTATATAATTTTTAAAGGTAGCTTTCTAAGCGTGAAAGCATGCTCTCAATCCTTATAAATCCTGCAAACCTACCTCATCTAAACTTTTAACTAAAAAGACAGGAGGGGCTATGCACGTTTCGTCCAGGCTGAAAAATAAGGGAGGGGGTGGCAAAGCGGTGGGAAGAGGATGTCGTTTTCAAAGGAGGAGGGGATAGAATTTGGGTCAAAACGACAATGTTGGTTGCCAACTTTGATAGGTAACGTAGTACTATGGCTATGAATGAATCATTATTGTATAACTTTAAAGCTGGCACCTACGTTTCACATGTAGCAACAATTACAGAAAGACAAGTACTCAAGTAACATAGTCCACACACACACACACTTATTGTCCTTGTCTTGTCATTGAAATCAACACTCCATCCATTTTCTCTCTTCTCTGTTTTTTTTAACAGTTCATTCCCCACTAATTCACCCATCATAACTTTCCCACTGGCCTAGTTTTCAGTAATTAACTTTTAATTTTCTTTACCAAATTTATGTGTATATATCCATTACCCATCATGTTTCCATTTTTTAAAAAACTCAAAAATTTCTTTATTAGGTTCATATAATCATATTATCATAATTTTGGGATTTTGCCTCAGTAATTTTTTTTAAATTAAATTCGAGATCTAAAAAAATTTAATAGAACCTTATATCACTATAATAACTATATGTTAGTCTCATCCTCTCTTTTTTTATATATTATTTAGGGTATGTTTAGATTTACGGTGAGAATAATAATTTTTAGTAACAATTAATTATCCAATATCTCCTTTGAATAGCTTATGGACAAATCAATATTTTAGCTCAAAAAATATATTTTAGCATTAGGAGGTTGTCCGGATCATTTTTAATAAAATAAAAAAAATGATATACAATTGATTATGAACTCAATTCAAACAAGCACTTAGCATTTATATCATAATATATTTCAGTAAAACATCAAATTAGTCAGACATGATACTAACAAAATCAAGCAATCGATCAAATGTTATAAAATGAAGAGGATATATGTATTCTGATAAGAGTCAGGAAAAAAAATTGAAAGGAAGTTAAAAAAATGAAATGAATACATGTTATTCATTTTGTAGGATAGAAAATGTGGTAAATGTACATGACTTTTATTTATAGGTTATTAGCATGAAACATGAAATCGCTTAATTGAGAGTTTAAGCCATTAATAGAGGATAAAATTCCACAAAATTATTTTAAGTGATGATCAACATCTGCATGCATGCATATATCTAAATATGATCTAAAATAAATTAGAAAAAATTAAATAAATTAAATAAATTATTTAATTATAACATGTGTGCCATTATTTTACTTAAATACTCACGTGTAACTATATTATATATCAGTTTATAAGTTACATAAATTATTTTAAGAAAAATAACAAATATAAAAAATAAATTGATTTAAGGTTTTTCATTTATGGCCGAGGTGCTTATTTTTTGCACTATAAGTTTTTTTTATTGCCCACCTGGTTCATCGGAGTTTTACCCCGACTACATCCGGATCCGACCCGCGTCGCGCACTTGGCTATGGTGTGTGAGTCTCCCAATGGAAATTTTCTGCGTACGCCAAAGTTCGAACTCGAGACCTCGCTTAAGCGATACCGACCCCCTTACCATTCGGATCAACCCCGTTAATTTTTGGCACTATAAGTTGGTTTATCATCAGACCAACTTGGTACTTATGGGTTCCGAAAGATTTGGGGAACTTTGTTTTCCCAGGTGAACCCAAAAACAGATTTGACCCATTTGAACTATTATTACAAATTGACCCAACAAAGAGATTTTCTATAACTAGTGACTCAAGCCTCCCTTCTTCTATCCAAAAAAGAAATCCGTTGTCCTCATGATAGTTATAATTTGACAAATTTAGATTGGTATTTAACAAATTGAAGGTAAATCTTTTTCAGTATTGAATTTGTATGGCATTTCGTTGTCTGCCGGCTGGTAAATAGTGGTGGGAAAGTTCTAAAATAATATTTATTTAACATAAATAAATTCAAGAAAAAGTAATACCGTTAAACCTTTTTTTCCCTGAAAGACAAACAAATAAGTATTTATAATCAATAAAATTTTGGATCCAGAGTAAGTTCTGGGCCACACTTATTGTGTTTTTTCCTTTGGGCTTAGTCTTAACTCCCCAAATAAGAACCAAGAGTGCAACTGCAACTGTACATATTGCCACTGAGAGTTAGATAGATATGGTAAGAATCGTATTTATATCCTATAAAGATATAAGTTTGATTCTCTATATCGTTATAAGGGTTTATTTGATAGGCGATCTTGTAAGTCTTTTGTAAGTACTCTATGAGCCTTGGGGCTATGCACTGCCTTGGTGGGGGATCGGTACCAAATTTATCTAATTTTTTTTGTATAAAAAAACCCGCAATTGTACATATTGAATTCTCAGAAATAGAAAAAAAGCGGAAAATGCATATGCCCTTTTTGTATTTCTATTATCAAATGTTAATTAAAACATGACAACTGTAACATATTCTAACAGCATCATAATACGAGTGTATTTTTTCATAATTGTAGAATTATTCAAATAAGTTATACATTTATAATGGTATCATAATCATAACTTAAAAATCATTAATTGGTCAGACTTTAACTAAACATATGATAATAGCAAACATATCTAATTTCTATATCACGTTCCACCCACTTGCAAGTTGATTGAGGAAACATGACCAAGTAAATTTAATTATTTAAGTCAACAAAATCAGAATTGACAAGTATCATAAATTAATACCCTGAGAATATTAGCAAATATGTCCAAAAAAAGAATATTAGCAAATATATACTAATCACAAGTGTGAGTTGGACCACTTGTGGCGTTTAATTTGTACCAATACAAGTAAGAAAACTGTTAAACTGTTTATGATAATTAATTTAATTAATTATAATAATTTGATCGGGGAATATCCATCCTTCCTATATATATCAGATTAGCGAATGTGATCACATGATTAATCTGGTAATAATATCAACTTATATATGCATGCACGACGGCAACATGGGAATGAATGAATAGAGTAGTGAGACGTTCATGAGCGAATTGAAGAAATTAAAATTAAAATATCACTATTAATAATATCAACTCGAAGTCAATAATTATGCACGCACGACAGGCAACAATATTTGGAAGAATAAAGAAGCGAGACGTTCATGAGCGAACAAGTTTATATTAATATATATATATATATATATATATATATGTGTGTAATTATATAAACTCCTCTGTCCTATTTAATTATTTATTGGGCAGAGGTGGAAGAAAATTTTATGATCCTATTTATAAGTTATATTATTAATTTTTTTCATATGAACGTATAATTTTACTATTTATTTATTATATTGTTGACTTTATTTTTATATAACATAATATATATTAGATAGAAATAAATTTAGAAAGTTGTTGAATTTTAAGACAATGTTAATAAAATTTAATATTTTTTTTGTCTGTGTGAAATATATGCTAAAAATAGCTTATAATTAAATTGGACTAGAGGAGCATATCATTATTTTATGAGCATAATTGCAATGATTATTCATCTGGGTAGTATACAAGTAATATGTTAAAATAAAAAATATATTTGAATTTTTTAAGGTTGAAGTACATATTTCCTACCTACAATTGAAACTAAACAAATTTTAAATTAGATTGTGTGGAGAATTGGACATATGATTATAATTGACTTTTATGAATAGAGGGAGAGAAGTAGAGAAAGACTAAGAAAAATATTTAAATATATAAAAATTAATTATTAACAGTATGATCTATGTAATTAATTTTATTTAATAAGATAAGATTTATTACTGTTATACGAATCGATAGATGTCCTTATGAGCAATGGAAGGAGAGGGAGGGTAGAAACATGATCCGATCAATGGGGGAGCAAAAACAACAGTGAGGTGGTGTTCATATATATAAGAGTCCAAGAACTAAAAGTTGAAGGGGCAGGAGGTAGAAATTGCAAATGGGTGAGTAAATGAGTGAACATTCAAAGTTGATTTAGCTCACTCCTCTCACAGTACTTGATTGTACATGCTACATTCACCATCTTTTAAGGCAGAGTGAGAGAATCTTTTTAATTTCCCTAACTTTTAGGTCACTCCTCCCTTCAAAAGCTGTTCCTCCTATTCCTTCAAATCATTCCCTGCTACTTCTTGTTCTTCTTCCTTTTCTTTTGTTTATTTATATATAAAGGCTATGTGTTAAACCATATATATATATAAGTATATATATGAGGGATATCTATGTAAGAACATCATGCTGCATGTACATATCACACAAACTGAGCTGCTGGCTATCAAAACAAGTTTAGAAGTTGGAAAACGACTAGGGTATCCAAAGCTATTGTTTACCTTAGTCGCAAAACCAGGGGAAGGGCAGGGGCGGCTACCTATAATGTTGGTCAGAATTCTCTGAACTTTTTTTACTACTCAAACTATTATATTTATAATATTATATTTTTTTGGTACTAATTATAAGGATTAGTTAATCTTTTTGAGTAAATTAAAAAAATTAAATAAATAAATTAATTATGACTAAATTCAATATTTTAAGACAAATTTATATTATATATTCTTTAATTTACCTAAATTAGTCAACTTGCTTTTATATTAGTTATAGTTAACTGGTATATTTAGTTTCCTTAATCTATCAAAAAAATCAACTGGCTCTTATAATTAGAATCGGAGGTAATTTATTTATTCATCTGATAAAAATAAATTTGTTAAAAGTTTACACTATCTAGTCCCAAATTTCTGGTTAGGCCACTAGTGTACCTTGATTTGATGCATGCTTTTAATCTTGCTATGTGAGAATGTGCATTGGACCATCTTTTGAGTGCTATCATTGCTGATATTAGATACTCCTTTTAATTCTTAATATAAAATTTAGTTGACTAATTTAAATAGGTTAAGAATATCATAGAGATTCATTTAAAAGTGTTCTAATACCAGATGTGGCTAATGGATGTTTTAGCATGAATCTAAAAGGTCCACGAAGTTGTTTGTAGCCTTTTCGCTCTTTTTAACTCCTTGTTCGAATGTGTTCTCAAGGCAGTTGTCCTAGATTTTAACCCAAGCTTCAGCTTGCCCTCGTATGTAAAAAAAAAAAAGCTGTCTAAATATGTGATTAAATGTAATTTTCTCAATAGTGTTGATCATCAAGTGATTTAAAGAAAAATCATATTAAGCAGGCCTTAGAGAATCTCAAATCTCAATCGCTTGGCTACAAATGTCAAATATTTACTCCTTTGCAACCTTAATCTCAACAAACTTTTAAAATTCCCATCACTTTCACAACATGCAAGAAGATAACCCAGTTTTCTATAGAAGCCCTTGATCTAGGTCTTATTTTTATTTTGGATAAAATCTCCACATATAGCTACTAAACCACTATCCTTTTGTCTAGGGCAATCTAGTCATTTTGATTCTCCTCTGTTAAGTAAATTTTTCAACATCTTAATCTCCATAATGGCCAACATACACGAGTACAAAAGCTTTTCCCAAAGCTTCTGAAAAAAAAAAGAAAAAAGGAAATTAAAAGAACTCTTCTCTTTTGATTCATTACCAAAAGATTTATTTATATTATTATTTTTGAATATATAATTATATAATTTCTAGTTACATCTATGAATTATAAAAGGGCCAATATACCCAGTTTGACATTTTTCGTAAAGCAGCATGGCCTCCCCTGTTTCGAAATAAAGGCAGACTTTTTTTTTTTTTTTTACATTAAAGGCAGGCTTTTTCTCCAAATAGAGTGACAAAGTTATACTTTAATCAGCCTTTATCTAAATAATGTTTGGCCCCTTACTGAATGTTGGATCGAGTTGATCAATATTTTTAAAAAGTCTAATGGCCTACTTTTTAATTTATAGCCTATGTTCTTTGTTTTTAAATTTCTGCTCATAAAAAGTTGCCACCAATTAATTAAAAAGGAAAAGGGACATGCTATTCAAGATCCAGCAATACTTTAATGCCAGGATAGGATATACTTGCCATTGCATCTTAAATTTGAATTATAATTATGTTCAGCTTTCAGATTTGATCTCTATAATTTATCTTTTATTTTATTTTTAAATAAATGCCGCGGATCTCTTTAATTTTGACAACAATTTCAACAACAAAAAATAGTATTCTTAAATTAGAGCACATAATTCTAGAAACAAACAATTAAATTACATAAAATTCTCATGAGTTTTGCTAGGATTACTTAAATATTTATTTTATTTTTAAAACTTGAACAAACATATTCTAAAAGCAAAGAGAACATTGTACAAGCCTATCATCTATTTTTAAAATATACATAAAATAAAATATACAATGCAAGATATGTGTATGTTAATTTTATAATAAATAGAAAATTTATATCACTTAAAAAACTATAAAAATTATTTAATTTTTTCTTATTGATATTACTTGAATCTTTTTTTTATAGAGAAACATGGTGACAAATGAAAAAAAAAATTAGAAAATTGGAAACAAAATTGATCATTTAAATATTGATATGCCACCAAAGTCAAAAGACGTAAATAAAAAAGAAGAAAGAAAGAAAGAGACAGAGCTGTCATATACACATATCGCCGCCATGTGCGATCTGGAATCTGAAAGCTTCTTAGTTAGAGTCTATCTATTCAGTCTGTGAATCGTAGAGCATATATGCTACGAGGAAGGCAACAATAATCCAATGACAAATCTACAACATGTAGTGTCTTTGTATTATTATTATTATCAAAAGAAGATAAAACCTTAACGAGGGAGATATGGAGATCCAGTTGGTTTTGTCCTCCGTCGAAGATAATGACAGTTTTTGGCACAGAGGGAGAGTACCATAATGTTTATTTAGTGCTTGTTTGGTTACTCCCTAAATCTTGTTCTAAAAAGTATTTTTAAGCTAAAGTATGACTTAAACTAAAAATTAAATAAATTATCATCAAATATCTAGAAGAGTTTTTGGATTAAACTATAATTTTAGATAAACTTGTGGGATTAATTTTTAGGTAAAAAAAGGGACTTTTAGACTATGCAATAATAATTTTATTCTTATCTTTACACTTTATGTAATTATCATTTGACATCATATATTTTTTAATAATTTATCAATCATAAAAGTTATTCTAATAATAACCATCTAAATTTTTATTTCTTCATACCACTTTTTTTTTTTTAAATTTTCTCTAAAAACTAACTCAAAACAGATCTCCCTTAATTGTTCGGGAGCTGAGTGGATTGTGTGAGAATAGGGAAACCCTAGTCACTGGGATTTGACCCTCATTGCCGATATTGTTTTGTACTATGGATCTCTTTTGTTCCCCTGCTTCTCCAATGGGACCTTTCTACGACTTCCCCCTCACTAAATGCAACTTCTACCTCTCCATTTGATTTAAATATATAACTATTTTAGCTGTACATTCGATTATTAATAAGCTTCAAGTGGCATTATTGCAAAAAAAAAAAAGTTCTACTAGAATTATCGGACTGGACTGATCGACTCAATTAAGAATCAGTCTATATTTTTTATCCAGATATCTATTAGAATCGGGCAAAGAGTGAACCAGCCAAAAATCAGTTAAATATGTGGAAAATCGGGTCTGGCCACTTTTAAACAAACAAAAAAATCTCAGAAACTCAACACTGTTATTTTGTGTCTTTATTTATCTTTTGATTGATTTTTCTCAAGTGTTTTAGATATTTGATGATTTATTGCTTGTTCTCGTGAAATCATGAAAGTTTTTACTAGTTTAGTTGGACAATTAGTCTAACATGTTTGATGGTTCTATTGATTATAATGGATAGTATTACTCGTAGTATTTAAGCTGGGATGTATGAAATTATGATAATTTGACATTTATGAGACTGACATAAGCAAATATTACAGAGCATAGACAATATATGAATAAATATTATTTAAATTATTTTTTTCATTTGTATTATTTAAAAGGTACTATTTTAATTGAGATCAATCTAACCACAATTTAGTGACAATGACCCAAGCAATTCAATATCCAGCCAGATTGTAATAATATGCTATTTTCTACCATAATTATTTTTAACTTTATAAATCATTTCTACTATGAATATAGAAACTATCAATATAAAAATTGTACACTTTTTATACTAAAAATTTGACCCATAATTTATAAGGTTATCAATTTAAATTCTACTAACGTGTGTGAAGGGGCGATTTGTAAGCATATTTATAAATAATTTTTAAATCTAAAGATATATATACATTTTGACAAGCTGATAGAATTCAACTTATATAAATTTTGTATTTATTATATATATAAATATAAGTAATTCACTATATGAAAAAAGCAGGAGTCAAATTGGAAATGGAGTTTGCATTGAAGGAATGAAGACCACATCTTCATTGCATCATCCCATCAAGAATGAGGCTTTGATGAGATTGTATTCCCTTTCGGTCCCTCCTTCCTCAATTATGTTTCTATTCATGTCCTTTTTTTTTAATAAAGTTTTTCTACTTGTTTTGTTTGCCTTAAAATAATGGTTTCTTAATTATTTATCAACATTTATCTGAATTGATTGATTAGTACTGCCTGAAGTTTTTTTCAAATTAAGGCATGATGGATGAAGCAATTATTGAGTTAATTCATCAAACTCCATTAAATCACTAGCTCAACATCGAATCAATTTATTTTTATTTATTATTGAATTAATTTAATATCTATCAATATAATGTTTCAAAAAAGAGATTGAATCATGGATTTAAAATTTGATCAATTGAGATGTCAAGTGTGAGTAAAAAAATATAAGTTAATACAAGAATATCATATAAAATTGTGTTATTAAACTTATTTCTATGCATTCTCTCGTAATTTCTAGTATGATATAAACTCCTTTCATAAATTTAAGTGGCACGCCTAACGCTGGCATTCAATAACTAAATAGATTTGATTGATTTTGTCCTATTTCCCTCGTTAAAAAGCTTATTTTAATTCAATTATATTAAATTTGCTGAGTTCATAATGCAATTGACTTAATATTTTTTTTAATTTTTAATATAAGAAGTTAAGAACTATATAATCGATTTGAATAAATTAAAAAATTAAATAAATTATTTAATTATAATAAATATAACTTAATCTTTTTAAAAAAATTTATTGATATAAAATGAATAAGGAATAAAAAAGAGAGAGAAGAAGATATTAGAAGAGATGAGGCTGAAAGGAGAAGGAACAAGAAAGAGAGAATAGAAAGGTGATAATTGTTGATAAATTTAATTAATATTCAAGTCTACTCGTATTTATAAGAGTAATTAATAAAAAAATAAAAATAAAAATAAAGTTAATCATAATTAGGGTCTTAATAAAAATAATGATAAATATAAATAATCTTTAAAATAATAATACATAAATGAGTTAAATTAGTTTAAAAAGTAACAAAAATTTAAATAATCTTAAATAGCAATATGAAAACTAATAAGATATTTATTGCTTCTTTATATTCCCTATCCCATCCATGTCTCATAAATTATATATCAATTTATAAATTAATTAAATTAATTTAAAAAATTGATAAATATAAAAAATTAAATAAAGTAAGACTTTATATTTATTAAGAACAGATAACTCTCATATAATTTTTATAACTCTCCTATAATTTTTATATTTAAAAATAAAAAAAATATAAAAATTCAAAATTTTAACGTTATTTTGACTTCAATCAAGATTATTTTTCATTTAATACTGATGTCAGATTTGCTGGCCAAAACATAAAAAGATGTGAGATTTACATATAGTTCGTTAGTTGGTCTTACTAAAATCAAAGTTGTTGGGTAATCATAGAACATAACGTTCACATCGTCTTATGTCATCTTTATTATTTGTCATTTCCTCCTAAATGATTCAAATCAGCCCCCATGAAAACAATTAATTGCGAATTCGTCCTCTCTCGATTATCAACGAAATTAACTAAAGAGAAATAACTATTTGATTAATTTAAAAAACTAAATTAGGGACACTTTGTCCGAATAAAAAAAAAATAAAAGAGCAGACAAATTAATATATACTTAAGTGAAAAGGTGTTTAAAACAATTTGAAATTAAGTGCCTGTTTAGCACCTCGGTTTGAGAATCAATTATGGGACAAAACCTCGGTTTGGAAAATTTTCACACAAACAGCAATTTTTGT
Organism: Leucaena leucocephala; assembly: GCA_037074615.1. NCBI lineage: Eukaryota > Viridiplantae > Streptophyta > Magnoliopsida > Fabales > Fabaceae > Leucaena > Leucaena leucocephala. The sequence continues at coordinate 19,763,778 of CM073569.1, forward strand.
TGAGAATTGATTTTGGACAAAACCTCGGTTTGAAACCTAGGTTTTGAATAAGCTACTGAAAATAGCTTTTTCTTTGAAACCTAGGTTTTGGATTATCCAATTACTATTATACCCTTACTTTTTTTACACCCTCTCTCCTCTCTCCTCTCTATTATCTCTCCTCTCTCTTCTCTTATCTCTCTTTTTCTCTCTCCTCTCTCCTCTCTACACTCTCTTCTCTCTCCTCTTTCTTCTCTATCATCTTTCATCTCTCTTACTTTTAATCATATCATACCCTTTTTAGTAATTTACCAATATAAAAAGTGATTCTACTACTAATCATCTAAATATCTTTATTCCCAAAATCTATTCTTCCCAAAATCTATTCTACCCAAAATCTATTATCCAGAATCTATTCTTCCCATAATCTATTCTCCAAAAGCTAATCCAAACACACCCTAAATATTAAAACAGAAGCAATTTCCGAGAATCTTTAGTCTCTCGTCTTGTTTTGCTCGTCTCTTTTTGTCCTGCGCTATTTTAATAATTTTGCTGACGAGGATACTTAATTTCTAATTAGTATCTAATCATTGCAGAAACAAGACAAATGACAACCAAAACCACGAGAAAATCCCACCAAGAAAGTAACCGTTCTTAATAATTAACTATTTATACGTAAACTAAATGGATTAGATGCTTATATTTTTGTTGGCTAAGGATTTCAGGTTAGTTCAATTTACCAATTCTCAAGGAAATTAATTTCTCACAAAATGTAGTATTTCTTTAAAAGTTAATATCTTGGAAATTTTCCGTTTAATTATAACGAAGTTTAAACTATTTTTAAGTAAATATAATATTTTTAATATTAAAGTTTTTTAATTCAGTAATATTCTATAAATTTTAAGGATAATTTTGAAAATATGTAATAAATATTATGTAAATAAAATTTACTTAAATGGTATTTCTGTGTTACAACTTATCAGGGAAGTTAAAGGCTAAACGTCCCATAGGTTAAACCCAATAATAAACTTAATAACTGAAATTTATTCAGTTATTTTATTTTTTATGTCAGAAATGTATTTACGTCTTATGAAATCTAACTTTTCCCCCTTTCTTATCCCTAGACTACGTGACACCTTCATGTTATGCAGATTAAAATTAAATTATTCATATTTGTTATTACTATTTATAAATTTAAATGTTTTAAAAAATAAATTTACGCCATATTTTAGTTAAAACAACCGAATTGAAAGATATATGTGTAAAAGCAACACTCGAACATTAGAAATAATAAAATAAATATATGAAAAAAAATACACATGATCCACATCAATTAATATCAGTATCAATATTAATTAATTTACACAAAACTAGAATAGTATGATTTTCTCCGTTTTTTTTATTAATTCTGAACAATTTACAATGAGCGCACATAATTTATATTTATACCCTAGATTTACAAAATGTAAGTTAGATATTTTCACGATTACGGTTATTTTCTATGATTCAAGTTGCAATGGTTACTTGTTTTTTGTGATTAATAAAATTAACTGTTTTGACACAAAAAAAAAAATAAAGTTGCCATGGTTACTTAATATTGAGTATCATGAAGCGCAAATGAAATATGAATATATACATATTCAAGTTACAATGATATATATATATACACACTATCAATCATTTGTGTAATAAAATAAATATATTGGAAAATTCATATTATTATTAATATAAACTTATTAAATGTTGAATATAATATATACAACTAACTATAACTGCTTATAGTAAAAAATTGAAGTTAAATAATTTAAAAATCATAATTAATTATAAAACTATAATCAATAAACGCTTATTTAGATGGTAGAACTAGAAGCCAAGTAGGACTTTAGTAGCAATAAAAGCTGAAGAAGTTCGGATAATATAGACCACACGCCATGATTTAAGGAATCAATTATATTATTTTGAAAATGAACTTACAAATATAGATTTTACAAAATCTAGTATAAATTTTTGAAAGAGTACCTTTCTTAAAATATCTTGATAAAAGCACTCTTAAATTCTAACAATAATTTTATAAAATTTAATCTAAGATTTAATACCAATTTTAATATTTAAAAGTGACTATAATTTTTTAAGAAAATATCTTTTTCATTTTGGGAAAATATAAACCTATGGCAATAATTTTCCCTTGATATATTCACACCATAGATTTAAGGAATGAATCATCAAAGCCATGGTTTGCAAATCCTCCCCGCTCCGTCTGTCTAGTAGTCGCAAAAGATGCTATTCATCCACCACTTTACTAGTACACACCACTGCGAACCCAATTAACTATTTCCATCTCTTCCTCCTTCATTATTGACATGTTTTGGCTACTTCTCTGCTTTTGGTGAGCTGTTTCTCTTCGTCTCTTCTTCCTTCCTTCCTCCAGAGATGTGGGGATGGCATCACTCTGTGAAATCATGAGTCTTCTTTGGAGATTTTTCCCACTTGTTTTTCTTCTTCTTCTTGTTGCTGTAAATCCATGTTTTGGATTAAACAGAGATGGTGTTTTGTTGCTTTCTTTGAAGTACTCTGTTTCGAGTGATCCTCTGTTTGCGCTTGAAAGCTGGAATTACTTGGACGAAACTCCTTGTTCGTGGAATGGCGTTTCATGTCAAGCTGTTTCGGATGCAACGAATTCTTCTTCTTCTTCTCAGGATCGAGTAGTTGGTTTGTCTCTTCCGAATTCTCAGCTTCTGGGTTCCATTCCTGATGATCTTGGTTTGATTGAAAATCTTCAAAGTATTGACCTTTCTAATAATTCTCTCAATGGATCTCTTCCTTCTACACTTTTCCAGTCTTCAAAGCTTATATTTCTTGATTTGTCTGACAATTTGATCTCCGGGGAGATTCCGGATTCCATAGTACAGCTTAGTAATCTTCATGTTCTTAACCTCTCTGATAATGCATTGGCGGGAAAGCTTCCGACCAGTCTTGGAAAGATGCAGAATCTAACTTTTGTGTCGGTGAAGAATAATTACTTATCGGGTGGTCTTCCTAGTGGTTTTCGAACGATACAAGTTTTAGATCTATCTTCCAACTTATTGAATGGATCTCTTCCTTCGGATTTTGGTGGGGACAGTTTGCGATACTTGAACATCTCCTTCAACAAATTTTCCGAGAAAATCCCCGAAGAATTCGCCGGGAAAGTCCCCAGTAACGCTACTGTTGACCTCTCCTTCAACAATCTCACCGGAGAGATCCCACATACCTCTGTTTTCATGAACCACGATTCCGATTCATTTTCGGGGAATCCCGATCTTTGCGGAGAAGAAATCAATAATCCATGTCCCGTTTCATCGTCACCATCTCCTTCACCAAACAACACTTCTCCAACATCTCCTCCCGCATTCGCCGCATTTCCGAAAACACTCGATTCTCCGGCACCGGAATCTGGACACGGGAATGCTTCGCAGCAAGAAAAGACAGGGCTAAGAAGAGGAACAATCATAGGAATCGTCGTAGGCGACATCATAGGCATTGGATTATTAGCTATGATATTCCTATACGTGTACCAATCAAAAAGAAGGAAGAACATGGACGACGAACTAAACAAGGAACCTATCCATGGGTGGTCATCATCACCGTCGTCGTCGTATGAGTCAAAAGGGTTCAGAAGGTGGTCATGCCTGCGTAAAAAAACCGAAGAAGAAGAATCATCATCAGAATCCACAGGCTCTTCTGATAACGAAGTGGAAGCACAGAGACGAGAAGAATCATCGGAGAACAAAACAGGGACGTTGGTGACAGTTGACGGGGAAAAAGAGATGGAGCTGGAGACACTTCTAAAGGCGTCAGCTTTCATACTGGGTGCTACTGGTTCGAGCATAATGTACAAGGCGGTTCTCGAAGACGGCACCGTGTTAGCGGTTCGGAGAATCGGCGGGAGCGGCGTAGGCCGGTTCAAGGACTTGGAGAACCAAGTCCGAGTCGTGGCCAAACTGGTTCATCCGAACCTGGTTCGGATTCGGGGATTCTACTGGGGGAATCAAGAGAAGCTTATTATCTACAACTTCGTTCCCAATGGCAGCCTGGCCAACGTTCGCTACAGTAAGTCAATTTTTATTTTAATCTAGTATAAATTAATAATAGTGTCAAACAATTAAGATTAGAACATTCTCTTTGAGTTGAAAGATCTTTTACTAGAGAGAGCATGGTAAGTTGGAATTTAGTTAATTAAGATGTGGTGGGCTTAAGATTTAAAGAGGATAAGGGAGTCGACGTGGAGTAGGTACAACTGAACCCTCTTCTTTAATGCATCCTAGTCAACCGCTTCTGAGTCCCCCTGCTTTATGTTCAGCTTTCTCACCGCCAGACGCGTGCTCATAATTATTAACACCTCATATTTTTATCCAATTATAAATATAAAAGTTAATTAATAGTTATAAATAAATTAAAAAAATTAATTAAATTAGTTAATTATAAAATTATAATTAATATAAAATTTAGTTGATTAATTTAAATATATTAAAAAGTATATGATATAAATTTATCTCATATAGATTGGATTATGTTATAATTAAATTTATTAATTGACCTAGTACTGAGAAAATGAGGCTGTATTATGTTATGCCGCATAGAAAAGATTATATTACGTCCATTTGTTTTCTTTCTCATGTGGTTTGCCTCTCAAACTAAAAGGAAGCATCACCCTTTTACTTGTGTCTAATAGTAATATGTAACCCCCAACGACTCACTCATAATTTGAAATTGAACTGAATTCATGAAAATCAATATATATATATTTGTTGGCCACAATAAAAATTACTATGCATAATACATATAAGAACTCAAATTTCCACGGAATTATGCTTCTTCTTGTCACTATATATCTTGGGATGTTTATGATGGATGTGCTTTGCTTGTCAGGGAAAGTAGGTTCTTCGCCTTGCCATGTGCCATGGGAAGTAAGGCTGAAGATTGCTAGAGGGGTAGCACGTGGGCTGGCGTACCTCCACGACAGAAAGCATGTTCATGGAAATCTGAAGCCCAGCAACATTCTCTTGGGCAATGACATGGAGCCCAAGATTGGAGATTTTGGGCTTGAGAAAATTGTAACGGGAGATTCTAGTTATAAAGCTGGAGGGTCGGCCCGTATCTTCGGCAGCAAGAGATCCACCTCCTCACGGGATAGCTTTCAAGACGTTAACTTTGGGCCAATCCCAAGCCCAAGCCCGAGTGCCATAACAGGTGTCTCTCCTTACCATGCGCCAGAGTCGTTCAGAAACCTGAAGCCTCACCCGAAGTGGGACGTTTACTCGTTTGGGATCATATTTCTGGAGTTACTAACGGGGAAGATTGTGGTTGCCGATGAGATGGGCCAAGGCCCAGCAGGGCTGTTGGTGGAGGATAAGAACCGGGCCTTGAGGATGGCTGACGTGGCGATCCGTGCTGACATGGAGGGTAAAGAGGAGGCCTTGTTGGCTTACTTCAAAATAGGGTATAGTTGTGTGTCTAGTGTCCCACAGAAAAGGCCGTCAATGAAAGAAGTGTTGTATGCTCTTGATAAAAGCACATGCTCCTTTTCTCCTTCCTCCTCGTGCTCTTATTATTACGGTCACTAAACCCTGTGCGTTCTGTTCTCACACTACATTTGTAGAAAGTTGTATTTATTATTGACCAATAGGATTTTTAGTTTGTTAACAATGGTGTTCCTTCCCCTACTTATCTAGGAATATTCTCCTAATAGAATATGTTTTTGAATTTTCTTTTGGTTCTCATGTGTTGGTTCAGTCTGCCAAAAAACATGATCCATCCACTTGTCTGAGTTCCATTCACTTTATCAAATCTTGACGCTTATTTAGGAAACAGGGGAAGAAAAATCTTGGAATTTACTAGAAAGACTGAAATGTAGGATAGAAAGAACGGACATTTATCCATGAAGGGGCAAATATCTCAATTTTTTTTTACCCACCCTGTTCACCGGAGCTTTGCCCCGACTATATCCGGATCCGACCCGCGTCGCGCACCTGGCTATGGTGGGTGAGTCTCCTAACGGGAATTTTCTGTATACGCCAAGGCTCGAACTCAAGACCTCGCTTAAATGATGCCGAACTATTTACCACTCGGACCAACCTCCGTTGGTTCTCAAAATTTATTATGTTGGTAGCAAGCCCCAACCAACTAGTGGCAAAGTCCAACTTTAAATTGGAGTGAGTCCTATAAAGTCAAACAAAAAATGGGTCGTAGGAACATATCTTAAAACAAATTTAATACTAATAGGCATTGGTTTTAGTAGAAGGGACTTTGATTATTTAAATTTGAGTTTGTGTGAATGTAAAAAATAATTTTAAGAAAGCAATCATAATTAGACCCGATAATACTTAAATTTGACATAATCAGATGGTCATATAAAAAAAATCTTAAAAACAAATTTATATTGTTTAGAGGGATGGGATTGAATGGCAAAGTCTTGTGTTCATATCTACATTCCCATTTATATTGAAGAATGTAAGGGTTGCCAATAATTGTGAAGAAGGAAATGATGAAGACAAGTGTAACTGTTGTGAGCATATCCACGTTTTTTAGAACACTGCGAAGTAACTGAACTACCAAATTTGACTCTCAGAACTATTGTCTGGCACCTCCATAGCTGTCACTCGCAAAATATCTCCCTCTCTCCTCAAAGCACATTACGCAGTTCCAACATGTTCCGATTCCCTTGTTCAACTAACTCCACCCATGTCTCCACAGTTTTAAATTCCCAACACAATGATAATGCCTTCATGTTCACACACTTTCACATTCATGGGTTTCGGAGAAGTCAAGGCTTTTTTCTAAGATGTTTGGCCAAGAATGCAGTATAGAATTAATAACATAACAACCAAAGTTGAATTTCAATTACATGATCGTTATCACATTTTGATAAAGGAAACCAAGACTGGGTACCTTAAGAGGGGCATTAATTACATCAATAGAGAAGACAATTGCATAGGTTGCTCCCGAGATCGCTTCTTCTTCTTCAGCATTGGCTCCTCTGAAACTGTTACTGAGGCCCACGAATCATTTGAAGTATTGTTCAAGAAAGCATCAATCACCCCATCTGGGCTTCTCGGTTCAGATTGGCGTTTGCGTCTGCACTGAAGATTCTTAATGTCTTCGTCGTTACAACATAGTATTTTCAGAACAAGTTTGTAGCACCGGCTCATTTGTTCCTATATAAAGAGTTTAACATAAAAAATTGTCCAGAAATTCATCAAATTTATGAGTACGTAAAACTAAAGAAAGCAAACCTCGCAGATTTTGAGTAAACCCAAAAGCTGGTTTCTGTATTCCACCACATTAAACGGTTCAATCTCTCGGATAACATGGACCATTGTAGCAGCAGCAATTACGGAAGGCAGATAACTCATAACCTCTAAATCTGAAGCAAAAAAATAAATAAAAAAATTCCAACGTTGGGATATTATTTTAATGTTAAAGATTAACCACATAGTCATATAGCTTACCCGCAAGCACTAAAAGCAGAACGCGTTCGCATCGCCAGAGGAATTCGCAATGCAAGTGGCTCTTTAAACGTAGTGTTCTCACAAAGTGTCCAAAGAAGGATATTGGAGTCACAGGATTCATCCTCCATTCAAGAGTTGATAACACTAGAAGCTCCATTCTCTTTACATCTTTTGCTTCGAATTCGAATTTCGATTCCTCCACCTGATTCAAACACAAACACAAAAATCCAAACTTTAAGAAACAGACAAACAACAAACACCGAGGATTTTCACCAGAAATGTGACACTTACTTGAAGGTCTAAGAGACATGACCCTTGGGATTCCTCCATTTTTACAGCTACATTCAAACAAGCAACTGCAGCGAGCTGTGTCGTCCATGGCTTATTTTGCTGAAGACTTTGGATGAACCGATCGAAGTAGTTCACAGCAAGAACAGAGATCAGAGCAGAGAAATTGAGCTGAGCACAAACCTTCAAAACCCAGAACACAGTCTCTTCGCGAGCTTGCTTTAGAGTTTCATCGATTATTATATTACCGATACCCAAATGGGTCCCTCTTTCTTTTGAGATTAGAGAGATAAGACCATCGTCATCGTCCGAGAAAACATCATTTTCCAACAAAATCAGAGATAAAGATGAAGACTTTTCCCGATAACTCTCTCCTCCTTCAGTACCATACTCTGTAAAACCATCTTCCTCACAGAGAAGCGCATCAAGGAACAACGAGTTCTGGGCATCTTCTGTGAGAGCCATATTCTTCAGAAAAGAAGATGAGAAAGGGGGAAAAGCCTTGTTCATTCATTCATATCCTGAACAGAGCAACACAGAAACATGTTCATTCAATGAAACAATTGTTTGCTTGTGGCATTTCGAAGAACTTATGGCGTGTGTATCTGGGAGAGTGAATAACTTGCGAAAGCGTATCATGGCCCTGCGTTTGATGAGATTATTGTGACCATTGTGAAAGAGTTTGTTGTGCACGCTCTCGTTTGTGAGGCGATGACAGTAATGGGAAGTAGGAGGGGGATGTGCGTTTGTTGCAGGCAGTGTCTGAGTGTTCCTCGAAGAACGAAGCGGATAGAAACTGATGAGGTAACGGCCGCCACGCGCTAGGGAAAGCCGTTGTAATCGTGAAAGGCTAATTTTTATTATATATCATATTATTTTAAAAAATAACGCTTTGTCAATTTATATATAATTTTAAATAGTTTATAATTTTTTATTTAAACAATTCATAGTAAAACAAATATTTTAAATATTTTTTAAATATTTAAAAATTATTTTAAATTATATGTAAAGTGTCAAGTAGTTTTTAAATATTTTATATTTTAAAAATATTTTATTTTAAGAATTTAAGAAAAATTTAAAATTATATGTGAAGTGTCAAATATTTTTTTTAAATAACATGATATATAATAAAAAAATATAAAAATTATGACATAATAAAAATTATTAATTTAAACGGTAGGATTTTGATAATTAAAATATTAAAATTTTTAATTTAAATTTTTAAAAGTTATAGAGATTATACTGATTTAAAATTTAAGAAGTTTTATATATTTTAATATATTTTTAAATAACAATACTAAAAAAATACGAACAAGCATCTCTCCAAATTAGAGGAGATTTGGCCACTTACTCAAAACGTCGAGAGTTTGAGCGTAGGTGAGTATAGCAAATATTTTTCGAAGAATTATTTTTAATTAGGTTTAATAACACTTAAATATAGCTTCTTATTATTATGGATTATTTATGAAATATAATTCAATTAATTAATTTTTAAAAGTGTTCTTATACTACTTCCAGTACCAAATATAAGGTATTTGTTTGCTGGAGTATTGTTGTGGGCCATCCCAGAGCTTCAAATTCGGAGCTTCTCCATACCTGTACTTTCTTCTTCCTTCTTCTATTGTTCATAGTTATAGGAGCGCAGTGAAACAAAACAATACAAAACCTTGAGGCCAAGTACAATTAGTATTTATTTAAATTTTTTAAACATTTAGAGGTTCAAAATCTGACAGTGTGTATGAAAAATATTTTATGGTTAATACTATTTTTTTTTTTACAAACAAATTAACACTATGTTTTTGATAGTAGATACTCTATATTTATTTAAAAAATTAATATTTACTTCCCACATCTTCTATCAGATAGTCAATATCCTTCGTTGCACGTTTATAAACCCTTCTTGTAACTCCCATAGACTTACGACTCAGTCTTTCTTTCAAACTCAACTTCGCCTCCGTCAACTTCCCTTCCTTTCTGCCTTAGTGCGTGTTTGGCAAGAGCGGTGAAGAATTGATTCTGACCAAAATCGCAGTTTAAAATTTTTTTACACAAACAGCAATTTTTATTGAGAATTGATTTTGGACAAAACCTCGGTTTAAAACTTAGGTTTTGAATAAACTACTGAAAATAGTTTTTTCTTTGAAACCTAGGTTTTGGATTATCCAATTACTATTATACCCTTATTTTTTCTTACACCCTCTCTCCTCTCTTATCTCTCTTTTTCTCTCTCATCTCTCATCTCTACACTATTTTCTCTCTCCTCTTTCTTCTCTATCATCTTTCATCTCTCTTACTTTTAATCATATCATACCCTTTTTAGTAATTTACCAATATAAAAAGTGATTCTACTACTAATCATCCAAACATCTTTATTCCCAAAATCTATTCTCCCCAAAATCTATTCTTCCCATAATATATTTCCTAAAAGCTAATCCAAACACACCCTTAGGCAAGCCAAGGAACTAAAGTTTCTTTTTTTTTTTGGTACAATCCAAGGAACTAAAATTGATGCTTTAATACCCTACAACTACCTACGTCCTACACCTTATTATACTACTATGAAGTATGAACTATATTATTTTTATTCTCCCTCCTAGAAATGGGAATACGACAAATTAGTTTGTTTTGAATTGACAAGCATGCATGAAACTTTCATTTTTTCTACTTAAGAGATCTCTGCAGATTTGTTTGTGTTTTTTGCTACCTTGTCTTTTTTTTTTTTCCACCCGGTTTACTTGAGCTTTACCCCAACTACATCCGAATTCGACCCGCGTCGCGCACCTGGCTATAGTGGGTGAGTCTCCCAAAAAAAATTTTCTGCGTACGCTAAGGCTCAAATTTAAGACCTCGTTTAAGTGATACCGAGTCATTTATCATTCGGACCTCCGTTTGTGCTAACTTGTCTTTTGAAATCTGAGGCTTCTACGTTTACACAGTGCTTGCTTTCTCTTCTTTTTTTACTCTGTTTCACGGCCCAAGCTACCAGCTTCTTGTGCTCAGGTGCCCAATTCATCCGCCGAGACTAGCCTAAAAAAGTAACTCGAAATATTATATCTAATACAAAACACTCCCTCTGTTGACTAATTTAGGTGACTACAAAATATTCCCTCTGTGGACCCAAAGTGGCCCTATAATAATAGGTTACCACCAATACTTAGAGGAATAAATGGTCCTCAACCTCATCAGTTTGTCCTTATTATAATGCTATTGAAGAGAATATTTTATATATTTTAAGAGATTGTATTTATGCTAGATGTCTTTGGATCAAACTTTTATCATCGAGGTTTACTAATTTCTTTTTTACTACCCTTCTTCGTGATTGGTTTGCATTAAACTTAAAAAGAAATTTGGGCAATGTAAGTAGGAATTGGAATATTATTTGGGGTGTTACTATTTGAAAATTTTGGTTGTAGAGAAATGATGATGTTTTCAATTCAGGTGAAGGAAGACTTTTGCAACCTGAAATCATTATCTTGCGCACATGGAATAACCATACCAAAGTTGGTGATAGTGATGACTAAGATTTTGAGCTTCATGCAAATAGCAGGTGGAGACCTCTACCATTGGGCTGATTTAAAATTAATGTTGATGGAGCTGTGTCTTCTTCTAGAAATATTTTTGGTTGTGGAGGATTAGTAAGGGACAATACCAGTAATTGGAGAATATGTTTTACTCATTTTCTTAAAAACTGTAATACTTTTGAGGTGGAACAGTGGGCTATATATAAAGGCCACATTTTAGTATAGAATTATGGCTGCAGGAAATTAATTCTTGAATCATATTCTAAGTCTCTTATCGAAATGCTGCATCAAGAATATGACCACTTTAGTAGTTTGGTACTCTTACAGATTAAGCAGCTTTGGAGCAACCCTTAGGAGGTGAAATTACAATACATTACAAGGGTATAGAATAGCCTTGCTAATGCTCTTGCAAAAGAGGGCTTATCCAAATCTTCTATAATTAACTCATGCCTATTACATTTAGGGTGTGTTTGGATTAGCTTTTGGAGAATAGATTCTGAGAAGAATAGATTCTGGAGAATAGATTTTGGGTAGAATAGATTTTGGGAAGAATAGATTTTGGGAATAAAGATGTTTGGATGATTAGTAGTAGAATCACTTTTTATATTGGTAACTTACTAAAAAGGGTATGATATGATTAAAAGTAAGAGAGATGAAAGATGATAGAGAAGAAAGAGGAGAGAGAGGAGAGAGAAAAAGAGAGATAAGAGAGGAGAGAGGAAAGAGAAAAAGAGAGATAAGAGAAGAGAGAGGAGAGATAATAGAGAAAAGAGAGGAGAGATGAGAGAGGGTGTAAGAAAAAATAAGGGTATAATAGTAATTGGATAATCCAAAACCTAGATTTCAAAGAAAAAGCTATTTTCAGTAGCTTATTCAAAACCTAGGTTTCAAACCGAGGTTTTACCCAAAATCAATTCTCAATAAAAATTGCTGTTTGTGTAAAAATTTTCCAAACCGCAGTTTTGGCCCAAAATTGATTCTGCACTGCTCACCCAAACACACACTTAAGTAGCTTACTAGTTTCTGAGTATTTAGGATTAAATTCTCTATATTAATATAAATCATTTTAATTGGGCTTTAGCCCTCTCTTTATAAAAAAAAAAAAAAGTGGCCCTACCGCTCTCAGCGCAGCCATTCAGCAGTAACTCCAAATTGGAAATTCAACGTCCAATACAAAATACTTCTTCTATTACTTACGCGACTACAAAATTCAACGTCCAATGGGGTTAGTCTGAATAGTAAGCGACTAAGTAGTTCGGTATCATTTAAGCGAGGTCTCGAGTTCGAGCCTTGGCGTACGTAGAAAATTTTCGTTGGGAGACTCACCCACCATAGCCAGGTGCGCGACGCGGGTCGGATCCTGATATAGTCGGGGCAAAACTCCGATGAACGGGGTGGGTAAAAAAAAATACTTCTTCTATTATTCGATTATTTAACTAATTTAAATAAATTAAATAATATATAATAATAATTTTTTTAGAATTTAAATTTTGTTATAATTAATTAATTAATTTAATTTTATTAATATACTTAAATTAATTAATTAATTTTTATATTAATGACATAAATATATTATTACCAACGTATTCTCAAGCATTGATAGTTATATCATATGTCGTTATTGTTATACTAAGGGTTTAATTTTTTTAATGACTATTAATATTTAGCTTTATTAGGTTAAATTATATATGTATATAGCTTTTCTATTTGGAGAATGCTTAGATCCAATCTCTTAGATCAATTATGTCCAGTTCTCTAATTGTGTCATGCCACCTGTCCTATTTTACCAAATCATCATTTAACTCCAGAGTCTCATTATAGAAATTGTTAGGCCACGTTTAATATGTAATATTATATTTTAATAGACTATGATTAAGATTGAGATTGATAATAAGAGTGGGAATAGACCTTTAAAATTATGTTTAGTATGAAATAATATTTAAAATAAATAATATTATTAATTTTATTTTATAATTAGCCATTAATTATAAAAAAATTATAATATCTAGCCCGTATATGTTTCTCTTCGTCGTCTTCCCAAAATTAAGAGCAACGACAGTAGCAGAGGAATTTGGCAGTTTCTGACCAGAGGAAATGGAAGAGGAGGAGTTGGGATCGAGTACGGATGGCAATCATAAGAGGTGAAAGATTGATGGGGCTGCATTAGCTATTGTTGCTGTAACAATAGTGGTGGAACTACTGCTACAGAGGAATTGGTGTTAGGATTTATAACCAAATCTCATATTCATAGAGAGGGAGGAGGCATAAGATTCGTGTGGAAGTGGAAGGTATCACCTCAGAGCCATAATTGATTAGAGACGGGAAAGAGTGTAAAAGAGGTCTTTTTTGGAGAAGATGAGAGGAGTGACTGCCCTAGAAATGATGTCAGAATAGTCAGAGGAGATCGGAGAGATTGGAGGATCAAAGAAAGGAGGAGATGGAGCTGAATTTGGATACATCTGCTAAAGAAATAAAGGATAGAATGATAGAGACATAATGGAAGAATGACGATGTCAGAGAAGTGAAAGACATTAGAAGATGGACGACAAAGAGAGGGATGATTTAAGGTAATTTAGTCTTTAAAATTATCAATTTTAAAACTAAAAATATAATACTAGAGTAAAATGATATTGTTCAATCTCGTGTATATATATATATAGTATTGTCTAATCTTAACATTTTTTTCAATAGTATATATTAAACAATCCAATTTAGACTATTCTTTATCTTTAAGCCAGTCTCACACCTAGACCTAGGTACGCCTTATTGCTTGGAACTTGGAAGTCTGGAGAACGTTATTAGGAAAAATAAAAAGTTTAGGGCGTCTTTGAGCTACGATCACCTATCAGGTCGGGAGATGCGATGGCGGCAAAGAGCACGGCGGCCAACGGCGCATAGGGATTTTGTGAGAACGACTAGTGCGTGAGTATTTTGTTTTAATTTCTGGGGCTTCTTAAAATTCATTTGTCATATCACCATATGTTGGTTGATTCGATACTTGTTCAGATTTGAGAAGTAAGGAATGCCCTGCATTAGTTCAGATACATAGGATTCATTTCGGCTTCTCCGCTCACCGGCGCTACTACGACGATGAGTATTAAATTCTTCCTTTCCTGGATGTATTATTTATGGCTTTCTCTCTCTTTCCCCTTTTGAATTTCCTATATTCATGGCTCGTTGGCTGTCCTAAGATTTCGGGTTGATTTTTCTCTTACTTTTGTCATGAGAGATTATCTGATTGTAACTGTCAGTTTGGGTGTTAATATTTGTTCTCAGAGAGGACAAGTCATATTGCCCCATTCATGCCCCTCGTCCTTTGTGTTTGGTGTTGCTATGAATTTTACCTTGATTGTGTTGAAAGGTTGAAATTTGTTTGGAGATTTGCCCTTGTTCTGCATAAATTTCTGGTTGTTTTCTTTCACTGAAGAGAAAGTTTGGGTGTTTGTAGCCAAGGTTAGGGAAGACTTCTAATCCTTTGGACTTCGCAAGACAAAAGTTCCTTTTTTTGCCACCAAGTTGAAATAAAGACGTGCTATGACTTGTTTGCCCCACAAGAAGCGCAACTCCTTTGCTGCATCAATTGACAGAACATTTATACAAAGTTAATAGATAATGATTTGATCTTATTTTGGTTGTTGTGGATATTATCAGCGCAGAATTGAGCTAGTATATGGACGCACACTAGACAATCCCGGTGATATCTTATAATTTAAAGTACATGTTCTTTTATTCACAGGTATAAGTGACAGTGCTAAACTATAAAATTACGTTTTCAAGTTTTAAGTACCAAAAGTAGTCATATGTTTGATTTATGCATATTATTGTTAGCTAGTGCTGTATTTCTTGTACAACAGCAATCTGGGTTTGAACATTGTGTTGGTTCTCATTCTGCACTGCATCAGCATTGTTCCTTGAAGATGCGTGTTTCTCTTTCAAAATTGAGGAAACACAAGAGATGGCTGGCACTCACGTCTTTATTTTCATTTCTTTTGTCATTAGCATTTTCATTGCCATTTGAATCATTCGGGCTGACATCATTCTTGTTTTATGACTTTGAAGATTCCTTTTGTTTTGTTATCGTAGTGTCAAAGGAATGGACTTGACCTTGGTTGGCATTTATGCCATTATTAGCACTCCCATCACCGTCTGTTTTGCTATGAGCAGAGTTTCTATTGTCATTTTGCCCGAAATGACCACGATTTTCTTAGTTTGAGGAATCATCTCTCTTCAGTTCAGATTATGAAGTGGAGGACAGTGAACCAAATTATAAAAAATTGTTAATGTAGTACAATGACCAATGATTATATACTTTTGGTCATTTATCATGTGGTATTGATTATGGCATTGGACCATATGCTTGTAATGGTTGAATTAGTAAATGAAAATACTAGTTTGTATACTAAATTTGTATTGTATTTCACAATTGGTATTCATTTACAATTTATGTTGGCTTTCTAAAATCATAAGACAAGGATAAAAATTGTTGAAATATCACATGTGATAGGCATATTCAATGCATAGTTTGATGAAATAAGGTCTACTTGTTTAGTAAATAAATGAAAGAGGGACAACTTGCAAGTGCTGCCAAATTAAAGTGAATTGCGCGTGTTGCTGATTGAAACAGGAACCACTCTTTTATTATCTTAAAAATTAATCTGACAAGCATCCTACCTAATTTTAAAAGGAACATAAATATGTAATAAAAAAAATATCTCCTCTCAAATGTTGATATCTATGATACCATCACTGTCAATTCTATAAAACAAGAAGAAAACAATTTTTATTGTTCTGAATGATCCCAATTGGTAATCAATATTCAGTATCTGGCAACAAAAAAAAAGGATAATCAATATGCACTAATTAAAAAGAAGAAAATGGTTGTGGCTCTACTCCACTCCGAATGTTGGATCTTGCTCTCCGTAATTTTTTATTTGACATGTCAACCTGAGTTATATTAAAACGGAAGAGTTAGTCCGAGTGATAAGCGGCTCGGTATCGCTTAAGCGATGTCTCGAGTTCGAGCCTTAGCGAATGCAGAAAATTCCCGTTGGGAGACTCACCCACCATAGCCAAGTGCGCGACGCGGGTCGGATCCAGATGTAGTCAGGGCAAAGTACCAATGAACCGGGTAGGCAACAAAAAAAAAATGGAAGAGTTAGTTGGAGATGAATTATAGCCAAAATAATTTGAAAATGAAACATATGTATTCTATAAATACCTCTTAGTATGTTTGGTAAATCTCAAAATCGATGTTTTAAACATGTTTGTGACCTAAATCTTAGTTTAAATTTTTTTTAAAACAAATAGTCATATTTGTCTAAAAAGACTTTTGGACCAAACTATGATTTAAAATCAAAGTTTTAGATAAGCTATTGAGATTAGCTTCTAAAATAATACAAGAGTTTATAGATTATCCAATTACTATTTTACTCTTACTTTTTCTTACACCCTCTCTCCTCTCTCTTCTTCACCCTCACTCCTCACTCATCTCTCTTCTCCACTCTCTCTCATCCCTCATTTCTGATATTTTTAATAAAATCATACTCTTTCTAGTAATTTTCTAATTACAAAAGTATTTCTGGTAATAACTATCTAAATACTCATTTATTCATAACTTTTTTTTTCCATAAATTTTTCTTTAAAAGTTGTTCAAAACCTCCCTTTTTTTTATAAGCCTATTTTTTAAACTTTTATCCAAATTCTTAGTGTCGTTTTCTTTTAAATACATCCACTTCGAGTATTTTTTTGTCCATATCTTGAGAATGTACCTCAAGAAATAACTAATTTATTCCATAAATTAAGTACCAGAAGAGCATGATAACATAAGATGCCAATTATATTTTGAACAGAAGGACATCTAAATTTAATGGTGGCATCATTTGACTCATTTCATAATTCTCCTCTAACTCCTTATATCTCATGTCCTCTATCAATCTCACAAAAATTCTAAAGAAACCTAACACATTAAATGTAGGCCTCATATAACCTCTTCATCGGCCATTAAAGGTATGTTTGGTTCAACGAAAAGGAAAGTAGGTTAAGTTAATTTAGGAGAGAGTAGGGGAGGGTAAGGGATATAAGTAGGGGAGAAGAAGAGATATTTCTTATTTGGTTCAAGAGGGGAGGGGAGGGGAGTTTATTATAAATTGACAAATATACCCTTATTTTTTTTTTTTTTTTATCTTTATTGATTTTTTTTCAAAAGCTTTGCGATTCACAAAACATCTTCGATCATCAGCCAAAAGCTCTTTGAGAAAATACAGAAGTAAATTATTCTTCTTCTAATTAATGCCATCATTGCCATCTTCGTCATTTACTCTTTGCTGTGATTGATTCATTGATTGATTGATTCCATATTTGATTCTCTTTGGTATTTATTCAATTTTCCTAGTCCTTCAACTGTAATTTTCCCGGTCTTTGGTAATTATGGGCTTCACTGGATGAAGAGTGGGAGAGAGAGAAACTGTAACTTGCATATCTTTAGTAATTTTCCCAGTCTCTGGTAATTATGGGCTTCAACTGTAACTTGCAGATCTCCATCCTTAGCGTTGCATACTCCTCCAGATCTTTCGAGGAGAGGTCGTCAGCCAAGGAAAAAATGTTGACGGCAATGGAGGCTGGGGGCGAAGGAGGTTGCGGATCAATAGAGGAAGAAGAAACTGACTGCAAAATATTAACTCCTCGTAACCCCACCTCTCTCTTTGGTCGGAAGGAGTAAGAGCGGAGGAGAGTCACTGCAGGTAAGGGAGAGGCTGGTCGCTGTGAGGTGAGGACAGTACTGAAATATTAAAAAATTACCATGGGCAATTTTGTCACAAAACAAGCAAAATTTCTCATCCCTTAAAAAAAACCCAATTTTAGAGGGTTGAGAGAGAGGGAGAGGGGAGAAAAAAGGACAAAAAAATTCCCCTCCCCTCCCCTTCCTTTTATAAACCAAACACACATTCTACATACCCTCCCCTACCCTCCGTTTCAAAAACCTCCAACTAAACAATGCCTAAAGCTTTCACTCAAAATTTCTAAAGAAACCTAACACATTAATTGTCCATTTGTTTGTCGATTAATCATTTGAGCTAAACAACCGGTTCTTAAATCTTTACGAGCATTTCTTCCTTCATGGTCATTCACTCTTTTAAACCCTTCTTTAAAATATACAAATTTCTAAGATAAAATTGTCGGATGATCTGTCTTACATTTATTTACCCACTCTTTCCTGATACTAAATTCAACAAAACCAGCATATGCATTATAAAACCTATATGCATGAGCTTCACTTTCAAACTCCATGCCCACGTACGGAGTTAAATATGCTTCATTGACTTCATGTTCTGTAAAATATTCATATAATATCCAAGTATACATTAGAAAAATGAAACAACAAGCAAGAAAAACCATGAACAATTAATTAAAGTACATAACGGTCAGCCATGAATCATTAATTGAAAGAACAAAATGCAAGTGATTGTACTCACCAACCATGTGATTGAGTATCCTAAGGGAGAGGCAAAGAAACACGTACGTAGTTTACTGGATAAGAAACATAAAAAAGACAACAAATTAAATAAAAGAGTTGCGCCCCAAAAAAAAAAACTCCATTAATTCAATGTTTTTTCTGATTCTGAAAGATGAAAGCAGCAGCCACCAGCCAAAGGATGCATGGTTTTTTCCCAATCATATGTGAACACAAGTAATTCTCCATAGCTCAACCCAACTATTCAGAATCCATCATGAGACAAAAATCATACAGAACAGCAATGAAAAAAAATCTTGTTGGCGTGCTGGACAGCCGCTTCATGCACTTTCAAGGAGTCGAAAGACTTTCGCAGGGAAGCTGAGTGATTCTCCCAGAAAATCACATCATCAGAATTTTGTTCCCAATCAAAAATGAAAGAAGCCTCTGGAAGTGAAAACAAAACACTCAAGCACCAGTCCTTATTACAAAATCCCTGTGCGTCGTTGGCCGCCGGTGCTCTTCCCTGCCGTATTTTTCATATTTATTAACTTTGTTATCAAATTACCCCTTTTATACTCCCTTCAATAATTAAAAGAGGGATACAGAAATTTAAGGAAAATAATTATGGTATTTTAAAAAAATATGTCAAATTAATTAATTTAACTAACTTTTTTAATTTAATTAAATTAGTTAAATATGTCATATATTAAGAATTAGAATAATATTTTGCTTCTTTTTTTTTTGTAGAAACCAAGCGGTATCTTTAAATATCTCGTTCAAACTCAGGATATAATATTTAAAAGACTCAGCTATCTACTAACTGTGTCAAGCTTTGTTGGTAATATTTTGTTAATTTGGGCCAGCTAGAACAGGGAGCAGTGGAATTTTTGTTTTGTCCACCCGATTTACCGAAATTTTGCCCTGACTATATCCGGATCTGACCCACATCGCGCACCTTATTTAGGTGGGTGAGTCTCTCAACAAAAATTTTATATATACGTCAAAACTTAAACTCGACATACAAAATTTTGAGAAGGAAGGACGATCACTGTTATCGAATGGGCTTAGCAAAGCCCATATGTTTGGGCCAGATAAGTGCGTTGAGAATACCCACCTACATATGCTAGAGAATATTCGTGTGTTTAACTGGAGAAAATATGAGACATACGATTATTTAGAATGTATTTGATCTCTGGGGAGTACCATTTTATTATGATTTTATTCGTAGCTCTTAGGGATGCATCATAACTCCTGGGTGTTTAAGTTTATGCCTGAGGGTAATAGATAGCTCGTCCTACCTGATATTAGTATGGCTTAGGAGAAAGGGAGATTTTACCTTAGATTGTGGGGGCCTAACTCTTTTTTAAAAAATTTTCTTAAAAAAAAAATAGAGAATAATGGGGGAGCTCAACGCGCTAATTGGATCAAATACAACGTAAGTTCTTGGTAGCCTAAAATTCAATATTTCAATTCAGTTCAGTTAAAAGTTCAAACTAGGAATTGTATTAAAAAAAAAAAAAGTTTAAACCAGGACCATGATATATACATATATATATATATATATATATATTGTCAGAACAGAGTAAAAAAGAGGGATCATCGTCTTGTTCTCCTTTTCATTTGACTACGTTGAAACAGATATGCCATTCTCTTTCCAAGACTGAAATATATAAATCCAGAAGCTTACAAACATATCAACATCAAAGCTGACACATTCAACAAAGGCGAAATCGCACCAGAAGGTTCCAGCCACTCACATTCAACAAGGGCTTGTGCTTCACACACACCGAAAATTTACCAAATCACGTATTCAATCCCCATTCATTAATGCTTTGTTTGGTTGGGGAG
Organism: Leucaena leucocephala; assembly: GCA_037074615.1. Taxonomy (NCBI): domain Eukaryota; kingdom Viridiplantae; phylum Streptophyta; class Magnoliopsida; order Fabales; family Fabaceae; genus Leucaena; species Leucaena leucocephala. The sequence continues at coordinate 19,784,354 of CM073569.1, forward strand.
TTTTGAAGGGAAGGGTAGAATAGGGGAGATATAAGTATGTTTGGTTGGAAAAAATGGAGGGGAGAGGAGGTGAAATTTTTTGTCCTTATGTGCTCACCTCCCCTCCTCCACCTCCCCTCCAAAAGTGGAGGTTTTTGGAGGGGAAAGAAATTTTTTATACAAATTTAACAAAATTACCCTTTGTAATATTTTAATATTCTAATTATACCCTCCTCCTCTCCTCACACATCAAGCATCAATTTCCCTCTTTTTCTTTTGTTGACATTTTTACATTGATTGCTCAAGCATTTTATTAATTTATATATTATATTAATATATATAATAATTATTAATTAATAAGAGACAACATTAAAATTTTATCATATTTTTTATTTTTTTAATTTTATCATTATATATAAATGAGATAAAAAATTTTGAGATTTATAAATTAAAAAATAATAATTTTAATATAAATATTATAAATAAATTTAAATAAATAGGTAAGAGCATATTTGTCAACTTTTAATTAACTCCCTTACCCTCCCCTCCCGAACCAAACAAAAAGCATCACCTCTCCTCCCCTACCTTCACCCCTATAACCTCCCTTATTCTTACCTACCCTCTTTTATATTAACTCAACCTACCTTCCATTAAGTTAAACCAAACAATGCCTAAGTCCTGTTGCTGTGGAAAAACATCATGGGTCTTGTACTTAGTAACACCCAATTATAAGTGTGTTTGGTACAGGAATTTAGTGGAAGCGGAGGGAAGATGTTGGCTATTTTCTCTTGTTTAAAGAGAAAGGGAGAGGAATTTTGTCCATTTTTTTTATTTGTTATCACAATAATTTTAGAAGGAGAAATAAAATATTTTAAGATTTTTTTTCTCCTACTAACCCTCCTTCTCATTTTAAAATTGTAGGGATTTTGAGAAAAAAATAATTTTTTTTTCTTATTTTAACCATTATATCTATAATATATTTTTAATATTTTAAAATATCTTTTTCACATCTCACAATTATCTATATAAATATTTGTTCTTTATTCTTATACTAAACTATAATATTAAAATTTCTCATATTCTTTTTTTTTAATTCAGACAATATAATATTAAAATTTTCTCATTTCACTCCTCTCCCCCTGCCTCAATTCAGTTGAGCCAGAGTTGGTTGGTTCCATTTATTATAAGTGAGAAAACCAACTTTTTTGTTATTGACTATTGGCATTTGTTGGAACTTCTTAATTATGGCTATCGACTTTCCTGTGGCGGAAATCATATTAAGGCCAATTCTCCTTTTTGTGGGCAAATCATATTACGACAGATATTTGAATGCTCGTTCGGATAGACATTATTAAATAGCACCTTTTGATGTGAGCTATGAACAAGGTTTTGAGAAAACTCGTGTTTTCTGAGTTTTACCTTGCCCTTAAAAACTGCATGATGCGCCCGAATTTATGCCTGGTGACACGTCACTCCTCTAACTCGTAAATATTAAATTAATATAATTTTTAATCTCCCGTTGATATGAATTTTAATTTTAATTTTTAAAATTTTAATTTTAACTTTTTAAATTTTAAGAGATAAAATAATTTAAATTTTTATTAAATTATAAGGATAAATTTTTTAGACAAAAAAATTTAAAACACAAAAACTAAAATAAATACAAATTTAAAAAACTATAATTTTTATTAATTTTTATAATTTGTTTATTTGTTTATTTGTATGAGAAGAAAATTAGAAAAAGTATGTAAAAAAACTTATAGAGACAATAAATTGTTTTTACTAGTTTTTAAAACTGTTCCCTTTTAGTATGTTCTCCTATATTTTTCTCACGATTTTGTCCCCATCCAAACATATTACTACTATAAGGGAAGGAGAGGATATTCTAGAAGGATTAATCTTTCATATTTTAGTTTGCTTTGAGGGGAATGGGAATTTTTAATGATCTTTTCAAATTCTCCATTTTTGAAGATGAGGGGAAATTTTTCGAAAAAATTCTTTTACTATATATTAGTGTTAATTTTTCGAAGTGCAGCAAACAAAAAAAAAACATGCTCTCCTCCAATCAAACGCAGGGTTAATTTAATTTTACTTTTGTACTTGTAAAATATCTGGGAGCTGGTTCAAAAGATATATTTATAAATTACAAACAAATAGCATGCTAAATGGGTTTATTTAATATCCAACTAGATTTTGGTCCCCAAGTATTAAACAAATGGGATGGAGAATAAATGCTAGTTAACACTAATTCACATATAATACAAAATGTGACGAGATGCAAAGAAAAGGATCAATATATCTTTTCATGGGGGGAATTAAATACACAATAAATAGCTGATGCTGAATTAAAGGGTTAGTCTGAGTAGTAAGCAGCTCAGTATCGTTTAAGTGAGGTCTCGAGTTTGAGCCTTAGCATACACAAAAAATTTCTGTTAGGAGACTCCCACTATAATCAGATAGGTGACACAGATCAGATCCAGATATAGTTAAAATAAAATTTTAATAAATCGAGTGGTCAACAAACAAAAAATAGCTGATGCTGATACTCGTTCCGCGAAATGACGGATCAACTGTTGGGTAAGTACATTTGGTGGAATGGATGGAAACATGACCAATGAACATGGAAGTAGTCGCAGGGGTGTTTAGGTAATCCTCAAAAAACACTTTTAAAAATATAAATTATAGTTTTAAAATATAGTAGCCAAATAAAATTATAGTTTTCAAGAATATTTTTTTTAAATTATTTTCTACTAAAATAATTTTTATTATTTTTTTAAAAACTACTTTTTAAAAACTATTTCTAATAGAGGGTATGTTTGAAAACTTTTTAAATTAAAATTTTAAAATGGGTTATGGCTCAAATTTTAGTTTAGAAAATTTTTAAAACAAACAGTTATATTTGTCCAAAAGGGTTTTTGGATCAAATTATGATTTAAAATCAAAATTTTAGATAAGCTACTAAAACTAACTTCTAGAATAGTAAAAGAGCTTATAAACTATCAAATTACTATTTTACCCTTATTTTTTCTTACATCCTCTCTCCTTTCTCTTCTCCACCCTCTCTCATCTCTCCTCTTTTCTCTCATATTTTTAATAAAATCATACCCTTTATCGTAATTTGCTAATCACAAAAGTCCTTCTACTAATAACTATCCAAACACTCATTTATTTAAAATTATTTTTTTTATAAACCCTTTTTCAAAAACTATTTTCTAAAAGCTATCCAAAAAATTTTTGTTTTTCATAAATTATTTTTTAAAATCCTATCCCAATACATACGTATATTCTAACTTCAACTTGATTCATGTGTATGAATTGGATTTTTTTTCCATTCCTTTGTTTAAAAAGCCAATGTTGAATTTCAAATTGCCAATAATATTAAAAATATGTTACATCTAATCTTAAATATAAAAATTTATTTATAATATAATTTATATTTTAAATAAGTTTTTATATTTAGGGTTGGAAGAAGTAATTCTATTCCATCCCTACTCTACTCACTTTTTTATATGCATCCTAAATATTACTTTTGTTTTATGATTATCTTCATTATATTTATATTTTTATTTAACTAAAATGTCAAGAAGTTGATCGGCAATAACTAAGAAATTACAACGGAATACAATAAATTATGAATTTAAATTATTACTTTTGCTCAATTTTTAAATCGGGTCATATGGCCAGCAGCCAGCCCTTTGAATAATGAGAAAAAAAGAAAAATATAAGAATTATCGTTCCAAGGTCTGAAAAATTAAAAACAATAAATGAGAAAGTAAGTTCAGTCAAAACTCAAAAGCTGAGCATTCTTCGCTATTTCGTTCCTTACAGGGCTGTGCACATAGTTCAGTATGTCTAGCCTAACCCACAATAAAATAGCTATACTTAGCCCAATAAATATAGGGCAGGGTTAGGTATCGGGTTACAAAATTCAACCCATACTTTTTTCGGGCTGGGCACCGAGCAGGAGGTTGCTCTGTCCTGCTCTGCCCATGAGCACCACTTCTTTTATTTTTTTTACTTTTTTCCCTAAATGCTACACTTAAAAGGGAGAATATGATAATTACTGGTGACTAGAGGTTCATTTTAAAAATATTAGTAGTTAAGTATGTAAGTTGTATCTTGTAATATTTATAATTATATTAATTTTTTTTAACTTTGCTAATCATCATATAATTACATTATAAATTATAATTGTTTATTTTTTTTCCAGATATTTAGTCTTTGTCAATATTAGGGAGATTGATATAAAGTTACAATTACAAATTACTTAGACTTCAAGATTTTTTTTTACATACAATAGATTTCAAAAATTTAATTATCTTTTTGTTGCTTTATTCTTAGTGAATTATGGATATTATTTAAGTTTTAAAGATATATGAATATGGTATTATTTTATAAATTCATAATTGCAGATTTTTTTCACAACATGAGCATGACATCAAAACTTGGGCATACCCAGTCCAGGGCAATCTCAGCCCAAAATAGTTAGGGCTTTTACCGGGCAGGGCCGGGCATCGGGCTGCAAAATGTAGCCTATACTTTTTTTAGGCAGGGCACCGGGCACGAGGCCAACCTTATCCAACCTTACCCATGTACACCCCTAGTTCATAGTTCTCGGTACCACCATAGATTCATTAAAAACCAATACATATACCCATTAACATTTTAGCATTAACGTAAAGTTAATTTAATAATATAAAATTTTATTATATTTTTTAAAATTTAAAATTTAATTTTTTAGAAGGACATCAATGATCTTTAAATTTAAATTATGAATATGATCTGATTAATATTATAAAATAAAAAAATTAAAGCATTAATTTTTTGTTATTAGAATGGAGCTACGGATTCTATTATTAAGAAACTTGACTCGATGAGGCAGGGTTTCTCTTTCTCTCTCCGCAAGAGTTTTGTTTTTCCTGTGCCGCGATACTTCTAATTAAAGGATCTAGGTATCTAACCAACATATTGAATGTAATTAGTTGGAGTCCGGATAAAAACGGAGCAAACACGGCATTAAAATATGAATTCAACGTTCAAGAAGTGGACTAATGCAGTTTCACTCGATAACATTGAACGGCTGCGATGGATCATATGCCCAATGTGACGCGCAAGCCCGCTTGGGCTTTCCTGGCCAGAGTGCGTGAACCCACACGGTAATCACGTCATCGCCGATTGCGACGATGGAACCAGCACGGCCTTTCCCCATTTGAGGGGTTCTCTCACGTGTATATATCTCTACTACTTTCCCTCCCCAATTCCAATTCTCTACCCTGCCCCCTTCAATCGTCATTCTCTTCCTTCGATTCTCAATCTCTCTCTCCTTTCTCCGTTATCTCCCTTATGGGACAGTCACCGTCCACCGCCCTGCCTTCTCCGGATTTCAATCGTCCCGAGATCTCTCCTACCAATCGCTATAGCTATTATCATTCGGTCGCAGGTCTACCTCAAGAGTGTAACAGAGATGTGGATTTTTTGGATGATTCTACCGGTGGTTTTGACTATACCTCTAATCTCCCTGACGATTGCTTGGCTAGTATTTTTCAATTTCTTAGATCCGGAGATCGAAGATGTTGTTCACTAGTGTGTAAACGCTGGATGCGCGTCGACGGTCAAAGCTGGCATCGACTTTCCCTGAATGCTCAAGCGGGGTTGCTGGATTTTGTTCCTTCCCTGTTTAATCGGTTCGACTCTGTCACGAAACTCGCGCTGCGATGTGACCGCAGGTCGATCAGCATAAACGATGACGCCTTGATACTGATCTCTCTTCGATGTGAGAACCTCACTCGCCTCAAGCTCCGTGGTTGTCGTGAAGTCACCGAAGTTGGAATGGCCGCTCTTGCTAAGGACTGCAAGGCTTTGAAGAAGCTTTCTCTTGGATCGTGTTTGTTCGGTGTCCAGGGCTTAAACGCCGTCGTCAGTAATTGCACGCTCCTGGAGGAGCTCTCTGTCAAGCGTCTCCGAGGAACCGATGACGGTACAGAAGCGATTGGTCCTGTTCCTGCTGCTTCGTCTTTGAAATCTATATGTCTGAAGGAGCTTGTTAATGGCCAAAGCTTTGCGCCCCTCATAATTGGTTCAAAAAATCTTCGGACTTTGAAGGTAGTTCGTTGTATGGGAGATTGGGACAATATTCTTGAAGATATTGGAAAGTTTAATGCTGGTTTAATTGAGGTCCATCTCGAGAAGATTCAGGTTAGTGATGCAGGTCTTACGGGGTTATCCAATTGTTTGAGCTTGGAGACTCTGCACATTGTTAAAACTCCCGAGTGTTCAAATGTGGGGCTTTCTGTTGTAGCTCAGCGATGCAAACTTTTGAGAAAGCTTCACATTGATGGCTGGAGGACCAATAGGATCGATGATGACGGTTTACTTGCTGTAGCGAACCTCTGTCATAATTTACAGGAACTTGTGTTGATCGGCTTATTTCCTACTTCTCTGAGCTTAACGGCCATAGCATCCAATTGCAGAGATTTGGAAAGGTTTGCACTTTGTGGGATTGGCACAATTGGTGATGAAGAGATCGAGTGTATTGCTGACAAGTGTGTGGCACTCAAGAAGCTTTGCATCAAAGCATGTCCTATTTCTAATGCTGGGATTGAAGCTCTTGCTTCGGGTTGTCCAAATTTGGTTAAAATAAAGGTAAAAAAGTGCAGGAAAGTTACTGGCGAAGTTGTTGAGTGGCTGCGTGGAAGGAGGGGTTCTTTGGCGTTTAGTTTTGAAGATAGTGAGGTCGAAGCTTTGGATGGCAGTGCCAGTGATAATATAGCTCAGGACAGTACGATAGGATTTACTACACACTTAGTCGGCCAAGCCCCTGTTGCTGAGGCTGCATCAAGTAGTAATACTAATAACAACCGCTTGACTATATTCAGAACCAAATTTGGATTTCTGGGTGGTAGAAATTTTGTGCCTTGTCCCTTCAGAAGATGGTCAACAAGTGATAATATTGCCGACGATAGCTTCTCATGATCTTTGTGAGAAGGTGTTTAGCGTGTGACAAGTTTTTGTGTTCAATTGCCAATTCATTGCAGTTTGCTGAATTTCATTCCCCTCCGGTGAATTGCCAATAGCAATTGCTCTGTAACTTCATTGAATTTATGGGATCGCTGCATTATTTCTTTCAATTCGTTGTTTTTTATGTTAATGCAAGATTTTAGTTTTACTGAAGTAAGGCGAACATATGCTTCCGTGAAGAAGTTTGTGTATACGCAACGAGATCGAAGTAAACTTTACCCCCTGAAAGAACATGGAAATACCAAGATCAAGGATAATCATGAGGTGGGGAACAGGCGCGCTGGAAAGTGGAGGTTTCTGAATTGTGATATTGGAAGTAGAAATATGGGGCTTCTTCTGCATTGCAAAGAATCTGAGAGTAAGAAATGAGTTCTGATGTTATTATGCATGGTGCATCTTGTTATAGATTTTTATTGATATTGATATGATCAGACGGATTTTAGATGCTAAAAAACTAGGCATCAGAAGAAGGAACAAAGATCCTCAAAAATATAGTTGAAAGCTTGAAGCCAATTAGGCCACTTGCACTTGGAGATATTCTGGACATAAAATGAAGATGCAAAATTGCAAGGCGAGCACCGATATTTCCGCAAAGCGCAATCTTGAAGGCAAATCAAACAAACCTCCAACGATTAGTTAAATTAAAATTTTTAAAAATAGACTACACATTATCAAAGGAAAAAAAAAAAAGACTACATCGTCTTATGTTTTGGATCTTTCATTGGGATTTCTGTTTATTCCCCTCTTATGTAGGTTCGGCTTGTAAAATTTGTGATTGGTTGAGAATAAGCTACCAAAAACTCATAGAGCACAACAAGTTTTAGGTGAAACAATTCCTCGTTAACTTTGTTATCCGATGCTGTACTCAAATAAAATAGTCTTCTCTACCTTACATGAGGTAGTATTTAACTTGCCGAGTTACTCTGGCTTTTTTCTTAATATTTCCCCCTTTCGTATTGTTATTTTTGAAGTAAGATATCCAGAAGTTTAATTTTATATTTCAGTTTTTTGTAAGTTCCATATTATATTTTTATGATTCTCATCAACAATAAATTATATCCGTCTTTTATAATATTCAATGTTTAAATACTACAAAATATTCTAGATCAGGTTATTTTCGATCATCATATTTATCTTTGATTTAATGTCTATTTAGAAAATTCAAACTATGGTTTCAGAAGTATTTTCATGACAAAATTTCTCTCACATACTTATTCTATACATTGTAAAATCACTTTAAAAAATGTTCTAATTGAGAATAGCTATTTTTTCTTTGCTAAGTATATATATTTTTCTATTGAACATATTTAAAATATTATTAAATATTTTTTTAGCAGAGATTTAAATTTTAGTTGACTATATTATGAAAAATCAGTCCTTTTTACTATATACAATTTCTGTTAGTTGAAAATAATTTTTGAACGAGTTCCCCACATTTTTTACAAAAAAAAGAAAAAGAAAAAAGGGCGGGTCAGCAAAATGACCTGGGAAACTATTTATTTTAATAAATTAATTTCTAAGTTTCATAATGTTGGTGGTTTGGCGCCCCTTCTCTCCTCCTCCCATGCAGACATTGAACTGGGGGTATGGACCAACTCAGTGATCCAATCCAACTTAAGATAGGCTGATATAGTCCTAGTCCAGTTCAATAAAATAATAGCATGAAATTTACCCAAAAAAAAATAATAGCATGAAGAGATGACTTAAGTTTGGTATAACGATTTACCAAAAAAAAAAAAGTTGGTATAACGAAGAGTTTTTGATAAAATAAAATAAAATTAAAAATTTATTTAATAATATAGAATTGATTATAAAATTGATGTATATTTTTTTATAATTTAAAATAAAATATTTAAAATATTTTATTTATTTTAAAAAAATAAAATTGTTCATAAATTTTATAATTTAATAAAATAATATAAAATAATTTATTTTTATTGTCTTATTTTTTATTTTTTTATAAAATTAAAATAATTTAAAATATTATAAGTAGATATAAAAATAATTTTTATTATATTAAATAAAAAAAATGACACTTTCACTCCTACTTTCTTATATTTACTTTCCTTATAGCAAACATGCCCCTGGGTAATTAGATCACTTGGTAAGTTGGTATGGTATGACTAACCCGAAAGGCCGAGAGAGATGTAATTATTTTTAACGTCGCTAAAAGTTCTAAGCTATACGTTGCCGTTCTGCTGGCACTCACACCCTCACGTTAGCATTGTTAGGATTCAAAATTTTTAATTAATTTTTTTTATTCATTTATATTTTATAAGAAAAAAGAAAAAAACTTTTTTAAATTTAAAAAAACAAAAAAAAACTCTTAATTTTAAAAAAGACAGATTAGGCAGTTATGGGAGTTATAAATACCATTATATGAGTTATAAATACTATTAGCAGAGTTACAAATATTATTATGGGAGTTACAAATACTATTGACAGAGTTATAAATATCATTGATAAAATTATAAATACTATTATAAAAATTATAAATACTATTGACAGTTGTAAAAGGTACAATTTTGTCTTTTACTTTAAATTTATAAAGAACTGTTTGCAACTCTACCAATAATATTTACAACTTTTATAATAGTATTTGTAACTCGGCACAAGAATTTATAAATGACAGATTGAACCTATCTAATGTCTATTTTAAAATTCAGAATTTTTTTTATCTTTTTAAATTTTAGAATATCTATTATTATCTTTTTTTTTCCCATTTTATATTCTCCTAATTAAAATTTTAGAAGCCACTTCTTTAATTTTTTTAAATTCAGCTGATACAATTTTTTTCTCCCCTCCCCCCTTGAAAACCCTCACACCAAACCCTGCCATTTCGCCCTAACACCAGCAGTCAGCGGCGGCCTTCCTCTCCGTCCCTTACCTTCCATTGCTGGTCGCTACTCCATCTGGTCCTTCCTCTTCTAGTGTTCTTCATTGGCGTCGACGCGTCGTTTTCTTCACTCTAACACCTGCTAGTTGCCGGTCTCTTAACTTGTTCATCCTCTTCCATAAGGTGTCTTTCTCATTCTTTAGCCTTTTCTCCCCGCTTCTTGGTATTCTCTGCTTCATTGTTGAATTCGTCGGTCTTATTTGTAGCTAATTAGCTTGATGCTGCTTTAATGTTTTATTAATCCTCTGTAGTTAAGTTTAGTGTTTATTCCTAGTTTTGAAAGATGTAGTGTTGGTTTCTGATTGTTATTCATATTATTGATGCGTATTCAGTATTTTGTATTAAGAAGTATTAAGATTTTCATCATGACTGATTATATAAATTTTTGTCATGTATTGTAGCTCGTTGGTTTATATAAATTTTTTTGAGGTTGGCTGGATTATTTTGTTCATAGTAGCTCGCTCGTTTATATGAATGTTTAAGGTATCTATCTAGCTGGCCTCGGCCTTGGAACTTTGAAGAACTTACAATGGAGGAGAAGTTAGACGTTGCAGACAAAAAGGTCAGTTCCGTTCTTGAATGTTTACGCTAGGTCTGCCCTAAAATTTAGCTAGTTCATGGATATCAATTTTAAGTTCAATTCGTTTGCTTTGTTCTTTGTTTCGGTGATCAAGCATGTAGTCAGTTACTACTCTGTCGTATAGATAGCTTCTGATGCATTCTTGGCCTTTGACAAGTATACACCTGCTATTTTAGCTTCTATTATTTTTAATGAAACAATAAGGGAAAATTATATAGAAAAGGATTACAGTATCATTATGAGTACATATTGGCTTATGGAGGTTCTTTTGTTATATACAAACAATTAATAATTATTTCATCTATGTGGATAGGTGCTGGTTGATATAGTAAAATTGGTACAAAAAAGAGGAATGCAGGGTGCGCTGGGAGACTGGAAAAACTTCTTAATCAGTCATGATAAAAAGTTCGGGGCTAATTTGAGTGATCCAGCAAAGAGGTCCCATGAGACATTGGTTGCATTTCTAAAGACGTTTTCAAAGCAGGATGATTTAAAGGTGAGTTAAGCTAAATGCCCTTAATAAGTGATAGTCCCTCTCATTTCCCCCCTCACTCTCTCTTTCTGTGTGTTGTTTTTTTTTGGGGGGGGGGTTTGGTCCGGTTGCTTTTATACTAACTTTACACATTTCCCCGCACTCAGTTTATTGATAACATCTTGTGACGCCATTCTAATCAGTTTATTGGTTTGTTGCTTTTATACTAACATTACACATTTCGCTGCACTCAGTTTATTGATACCATCTTGCGACGCCATTCTAATCAAGACTTATTTGAGCTATTCAATGATAAGTCTCATCACATCCCTGAGCAGGTATGTTTCGTAGTGGTTGTTATATCCAAGATCACACTTGTTGTTCTTCTTGAACTTTCTTTTCCAAATTGTGTTGCTATTGGTGCTCTCTTTCTTGACATGATAAGATTGGTTTTAAGTTATTAAATCTGGGCTTTTCTTATTAATAACAAGTTGTTGTCTTGTATGATATTTCAATTGAGGATTTAATATCCAATGCCACAAAGGTCAAACTTGCTACGTGCTTTCTAGATTCTGTCAACGTATCAATAGTGCTTTATTAAGTGACTTTGTATAGAATTTCATATTAGCAGTCTGATGCGTTATTGTAGAAAGAATAGGAAAGAAGAGAGAAGAAGAGAGTGAGAATTGAGAGACAAAGGATTCAGATCTGGATAATACTCTTTGAAGAAAATCTGATTAGGCATATAACATTGGTTACCGCCTTCCCTCACTTATATAGGCCCTGCCCCACGTCTTCCCATACCTGCCTAACAGACTTGTATATTTACAACACAACTAACAGACTCGTATATTTACAACACAACTAACAGACTCATATCCTAACTAACTGCCTAACCACCTATTTTCTTATGTCTGTTACAGTTAATTCATCACAGTTACTCTTTTGATTTTTATTTATTCATGCATACCTTATGATTTATCTTTCGAAACTACCTATTACTCTAGTTATAGGTTTGTGAACCACTGCTTTCTAGATTTATAACATCTAAATCATCATGCCATGTTAAGGTTGATTCATATGTTAAGCATGTCTCAACACTTCAATTAAACCCAATTTTAGTACCCAACATACAAGAGATTGAAACTGATAATGCAGCTTTTCTAAGATTCAGCAAAGTATTCTTTTGATAGGGACAAAACTCGGGTCAATTTACTTATATCCATTACAACCAATTCTCTGATCAAATCTCAACAGTGGGATTTCATCATAAATATAATTATAATCCATTATATTTAAGTTCATAATGAAGTGACAAAAATTGCCAAGTGTTGATATTTGATTGGAAATTATTGGTTGCAATGCATATAAGCAAATGGACCTAAGTTTTGTCCTTTTGCTATAACTTCTAGTTATATTGCTGTTTTATTATTTATACTGTTCTGTTTACTGCACGAAGTGAATAATGGAAGAATGTGCAAGCTTGTATATGATATACTAATCTTTGAACGTGGGTATAATGTCTTTGAACAACTTCTAAGTGGACGATTTGGATCTATACAGTTTTAGTGGTGTTAATGTCAATGCCTTTGTTTCTTGATGATTCTACTACAATTCTTAACTTCTTTTGTTGACAGTGCAGAGACTTGTCCAGAACACTTTGCAGCACCCGTGGTATCCATTGGATTATACATTTGGAGTACTTGATGAGGTTTACTGCGATTATCTATGCTCAAGTCTTTTGGTCAGCTTATTTACATTTGAAATGCTGATGAACCCTTGACCCTTGTTGAATATTTGTATTGCTTAGATATAAAATTGGTTAATATTTAAAGTTATCTTAATGTGTATGTTCAAACCTACGAGTGATATATACAGTGTGGGTCACAATATGATAAGATTTGGATGTTGAGTATGGTGCATGTTGCAAGGTTGATATTTTACTGCTTTGATTAATGCACGTAGCAAGGTCAATATTCTAATGTGCTATTGTCCTTGATTTTTGTATGACCGCAAATTGATGCTTACTGTATCCTTACTTTATAACAATCAATTTGCATTGGTTTTAAACATATTGCTTCTGTGAATTCTTACTTAAACAAGGCAATTACTTATCCATTTTATTGTCCTGCCTTTTGTTTTTGAAATGAAGGACTGGGTGGTTATAAACCTTAAGAAAAAAAACAGGTTGCTGAAATTTACCAAGATGGTGGCTATTGATTGTGAAATGGTTCTCTGTGAGGATGGGACTGAAGCAGTAGTGAGTGTCTGTGTGGTTGACCGTGATTTGAAGGTATTTTATGCCAGTCCCTTCTCTTTCTCACCCCAATATTTATGCTTGTCTGGGACTCCAATATTGTACTTTTGAATTAGTATTTCATTTTTGGAGCTTAACAAGCCGAACTATTTAGTAACTTCAGATATTGGCTTTTCAGGTTAAACTAAAAAAACTTGTAAACCCAAACAAAGCAATTGCTGACTACAGATCAGAGATTACTGGTGTATATCCTCAGGATCTCGAAGGTGTTACTTGCTCATTGGCTAATATACAGGTATGATGCTGTTCCCTTTCTGCGTTATCTGGATCATGCTTTCAAGGGCTTAATTGAAAGTATATGTTGTTTTTTAAACAGAAATCCTTGCATAAGATGTTAATGGATGGAACAATATTAGTGGGACATAGTTTGCATAATGATCTACGTGGTAAGCATCATGATATTTATGTATGTTTGGCGGTCTCTGAATCTACCTCCTTTAGTGTATATGAAGGGGGAATTGCCTCTGAAATTCTTCTCCTTGGTTGACTAATCTCTCTTGGTTGCAGCGCTGAAGCTAGATTATGTTAGAGTGATTGACACTTCATATATCTTCCAATACTCAGATGGTAATATTCACAGGAGACCTTCTTTGAATGCTTTATGTAAGGCAAGTATCAAGTATATTTTCTGCCAAGGATAAGATATTGTATTTCATGATGTCTAGTTTATGAAGCAGTATTATGTATTTCCCTGTGGTACATGCATTATCATCTATTTTTGGCCATGCTTATCGATGATTTTGAAAATTTCCATCGAACATGGATGATGTTAGATTCACATTTAGTCATCAATTGTGTTTGACAGGCCGTGTTAGGTTATGAACTTCGGAAAACAGGTGCTCCACATAATTGTCTTGATGATGCGATGGCGGCAATGAAACTTGTTCTTGCTAAGATAGAGCGTGGTGTCGATAATGCAATTCCCTTGGCTCAAGAGCCTGTATGTCTTTGTGCAATTAGCATTGCTATATTGATCTTATGGTTGGTTGTAACTTGTAGTTACTATTATCTCACTTTTTTTCAGGTTCCTGAAAGCGAAATGGCTAAGCTTCTTCTTCACAGGATATCATCTGGGGTTAATAGTGAAGAACTGTATAGAGTTGTTCCTGGGGATTTCAATTTAGAACTGAGGGTAGATTATGTCCTCTAAATATCTCTACGTTTTGATGGAAGAGCTTGACTAATAATTATCAGAATAATTTTTTTTTTAATTTGGCATCATTTAGATCATCATATCAGTATGGTACTTTTTTATCGGCCTTTTGAGTTATTGTTGTAACTTGCGAATTCTGCTGCAGCCGCCTAAAGGGGAAAAATATTCTGCCTTTGCCATCTTCAAGAATCCACAAGAGGCTCACGAGGCCTTTGAAAGTCTCAAAGGCGACCTAGAAAAGGTACACATAGTTCTATTCACCAGGTATTTGCTTCTTGTTAGGGGAAGGTAATGCTTAACCGTGGTGTGCATTTCAATGCATCAATGCATTTGTTGGACGTCCTCCTTTTTATTTCCCAAAACCTGATTTTTTTTTCTTTATTAATTTTTATAAATCTTTTAAAGCTTGTTCATAAAAAGGAACTTATTTGTATGGATAAGAAACTTTCAGTGAATTGACATTTCGGTTACTGCTTGCTTGTCATGGAAGCTGTGCTAATGCAACATCTTTTGGGACTAATCTTATGCAACTAATTATTATTTATTGACAGGATTCAGCTGGACGTCGACAGAAGCTTGTCAAATTCCGGCTCAGTACATGTGGGAAGACCGTTATATGTGTTCGGAAAATGTCACCTGATAGGCCCAATTACTCCAAGAGAGCATTAGAAGCGGACGAAACAACAGTGTCGAAGAAAGCAAAGATGGATCCTGAAACTGAAGGGAATGCCACGACCATCTCTACCGAGTGTGACACCCACTTGAATGAGATTGAAGCATTAAATCAACGGCTGAAAGAAAATGATTCGGAAATTGAATCGCTGAAGCAACAGTTGAAACAAAAGGATTACGAAATCTCCATATTGAATAAAATGGTATCCTCCTTGAACAAGAAATTAAGGAAATGATACGGCCGTGTAATGAAACTTTTGTTTAGTTAAATTAGTTGGAAGGTGCTCTGATTTGGAAGGGTGTAAGATGAAATCATAAGGATAACCAAATGTGGGTTTCATAAGACGTGCGGGTTCTCTGCCCATGAAATTTTGGAATGAAGGTTTTATACCAAGTGGAAATATGGATTGTCATCATTAATTTGTTGTACGCAATCACCATTTATTTTTAAACTGCGATTATGATTTTATGGCTTTAACACGTAAATGAAAGATGAGACTATTAACTTTGAGAATATCGAGCACAAGGCATCCTTCCCATCTCTTATGTCTGTTGACTTTTGGCTTCATTGTAAGCAGTTGAAATAGTTCTAAGAGAATAAATGTAATCCATAAAAAGTTTAAAAATAAGGGAGCAGTTATGAATAGAGTTTGATAAAATAGCTTTAATTCGTGAGCTGGTCTCATTTTATTTTAAGGGGTCGTTTTTTGATGGGCTGTACATCTCCTCTTAGCCCGCCAATTTGCCGGGTTAATCTTTTTTTTTAATATTATTATTTATTTTACTTAAATATTATTTTAAATATTCTTATTATCGAATACTAATAAAGATAATTACTTATTTGTTAATATAAGTTTACATATTATAATTATTTAATATTATGTTAATATTTATTTATATTTATAGTTATAAAATTTGAGATTTTTTTACAAAAAATAGGAATTTGTAATAGTATAATATTAACAATTTTTTTATTATACTAATATAACATTAGAAATTTTTTATTAGTATTTTAAAAATTTTAAAAATAATTTAAAAAAAAAAAGTGGCAGGCAGCCCGACCCTCTAATTGGCGGGCTAGAGGAAGACTGGCCCATTTTTAACGGGCTAGCTCATATTCTCAGGATTTATGAACTTGTTATTTTTTATATTAAAATTTATTATTATATTTTTTTATATTAGAACTTATTATATTCTTTCGATATATAAGACATAATTTATAGTATAATTTATATTATAAATTAGGTTTTATATTAATAATCGGATGAGTATGTTACTTTGGGATTTTTTGATAATGATATTTTTTAGAACTTTATACTCCCTCTTATCCTAATTATAAGAGTCACTAGATTTTTTTAAATAAATTTAAAAAGTTAAATAAATTAGTTAATTATGATAAAATTTAATTACACAAGATAAATTTATATTATATATATATTAATTTATATAAATTAATTAATTAACTTTTATATTAATTGTAATTTTTTTATAAGAATATTAATTGTAATTATTAAATTAACAGCACAAAGCATCCTTCCCATCTCTTATGTCTGTTGACTTTTAGCTTCACTGTAAGCTGGTGAAATAGTTCTAAGAGAATAAATGCAATCGTTTAAAAGTTTTAAAATAAGGGAGCAGTTATGAACTTATTA
Organism: Leucaena leucocephala; assembly: GCA_037074615.1. Lineage (NCBI taxonomy): Eukaryota > Viridiplantae > Streptophyta > Magnoliopsida > Fabales > Fabaceae > Leucaena > Leucaena leucocephala. Next base: position 19,801,092 of record CM073569.1, read on the forward strand.
ATTTATTATTATATTCTTTCTTATATTAGAATTTATTATATTCTTTCCTACATAATTTATAGTATAATTTATATTACAAATTAAACTTTATATTAATGATCGGATGAGTATGTTTCTTTGAGGCTTTTTGATAATAATATTTTTTTAGAATTTTATACTTCCTTCGATTCTAATTATAAGAGTCGGTTGATTTTTCTTAGATAGATCTAAGAAGTCAAATAATTCAGTTAATTATAATCAAATTTAATCATACAAGATGAATTTATATTATATACCCTTCAATCTATATAAATTAATCAATTAACTCTTATATTAGTTACAATCAAATGATTTATTTAGCTTTTTAGATATATTTAAAAAAATTAACTAGATCTTATAATTAGGATTGGAGATAGTAATAATTTTTTAAATATTTTTTTTGAGGACCTAGAAATGACAAGTAATAGCTCACATGGAAATTAACACGTAACTTGGACGGTATATGCGAATTATGTAATGGCACAAAAACTCGTCAACAATTACAAGGAAAATGGAATGAATATTGTAATGTACAATTCTTTTTGACAGTGTAACTGTTATGTCCGACTAATTTCGAACAAGAATTCATCTGTCACTTTCAAAATCTTCGTCATATCCAAAAGAAAACACTTAAGCATCGGCTGCCATCGCCTTGATCTCATTTGCACCGGCATACTCACTTCTAGGGGTCTTGGGAGTTTTCTGGATTTTCGGACTATTTGATACTTCTTCAGAAGCATTCTTTTGTTTACTTTCTTATTCTGAAGTGACAGCTGCTTTGTCCCTGAGGTCAAGTGATATGGCAGCAAGGAAATATATCAGGCGGAAGAATAGGGACTCTAGTTGACTTAGTCTAGATCACTCTGTTTTCACGTTGCTTTCTTTGTTGTCTCCTTGTTTATTGCTTATCTCCATTATCACGTACTGCTAAATTCTAGGGCCATTATCCATCACGTTCTGTACAGCATGAGCATTAGGGGTCAGTTTCCCGACTATGTAGGGAAGTTCAGTTTCATTATCTTCCTATATATATGTATTCGCTATCCTGGAGTAAGGGTACAGAACTATCTTTTTAAATCTATTGGAGATCCTCCAGGCTTCTACCTTCCCTTACGAGTGAGATACTTACCGTGAGAGAGTTAGAAGAGAACTTGCTTCCTGCGTGCAGTATACGTTCAGGTTCCCTACGGCATATACCAATTTGGTATCAGAGCCACGTTTTGATCAGCATGGTGACCACACGCTCCTCAAACACCAATGTGGACGGACAACCCGAAGCCTCCCTAGGTGACGATCCTCTCGCGACGATAGCTGCCAAGTTAGCAGCGTTGGATGTGCTGCAGGAAAAAGTCATAGCTCTAGAAGCCCAAACAGCTAGACGGCCCCAAGGTCGAGGAAAGACACGCCGCTGGACAGAAGATAGCGACGAAGAGTCAGAGACATCTCGGCGTTTCCCCCGACCACCCCAGGCGAAACTTGACTTCCCGAGATATGGAGGTGGCGACCCCAGAGGATGGGTTCTTAAAGCTGAGAAATATTTCAGATATTATGAGATTCCCGAAGACGATAAAGTGGATATAGCTTCAATGCATTTAGAGGGGGATGCTTTGGATCTCTTCTCTTGGATAAGCACTGAACGAACTCTCCTTTACTGGGATGATTTGGTGAAGGTGCTGCAGGATCATTATGGGCCGCCAGAGTATCAAAATCCTGATGAATATCTTTGCAGCATCAAGCATCTGGGTTCCGTAAATGAATACAGATTGGAATTTGCAAGAAGGTCGGCACGCGTCGAGAGGTGGCCAGAACATTGCCTTCTCGGGGTCTTTATCAACGGGCTAAAGGAGGAATTGCGATCTGATGTCCGCCTTCATAAACCTAAAACTGTATACAGAGCTGCGAGCCTGGCCTTGGAATATGAGAGGAAGCACTCTGTGGGTCGGAGCTCCAAACCCGGAATCACTTACAGCCCAACCCGTTACAGCAACCCACTTTACAACCAACCTAATTCTGTAAGAGACCCAGCCAGCTCCTCTCGGCCCAACACACTCCAGCAACGTCCACTGCCCTCTCCGATCACAACTCAAGCCAGATCATCGGGGATGGATGCCGAGCGACAACGCAGACGTGATAAGGGCCTCTATTTTCGTTGTGGGGATCCTTTCCGTCCGGGGCATCGCTGTACGAGTACTTTTTCCCTCCTAGAAATAGACGAGGATGGGAATCCTATACCAGAGGCCTTGGACACTGTGGATGAAGTGGGAGAAGAAAATGTAGAAGACGCCGAGGTTTCTTTTAATGCGATTCTGGGTCGCAATTCTGCAGCAACGATGAAGCTTGGAGGTACTATTCAGGGTCGTAACATCTCCCTCTTGGTTCACAGTGGGTCAACCCACAACTTCATTTCAGCTTCATTAGTCAAGGAATTAAAGATCATTACACGCTCAGTTCCCACTCTTGGCGTCCAGGTCGGTGACGGAAGAATTGTTCGCTGCACACAGGTATGTGAGGGATTAGAGATCGCACTTCCCGGCTTGACCATTACACAGAATTTTTATCCCTTCTCTCTCACAAGCTCTGACGTGGTCCTGGGAATTCAATGGCTAGCTTCTCTCAATACCATTCAAGTCAACTGGAATCAAATGTTCCTGATTTTCTGGGTTAATGGAAAACGATATAAATTACAGGGGACTCCCTTTTTAGAAGGTCAAACAGCAGGGCTCAATTCTATGGATACTTCTGAGCTAACAATGAACTCTATTTCCAGTACCATCTTGAACTTGGAAGACTTAGTGACTGAATTTGGTGCGATTTTCGATGAACCCTCAGAGTTGCCTCCCTTCCGAGAGCATTACCATGCCATCACTCTTTTTCCAAATAGACCACCACCAAACCTGAGGCCATACCGGTACCCGTACTTCCAGAAAAATGAGATTGAGCGACAGGTAGAGAACCTCCTTCAAAAGGGGTTCATTCGGCCTAGCTCAAGCCCTTTTGCAAGTCCAGTCTTATTGGTAAAGAAGAAAGACGACTCATGGCGGATGTGTGTTGATTACAGGGCTCTCAATAGGATCATTGTACCCGATAAATACCCCATTCCCAATATTGATGAACTGCTTGATGAATTGCATGGGGCGGCCTATTTTTCCAAGATCGATCTACGTTCCGGGTACCATCAGATCCGCGTACTAGCTGCTGATATTCACAAGACAGCCTTTAGAACCCACGACGGACATTATGAGTTTGTAGTAATGCCATTCGATCTTACCAATGCCCCTGCCACTTTTCAAGCAGCAATGAATGATTTACTCCGGCCCTATCTTCGCAAATTTGTGCTTGTGTTCTTTGATGACATTTTGGTGTACAGCTCCAGTCCCCAGCAACATGAATGTCATCTTCGGACAATATTCCAAACTCTACAGCAGCATTCCTATTTTGCGAATTCCAAGAAATGTTCGTTAGGACAATCTCGCGTCATGTTCCTTGGCCACCGTGTGTCAGCCCAAGGAGTTGAAACTGATTTTGAGAAGATCAGTGCCGTACGAGAGTGACCAGTACCTACTAGTGTGTCGGAGCTCCGAGGTTTCCTAGGCCTCGCTGGGTACTACCGACGATTCGTCAAAAACTACGGTATGATTGCTCGTCCTCTTACAGATCTTACTAAAAAGAATGCTTTCTGCTGGTCTCCCATGGCGCAAAAAGCTTTTGAGACACTCAAGTTGGCCTTAATTTCCGCACCTATTCTAAAACTTCCTGACTTTAACTCTGAATTTGTTGTTGAGTGTGATGCCTCTATGGAAGGGGTTGGTGCTATCTTTTTACAACAGGATCACCCCATTGCTTTCTACAGCAAAGGATTTTCGTTCTCTAATAGATACAAGTCAGCATATGATAGGGAATTACTAGCCTTGGTGCTAGCTTTGCAGAAATGGCGCCATTATCTCCTGGGACGGCATTTCACTGTCAAAACAGATCACAACAGCCTTCACACCCTCCTCGATCAGCGAATAGTCACCAATAACCAGCAACGTCTCATTCTCAAGATCCTCCCATTTGACTTCACCATTATCTATAAAGCTGGGAAGGAAAACATACGAGCAGATGCACTCTCCCGTCGGCCACAACATGCTGATTTCCTTCATATGGTAGTACCATTACCTTTGGACTTTTTAGATCTAGAGGACGCTTTATTGGAAGATCCATTTACAGCCCCAATCATTGCCACCCTGAAGAAGGATCCCCATGCTAAACCAGGTTACACTATGAGTGGACAAAAGCTGTACTATCAAGGGCGGTTGGTAATTCCACGCAGCTCTCCACTCCGGGCAAAATTGCTTGAAGAAGCTCATATCACACCTTCGGGGGGCCATAGGGGGTTCTTAAAGACCCTAAAGCGGCTCACTATTACGGTTTACTGGCCTCAGATGAAATCAGATATCAAAACATTGATTCAACAATGTCTCACCTGCCAACAAAACAAGTATGATACCTTATCTCCGGCAGGGCTATTACAACCTATACCGACCCCTAAACAGATTTGGGAAGACATTTCTATTGATTTCATTGTGGGGCTACCTAGGTCTGGAACTGTTGACACTATTTTGGTAGTAGTGGATCGATTGAGTAAATATTGTCATTTCATTCCGCTCTCTCATCCATATACTGCTAAGACTGTGGCTACCAGATTCTGTGAAGACATCATTCGCCTGCATGGCATGCCGCGTTCTATCATTTCAGATCGGGACCCTCTCTTCTTAAGTACCTTCTGGCAGGAGCTGTTCAAATTAAGCCAAACTCGTTTACGAATGAGTACATCTTACTATCCCCAAACTGATGGGCAGACAGAGGTCGTTAATCGATGTTTAGAAGCATACTTACGATGCTTTGCACATGAGCAGCCACGTACTTGGAGCAAATTTTTGTGTTGGGTAGAGTATTCGTTCAATACCAGTTTTCACACATCAGCCAACACCTCCCCCTTCAAAGTGGTTTATGGGAGAGACCCTCCTCCCCTTCATCCTTTCATTAAGGGAGAAACTAATGTGGCCGAACTAGCTGAACAGCTAGAAGCCAGAGACGCCATGCTACGCCTACTTCAAGACAATCTTAAAAAGGCACAGGACAGGATGAAGTCATATGCAGATAAACACCGGCGTGAGCTTACCTTGGAAGTTGGTGATGCGGTTTTCCGCAGGCTCCAACCATTTCGCCAACATTCTCTTGCTCGTCAAAAGTACTCCAAACTTTCTCCACGTTTCTTTGGCCCTTACAAGATCATCCGCAAGGTGGGGCCCGTCGCTTATGAGTTAGAACTCCCTCCATCAGCAAAAATTCACCCAGTCTTCCATGTCTCCTTACTGCGGCCTGCTCATGGACAATTCCCTGCTGCACCTCCGGCTGCATTACCTATCTCAGCTGATTTTGAACTGCTCCTCGAACCAAAGAAAGTGCTGTCACACCGCTGGAAGGGGCCTCATTTAGAACTGTTAGTCCACTGGAAGACTAGACCAGCGGAAGAGGCTAGCTGGGAAGATTATGACCTTCTACAAATGCAATTCCCAGATTTTCAACTTGCGGACAAGTTGGCTTTCTAAGGGGGGAGTATTGATATGGCACCAAGGAAATATATCAGGCGGAAGAATAGGGACTCTAGTTGACTTAGTCTAGATCACTCTGTTTTCACGTTGCTTTCTTTGTTGTCTCCTTGTTTATTGCTTATCTCCATTATCACGTACTGCTAAATTCTAGGGCCATTATCCATCACGTTCTGTACAGCATGAGCATTAGGGGTCAGTTTCCCTACTATGTAGGGAAGTTCAGTTTCATTATCTTCCTATATATATGTATTCGCTATCCTGGAGTAAGGGTACAGAACTATCTTTTTAAGTCTATTGGCGATCCTCCAGGCTTCTACCTTCCCTTACGAGTGAGATACTTACCGTGAGAGAGTTAGAAGAGAACTTGCTTCCTGCGTGCAGTATACGTTCAGGTTCCCTACGGCATATACCATCAAGGTTCCAACATGGTCTGTAGTAGTGGCATCAGATGCAGCTTTAGATTCCCTGCTCTCTGAATCTTTGGCCTCCTCTCCTTCCCTATCTGAGAACACATCATCATCCCCATTTGTAGGAAACTTACTCTTTCTTGAATCAAAAGCATGCGTCGCATCTGAGGCGGTGACATTGCCTGTGTCACCACTAGATCCTTTGCTGGCGGGATTGGCTTTTGTCCGAGCAGGTAGGGTGCCGTTACTACTTCGACCTGAAATCCTGGAGCAGGGATCTTTCTCTGAATGGAAAAGTAACAGTTTATTTTGGGTTAAACAAATAATTGCCAAGCAAAAGAAATAACCAACAGAGGTAAAATGGGGCAAGAGATATAGTAAACTAATTGCGTAGGGACATGATTGTGAGAGAAATTTGAGTTATACCTTGTCAAAACCATCAAGATCCGACGAGTCCAAGATTTTTCTGTTTTCCGTCATGGTTGTGTTTAACCAACTGCCAGAAAAAGAGACATTTAAGTAACTGCTATTCTCTGTCTTAAAAAAAATTAATTTCCATATCCGGCTTGAAAGAGAGAAATAAAACTCGTAAATAGTTCTGATAAATTTGAGTTCTCATTCGCAAGTAATTCCGAGAGGCAGAGGATAAGGAATTGGGGGCCAAGAGAAGTAGGTGCACTATACAAACCAGTAGAAATCTCCCTGTCCATCATTAAAATAAATTTTGAAGTCCCCAGCCACCTCTGTCAGACCAGGCTCCCCAGGTAATGCAAATACTACAATTCCTTTCTTCGGAGCACTGATACAAAAATCTTCCGGCTACAGGTGAGTTAAAGAGGCAATTCAAGAATTAAATACTTGCATAATCCTTCAATATTTTTATCTGATCAAAATCTATAATCCAAAATAACATGCTTACCATCAGATCCTTTGTTTTTGGATGCTTTTTTATGGTGAAAAGAATTCCTGCGGATTAGGGAAGGCATCAGTCCCTTGAGGCTAAGACCTTGGGGTTATAATAACTTGACAAAGGACATTTCATCAAGATGAGCACAAACTTGCGTGCGCAGATGTAGGAATGAATGCATGTCAATTGCATTAATATAGAACAATTCCAAATTCAAAAAATGCAGGCATATTCAAGGACTAAGTTAAGCATATGTTCAATTTCGGGATAGAAGAACAAAACAACGTGATACATGGCAAGACCTTGAGAAAGCAAAACACAACCAAATGCTCCTCAATTCATTCACACCATTACTTACATCCAATAGAGGTGTTAACTGATAAACTTTGGTCAAATTTCCTAGGTACCCCATGTTCCAATTCCCCAACTATCCACACCGTTGATTTCACGTGACACAATACGCAACATGGACTCGAAACTTTTAAATTCACAAGTTACTTGCACAATAGTTAGGTCTAATGCATGATTTGTCCACCGAATGAAACTTTAATTCAAAGTTTAACCTCATATTTTTTAACATCTATTTGAAGTTTCGTTTACATACTTTATATTCATTTTCTTCTCAAGGGGCAACTTCATTAATGCATGTGCGATAGGTTTCCATAGACTGATCTTCCAAATATAGCTTCACAGTATAACAAAGAATCACATGAAAAGAATGTTATGGATACAACTACTTACCATTATGATCAGAAATCGTAATGGAAGGCCTAATCCAATATGGGCATTTGTGAAGCCGAAATCCTCTTAGCATGCACCTGTAAAATTCTATGGTAAGAAACTATAAACCTTTTTTCTGAATTTAGTACATGGTAAAAAAAAAGTGCATCTTACCTCCGTCCAGGCTGAACTTCTCCTTTGGAGTATGTTAAAAGTCCGTTCAAAGTATTTGACATACCTCTAGAAATACCACAGAAACATAATTTCAGGAAAGAAAATGTCTAGAAGATAACGTCTTAAACAACATAACAAACTTGTCAAAAAATAATAGTAGTAGTAAAACTGACAATCTGACTAGGAGGAACTAGAGCTTTCCCATCAACGCATCTTTTCTGGTTAAAGCAATTAATGGCCTCCTCAGCAGTTGGGAAGAACTACAAAATTATTGCTGATGTCATTGACAATCAATAAACGCAATACACAAACAAAAAATGTAGCCAGTAACAAAGACTCCCAATCTTTTGAAGCATATGATCAAAACTTGCCTTGAGAAACAAAAGAAGGCTACAAATTATCACCCCTGTCCTCCCCATGCCAGCTTTGCAATGAACAACTACCACATTTTGAATATCCTCCTTTAACCATGAATATGCACTTCTACAAAATGATGCTATAACTTCAATAGGAGGTCACTTATGATCATCCAATGGGAAACTTGTAGCCTGAAAACAAAGTCAAGAGATTAATAGGTCTTAGAAAGTGTAAATGATAGGTCTTAGAAATCTCACTCCAGATCCAATGGCTAGGTTGTCACCTATATATATATATATTACCAAGATATCAATTAGAGTGCTAAAATTAAAATAAAGATGGAATCATACCTTCCCCTTGAACAGTGATGCATCATACAACCTCTCCGAGCAAAGATTGTATACTTTGTACTTTCCCTGCATGAATCAAAGAAAAACTATTAAGCAATGCAAAGTTTCAAATGCATGAAATATACTTTTGAACTTTTTACAAGTTGAAAATCGTAAGGGATGTTATTAATTGCCATGAAATTGAAAATTTTATTACAGGTAAAGATGTAATGCAAAATCATTAAAATATGTATAGTTCACTTTTTTAAATTAGTCATTGCAATCAATTTTCATAAATTCATTGCATAAATCTTGATTTCAACATTCCATTGCATTTTAAGAAATTGATTTTCAGATATTATATTTATTGCACGAAGGAAAATTTTCTATCTGAATAATTTAGAAGAAGAGAATAATCTTTTAAAAAGTCCAATTCACTACTCTTGGACCCTTAGTGCACTACAAAATCAATTGAAATAACTAAAGGATGAAGTATCCGAAAGTTGGATCGCGGTGTGATACATGATAAAGGCCATTGAAGCAGATATATGTTACCTCATGACGAGTCTCGCGAAATCTAATCACTTTTTCCATGTGATTGCGATAGAAACCTGTTCCAGAGCTCTCCTTTAAAACACATTGAATGACAACCGAGCCAAGTGAAATGAACATTAAATACAACATTAAATACAAGACAATATAAATATATATAGATACACCTCAATATCCGAAAACTCCAGAGCTGGAATCACCAGCTGGAAATCCAATAGCAATTATATTTTTGGTAATGTATGCCAGATCCAAATCGAACTCTTCATCCTGTTATAAAGATCAAAGAATAAGAGATATGATTCAGTTGAAAACAATATCACACATCTGAGCCAGTTTTCCCAAAAACTTGAAAGATCAATTCATCACAAGTTGAGGGATTTCACTTAGAACAGAACTCAACACATTCAATACATTGCTGTTACATTGTATCTTATATCACATATACAGTAGTATAGACGGAATTGAATTAATACCTAAGCAAGACAAATCTCCATTTTTCAATAATCAATCACAACGCAAAGATCTCTGCCATGAGCCCATGACACTTACACCATAGTAAAATCAAACATATTCCGTGTTCATAAGAATAAAAGAGGAAAGCTTCACTCTATTATCAGGATGTGATTAATCTATACAACTTTAGGTGAACAGGCGCTCTGCTACTAAAATTTTTGTGTCTCTAGTTTATACAGAACTCTAAATTTAGAAATGAGATGCTTTTCTTGAGCATGAGTCATATCCACGCCCGTGCAGGAAACAATTAGCATGTCTAAGTTTTGATGTATTGGATAAATCCTTTGATTAAAATGTGAAATATTTATTATATTATATAACCTATTTAAATATTAATTAGGATAATTAATAAATATTTTTTAGTCTGGCCCGTAGTCATTTAGGTCTGGTCCAAGGTGGGTTGTTGACTCAGTTTATTTAAGGTTAATTTCCTGATGGTGGAAATCAACACAATTAACAATTCAGTTCATACGACTGTTTTCTGAGTCCAGAGCGAGACTTATTTTCTCAGCTCCTTCTCGAAGGTTCCCCACTGGTGACGGCAGTTCACAAGTTGCCATCACTGTGCCTAATCACCAGTTGGAAGAACCTGTCGATTATCTGACAGTCTTTCTTGATTCACAAGTTTCTCAGATTCATTCCAGTTCTTCTCAGATCCAGATCAACAGAGCTAAGGGCAAGAGGTAACTTTGAGTTTCCACTGCATCTTGTATTTGTGTATATAATAATCTAGACTGATTATTATGTGTTTGAGATGTTATTTTCTAACATAAAAGTCAGCAGTGCTAATACTGAGAAGTGAGAGTAAAACTCGGTATGCTCAACCCGATAAGGTAGTCAATGTATGTTTCATCAAAGAACCTTCATAGGTATTAGTTAACTATTTTCAAAAGCTTTCAAAATTATTCTCTGTTATTGTAAGAACCCAAGAGTAGTGCATGGAAGGTGCAAGAAAACTATCTGACTTTTTTGCGTAGCGTTCATAATTTAAACAAGACAAAAGCATGACAAAGTTAACAGCACTAAAAATAAGATTGGTATAATAACAAGCTTAAATAAAGAAGCTTAAGAACTTATATCAGTAAAAATAAGACTAAATAATCAGAATTTGGAAACAATAAAATAAACCGAACCAATAAACCAGTAAAGCACTGGAGCACATGAATTGAGACAAAAATGCTCGAAGGTGCTAATGATGCATCTAAGATATTACATAATGATGCTGCACATGCATATCATCCAAGGACCCAAGACAGATAACGTCATACTAATGATGTAAAATATATGGGATTCAATTGAAATAAGGGAAGCAGAGGATCCACATCACATTCCAAGTCCAACACTTTCCAGGGGGCATAAGTCATGAAGAAAATTGTGCAGCAAGTTAACCCAGACAAGAGCGCTAGAGATATTGAATAATAGGCTATTTTAACCATGGCAATAATATAGAAATAATCAAATCAGCCGTAAAGATACTTTGACAACTGACCTGGTATCTACGTTTGTTTTGAGAGACAATATGGCGTGCCTTTACCTGCATCTTCTTTCCTGCAGTCTTTGATGAGTTAACTAACCTTTGGTGAATGATTCAATTAAATCAGGCTTCTCAGCTCCCGAATTGACAGGAGTAGTCTCATTTCGACCACAAGGCATTGATAGCTTTCGTCCAAGCCCACTGGTAAGGAAAGAAAAATTTGACATCCCAGAATCTCCAGTCTGGGAGTTCCCTTGTCTTGCTGCAAAGGACTGTGAAAATTTCAGATTCGTCACCGAGGATGATTTGTCAGTAGCCGATGAGGGCGCAGGGTTATGGGCATTGTCATTTTGTCCAGAAACATTCGTAGAATGATGCTCAATATTTGGAGCTGAATAGGTAGTTTGAGAAGATGAATCCGCAGATGCTGGCTCCATGAATCACCCAATGCTGGTCTGGAAATCGGTGCAAGTTAGAGTTGGACCGCAACGGAAATGGCTAGCAGTGTAAGCAACTGGAACAATTAACTAACCGACAACTATAAATGAAGGCAGACAGTATAGAACCATCGAAATTACAAGATGAACGCAATCGTAAACCTATAACGGTAGAAACTAAGACAATCTTCTGTAAATTCATAAATGCATCATCAACTTCTAATAATCCAATCAACTATCACCAAACCTGGACAGCACAATTTTCAGATAAAATTTCTTCATAAATCTCACATACGGATCCTGACTTCCATTACTTTATAAACTAGTTAATTTCATTCCAAGTTATAACTCAACTCGCATTAGTCATTAATGCAAGCACTTGAAACAGGCAGCTACGTCACTGTCTCTAATGTACAAAGAGGGATCTGGAAATAGATGCTTGAGTGATACAGAATCAGATACATTCGCGTTATACACGAAAATACGCGTGAGTAGGTCCATAAAAAACTATACATACGTATTTGTAAAATGCTGGATGAGTGGAATCACTTACAGGTGAAGACGAACGATGCGATCTATCTTGCACGAACTAGAAGGAGATAAACGGATTCATGAATGCAGATCATATGATTAGGAGGAGCTTGGGATTTAGATAAAAGCACGTTGCCAGTGAAGAGCGTCGAAGGCGAGCCACAATTCAACTTTCGGAATTTGAAGAGGAAATGTGATGATTTACTGGGTTGTCCTGTGGTTACTCGGGCCGAGCTCCGACCTCAGAGCGAATAGGGGATGAAAGCTACAGAAAAGCCCGTCGTCTCTAATTCCACGACATATTACTTCCCTTTTAATAAGAGTCAATTTTCTGTTATTGGAAAGTTAATATGTTTAAAACAGGGTTAAAGTACGCCAATATTTTAAAATATTTTTTTAAATATGAGTTAGTGTCATAAAATAATTTATAGTATCCTAATACTCTAAAAGTATTTTATTAAATATGTTTAATATCTTAAAATAATTTATAGTACGCCCGAAGTATTTTATCATATGCACACAATGCTTTAAAATATTTTTTTTAAATGTACCTAATATCCTAATACGTACCTAATATGGGGAAGAGTTGGAGTGGCACTTATTGAGGAGAAAATAGTGGATAACCGTCTTAGGTGGTTTGGACACGTACAAAGAAGGCCAAGGGATGCGCCGGTGAGGAGGGTGGATCAAACGGATTGGAGTCCGGTTAAAAGGAGTAGAGGAAGGTCAAAGAAAACGCTCAACGAGGTCATTGAGCGGGATCTCCTAGTCAATAACCTATCTAAGGATTTAGTTTTTGACAGAGCACAATGGCGTCGTATGATCCATATAGCCGACCCCATTTAATGGGAAAAGACTTTGTTGTTGTTTGTTGTTTGTTTGTTTGTTTGTACCTAATATCCTAAAATAATTTATGATACGTTAGTACTCTAAAATATTTTCTCAAATATGCCTAGAGTCTTAAAATATACAATATCTTCTTCTTTATTTGTTTTATTGGTTTTTCAATGTCTATGTATAGGCAAAATAATTCGTAATTTTCTTTTTACTTTGTTCAATATTTCTTTTTTCTTCTTTACACATTTTCAATTAGCAAGTAAAATAATCTATAGCTTTCTTTTAATATTGTTCAAAATTTTAGAATAAAAATTAACATTTCTTTTATTTTCATATTGTTTACCGGAATTTGATAAGAAAATAAAGAATTAAAAAGAAAAAGGGAGATAGTTTGAGATAAAATGGATACGTAAAAGAGAAAACAAGAAAGAGAAAAGTATGGATAATAAATAAATTTAGGGGAGTTGAGTTATCTTATTAAATCATATTTTTTAAAGTTAAAATAGAGATGAATCATCATTTAACTATTTTAAATACTTTGATTATATTATTGTGGTACAATTTTATTGTCAAAGTATTTAAAATCATGTAATTTCATCAACACTAACAGAATTATTAATCATTCTTTCTCTTTTACCCCTTTGTTCCATCTCATACTCTCTCCCTTTTTTCTTTCAACTCTTTATTTTTTTATTAGATTCTGGTGAACAGAATGAAAATAGGAAAAATGCTAATTTTCTTTTCAAAATTTTGAACAATATGAAAAGAATGTCACGAATTATTTTACTTACTGATTGAAAATATGCAAAGAAAAAAAAAAGAAAATTTGAATAAAATGAAAAGAACGTGGCTAATTATTTTAGTTATATATAGACATTGAATAACTTAGAAAAACAAACAAAGAAGATATTATATATGTTAAGTCACTGGGCGCATATGAGAAAATATTTTAGGGCACATGGCGCATCATAAATTACTTTAAGATACTAGGTGCACATGAGAAAATACTTTTGGGGTATTGGGTGCATATGAGAAAATACTTTAAGGCACAAAGCGCATCATAAATTATTTTAGGATACTAGACGTATCTAAAAAAATATTCTATGGCACTAGGCACACGTGAGAAAATATTTTAGGGCACAAGGCGCATCATAAATTATTTTAAGATACTAGGTATATATGAGAAAATACTTTAGGGCATTGGGCGCACCTGAAAAAATACTTCAGGACACTTAATATACTATAAATTATTTTAGGACACTAAACGCACCTGAGAAAATATTTTAAAATACTGGGTGCATCATAAATTACTTTAAGACACTGGCCGTTCATGAGAAAATATTTTAGGTCACTAGACGTACCTTAACTCTTTAAAATATTATAATTATCCATTTTATGATATGAGAATGTAATAACTAATAAATATATATGATCAATTAAAAGTTATATATTTATTTTTTTAAATAAAATGTTCATTTGATAATTATTTTAATGCTTTATTACTCTTGTTTCAGCTATGTTAACTTTTAATGGAATTCCAACATCTCTTTATTTTTCATTTTGGGTATATCCAACATCTCGTTATTTGGTGTCATAGCGGTCTGCTTTTAATCTAAATCTAAATCTAAAATTACAAGAATAAAATTCTTCATTTTTTTAATTTTTAGGAGATATATTAACTATAGAAACCCCCCGAGATTATAAATGCCTTCCATGAGTTGTTTGAAAAAAGAAAATTACCCTGACTTGTTTTAGGTCAAGAAAAATGTATTCTACCAAATGTGCACTTGTAATTTTAGGCAATTTTTTTGAATAAAAATACAGAAATTTACTGATTCACAAGAAATACTCTAAAGACAAATCAAAGTCTAACTTTTCTTCACCCTCTATCTCTTTCTCTTTATATTATAAGAAAATTTAATTAAGTAGTTGGTAAGAATAGGATCTTCCCTCTGTGTGTATGGTTAAGCGAAACTTGCCAGTTTCGAAGAGCAAGTAATCTAGTATTATCAACAATATCTTTAAAAAAAATATTACTATCACGACTCCTAGTGATCAAATTAATGAATTTTGAAGAATTATATTCCTATAACCTCTAGATCAATCTTTTTTTTTCAAACACAAGTATCTATTTTTATTTAAGATAATTCTATTATGATATTAAATATAGATATTTTTTTTTAGTAATGGTTTAAATTTTAATTTATCATGTTATATCATTTACTAAATTTAACCTCCATTGATTATGTTAACACAAACTTTTGGTATATTTGGTTGGAGGAAAGTGGGAGTGAGGGTGAAAAAGTAGAAATAGAAATAAAATCTTTCACTTCTCTCCTTTAATACGATAGAAATCACTTCCACTTTTATTTTCTTGAACCATTTTAGTTCTATTAAAATTTTTTTTATCCTGTATCCTTTATTTTTTATCTCGAACACCAACACAAATTGAGATTTAAAGAATAATCAAATGTTCTTTTACTAAATATATATATTTGTTAAAAATAATTATATTTAAGATATTATTAACAAAAATTTAAATTTTAATTGGTTATGTTGTAAGCTTCCCTCACCCTTCCTAGCCAAACCGTTGGTTACAACAGTTTAAGGGTCAAAGTAAAGAAAATTAATTAAGCGGGTACGAACCAGGCCATGATAACGGGAGCATCAAAGCCAATATATTTTTATTTAAAAAAAAAAACCACACCGTTACTATAAACCATGTGCGATTCGTGACCCGGGAACAGAGGGATCCCGTACAATACCAGATGTGCCATCCTCGATAGTTTCATTTCTCCGCAGGGACCGAAGGGAGAAGGAGGAGACAAATAAAGAAGCGCCTACCATTTTTAAAACAGCCACTACTGGGCCTCCAATGGACGCTGGAGCCGCCGCCGCCGTCGACGATCTTCCTATGACGGCTGCCGTATCGCGGTGGAAATTCGTCGTGACCCGGAAGTATCAGCATCTGCTCGACAAAGCGACACCGCACGTCCTCCACCGTTGGATCGCCTGCTTAGTCGTTGTCTTCATCTACGTTGTCCGCGTCTACTTCGTCCAGGGGTTCTACATCGTCTCCTATGGTCTAGGCATTTACATCCTCAACCTTCTCATCGGATTTCTCTCCCCTCAGGTTGACCCCGAGATCCAGCAAATCTCTGATGGTCCATCCCTTCCCACCAGGGGGTCTGATGAATTCCGTCCCTTCGTTCGCCGGCTCCCGGAGTTTAAGTTCTGGTACGTTTTAGTACTCTCCCCCCCCCCCTTCAATTCGCCTTGTGGTTTTCGATTGCTGTTTGACATTCATGATCGGCCGTTTTAGGGTTTCTGAATGCTTACTCGGAATGATTCTTAGCCAGATTCTTTCTTGACGTACTTATGGAACATTGCTGTGTGCTCGCGCTGGTGTACAGAACCAGTTGATGTCTAAAATTCTTGGTTAGGGCTTTGTACCAATACAATTAATGGGTCGAGTTTTTGCATGAGCTTTACTTGGAAGTGTGAGCGTAGTGGTTCAAATAGAAAATTGTGAGTTGAGACATTTGAGGACTGCGACATAGCTTCTATTAATTTAGTTTGTGATGAGTTCCTGATGCGATGTTTGGGGCGGGGAAGCAATTGGGAAAATCAGGTTATTGTGTGGATCAATTTGCTTCGTCTGTAAGCCAGCCTGTTTTTTTAATATCTTTTTTCGTATAGCCATACACGTGAAGATCAGCTCCACGGAGCTTTATCATGTCTTCTGTGAGATTTTATTTGTTGGTTATTAATGTGTTATTTATGGTGTAACTTGATGTTAGGTCCTGTGAAAAGGCCTGTGGAAAAATTTATCTGTTTGTTACTAATGTTGCTTGTACTGAAGCTGTTTAATTTTCGTTTGTGGTAGGTACTCGATCACAAAGGCATTTTGGATCGCGTTTGTGATGACCTTTTTTAGCGTATTTGATGTACCTGTGTTTTGGCCAATTCTTCTCTTCTACTGGGTAGTCCTATTCTCCCTTACCATGAGGAGACAGATATCTCACATGATCAAATACAGATACGTGCCATTCACATTTGGGAAACAGGTAAAATGTTTCTTGTTTTTAGTTGTCACAGATGTGGTATCCGTTCAGTTTGAAGTAATGAGCATACCTTTTAGATCATACATGTTACTAATTAAGCTTTTGTTTTCATTATTTTTAATTCAGCGCTATAATGGAAAGAGAACGACGGAAGAGAGCGCAGCCCTTCTTCCTAGGGACGGAATCCTTCAGGTTGACTGAACTTTATTTGCTTCATTTAAGTCTCAGACCCACAAGTTGCTTGATTGCATATAAAGTATTCTTTGAACAACTGGAGCAATCTGAGTTTATTATGCCTGACTACCTCAAGGACAGGTTTTGGGACTGGTGTGTCACCTGGGAAGATTCTACGCCCTAGTGGAAGATTTAGTTTTGGGGAAGAAGGGTTGCTGAGGGCTCTTTCAATATACCCTTCCCCTAGTTTTCTTTTAACATTTCCTTTTTCTAATTTCTTTGATGCCAATATTATAGGTGGGCAATTGCCATACTCCTATTGCTGAATTCTTATTTAAATGACATGAAATTTTATTAAGCCCGTGTAGAAGGTATCCCTGTCATAATTTTCAATGAGTTTATAGTTATACTGATTAATCTATTGCAGTGAAAGTAACTTCGGCCAATTTGTTTTGATATCTGAACTGTGTTGCCGTTGCTTTTCATAGAATTCATTTTTCTTGATATTGGTCTTGCTTTTATATCCTCCTACTATCCATATGGAGAAAACATGTCAGGACATAATCCTACTGTTAAGCCTTCAAACCATCTTAAGGATCACTGATTCACTGTAAAAGTCTATATTTCTACAAAACACCCAAAACAAAACAGAAAAAGAGCACTTTGATCCCCTTGTGATGTTTCACAGTGGAAATAGTCAAATAAAAAATTCAACAATGTGATCCCGACCTCCCACAAACACTGGAATTCTTACTTGCTTTAAAAGAACTGCAAACCCAGACGATACATTGATGGAAGCGAATTGACGCGACGACACTGAAAAGGACTTAGCCGGGAGGTCTGTAATATCCATATATAGAGTAATATGCTTGTGCAAACGTCATAAGCAACAAAACAGCAGCAGTAACCAAGGAAATAATGGCCCAGGGATTACCAAAGTAATTATGTTTTAAGCTAGCACGCCAAGTATTCCACCTTTGATCATAATACCGATTCACACCCTCCGACAACGGCGAAAGGTAACTGTTATTGATGTCAAACACAACTTCTTGGCACAATCGATTAAAAAGATCAGCAACTTCCGCATCACTCCCAAGCCAATGCTCTATAATCCCACAGTAATGAAGATACCGCACATCCTCCGGAGAGTTAATCAGATTGTCCATGAAGATCACATACGAGGTAATATCATTACTGCAATCTAGATGACTCTGCTCAAATACAATGAGGTTCAAGAACAGAGACTTGGTACCATCATGGATCAATAACCTCGGAATCCTCAGAATCCCATTCTCAAATTTTATATCCCAGAATCTATCAGTCTTCCTTTTCTTGAACTTGATTCCGGCCTCCTTAAGCTCTGTCACACAATGTATCAATTGTTGTCGTCGTTTGTCAGCAACTCTATTAGAATTTGACCATCGTTTGATCCAAACTTTAGTTCGCAATAAACTTCTCCGAAACACATCGAGACAGTGAAGACCATCTTGATCACCTAAAGGATCAAATGGGGTAGTTCCTTTAAGAGAAGATTCCCATTTACTTATCTCATTTTTCGTTAAAGGTTCATCTGTTGGCATCAATGGGTCGAAGAATCTGAGTGCTAAATTCGCAACAAGCCCCTTCAAATTAGGATCACCCAATTGAATCCCCAGAAGACGATCAAGCACGAACAACGGGAGCTGATTCTCCAGCATTATCATATCTCTCTGAATCGAATGCATCGATCCACGCATCGCAAAAATGGGATCATTTCTGGAATATCCTAATGTCTTAAAACCCTCTGTAGCTCCCCTGAACAGCTCGAGAACGAAGCAACCATCAAGAACCAGCATTTCCACGAACTCGTTGCTGTTTAAACTGATGGCTCCTTCATAACAGGACCTTGCTCTCTCTTCAATCTCTTTCATGGAGTCAAGATAAAGCTTTATGTCATGGTTGGTTCGCTTGAGAACGTGATGAAGTGAACGCCATTTGTGACGATCTATTTGGCGAAGTCGTCTTTTGCCATGATGATAAGGACCCAATGAAACGATTTGGGGTACAAAAGCTTTGTCGTCACCTCCACTATCTCGGAGATAATGAGGAATTCTGTAGATTGAGATTTTCGCCCATCTTGCTGCGTCATCTTGATGAGCCTGACCGAGTTTTCCCTTCATGGAGATGACCCATTCAGAATCTGGTGACTTTTCCTCTTCTTCACCATCGTCTTCTTCGTTGATGGGAATCTGTAATTGTTCTGAAGGTTTCTGCTCTAGGAACTCAATGGATCGGGTACCCGAAGTTGGAGAAGATGGGTTTCCGGGTCCTATGGTGTCTTTGAGCTTGAGGGTGATAAGGTACCAGCTTAAGAGATCTTTGTTGAATACCATCTTTGACAGTGGCTTGAAGGGTTTAGTTCAGATTTCAGATGATAAAGTTAGAAGGAGGAGGCTGTTGAGCCCAGCCTTTCTCACTCATGCCAAACGCAGCGTCACGACTAAAGTGAACCTTTATTAAGGAATGAATAATCTGTACATCAAGTTCTGAACAAAACTCCTATTTATACGGTATGCGTAACCGACTAACGGGAGTTGATCTGAGTAGTAAGCGGTTTGGTATCACTTAAGCGAGGTCTCGAGTTCGAGCCTTGGCTTACGCAGAAAATTTCCATTGGGAGACTCACCCACCATAGTCAGGTACGTGACGCGGGTCGGATCCGAATGTAGTCGGGGCAAAACTCCGGTGAATCGGATGGGCAACTAAAAAAAAGTATAATCTATCTAAGATACTCACAATAAAAAAATTAATACAGCCACTAATATTAATTAATGCATATTTCCTATCCTTCCCCTCAACTTTAGGTGAGAAAATATCCCTAACTTACGTAATAATTTATTTGAACATTCTTCCTAATTGTTTTAGTAAGCAGGTCTGTTTGTTAGTTCTTTAATCTTATATGCTATAAATCTATTTTGTTTTTCTTCCATCTTTCTCTCACAAAATGACAATCAACTTTAATATATTTTATCTTTTTATAATACACTGAATTTATTGCAAAATGGATTGCTACCTGGTTGTCACACAAGACTTTCAATGGTTTCTCATGTGACACATTTAAATCCCTTAACAAGCCAAGTCCTCAAACTATTTCAGAGATTGTCATGTTGACACTGTACTCTAATGGAAAGAAAACAACGGAAGAGAGCGCAGCCCTTCTTCCTAGGGACGGAATCCTTCAGGTTGAATGAACTTTATTTGCTTCATTTAAGTCTCAGACCCACAAGTTGCTTGATTTCATATAAAGTATTCTTTGAACAACTGGAGCAATCTGAGTTTATTATGCCTGACTACCTCAAGGACAGGTTTTGGGACTGGTGTGTCACCTGGGAAGATTCTACGTCCTAGTGGAAGATTTAGTTTTGGGGCAGGAGAAGGGTTGCTGAGGGCTCTTCCTATATACCCTTCCACTAGTTTTCTTTTAACATTTCCTTTTTCTAATTTCTTTGATTTCAATATTATAGGTGGGCAATTGCCATACTCCTATTGCTGAATTCTTATTTAAATGACATAAAATTTTATAAAGCCCGTGTAGAGGTATGCCTGTCATAATTTTCAATGAGTTTATAGTTATACTGATTAATCTATTGCAGTGAAAGTAACCGGCCAATTTTTTTTTATATATGAACTGTGTTGCCGTTGCTTTTCATAGAATTCATTTTTCTTGATATTGGTCTTGCTTTTATATCCTCCTACTATCCATATGGAGAAAACATGTCAGGACATAATCCTACTGTTAAGCCTTCAAACCATCTTAAGGATCACTGGAAAAGTTTATATTTCTACAAAACACCCAAAACAAAAAAGAAAAAGAGCACTTGATCCCTTGTGATGTTTCACAGTGGAAATAATCAAATAAAAAATTCAACAATGTGATCCCGACCTCCCACAAACACTGGAATTCTCACTTGCTTTAAAAGAACGGCAAACCCAGACGATACATTGATGGAAGCGAATTGAAGCGACGACACTGAAAAGGACTTAGCCGGGAGGTCTGTAATATCCATATATAGAGTAATATGCTTGTGCAAACGTCATAAGCAACAAAACAACAGCAGCAACCAAGGAAATAATGGCCCAGGGATTACTAAAGTAATTATGTTTTAAGCTAGCACGCCAAGTATTCCACCTTTGATCATAATACCGATTCACACCCTCCGACAACGGCGAAAGGTAACTGTTATTGATGTCAAACACAACTTCTTGGCACAATCGATTAAAAAGATCAGCAACTTCCGCATCACTCCCAAGCCAATGCTCTATAATCCCACAGTAATGAAGATACCGCACATCCTCCGGAGAGTTAATCAGATTGTCCATGAAGATCACATACGAGGTAATATCATTACTGCAATCTAGATGACTCTGCTCGAATGCAATGAGGTTCAAGAACAGAGACTTGGTACCATCATGGATCAATAACCTCGGAATCCTCAGAATCCCATTCTCAAAGTTTATATCCCAGAATCTATCAGTCTTCCCTTTCTTGAACTTGATTCCGGCCTCCTTAAGCTCTGTCACACAATGTATCAATTGTTGTCGTCGTTTGTCAGCAACTCTATTAGAATTTGTCCATCGTTTGATCCAAACTTTGGGTGATCTTTGAGGCCCTGTTCGCAATAAACTTCTCCGAAACACATCGAGACAGTGAAGACCATCTTGATCACCTAAAGGATCAAATGGGGTAGTTCCTTTAAGAGAAGATTCCCATTTACTTATCTCATTTTTCGTTAAAGGTTCATCTGTTGGCATCAATGGGTCGAAGAATCTGAGTGCTAAATTCGCAACAAGCCCCTTCAAATTAGGATCACCCAATTGAATCCCCAGAAGACGATCAAGCACGAACAACGGGAGCTGATTCTCCAGCATTATCATATCTCTCTGAATCGAATGCATCGATCCACGCATCGCAAAAATGGGATCATTTCTGGAATATCCTAATGTCTTAAAACCCTCTGTAGCTCCCCTGAACAGCTCGAGAACGAAGCAACCATCAAGAACCAGCATTTCCACGAACTCGTTGCTGTTTAAACTGATGGCTCCTTCATAACAGGACCTTGCTCTCTCTTCAATCTCTTTCATGGAGTCAAGGTAAAGCTTTATGTCATGGTTGGTTCGCTTGAGAACGTGATGAAGTGAACGCCATTTGTGACGATCTATTTGGCGAAGTCGTCTTTTGCCATGATGATAAGGACCCAATGAAACGATTTGGGGTACAAAAGCTTTGTCGTCACCTCCACTATCTCGGAGATAATGAGGAGTTCTGTAGATTGAGATTTTAGCCCATGAGCTTGCTGCGTCATCTTGATGAGCCTGATCGAGTTTTCCCTTCATTGAGATGACCCATTCAGAATCTGGTGACTTTTTCTCTTCTTCACCATCGTCTTCTTCGTTGATGGGAATCTGTAATTGTTCTGAAGGTTTCTGCTCTAGAAACTCAATGGATCGGGTACCCGAAGTTGGAGAAGATGGGTTTCCGGGTCCTATGGTTTCTTTGAGCTTGAGGGTGATAAGGTACCAGCTTAAGAGATCTTTGTTGAATACAGCCACCATCTTTGACAGTGGCTTGAAGGGTTTTAGTTCAGAATTCGGATGATAAAGTTGAAGACATTATAATGCAAAAAGGGTTGGATATTATGTAATAGAATTAAGGTAAATATGTATAAACTAATTTTAAAAAAATAATTAATACTTTAAGATATGTAAAGGTATAATTAATATTTTAAATTAATTTAAAAAATGTGGCTAACACCTTAAAATATTTAAGTATGTAATTAGTACCGTGAACTAATTTTAGAAGTACGGCTAGCATCTTAAAATATTTAAATTAGTACAATTTTACCTCTTCACTAACAAAATATTTACTTTCGTTTGATACGTATCTCATAAACTTTTTATTTCGACACATTATTATTCAAAATTTATATGTGTAATATTATTTTAATAAATTATACTAAATAAACTGTAAAATTTATCAATATTCACATATGAATTATATGCAATATCAATTTTAGGATTTATTCAATACTCTTATTTAAATAATATGACACATATGATATTTTAAATAATAACGTATTAAAATAAAAAATTCACGTGACATGGATCAGACAGAAATTTATATTTTTATAAGTAGAAATAATGGAACTATACCAATTTAAATATTTTAAAGTGCTGATTACACCTCTAAAATTAGTTTAGAGTACTAATTATACCCTTAAATATTTTAGGGTGCTGGTTATACCTCTAAAATTAGTTTAAGATATTAATTATATATTTAAATATTTTAAAATATTAATTGATTATCTAAAATTAGTTTAGGATACTGATACTTTTACCCTAGATTAATTATGTACTTGATCTCAACAAATTTTGCAGCATATCAAATCATATTTAATTAATCAAGCGACCAACCTGCTGCCATCATGGAATATAAATTGGCATAAGAGGATAAGTATCTTCATGAAGCACACGACCAACTCACTTCCATGAGTAATTTTTCTCACAAATTTTGGGGATTATGATCACATTTTCTATATTTCTCACTTCCACATCACACTTTCCTACATAATTTTTTTTTAAATATATGTATCATTTTATTAAAAATAATAATATTTAAAATACTATTAAACACTAAATATAAATATTTATTTAATAAAAATTTAAATTTTTATTTATTATATTATAAAAAATTAATTTATTTTACTATACTCAACCTTTCATAGCGTGTACATAACATTTTTAGATAAATGCAGCTAACTTTATAATTTGTCTAACTTTTAGAAACTTGGAGCATAAGCAACATAAGTTTTTCATGATCAATATATGTATGTCAATGTTCGTTTTTGGCCACTGTAAGTCAATGTTAATATATACTATTCACAAAAAGTGGACGCATTTCTCAAATTTAAATTGAAATACTTCAAAATATATTATACGGTGAGCCGAAAAATAAAGAATTAAAGCACATGCGAGGTCCCATCTTTTTGTTGGTACAAAATTTATTTTAAGAAAGAGTTAGACTTATTCACGATATAAAGGTAAGGTGAAATCTACTTTTCTTTAGGCGATATTAATATCGGGCATTACGAATCATATATTACTTTCATATATAAATTTAAGCACTTAAAATTAAGATATCTCTTTATATATTATGATTAGAATCACAATAAAATAATATTTATTTATTAATAATTGAGGTCCCATTTATTAATAATTGAGGAAGGCGTGTGGATTATTTGAATCACAATAAAATAATAATTGAGGTCCCATTTATTAATAATTGAGGTCCCATTTATTAATAATTGAGGAAGGCGTGTGGATTACGTCATGTGGGGTTGGGTGGCGTGGGGCACGAACGAGGCGGATGAAACGTGAAAGAAAAAATTATACAATAATTCCAGCATGTTATACTGCGCCTGTTCAAAGTATTTTAATTAAAAAATTTATTTTAATTCTAAATATAAAATTATAATATATTTTATTTTTTAAATTATCTCTATTAATTATACATATTAAAGAACGCTTTTAAAAATGGTGATAGTTTTCTGTGTAAATTATTAAAGAGAATATTTTAAATAAATTAGATCATATTTTTTATATATTACTAATTTAACTAATTTTTTAATATATATAAATTAATTATTTAATTCCTACCATTAAAATCGGACGGAGTATACCGTTTCCTATTACCCAACCTTAAAATGATGTAAATAGTTTATTTGCTCCAACGGGAAAAGTCCCAACTCCAAGTTCAACACTTTCCAGCAATAAACAAATTTCAACTTTCCAAGATAAAATATTATAATTAGTTGGTTGATCACTACATCTAATTCATTAATCACCAACCATCCTGCCCCTTTAGCTCAGCCTTAGACGTTTTCTTTGGTATGGCCAAATCCTTCCATTTTTAAAGCACTTAATACTTAAGCATGTTAAAACTTAAAACTTCAGAAATACTATAATTTAATAAATAAACCCTATCCTCTTGGCCTAAAGGTGGGGGCAAAATTAAAGCCCTTTTTGGGCCTCTGGTCAATTAAATGTCAATGTCAACTCATAGAATTCCAAGACAAACCTTATCCTCTTTGCTTTGCTCTTCTGCTTCAATGTACGTGCCATCACCAAAAGCTAATTACAATCCAATAATTGAGCTGAACTTTCCAAATGCTTAATAGATAAACAATGAGGTAAATAGCAGTTTGATACTTTCCTCTCTTAGCATCATGCATGTACCTAGAGTCAGATTTAGGAGAAACAATACTAAATCAAAGTTGCTATACATGGAACTAAGGATTTCAGAATAAACAATCAAAAGAAGTAACATCATCAAGTGGCAACCACTGCAACAGACTTCCAGGTTCAGTGCTCATGTTCATGAATCTATATACAGTAATCATAATATCAATTATCACAACTAAATTGTCCTTTATTAACTTAGAGACTATCCCTGACACAGTGAGCATAAGGTAACATAAACATTAGTTTCTTACACCTTTTAGTACTCGTTCCTCTTTGATGTCCAAAAGGGTTGATGCTGAAGCAGAAAGAGTGTCAAGCACTGCTAATCTTCATTTCAGTACTTCCATAAGTTGAAATAGGATTTGCAGAGTTAAGGCTGTTCTTAACAGGGTACAAGGCCTCCGTTGCGATTCCACATTTTCCAGTAAAGGTGCTTCTGACATTTCGTTCTATCTTCACATAACCATCCTGACCCCAGAAAGTTCCCCATGAGTTCCTCACAAGCCAATAATCCACACCATTTTCAGTACCATATCCCACAACAACCACACCATGGTTTATGTTTGCCCCACATTCACCAGTAAACACCCCCTGCATATAATAAAACATATTTTTAGTCATCACACTCATATCTTAAGCTCATTGTACAATAAGTTCACGGTTTTCCCACAGAATTCACTAATGACATCATATTAAGAGATTGTCTGAGATCAGATACTCCTATAATCCTATCCTGTGTCATAAGTAATAGTATGAAATCCCTCCATTTTATCAAGTATCTAAAGACATCGAATCCACACCACATAAGTTTGCAGAAAGCATTGTTAAACCAGTGATAAAGATTGGTAATATGTTCTTTTCTTTTAATTTTGCTAGCTACGCCATCAGAGTGTACCTAAAAAAAATCATTCTATTACTAGGAAGGTAATTTAATGAGCTTACCGAGTGATAGAGCTGGAAATCCCTGCCGGTGGCTTCAATAGCAACGCTAACAGGCTGATGAGCCACGGCTTTCTTTAACGTATCCTCATTAAACGGTGGAACATGCTCGTATCCATCAATTTTCACCACTCTAGCATTCTTCTGCATCAGGAAAATAAAACAATCGCCATTGAAAGTATAATGCTCGAGACTTGCTCAATTCGAGATTCGAATACGGACCTTGATTGGATTGCATTTGCCATCAATGCCAAGGTATGGGTAGTCATCTTCGGTGTCGATGCCGCCATTTTTTACGATGAAGTTGAAGGCGTAGTCCATAAAACCTCCGTGGCAACCGTTGTTGTGGGATGTATCGCAGTCCACAAGCTCTTGCTCCGACAAAGAGACGAGCTCGCCCGTGACAATCTTGTTTACCGCCTCCACTGTGGCCACTGTTGAGAACGCCCAACAACTCCCTGCGTTAAGAGTCCGGGAAAATGTCAAAAGGTATGGGCCTCCTTAGCCCAATAGTATGAGGGCATGTTTGGGAAGATTTAAACAAAAAAGTTTAAAAGTTAAGTTGAGGTTAAAATAACTTTTTTTGAACTTTTCGCTTTTCTTTAAATTTAGATTTTTTAAAATTAACTTTTTAATATATTATCTTTCTGTCTAATTAATTTATAAAAATCTATCTAAATATAATTTACATCATACTAATTAACTCTTACCATAATTTTAGTTTGCAAAAATTAGTTAGAAATGAAGGAATTTTATTTTAGCCAAATTATAGTAATCTAAATAAGCCTTAAAAATGTCATTTAAGAGTAACCATCATCTTAAATAATGTTGTTAATTATAGATATAACAACATTGAAGACTGTATGGAAAAGGTAATAGAAGGAACTGACCGCAAGATCCCTGATCTTTGATTGGAGTAAGGGCAGCTTGCAACCTCCAATCCACATGAGACGGCAACTTATCACCATCGTTTAAAGCAAAACGACGAGAGGCAGTCTGGGCATTGACGACCCTGCGTTTTGCGTCACTTGAAGTGCCCAGGTACATGGCTGCATATTCGTGGTTGGTCAAATCGGCAAAACCATTCAAGCCAAGTTTGTAGGTGTGGTTTTGAGCGTTATGTTCATCTATATATTTGAGGTTATCCTTGAAAATCTCGAACCTCTTAAATTTCTCTCCCAGTTTGTTACTGTATGATGCTTCTTTTCTGTGTTTCAGTAGCCACTCCTCGTACATGCTCATGACTTCTTTGTCGCTTCTCATAGCCAAAGATGAAGTTAATAGAAGGAATGAGAAGAAGCTGAGTATTATTGGCATCGGAGGATCCATGGTTGGTAATGGAATGAGGAAGAAGAATGAAGAGTATTAGTGAAAGCTTCAATACAAAGTTTTGGAGCCTATAAGAGAGGTTGTTGGTGAAGAAAAGCAGAGGAGAAAGTTAAGAGTTAATATAGAAATATGAAACTGAACTACCACATGTGGACTCACTGGTGGCTTTGACCATTTGGAAGCTAGAGCCAAACATGGGGTTAGCCAATAGGATATTGCCATGTGTAGAATGTGGATTGGTTTATGTGAAATATTTATATATTTTAAGAATATTATGTCATGTAAATTATGCCTAATCAAAATATAATAATTTAATGCATTATAATTTTAATTAGATAATAACTCGTATAAAATAATTTATATTTTATTTATTTTTTAAAAAAATAAATATTTTAATTTAGTTCAGATGAGTTTTTATTTTTCATAAAAATTAAAAAAAAATTAAAAATTAAATAAATCTTAATTTTTTAAAATAATTTATCAGTTAAATCATTATATTTTAAATTATGTAATACTCCTCGCTAAAGTTTGCAAGTATTTCTATGATTTTGTTTGTCACCTTGTCTAAACATTTTGAGAAAATAAACGGCATGCCGTTTATTGAATTAACTAGGGGTCGTTTTACCAAGGGAAGGATTTCCTAAACCCCCAACTTTATCGGAAACATCGCGTCACCGTCGTCTCATGATCAGACCTTCAAAGGAAACTCCTACGATAATCGTCGGCGATGGGTTGCTTGCCGAATCCCATCGTACGCCCATGAATTTCAAATTACTCGCTGTTTCCCTTTTCTCTCTTCACCATTGTCATCGTCTCAATAGGTATTTCTCTGTAGCAACCCCTACACTAATGGCTACTCCTCTTGCCAAAACCCCGACTCAGATCCCAACCGATTCTCCCCATTCAAATCCCGCCGAAGAACCTGAAGACCTTATTTGCTCTGATAAGAATCAAGAAGAAACTCGACTAGAGAACGAATGTTCACTTTATGCGCCAGGTGGGGCCTTCTTGCTTGGATTCTCCGGCGAGGTGCTTGACGGAGGTTTCTCGGGTCGAACGTGCCTGGGCTTATTGGACTAAGTTGGGTCGACCCAAATACTTAGTCGCCCCAATGGTTGATAATTCTGAACTACCTTTTCGAATGCTCTGCCGCAAATATGGCGCCCAGGGTGCATATACTCCGATGTTGCACTCTCGCATTTTTACTGAGACCGAAAAGTACAGGAAAGAAGAATTCACCACTTGCAAGGTAATTTGATTTTCATCTGACTGTTTACCTTAAGTTAAAGGACTTGCTTGATGTTCCTTCTGGCTACGCGATTTATTTGCATTATTTATTTTTTTTAATAATATGGGAGTAACTGCAGGAGGATCGACCATTGTTTGTCCAATTTTGCGCGAATGATCCTGATACATTGCTGGACGCGGCAAGGAGGGTTGAACCGTATTGCGACTATGTTGATATCAATCTAGGGTAATTGACCTTTTGCGTACTATTTACTCAAAAATATACTTTATGGTTGTTGTAATTATTATTCATTCCAGTGTTCAGCCAGAGTACATATGGTTCCACAGTGAGCCGTTTTCAGTAAGTTACTTGGTATGACCGTAGCATGGGAAATGGGAATAAAGGCAAGGCTGTTAAAACTGAGAAATAGCCCTAGACATGCTTGAAATCTAACTTATTTCAATTCGTAATCCAAAAGATGGGTTAGGTTTATATATATCCCTGATCCAAAGAATTAGCCCCCAAAGGTTTGGCACGAATAAAATTAACAGCAGTATTTTCTGGTACTCTCCCAATTTCAGTAACAAAAAGTTAGTGATGTATGAAATACTAATGAGAATATAGAGAAGTACCTAACCTGGTGCCTGCATTGAGATGTTCAGATTGATTGCCTCAGACTGAGATAATAATATGCACTGTGTATTTACTGTATCCTATATGGTGCATGCTTTGACATTCCTAATCAAAACTTTGGAGGAATTATGCGGTTCTGTAGGTGTCCCCAGCGCATTGCTAGACGAGGAAATTATGGTGCCTTTCTAATGGATCACCTTCCTCTTGTAAAATCCTTGGTGGAAAAATTGGCTCTGAACCTCCAAGTACCTGTTTCATGCAAAATTAGAATCTTTCCAAACTTGGAAGATACATTAAACTATGCTAGGATGCTACAGGAGGCTGGGTGTTCGCTTTTAGCTGTCCATGGCAGGACAAGGGATGAAAAAGATGGTAAAAAGTTCCGAGCTGACTGGGAAGCCATCAAGGCTGTGAAGAATGCTGTGAAAATTCCAGTCCTCGCCAATGGGAACATAAGGCACATGGACGACGTTCTTGACTGCTTGGAAGAGACAGGAGTTGAAGGGGTGATGTCAGCCGAGACTTTGCTCGAAAATCCAGCCCTCTTTGCTGGATTTCGAACTTCTGAATGGGCGACATGGAGGGAAGTGGCCAATGTAGATGGAAAACTGGACCAGGGAGATTTGCTGGTAGAGTATCTAAAGCTTTGCGAGCAGTACCCCGTTCCATGGAGAATGATCCGTTCTCATGTTCATAAATTGCTGGGAGACTGGTTCAGCCTTCAGCCCCACATTAGAGAGGATCTTAACAAGCAGCCTAGATTGACTTTTGAGTTTCTTTATGAGATGGTTGATCGGCTTCGGGACACAGGTACGAGAATTCCACTTTATGTCAAAGATACAGAAACGAGTTTAGCAGTAAATGGCCAAACATACTGATACGGCCGAAGGCCAAGAATTGGTTCAAAGTTAAATTAGAGCCCCATAGTTTTTACTCGTTATACCTGGCAAAACCAGGAAGATTACTCATTCTATTCAAATGCAGTTTTGTAACGTTTACAAATCAGATTGTTTCAAATTAGAAATTTTCCTCCATGTTGTGATTGACTTCATTCTTAAGTTATTTGACAGTGTTGTCCACGTAATAGGGTCAAGACCCCGGTATTTTTGTACTGAGCTAACATATGTGGTTGGCCAAGTCCGAATTGGTTAAGGTTTCTCTCTCTGCTTTTAGATGATTAATTGTTGGATGGGGATTTTGTTGGTTATGATTCTGGATTTGGCAAGAGTTTTTTTTTTTTTGATAAAAGATTTGGCAAGAGTTGTATCAAAGAAGACACCTCTCTACCATGGTAAAATACTAAATGTGTTCTGGCATCAATCTGATTGATATATGTCCTCATGTAGAAGATTCTTTTTTAATGATTTTGATCATGTTTTCTGAACTAATGATAACAAGGGGAAAAATCATTGAAGAAAAATAAATGTTTCTTAAACTTTAAATTACATGCCGTCTTGATTGCAAAATATATACGACCTTGATTGTCTTTTGGGTGCCAAACAAATTAGCTTATTAAGGTAAGCAATTCCGATGTACAAATCTGAAAAGAAAAAAAAAATTAACAGCATTTTCCCTACTCTTGATCATGTCTTGTTCCTTACTCTTGGGATCATCATAATCGCATATGTTTTAGTATCAAACTTGCCAAATTTTCTACTCTACTAATTATCATCTATTAATGGTTTTTTTCTATCAAGCACGCACTCTCGTTACTTCATCATTTTCTTTTCTATTGTTGCTTCTAGTTTTTTTTTTAATATCTATCATTTTAGAGTCTATATCAATATTAATTACTATTTTTATAATTATATTTGATTTTTACTAACTTTAATTATGGGGTAAGAGAGATAATTAAGTGGAGAATAGATAAAATAAATTAATGGCATATTTAAAAATAAAAAGATTGACACAATTATATTTCTTCATCTTCATTTGTGTGCTAAAATTTTAAATTACAAATAAAAAAGAATGAAGAGATAAAAATAGAGGGTATAAACTAAGGCTAACAACAAGCAACATGACAGCTTCTAAAAGCAACTTTGACTGGCCGAAGCAAAGACTACACTTGTTATCAATATCATCCCTACCTCGAAGGAAAAGTATATTATATTTATCGTTCTTTTTTTGTTCTTGCTCAAAAATATTTTTCTTACTAATTTTTTTAATTAAAATATAATAATCATTGTCAATAAAAATTATTCAAATTGATAAAAAATTAGTTTATAAATCATAAAATAATAAATTCAAATCCTATTATCAATATAAAAATATGATATTAATAAACCTAGCCTTCAACACATTTAAACTTTGTTTGGTATTAAAAAAAAAAATAAGAACGCCATTTCTTTCACTTCCTTTTTCTTTTGTTTTTTTTTTCATCCAATTCATAATTGATGAAATCCAAGGCGTTGGCTTATTCATTTAACCAAGTGGCAAGTTTTGAAGCCACTACCATCCAAAGTGACGTAAAACTCAAAAAGCTTAGCTATTTCACCTAATCCTATACTGCACTTTGAGAAGTCAACCTCACCATTACCCTTGCTCAACATCTGAACTCTTACTACCTACCTCCATATCCCGTGTAGTTTCTTATATACGCGCGCCCACGGGATTTCAATTGTTATCTTTACTTGATTTCACTTAACGAGTAGGAAACTAAATTAGGGCCTGTTTGGAAACTCTCTAAATTGTGATTTTAAAAGGGTTTCTGGTCCAAACTTCGGTTTAGAGAAATTTTAAAACAAACAACTATATTTTTCTAAATCTCGGATTAAACTAAACCATGGTTTTAGGTAAGCTGGTCAGAGTAGCTTTTAGAATAGTAAAAACTATTTTTACCTACTCAATTACTATTTTACCCTTACTTTTTTTTACACTCTCTCTCATCTCTCCTCTATCTTTTCCACAATCTCTCCTCTATCTTTTTTACCCTCTCTCCTCTTTCATCTTTCATACATACCAGTTTTAGTAATTTTTTAATTATAAAACCCCTTTTTGTAATAACTATCCAAACACTCATTTATCTAAAATCATTTTTTTTCCATAAACTTTTCTCTAAAAACCCTTTTCCATAAACTGTCCATAAACCCATTTTTTCATAAGTCCGTTTTTAAAATATTATCCAACCACACCCTAAAATTGAAGGAGCAGTATGATATGATGTGGAAGGACGCACTTGAAAGTGCACACAGCAAATACAATATTTTTCTCTAAATTATACAAGCAACATTCTCAGTTGAAATTTGAATGGTTGGATTCTTTGAAGAGATTACAATTTGCAGTGCAAGAAAAGGAAATGGAAGGCAAGAAAAGAAAAAAAAGAATTATTTCTTACAAGCCCCAACCAATAATATTTGAACAAAATGAAGAAGCAGCAATCAAAAGGATGATGATCATCATAAATACCCAGATTGACCTGTTTGTGACTACGAGGACTAAACTGAGCAGCTTTATATAGTAGTAGTTCTCTTGAGTCTTGACGACGACAAACACTTGAGAAAGATTATTAAGAAGACGAAGAAGCCATTGATGATGATGATGAAGAAGAAGAAGACTGATTCTTACAATACTGAACACTGTTCGCATCCATCCTCTCAACCACGTAATGCCCCAAAGTCTCACTTTCTTCCACCAAATTCTGCTTACAAAGAAACTTATTCCCATAAAGCTTCTCCACCTCTCCACCAAAGTCATGCACAAACACATGCGTCTTCGGATTCCCACCTTTCTTGCTCCTAGCCAGCACGCCGGCGGTGAATATCGCCGCCATCCTTCCCGGCGCGTCTGGCCAATCGCCGCGTGGCCCGTCTACCAATATCACATCCCAGCTCAACTCATACACATGGTTTGGAAGGTCATTGAGTCCAAGCTTACATTCTGAGAACAGCAAATTCTGAACTGGTTTGCACTCCTTTGTTACCTGTTCTTTCGTTGAAACTAGAAGCTCCTTCATTTCACTCCTTTTGGTTGTGTACTGCACATCGTAGGCATCAATTTCAGGGTATAGTTCTTCGT